>JAJJWX010002486.1:0-600000 GCA_023529315.1 Papaver bracteatum
GTTGCTAAATTTACGTTGCTATATTTTCGCAACGGCGTATTTCTGTTTCGAATGTAGCGAAAGCCATTTTTCGGTTGCGAATAGCAACACCAAGGTGTTCATGCATGCGAAGAGGGCGTGTGATTGGGAACACTTTGACGTTTTTTTACGCCCAAGTCAAAGTTTGGTCATTCCTCTTCTTTATTTTTCCAATCGACCTTATCTAGCATTATACTTAGAATTTTCTCAGCCATTTTCATTTTTCATCACCCTCTTTTTTTTTCTGCTCCTGAAGATATTTTCTCCCCTTGATATCAACTAAAGATTCAGTTGCAGTCTCAACCTAAAATTGATCTTCAGTTGCAGTCTCGTATTCGATCTGGTAAGTATTTACCAGTATTAGTTTTTCGATTTCAGTTAATCGATTCTAGGGTTTCACGATCTTAGGGAATTTGATTTCAGGATTCATCTATGAATCTATTTTTTTTATTTTCTTTTTTTCATTTTAGTCTATCGATTTTCGGGTTCATCTCTGAATCTTTTTTCTATTTTAGTTTTTCAATTTCAGTTTATCGATTTTAGGGTTTCATCTGAAATCTGTTGTTTCCGATTTTAGTTTTTCGATTTCTTCTTTCTCTTTCGATTTAAAGGCTTCATATGTGAATCTAACATGATTTTATTTTTTCCATTTTAGGGTTTGTCAAGGTTGAAAAGCTGAACTACTTTGAACAAATAACTCTGAATAACTGAAGAACATAGAAGGTATAAGTTTAATTTATTGTTTTATGTTAAGCTGTTTTAGGGGTTTTGATATATTTTCAGTTTAGGGTTTAATTTATATTTTATGGTTTGTTGTAGTTATATGATTACTGTTTTTGTGAACTAGTATTGAAATGATTTTGATTGTACTTTAATATTGTTTTTGAGAAGTTGTTTTGATTTTGGATGATAATCGCATTCTGAGATTTGGGTGTTTGCTGAACATGATAAATAGTCCTTGTGGTGATTCTTTTCGTTACTACTCCATTAATCTTGTTAATACTTGATTCATGCGTGCTGTTGTTGCCATTAGTTATGGTGAATGCTTATAATTTGCTTGAATTTAGAGTGCAAGATTCTTGTAGCTTTAAGGATGAATTTCAAAATGGAAAATTCTGTAGAGTTAGGAAGAGTAGTTGCTTAGTTTAATTTTCTCCATTTACTTGTACGCCTGCTCCTGGATTTGTCATCTCAATGGTTTGAACAAGTATTTACTTTATTTCGTTTCAGGAAACCCATTTATTCAAGATGCGGAAATCACCATGTCGACCTCCAGTGTTACCACCTAGTGTGACCAGGTCTGCCAATCTAATGATATACATGAAGTTCATTTTAGGTGTTGTGCTAAATTCAGTTTACTGGTCTATCTAATTTGTGAACATATCAACTGTTTGTGGAAATGCTCAATAGAAATACAATGTTCAATTTTAAAATTTGTGTAGTTAGTGTAAAGAACTTATGTTTTGGTTACTTGGTACATCTCTCCCTATTGGATAATTCGAAGTAAAGGTGTAGATCAGTTTGGGTGTAATTCATTTTTTTTTTTGTAGAAGATGCTATCTGTCACATTAAATTATCAATTTCGCCTAAGCCTTAGCTTAATCAGTTTTGCCTACATTTCGCACTGCGTCCCATGTGCATGTTACTGGTTATATAGATTCAAAGAAAACTTTTGGATTATATCTAGCATGTGCTCATCAACTTGGCATGATTATATTTGGAAGCAATATCCAATTTTTTTTTTAGTATATTATAATTTTTTGTCTGAGGTGGATAATGAACAATATCCTTGGTAATTTTGTTTCTGCTGCCTCTCATTGTTATTTAATGTTTCTCATTATGATAGAAAGTATATTTTTTCTTTTGATGATTGTTTCAATCGCCTTTTTCAGCGATGATAATAGTGATTCATCAACTACATGGTCTAGATGTTGCAGATGGGTGTAAACATCAAGTTGTGAGCAAATCATATAGGTTTTAGAAGGGGCGATTTCATTCATTTTGGACTTGGGGACTGTGCATATGTTATTTGGAAGGTGTTTCTTAAAATGATGCTTCCCTCTTGATTAGGTATTGACATAATGCCTCTTTCCTAGTTTCAGAGAGGTTTCATTTATGGATTTTGAATTTATCACCTCTACGTTCTTTTCTAGCTCTGAGTCATTTTTATGAACTTTTCTAGGCACAAGGGTTTACGTATATATGCATGTAAACATTTGTTGCAGGTTATATATGGCACAAGGCACAGGTGAGCTGCTATGAATATTACCTTGAGCCCAGCACCCAAACGTTACTTATGTACAGGTCTGGATTTTACAAGAGAATCACTGCTTTTGCTGAAAAGAAGTTCAAGAGAGATGGTATTGATCTGAAGACGGGGTCTATGGTCGTCGAAGTAACTAGTAATGCCATTCGTACAAAAGAAAGGTCAAGTGGAGTGGTATCTTCAGTACCTTACGGAATGGTTGTCTGGTTAACTGATATTGGAACCCGACGTTTCATTTCTGAATTCATGAAACAGATCGGTCAGGTATATAATATTTCCTCAATGTATCTTCTGATTCAGGAACTAATGGACATACTTATCTCAGACTACCAGACGTGTTTTAGCAACTGATGAGTGGCTACGAGTCCAGGGAAATGATTGCATTTATGCCCTTGGTGATTGTGCATTTATTAATCAGCAAAGAATCATGGTATTATGCTACCTTTTAGCCTATTTCCATTTTACCGTGCTATGAATATTGCAAATTAATTATGTACTATCAATAATGTACATTATTTTAATTCACAAGGTGTATATTCACTCTTTCTTATATCAACTAATTATGCTCTTTTGTTATTGCTTTCTGATTCTTAGGAAGACATAGCGGTGATATTCATTAAACGGACAAAGATAATTCTTGTAAATTAACGGTTAAACAATTCCAAGATGTCATTACGGATATTTGTGAAAGGTGCCCCCAAGTGATGCTCTATTTGAAGAATAAAAAGTTGAAAGGTATCTCTGACCTTCTGAAAGATTCTGAAGGGAAGGATAATAGTACTGAGTTGGACATTGAAAAGTTCAAGTCAGCTCTTTCACAGGTAGATTCAGAGGTGAAAATGCAACCTACAATTGGTCAGGTGAGTTTTGAATGTTCAATGGCTATAGTGGGTCTTTAATTTGAACCGAAATATACATAGGTACATTGAAACCCAGACGGTGTCATATATATATATTGTACTTCTTTGTAGGTTGCTGCTCAAGAAGGACTATATCTAGCTGACTGTTTCAACCATATGGATGAGCGCGAAAATAATCCAGTAGGCCCCATCCATTTAGGTATGACCTAACTTCCTTATATAAATTCATAAAGACTCCTTGTACCGTTTATTTATAAACCTTAAGATAATCTTTAAACCTCATTCACTTTTGGTTTCAATTGATAATGGTCGGCTGGTCATACCACATTTTGTAGGGTTATCCACTATGCTTATAAATATTTGTTATTATGTGTCACCATATTTCTCAGTCCTTCTATGTTGTAATAATGAACTATGAGTTTCGAATGGGTTAAAGATAAGCGAATAGAATTTGAAAATTTTAAAACTACTATTGTTCAAAAGGGCATCTAAATTCTTGATTTATTTTTTGCAGGAATTTCTATCTTTTTATTTTTATCATGGTCGTTATTTTTGTAGTAATTATAAAATATGACCAACTGCTTGTTATTCAAATGTGATATTGGAGACGGCAGCTAAAGAGACCTGATCATGATGATCTTCGGTACAAATGCAGGACATTCATGCGCCGCCTACAACATTTAAAGGTTTCACTTTGTGGGCAAATATGTAGATGCTAGTCTAATTAAGTAAATGCTAGTTCTATTGTCCTTTTAGGGTGTTGTTTTATCTCAGTCTTGCTTGCAAACCTTGTGTTGGTAGGTTGAATATGATACTGTGATTCATACTGTAGCATCATCTAATATACAAATATCTAGAGAGATGGAACCTGACAGTCTGAATAAAATCCTACTAGAGTATACTGGTACCATCCTGAGTTGAATAAGAGGCTGTTGACTCAACAGGGGAGTAGGATTGCAATGAATACATGTTAATGTGCTAATTGTAGAATATAACCAAACCCAAAGGCATATATAACTAGGTGGACTCAGTTGGGTTGGAAGACATAAAATGATGATTTGCCACAGTTTCTCATTTTTTTGACGTAATTCCATGTATGTTTTTTTCCTTGTAAGCATTTGTTTTGATATCTTTTGTAGAATGATTAATTTTTTTTTCTGTTGACTATAGGGTCTGTATGTGCGTTCAAGATTCACCATAAATCCTGATGCGGTATATAGGATAGCAATGAGAAAGCTTAACACATCTGCAGGAATCCTTGAGGTCATGGGTGCCCCATTGTCAGGCAGTGATGTGAGAGCGTATGTGATGTCATCATGTGGGCTTAGGTTGAATAGCTTCAAGCCTAATATTGGCGGCAAAAGGTGTTTCCTCATTTTCCCTATACGAGGCTCGGAAAGAAAGGGCCTCGTAAGTGTTGAAGTCAAGAAGAAAAATGGCCAGGTTTGTGATGTTCCCCTTCTCTACATAGTTATTGACGAACCAATCTCTTTGTATACATATACTGCATAACAGGCTCGGAAACAAACCTTCCCACAGTTTGTTAAGTAAAGTACTAGGGAGTAGTAAATTTGATGGACCCCTATCTCTTCTTTGCTCAAGTGGAGGACCAGATCCTTAAAATGTGACAAATACAATACATAGTTACTTTAGGTGTGGTCAGCTAAAAGAATAATTAAGGATCTGTGTCAGAATGTATTAATGTTTATTTATTAATAGTGTTATATCACAAGTGGGGGTAGGGGAGGGGGAATCGTGGGTGAAATGAATGTTCTGCAATAATACCTAGCCAAAGAGATGGATAATAGTATAATAACCTAAAAGTAGTATTATAAAGAGTAGTATCTACCTTTTTGGCTACTATACTAATACTCTTCAGCTATTATGCCACTATCTATCTATCTATCTATCTATAAGTTACGTCATGTGTCGAATATGTCAACCGGGTCAATTATTTCCCATGCTGTAAATATTGATTGTGATGATGATGGTCCATACCTCAAATGGATAAATAATCCTTGGTTCCAGTGTTAATGAGCTGAAAGGGTGTATTTTTTTATGAAATGTGCAGTATGACATGAAGCTACTAGCAGTTGATGTTCCGATGAGCACATGACCTGATCAGCGTTTTTTCTTGATTGGTGACGAAGAAGAGTACAAGGTAGGGGTGGTTTAATAGTGAAAGCTATGGCAGCTACCAAAGAGTTTAAGGAACTTGACGAAAAGGAAGAGGATCGAGAACTGGAGGAAGCAGAAAGGAAACTGGAGGAGGCAGAGAGAAAAAATCGTGAGGAGATTGAGCAATTGGAGAAAAGGTAGAGTAAGTAGAGTTTATACTTACTGTTTTGTTGTGTCTTGTTACTTGTTTTGTGTATGTTCCCCGTCTCTCTTTTTCCTGGGATTCTTTTTAATACTGATTAATACTTATAGTCGAGTAGTGGAAGAAAGAGTTCTCTTTGCCCTCTCACATGATGTTCTCTTAAATATTTTGTTTGGATTTGCTTCTACATACATCTCCATTTAGTTCACTTATAGCAGATTTTGTTGATATTTGCTTTACATGGTTATGACTTGTATCTGCAGATTTTACAAAATCTAGGGTTTAGTCTTTTGTTTCTGACCTAAGTACTAAAACATCAAATTGGTTATTATGCAGGTATTTGAGCTTAAGCCAAAAAGATGTACTCTGGTGATATTTTAGAAGCAATTTGAATCTTTCTTTGAGAAAATTGGTTGAGCAAGCGGAGTCTCGTGATACTTCTGGTGATATTTTAGTCTTTCTTTCCCTATTTTTCAATGCCTCTGTCAGTTTACACAAACTAGGTTACCCATTCATTTATAAACATCAACATAGATCGATTATTGTATGTCAGTCACAAAATTTTAGGTTCAATAAGTTTACTTGTGTACATTTGTATCAATTGAAGAATCCTTTCATTTATAATATTATCTAGTGGTGATTCTCAACAATACAATTTTGTATCACCATTGTATGTATATATGTGTGGATGTTGAATATGGGGAACTAGGTAAATTACAGGGGGAAAATGTGGGGGAAAAGAATTTTGACTAGGTCAATAAACATAGACTTGACCTTTTTTTTTGTGGTTGTAAAAAATTAGCAACTCCAATGCTCTGTTGCTAAATTAGAACCAGAACCAATAAATTAGAACCAGAACCAACAATACCTAGTTCCGGGTAAGAGTATTCCTATAATTAGAAACAGATTAGCAACAGCACGTCGTTGTTGCTAATAAAAAATTTAGCAACGGCAAGCCCCGTTGCGAATTGCCGTTGCTGACCGAGATTAGCAACAGAACTTATGCCGTTGCTAAAAATTGCGACACCGTGTTTAGCAACGGCAAAAGCCTGTTGCGACCCTGTTTAGCAACATCTATGGTAGGTTGCTAATACCTTAAAATGGTGTAGTGAAAGTTAAGATGAGATCAAGGGGTTTTTACATGCAAATGTGAAGACGTCCTGCGATTTCATCGCACGACGACAATGTCACGAGGCTTTGTTTTTGCGAGAAAACTTAGACTCGTCATATTGTCGCAATATAATAAATAAATACAGATAAGGCAAGATCAATGGGTCAATACATGAAAGTGTAAAGACGTCCTGCGATTTTGTCGCAAAAAGAAAAAATTGGCAAAATAAGACCTTTAATTAGGAAGGCAAAATAAGACCAATAGAATAATCTCAAAAATTAATTCTTCTTTGTTAAGCATGCAGGGAAGATTTCTTTATCATAAGAAACAAGTTGAATTCAACAAGTCTCAAGAAATTTAATGAGGAGGCAAGCAAGGGAATAAATATGTAGGATTTCATTAAGTTTCTTGAGAATATTATAGTTCAAAAAAGGTTATATCATTTGCGAGAAAGAAGAAGAAAAAAGAAATTAAAAATAGCACTCAAGCTTCAAGCGGTAGTCTCGCCAGATTTGGAATTGTCAGGATTGTTATCATCACCAATATTTCCTTCATCGCGAACATCATCGCCAGAGTTCTTTTTGTTATAATCTTCTCCTTCTTTTAGAGGGTTTTCTTCTTTTCCTTGATCATCTTCTTCTTCAGCGTCTTCTTCAACATCTCCTTCAGAAGACGGATATTCTAAATCTTTGTCCATAGGAAGAGGGACTTCATCATCGTCAACTTTCAGAGGTGGAACGGATACAGGAGAAAGAGAGTTGGAGATCAAAATCTCGTTCACAAGAACTTCAGCACTAAGATGAACTTGGCGAAGGAAACCCTTGTCACGATTTCTGATCTCTATATTCTTGAAATACTCAAGATAATCAAGTCTTCTTTCTGCTTTATCACGAGTTTCTAAAAGGTTGAGAAGAAGAGTCTTGTTTTCTTTGCGAACACTGTCCAGCTCCTTAGTAAGATTGGTGACAATAGAATGAAGGCCTTTTTCAGATTCTGCGAGCAACAAAATAATGAAAGGTTATAGAAATATAACATAAATTGTGACAAGGGAAATCAACAAGTGAGGAAGTCATAATTGACTACCTTCTTTTTGCGAAGTTAAGTTTTGGATTAATGAAAAGAGGCAGTTCTCCCATTGATTCATAGCATCATCAAATTTGTCGCCAACCATGCCTTTTATACGAGATTTCATGTTCTCTTCTTTGGTGCGTAAATATGAATTTTCTTTTGACAATGAGGAATGAGATTCCTTTAATTGGGAATATTCATCTCGAAGCTTGCTGGCATTCAAACTAAGAGTTAGTATACCCTTGATAAGTTTGTCTATTTCATCAGCGGCAGATGATTCAGTTACTTCGTCAAGTTTATTTTTAATAAAGCGAAAAGACTGCTTTTGGTCATCACATATCCCTTGAAGATTGTTTAATTTCTGCAAGGAGATCGCCAACAAGCTTGATAATTTGTGTTTCTCTTGAGATAAAGTTCTATTCTTATCTGACAAAGATTCTATAGACAAATTAGTCTTGGATAATGAATATGAGAGGCGAGTAACCTCGTTGTTTAGAAAACTGTGATTTTGCAATAATTGATTATTCTCATTCGTGAGATTTCTTATTTGATCAACTGAATATGTATAAAGATTATCTAATCTACTATGCTGGTCCATCCAAGAATCTCTTTCAATGCGAGCTTCATCATCTATGGTTTCAGATTTAAGTTTTTCGATGAAACGATTTCGGTTGGAAACTAATATATAAACCAAGAATTTAAAGGGAGGATTAAGTACGAAGAATATGGAAATAGAATAAAAATATAAAAGGACAGGGGCAAAAAGAAGATTACTTTTTAGCTCATCAATCTTTTTAGCGAGATTCTCGCGATCCAGTACAGAGTTATTGAGCTTGTGGTTTAGAGTTTCACATTCAGAAGTCTTATCTTGAAGACTTTTTCTCAAAGAAGCATTTTCATTCTCTAGAGAAGCTCGTGAAACAGAATTGTCTGAGCCAAAATATTTGAGCAAAGTTTCACAAACTCCGCTTTGGAGAGAATCAGTAGAAGAATCTCTAGCATTATTTAGAATGTTAGATAAAATTTTGAAAGCAACATCAATTCCTGCGATGGTCTCATTTGATGAAGGAAGGGATGTAGAAGGTGAAATAGAGGAAGTGGGGACAAGTTGATGATTTGAGTCATTAGCAATGGTTGTATCATCAGAAGGAGGAGTTTTCGGGAAAGTAACATTTGAAGGAAGTAAAGGGCTAGAGGGAATTTCAGGTATGATGGGTTCTGCAATTTGAATTGGTGAAGGACCAGTAGAGGCAGTGGTAGTGAAAGAGAGCATCTCGCCAGAAGAAGGAGGAAGATCAGATTGCACAGGTGTAGGTGAAGCTTTCGCAAATATTAAGGGAGGAATGACGAAATTACTTCCAAAGGTCTTATTTAATTGGCGAGATATTTTAGGAGGATTAGAATTACCCTCTTTATTCTGCAAACAATAATCCAGATAAGAAACAGAGGCAACAATATTTTTATTAAGAAATAGAATGTGTTTCTTACTACCTTATTGCTCGCATAATTTTATTTCCTTTTTCCAGTCGGCCTCTTATGAATTAATAGGTTTTTGAGTCGAGGATTGGGAAATAGATGCAGCTCCGCTGAAGAATACATAATATAAGGATATAAAGAATTAAGTAAGAGAAGATCGAAGAATATAAATAAAAAATTTGATCTAAGAAAATACCATTATCAAAAATATACCTCGAGGACTCCATTATTACAGTAGCAGAAGAATGAGAAGGAGAAGAAGTTGCAGAACAAAAAGCAAAGAAACTAAGTAAAGAAGAAATAGAGTTAAGAGAAGAAAACTGGAAATGAAATTCGACTCTTCCTTTTATAGGCAAAGAAGGGAGTAAATTATGTGAGACGTGTCAATACAAAAGGACAGATTTACAACACGTGTTAACAAAGAAAGCTGAATTAGCGGAATATTGCCGGAGAAAAAGTTCAGATATTCTTGCGATAATTAAAGATTCTCATGATCGTTTCTTCTTCGCAGAAAAGACATGAGAAGAGGCAAGATGTAGTACCAGAATATCACCACAACGATATTCTCATGATAAGAACAACGCTTTCACGAGAAGGTCAAATATTCCTATAAGTATAGATGACATTATTCACGAGAGTGTCGTGAGAATTCTTCAGCAACATTTGGCGAGCGTCATGAAGAAGCATCATAATAAATGACGATTGAAGAGACATGCTATGAGAGTGTTATTTCACGAGGATTACAAAGTTTGCGAAGATTAATATTGTAAATACCACGATGAGACCGCAGAATATATCCGAAAGAAGGGGAAAACTTAGCTGTCACCCACAATGTAATTTCCTATATAAAGGGTTCAAGTAAGTCCAAATGAGGATGATGTATTTTTTAGAGTTGAGAAAATCTTGAGGAGAGAGAAACTCCAGAAAATAAAGTTGTAATTCTGAGTTTGAATATTATCTGTAAACATTTCTGAGATCTAAATAATAAATGTCGTTTAATTCTTTAATCTTCAACTAGTAGATTTTTATAGGATCTTAATATATGTCCATAATATGTCCATAGGATCCGTTCTCCCTTCCCAAAAACGTGTTGCACATGTTCATAAGACCGGTTCCCCTTTCTTTCATAAACCTTGTTGCACCTCATACAAGGATTGGTTCCCCTTGTGATGCACTGCACCTCTTACTAGGATCGGTTCCCCTTCTCCCAGTAATAAGTTCAGACACTCACAACCCGATCATACCCCAGGTGATTACTTAAGATCGGTTTCACTAATAAAAGTCATACCAATACATAAGTCAGGCCTCATTTGAATAGTTTTACCAAGAACACAAACAAGTCATGAGCGGTTATACAAATCACATATTGGTTGTTCATAAGATATACAATGAAGAACAGCCCCAATAATGCCTGGCGATTTCCTTTTCGGTTCACAACACATATTATGAACTAACTTCCTTAGAACACATGTAAACATTGTTCCCTAGGATGAAATCCTCACCTCATACCCATACATAATCACAATAGCATTCATACAATTATGTCGATGTCTTATATACAATGTTTAATGGTTAAGCAAGAAACTTCATATTGTATTCCTTAATACTATGTATATCTAGAGTGCTCATGCTTCACAGTTTTATGTTTTCAATATGCACGACTTGAAAGGTACATTAGAGAATGAAACAGTTCAAGTCAAATATCACTAACCTCAAGTGGAAGGATGATGTTGTCGTTGTAGCTCCGTACTTCTTCACTTCTTCAAGTCTTCGCAATACTTGTAATGTCTCACCCCAATACTTTCAAGCTAACTTATACGAAGTTGAATCTAGTACATTTAAATCAAGTGACTCTTAAATGAGTTTAGGTTCACTAAAATATGATAACCAAATTTGACATACCAACGCTTGGTGGGTTCAACCGAGAAATGCTCTAACAATCCCCCCCTTTGTCAATTTTAGTGACAAAACTCTTAGAATTATATGTGTAGGATCTGAATCTCACAACAACAACGCTCTTGCAAAAACTTCTACCACACATTGCAAATATCGCAAATTAATTACAGAAATGACATAATAGACAACGACAGTATAATACATGAGAAAGATGTGAAGATCTTGTGAAATTATAGAAATCTTGCGAGAATATAACAAGAGGGAGAGAGCCTGCGAAATTATGGAGAGAGCTTGCGAAAATGTAGTAAAGGATCCTAAAATAGGGGGAATATGATTTGTATGTGAGCTGTCATCCACTATGTAAACACCTATATAAAGAGAAGAGCAGGAGAGAGAAAAGGGGGAGACAATTTTGTAAAGGTTAGAGATATTTTTCAGAGAGAGATATTTTTAGAGAGAGAATGTATTTTATTTATCATCTTCTTCTCCAAAAAGTAGATCTAGAACTCTACCCATTAATGGAGATTATCAATGTAAATCAAATGTAAATTTAAACAATCATAGTGAAGAATCATGGATGTAGATCAAATTGATCAAACCATGTAAAAACCTTTATGTTCATTTATAATTTTAGCACTCTTATCACCATTTTTATATTAGATCTAGAAATTGTTATCAAGATATGATAAGGGGTGTGTTGTGGGATTTCCTGCAACTACAAATAAGGAGGAAAATACACTTTCATGTAGACAAGTAGCAGCAATCTACAAGATGCCGATGCAGAAACAGATTCAGGGAAGAAATCAATTACAACAAAATCAAGCAGAGCTACATAGAGAATCTGTTTTAAAAGGATAAATCTTTCCTTATCTTTTTCATTTTTACTCTTAAATATTTAGATCTGGCGATTTAAAACAAAATTTTCGAAAAGAGAAATTTAGTGAAGTTAACCAATGTATGCAGTTTTATTTTCTGGATCTTTAAGTTATGAGAGAAAATATAGAAGTTTCATCGAAATTTCATCCACTCGACAATGAACAACATCAAAAGTTCTTAGAAATCAGGTAACAGAGAGGGAGAACTTGAATCTTCAACAAATTGCTCGAAAAGAGACAAATCTCTTCATCTTTTCTTTTATCTTGTGTACTAATTAATGTTCAGATCTGGAAATTTTAAGACTGAATGAAATCAGCGAATAGATAAATGAAATATTATTCGCAAGCAGCAAAATCATCTTGTTGCACTATTGATTTCATGGTTTTCAAGGGTAAATGGAAGTTATGAAAGACATTTACATTCTCGCAAAAATTTGCTCTATCAACAGATTCAACAAAGTATCATCATCAGCGAACAACCAACCTAAAGCGAATATTTGCATCCCACCTTGTTAACCAACAATTCCAGCGAAGACATAAGAAGATCAAGGAACGTCCATCCAACTTTAAGGACAGTAGACAAAGTTACACGAAGTAAAACTTTGAAGAACAGACATAGACGAAGTTTACTTCACCAAAAAATCAGTGAAGCCAAGCCAATCTTTGGACATCAAAGAAGGGTTTCTGCGAAGAGATACGTCATGCAGCAGTCAAATTGAATCTTCTATAACAAAGAGAGATACAAGACCAATGACGATGCAAAGAAAAACAATAACACAAGGTGTAGTTGCAGGAAATCCTACACTACACCCTTGTTAAGAATTTGTAACAACCAACTCAAATTTGAAGATTAAGAACAACACTTTATTATTTGATTTTCAGAAATGTTTACAGGAAATGTAAGAATTCAAGAATACAACTTTTCTCTTGAAGTTTCTCTCTCCTATAGACTTTCTCAACTCTCAAAAATATATCATCCCCTTTTGGACATATTGGGTCTCTATTTATAGGGTAGTTACATAATGGATGACAGCTAAGTTTTCCTCTTATTTCAGATTTGTTCTGCGATTGTACCGCGATAGTTACAATGTTCATTCTCGCAAGCTTTGTAACCATCGCGGGACAAACATGCTTTTCTCATGTTTTCTTCAATCGTCAGCTATTACGTCACTCTTCTGGCTGCTTTTGTGACACTCGCAAAGTGTAGTTGAAGATCATGAGGTGATGCTCGCTGGGAAGTGTTGTTAATCTCGCAGAGAATTATTGTAGCGATATTCTGGTTCTACATCTTGCCTCTTCTCATGTCTTTTCTGCGAAGAAGAGAAGATCATGAGAATTTTAAAATGCTGCAACTACTTATCTTTTCATATTTCTCTGTTTTGACACGTTTCTTCACCAGTTGTTTTCACATATTCTCTCCTCTAATAAATTTATGACACGTCTTCTCTAACCACTGCAATCTGACCGTTCATGTCTTATCTTAGCATTTATTGCATTCATCGTCTTCGAGAAATTTCTTCTTCTATAAATACTCTTTTCAATATTTTCTTTTCCTCTTTTACTTTCTTCTTCTTTCTCTCCGTAATTTCTCTGCAAGTTTATTGTTCGTCCGTAAATTGCGCGTCTGTTATCGTTGTGATTATTTTCTTATTTTCCAACCTTCTCTTTCATTCCCATACTTAAAAATGCTTGCCGCTGATGCTAAAACTTTGATTGCTTTTGGTGAGATGCAAGAAAAAAATCAAAAGCAAAGGTTTTACTTTGTCTACAATTCCAAATCAGAGCCCTAAATCCGAACTTTCTCTCAGATTATTCACTAATTATCAATGCTCTCTCGAGAAAGTTATAGTATCGCTAGGTCAACTTGAAGCTGGTCTTCCCATTCCTCTCTATGATATGGAACTTCCACTATTCTATGAAATAATTTCTGACGAGAGATTCTCGCGAGCGATATATCAATTGGGTGGAGATTGTATTCGATTGCTGCTTGAATATGCTTCTCGTGGTGCTGACAAAGGATCTCGCTACCTTGAAGCTGCGAAGAATCCTCAATTTAAATATGTTCCCATTTCCTCTGCAGATTATACTGTGGACAATTTTTTTTGAAAATTATAAAATAGTCCCTATGAAGAGGGATAGCACTTGCTGGGGTGTTCTCTTGAAGAAAGAAAAGATCGCTGATGATAAATCTCTTATGATAGACATTGATTGGCATACATCTACTAATCAAGGCCCTCGCCATTCCAGCGATGACAAGTGGTTCATTTTTCCGTTATGTCTTGAGGGTCCTTATATTTCTGGTTCTTGCACATTACCCGCGAATCTTTCAGAATATCAACCTTGGGTTTTCAACTGGCCTGAAAGAACTAAATAGGTATGTTCTATCTGATATTTTGTATAATTATTATTCACTATCTTCCCCATGTTTTTATATTTTCGCTAATTACTTCAATCTTTTCCAGATTGACATGATGAAACTCAGCTACCAGGCTTTTAGGAAACCCAACACTTTCTTAACTCTAAAATCTTTCACAGATAAAGTAAGAAATATCGCTTCATTAGCTTTAACAATATATTGTAGCCCATATTTCTTATCTTTATCTGTGTTTCACAGGAAATCGAAGAATTAGAACCAATAAAGCCTGCGAGAACCAAAGTGAAGTCCATAGTTGATCGCAAGGGGAAATCTACTGCTCCTCCCAAAGGGAAACATATTGTTCCTCGCAGTGAGGGATCTGAAGATCCTCCCTTAAAGAGAAGAAAAACCCAACTCTCTTCTTCTTCAACTCCTTAATCTATCCCAGAAAATTTAAGTGTGGATCTCGACAAGGACAACGATAATGGTAATTTCGGTGTTTATAATAACGTTCCTTCCATAAAGGATTCTTCCTCTTTTAAGTCTGCAATGGCTCAACTATCCAAATATTTTGGCAAGAATATATTTTGTATCCTAAATGAGTATGGAGATGAAGCTATTAATGAAATATCCCAGTCCCTCGCCAAAATCTGCGATGCTCCCATATTAGCCGATAATGACTCCCTTCGTGGGGTTTCAAGATCTCTGACTCCAAGTCTCTTAAATTCACTTGGAAGCCTAGTATGTCTTTACTTGTTTATCCTTTTTATGTATTTGTTGATATTTTTACCAGATCTTGACTTATATAGTTCTATCGTAGGTTGGAAGAGCTTCTTTTGCTGTTGCTGCTGATTTGGATAATAGACGTATTATTTATGAAAAGAAAGCTGCTAATCTTCGCCAGAATAAAGAAAAACTACAAATTGAAGTTGCTGAGCTTCGCAGGAAAAATAATCAGCTGGAGACTGAATCTTCAGTTGATAAGCAAAAAATCTCTGATCTTGATAAAACTAATCAACAACTCTATGGTATGTGTAGTTGCAGGATTTCCCACACTACACCCTTGTTAAGATTCTGCTATATTCAACTCATAATTGAAGATGAAAAATGACACTTTATTATTTTGGTTTCAGAAATGTTTACAGAAATGAGAGAATTCAAGATTACAACTATTCTCTTTAAGTTTTTCTCTCCTCAAGATTTTCTTAACTCTCAAAAATACATCATCCTTTTCTGGACACATTGGATCTATATTTATAGGGTAGTTACATAGTAGATGACAGCTAAGTTTTCCTCTTATTTCGGGTTGATTCTGTGATTGTACCGCGATAGTTACAATGTTAAATCTCGCAAGTTTTATAACCGTCGCAGAACTAACATACTTCTCTCAAATTTTCTTCAGTCGTCAGGTATTACATCATTCCTTTGAAGGATTTTGTGACACTCGTGAAGTGTAGTTGAAGATCTTGCGGTGATGCTCGCTGGGAAGTGTAGTTGAAGATCTTGCGGTGATTTTCTGGTCCTACATCTTGCCTCTTCTCATGTCTTTTCTACGAAGAAGAGAAGATCATGAGAATTTTAAAATGATGTAACTGTTTATCTTTTCAGATTTCCCTGTTCTGACATGTTTATGTACCCTTCGCCAGTTGTTTTCACATATTATCTCTTCTAATGAATTTATGACACGTCCTCTCTAACCGCTGCGATCTAACCATTCATGTCTTTTCTTAGCATTTATTGCGTTTATCTTCTCGAGAAACCTCTTCTTCTATAAATACTCCTTTCATTCTTTTCTTTTCCTCTTTTTACTTTCTTCTTCTTTATCTGCGTAACTTCTCTGCAAGTTTACTGTTCTTCCGTAAATTGCGCGTTTGTTATCGTTGTGATTCCTTTCTTATTTTTCAACCTTTTTCTTCATTCCCATACTTGAAAGATGGTTATCGCTGGTGCTAAAAATTTGATTGCTTTTGGTGAGATGTAAGAAAAAATCAAGATCAAAGGTTTTAATTTATCTACAATTCCAAATCAGAATTCTAGATCCGAACTTTCTCTCAAATTATTCACTGATCATCACTGCTCTCGCGAAAAAGTTATAGTGTCGCTAGGTCAACTTGAGGCTGGTCTTCTGATTCCTCTCTATGACCCAAAACTCCCATTATTCTATCAAATAATATCTGACGAGAGGTTCTCGCGAGCAATATATCAATTAGGTGGAGATTGTATTAGATTGCTGCTTGAATATGCCTCTCGCGGAGCTGAAAAAGGATCTTGGTACCTTGAAGATGCAAAGAATCCTCAATTTAAAGATTTCCCCATCGTCTCAGCAGATTATATTGTGGACAACTTCTTTGTAAATTATAAAATAATCCCTATGAAGAGGGATAGCACTTGCTGGGGTGTTCGTTTGAAAAAAGAAAAGGTCACTGACGATAAATCTCTTATGCTGGATATTGATTGGCATACATCTACCAACCAAGGCCCCGCCATTCTAGCGATGACAAGTGGTTCATTTTTCCATTATGTCTTGAGGGTCCTTATATTTCCGGTTCTCGCAAATTACCCTCGAATCTTTCAGAATACCAACCTTGGGTCTTCAATTGGCCTGAATGTAGTTGCAGAATATCCTACAACTACACCCTCAGTAAAATTTATAAAACTTAAGAAGTTCTTGATGATGAATGACAATTTTCTTATTAATGCTCTCAATTGATTACAAAGAAGTACCTAAATGGAACTAGAATAGTTACAACTTTCTCTATTCTCTTTCCTAAGATATTTTCTAACACTCACTAAAAGAAACTCTCAAATTTTACATTTGAACTACTATTTATAGGGAAATCTATACAACTGTATGTAAGCTGTGAAATATCGCAACTTATATTCGCAAATCTATTTCATGTTCGCAAATCCTTCACACTTCTTCCGTGTTTCTTCTATTATCGCATTATATTGTGACACCTTACCATTATACTTGTTACGAAATTCGTGAACCAATACCTTGCGATATTTGGTACCTACATCTTGCCTCTTCTCATGTCATTTCTGCGAAGAAGTAATGATCGTGAGAGTATAACCGTTACTTATTCTTTTTATTAGGATTTGGACACGTATTTTGTAACCGTCCTTTTCTTAACCATTCCCTTATATAAATTCCTTTTATTCCCTTCCTTATCTTTTTCTTACCTTCTCTTTTTACTTCTGCAACTTCATCTTCTTATCACATTTTCGGTTATCACTTTCTCTTCCTGTTAATCCCATCATGAGTTCTCCAAGGTATTTTTCTTTTATTTCTCGCATCTTTCATTTGTTTATTCCTTTGATTTCTATCCAATTTATTGTTTGATTTTGATTTGTTTCAGCAAAGCTACCCCTCAAGTGAAACCTTCAACTAAAAACTCAAGTCCTAATCTTCGAAGAAGAAAATCCGAGAATCAAAAGGTAGTTAAAATACTTTGTCTTCCTTTTTAAACAATATATTGTTGCCTCAGTTTTTAATCTTCCTTTTGATTTGTAGGTCGGTGAAAAACCCAATCCCAATAAGAGAACTCGTATGATTAAACCCACACCATCAATTTCAATCGATGACTTCCTTCCTGAGGTTGATGAAGAATTTTCCTCTTCCCCTCGTGAAAATACTTCTTCGCAAACTCCTGCCTCTACTCCATTACCTAGTTTTCAGTCTCCCATCAATGTCAATTTATCAACACTTCTTCAAGATCAACCTTCGCAAGATACTTTCTCAACTCCGTCTCTCAAAAAACCCATTTTTACCCCTAGTCCTTTGAGTGATGTTTCTCCAAGCAGTTTACAACTTGCTCTGATTCCTTCAAATTCTTCTCCTCTTTTCCAAGAAGCTCGAGATGGAATTTATTCAACTTTACAAATGTTATCTGAGGTTTTAAGTAGTACCGCGAAGTCTTCAAACGTTCGTTCGCAATCTGAATTTTGCGAAGTGCTCAATAATTTCATCAATCCTGATATTTTTATTTCATGTCAAACCTTGGAAAAAGAAGTTGAATTGCTTCGCCAATCTCAGGAATCTTTGAAAGCGGAATGTGAGAATCTTCGTAAAGCGAATCATCATCTTCAAAATGATTCTCTAGATTGTGCGATCCTTCGCAAGAGTAATGATGCATTAAAAGGTATTACTATTATATCTATATTTTTCCCT
Source organism: Papaver bracteatum (assembly GCA_023529315.1). Classification (NCBI taxonomy): domain Eukaryota; kingdom Viridiplantae; phylum Streptophyta; class Magnoliopsida; order Ranunculales; family Papaveraceae; genus Papaver; species Papaver bracteatum. The sequence continues at coordinate 18,418 of JAJJWX010002486.1, forward strand.
TTTGTTTACTTCTATTCCTTACACGCTTGAAACACCCATTTAAACCCATTCCCCTTTATAGAATCTATCCAGAAATGTAGAATGTTGGTACTTCATCATAAATCAGACGCAAAATAATCTCAAGCCAAGCATGCAAGTCTTTTGAACCAATTCTCCCACTTATCTAATCTTCATTCATGTGCTCTTGATAATTTTGACGCCCTTTTCCAAGATAATACCCAATTAATTTACAATCAAAAGTTTTTGAATGATGAAATATCTCAGCTCAATTCTTCTTTGACTAAAGTCGATTTAAGAATAGAAACCCTATTAGAAGAGAATGAAACCTTATCAAAAGAAAGATGTTCGTATTTGAATACAATGACCGTTTCTTCGCAACAATTGAATGTTCTTCAGAATAAATGTTGCGATCAAGAAAATCTCCTTTATTTGTTAAAAGGTGAACTTGAGGAATTAAAGAAGTCTTCAGATGCTGAGAGAAGTTCTTTTGCTGCCGAGAAGAAATCCCTTCTCAATAAGAATATAATCCTGAACACTAAGAGGAATAAACTTAAAGAAGAACATTCCCACGTAAGAAACCTTAATACAAAACTTGCGAAGGATAACGAATATCTTTATTCTAAAGATCAAAAGCTTCAATCCAGACTTGAAGGATTAGTTGGTGATGGTTTTGATAAATCTATGGATCAAATGAAGAATTGTTGTCTATCTTTAGCTCAATTTTTTACTTCACAAAGAGAAGGTAGTCATTAAAATTTGACTGCCTTTGACATATTTTTGAACTTTGTTATATTCGCATGATTGACTCCTTTTAATTTTATTTTACTCGCAGAATCCGAAAACAACCTTCGCAATGCTAAAGCTGTGTTAGAAACTACCTGTTCTAAGCTTCAGTCCTCCTGTTCTAAGCTTCGCAAGAGGAATACTTTGCTTTCTACTCGTTTAACTGATTCACGTGATCGTGCCAATCGGAGATTCAACTACCTTGCTTATGCCAAAGACATTGAGGATACTAACCACCAAAAGGATTTAGCTCGTGAAAGTCATTTAAAAGCTCAAGTCTTCGCAAACAATATTCTCTTATCAAAATCCTTGCTTCCAGTGAAAGTTAAACCTCTAGAAATATCTGATGATGAAGTTGTTCGTGATCATGATAGTGACTTTGATTACGAGAGTGATGATGAAGGACTTGATGGTGAGGAATATTCTCCTGTTTCTGCTGATGAAGATGGTGGTGAGAAAGAATCTGATCTCCAAAAAGAAGTTCTTGTTGATGGTCCTACCCCTCCTAAAGATCCAGCACAAAACGTTGACGAGGAGCATTAAGCATGATAGATTATTCTACTGTTATTCCTCTTTTTTACGAACAACTTTGTTTTCCTTTCTTTTAAACCCTTTCTCTTGGTTACTGTTGATTCTCTTTGTACAAACGATCCTGCTTACTATTTGTTTTCCTTAAGAAGTATACTTTGTATTTTGCGATACTACTTTGATCTTTCTCTAGATTTACATGACTTATTCATATGAAGATAAATTGCATGACTTGATCATATGAAGAGAAATACTATATCTTGAAGACTTAGCTTAGTATTCCCTTTCCCCTTATTATTTCTCTTCAGATGATCAATTATTGTTGTAAATATTAGAATATCTGCCTCAGTTTAAGTTGCGAAGTTTCAATTTTTTGCGAAGTAAATGAGAAATCTTCCCTTTGAAGTATAAGAAGTATGAAATCTCCGTGAAGAATTATGAGAAGTATGAAATACCCTTGAAGAAGTATAAGAAGTATGAAATATCCTTTGAAGAAGTATAAGAAGTATTGAATCTTTGAAGAGGTATAAGAAGTATTCAATATTTGAAGAAGTATAAGAAGTATTCAATCTTTGAAGAAGTATAAGAAGTATTCAATTTTTTGAAGAAGTATAAGAAGTATTCAATCCTCGTAAAACTTAATGAATATGAAATATTCGTCTTTAATTGCAAATAAAATTGCCTCTTTTGTTAGGAATTCGTGATATATATTCTTGTAAAAATTCTTCGACGACATTGATGGAATTGATTTCATTAGTTGATGTGGTCTTATCATGCCTTCCTAAGTAAAGGTCTTATTTTTCCACCTCTTTTGTGATAATATTTTTGCGATAATATGACAAGTCTGAATATTCTTGCGAATATACAACCTCGTGACATTATCGTCTTGCGATGAAATCGCAGGATGTTATCACACTTTCATGTAATAACCCATTGATCTCATCTTAACTTCATTGTATGTAATTCTGCGAGTATGTATATATATATATATATATATTTTTTTTTTTACTCGCAGAAATATTATTGTTGCACAAATATGACAAGCCTTTATGTTCTTGCGAACAAGAAGCCTCATGACATTTGCGTCTTATAGGACGTATCAGCTCCCTAATGGAGGGTGCTGCCCTTTATCTTCCCCTTGGTTGCCCCTTCAAGGAAGCGTACATCGACCATACAAGGTTAGCTCTTCCCATCCGGTTTTGCAAACAACCAGCTTTTGTTCGCAACCTCTTATCCTTTTTGCCTATATGGCTTATAGTTACGAGGTTGCACCCTATGGGGTATCTTTGGGCCAAGTGCATCATTTGCCAAGACTTGTCAAGAATGTCAGATGTGCTTCAAGACCATACGGCACTCTTGACTCAACCGTGTACCTCAGTGCCTTTATCGTTTTCTGCACTTCTTGAGAAAGACAGTATGCCTTAGTCTCCCAACCTAAATCATGTTACATCGCAAGATTAAGTTGAGAATCCAAGCCCAAACGCTTTTGGGTTGTACCCCGTAATGTCCATGTACTCAGGTTCCTTGGTGGTGTTCCGGTTTCCCTAAGCCATGCTTATAGGTACCCCCTTAAATGACGTACTTTAGGACTTTGCCTCTTACGAAATGTTGCTTCGCGAGCTAGGGTGTACGCCACAAAGGTTTGCCTGTGTAAAATTTCTGCGGCTTTCTTTCTTTTTTGAAAGCTAATCACAGTTTGCGGTCTTTTATTCTCAAGTAATTTTTGCGTCTTTCTTTAATGAAAGCTGATCGCAATAAGAATTTTAAAAATTCGTAATTTTGTTAAGTTTCGTGTGAGCAAAACATATTCGCAAAATTTTTCATGAGGTTTATGGATAATACCTTTTTAAATACAATCTATTCCAGGGTCGACCAAGTCTTAAACCCATGTCTCTCTTCTGGATCCATCAGCCGATAAGCTCCATTTCCCACAACCTCTTTGATGACATATGGTCCATCCCATTTAGGTGCTAATTTTCCTCCATTTTCTTTCTGGTATGGAGGTGTTTCTCGCATGACCAAATCACCTGGTTGATACTCACGTTCAATAACTCTCTTGTTATATTCTCGAGCTAATCTTTCCTGATAAACTTTCATATATCGCAACACATTTTCTCTTTTTTCTTCCAAATCATCCAATTCACTTAATATCACCCCTGCACTTAAATTTCTTTCCCAGGCTTCTTTCTTTGAGTCGGAATTACAACCTCTGTTGGCAATACAGCTTCTACTCCATATGTTAAGCAATAAGGAGACATTCCAGTTGCTTCTCTTCTAGTTGTATTGTATGCCCAAACTGCGCTAGGTACTTGTTCGCACCACCCTTTGAGATGTCCTTCTAATTTCTTTTTGATTGTGTCTGCGATTGTTTTATTTGTTGCCTCTGCCTGTCCATTAGCTTGTGGATATAATGGAGTTGATTTCCCACATTTTATCCTAAAAGCACTGAGTAACATCTCTATATTCTTCCCTTCAAATTATTTCCCATTGTCAGATACTAATTGTGCTGGAACTCCATACCTACAAATGATATTCTCGAATATGAATGTAAAAACATCCTTATCACGAATATGTTGTACTACTTTTACTTCTGCAAGCTTCGTGAAATAATCTGTTGGGACTATTAAAAATCTTCTCTGCCCAGATCCAGGTAAGAATGGGCCAACAATGTCCAACCCCCATTTCCCAAAAGGCCAGCAGCTTGTTGAAGAGGTTAATGTTGCTCCTGGTGCGTGAGTTATTTTCCCATGTCGTTGGAATTCTTTGCATCGTCTTACCAACAATTTTGCGTCTGTGTGCATATAAGGCCAGTAATATCCTTGTATTTTTTCTCTGTACGCCAGAGATCTTCCCCTACTATTATTTCCATCTTCTCCTCCATGTAACATCTTCAATATTTTTTCTCCTTCTTCACGAGTTAAACATCTTAGAGGTGGTCCACTGAAAGATTTTATGTATAAAATTCCTTCTCGTAGTTCATAGTTTATTGTACGACTCTTTAATTTATGTGCTTCTAGTCTGTTCCTGGATATTTCTCCTGTTGCGAGATATGCATGAATTTCCTTTCTCCAATCTGCGATATCTTCTGCGATGTTATCTGGTAGTTCCCTTTCTACTTCCATCACAATTTCTTCTTCAATTTCTACTTCCTCTTTATTTACTGATGGATGTTGAATTGTCTAGATTTTGATATTTCTTGCGTTAGGGTTTGTCATCATACTTGGAATGAATGCAAAAGCATCTGCGAGTCGATTGTATTTCCTTGTGATATGCCTCCATTTTAGCTTTGGTATTTTCGCAGATAATTCATCAACGAGTTTCTTGTATTTCTTCAAAGAAGACTCATTCGTGGTATATTCCCCTTTAATTTGACAAATTACCAACTGAGAATCACTTGTTATTCTTATACTTTCAAGCTTCTTTTCTATTGTGATCTTCAATGCATGCACTACAGCTTCGTACTCTGTTTCATTGTTCGTGGATGCAAATTCCAGTCTGAATGAAAATGCTATTCTTTCTCCTTCTGGTGAAATCAATACAACACAACTCCCACTACATTCCCCTCACTGTTGGATGATCCATCTACTAAAATTTCCCATCTATTTGGTTCTGTTAACAATTCTTTTGGATTCCCAAATTCTTCTTCAACATCCATCATCTCTTCTACTGCCTCATCTTCTTCCAAAGGAAATTCTGCCAAAAAATCTGCGACAACTTGTGATTTTTGCGATGATAATACTTCGTACTTTATCTTGTAATGGTTTATTTGTGCATTCCATCTTTCTATTCTTCCTGATATTTTTGTTTTCTTCATGACTGACTCAATTGTAACTTTGGTAACCACTTTTATCACATGTGCTTGAAAGTATATCCGCAATTTGAATGATTCATAAACCAGGGCTAAGATTAACTTCTCCATTTTAGAATAATTTCTCTCTGCTGTGTTAAAAGTTTAACTGATGTAGTAAATGGGCCTTTCTACTCCTGCGTACGTTCGCAACAAAACTGCACTTAAAGCGTATTGAGTTGTTGCGAGGTATACTAATAATTCTTCATCTTTCTTTGGTTTCTGTAATATGGATGTATTCGTGAGATACTCCTTGATCCCTTGAAAAGATTTTTCACATTCATCAGTCCACTTGAATTTTGCTCCCTTCTTAAGTATGTTGAAGAAATGTTTGCACTTATCTGACATTCGCGAAATAAACCTTCCAAGTGAAGCTAAGAGTCCATTCAGCTTTTGCACTTCTTTTAATGTTGCAGGTGTTGGCATGTCACGAATTGCTTGTATTTTTTCTGGATCGACTTGTATTCCTCTTTTGATACTATGTATCCCAAGAATTTTCCTGACGCAACTCCAATTATACATTTTTCAGGATTCAATTTGATGTTGAATTTTCTCATTTGCTCAAATATTTCCTTCAAGTCCCGCACATGATCTTTGGCTTCTTTACTTTTTATCAACATATCGTCTACATACACCTCTAAGGTTTTATGTATCCATTTTGCGAACACCTTTTCAACCATTCGTTGATTAGTAGCACCTGCATTTCGTAGACCAAATGGCATCTTCACATATCAATATAAACCTCTTGGAGCAAAAAATGCAAAGATGTTCTTGGTCTTCTTCTGCGAGTGATATTTGATTGTACCCTTTATACCCATCAAGTGAAGTGACTCTATCATGTCCTGCAGCTGATTCCACCATTTTTGGTATATCTGGCAATGGAAAAATATCTTTTGGATAGGCTTTGTTTAGATCAGTGAAATCTATACAAATCCTTATCCCTTTATTCTTATTCGGAACAATGACCATATTCGCAATCCATTCTGGATATTTTGCTTCTCTTATGATTCCCGCATCCAACATCTTTTGCAATTCTTCTTCTATTTGTGTATGATAATTTTGCGAAATCTTTCTTATTCTTTGTTTGAATGGTCTCACACTTTTATCTATGTTCAATCTATGACACGCCACTGATGGATCAATTCCTGGTATTTCATCTACACCTCCTGCGAATATATATTTGTATTCTCGTAAGAGATCAATAGTTCTTTTTTCTTCTTCTTCGTCCATCTTAGTTACAATTCGCAAAATTAAAGGCTCCTCTTTACTTCCAATATTTATTTTTTTGGTTGGTTCTGCTGCGACATAACTAGGACTTTGCTCTCCCATAGGTGTTGGCTCTTTGATTACTTTCATTGGTTCTCCTTATTTTTCTGGGATCTCACTTGGTATTCCTCTTCCTTCTTTTTCTCTTATTGTGTACACCCTGAACTCCTCTTCCTTTTTTGCTTCTTTCGCAAGTTTTCTGCTAAACTGTTTCTTTCTGCCTCTTTCTCCACATTGTTTTACTTCAGTCTGATAACAAAATTTTGCACTATCAAGATCTCCTTTTATCTCTTGTATTCCGCTTGGTGTAGGAAACTTAATTGATTGATGTAATGTCGAAACAACAGCTTTAATCACATGAATCTATGCATGGTCTTCCTATCAGCATATTGTATGGAGATTTCATATCTATCACGCATAAAACTATGTGTGTTTCAATTTCTCCCAGCGATACTCGTAACATTATTTCCCCTTTGGATTTTGTTGTAGATTTCCCCAATCCATGGATAAGATATTCTGAATTTGTAATTTCTTCATCTTTGATCCCCATCCCCTTAAGTGCATGATAGAATATAATATCAACAGAACTCCCTGTATCAATCAAAACTCGGTTTAATTTCCATTTTCTATAGATTTTGTAGCTTTCCTCTCTTCTTGCATGATCGGAATTGTGACTACTAATGGTGAAGTGTGGTTCAAGTCTTCATTTGGAATTTCTCGTGATCGAAAATGTGATTTTCGCTTTTCCCATTCTTTCAAAGTTGTTATTTTCTCCACCTCCATAATCTTTCTTCCTCTACAGTCTCGTTTGTGTATTTTTCCCTTTATGTTGTTATGAAATTCATCAATCATTGTCTTTGTGATCATATTACATTCTTTTCTTTTACAATCTTCATCTATTGATTCCATTTGATCTTCAAATTTCCAAAATTCCTTCAAATATCTGCCATGATGATCTTCAGGTCCCTGTTTCTAGCGCTAATTATGTAGTTGTAGAATATCCTATAACTACACCCTCAGTAAAATTTATAAAACTTAAGAAGTTCTTGATGATGAATGACAATTTTCTTATTAATGCTCTCAATTGATTACAAAGAAGTACCTAAATGGAACTAGAATAGTTACAACTTTCTCTATTCTCTTTCCTAAGATATTTTCTAACACTCACTAAAAGAACCTCTCAAATTTTACATTTGAACTACTATTTATAGGGAAATCTATAAAACTGTATGTAATCTGCGAAATATCGCAACTTATATTCGCAAATCTATTTCATGTTCGCAAATCATTCACACTTCTTCCGTGTTTCTTCTATTATCGCATTATCTTGTGACACCTTCCCCTTATACTTGTTACGATATTCGTGAACCAATACCTTGAGATATTTGGTACCTACACTGAAAGAACTAAAGAGGTATATTTTCTTCGATTTTTGGTATAATTATTATTCACTATTTTCCCCATATTTTCATATTTTCGCTAATTATTTCACTCTTTTCCAGATTAACAGAATGAAGCTCAACTACCAGGCTTTGAGGAAACCCAACACTTTCTTAGCTCTTAAATCTTTCACGGATGAAGTAAGAAATATCTCTTCATAAATTTTAACAATATATTGTTGCCCCTATTTTTTATCTTCATTTGTGCTCGCAGGAAATTGAAGAACTAGAGCCAATAAAACCCGTGAGAACTAAGGAGAAACCCTCAAAGGATAAATCTATCATTCCTCCCAAAGGAAAGTCTTCTGCCCCTCGTGGTGAAGAATCTGGCAATCATGATAAATCTGTTGTTCCTCCCAAGGGAAAGTCTTCTGCCCCTCGTGAAGAATTTGGCGATCCTTCTTTGAAGAAAAGGAAAACCCGACCTTCTTCTTCTTCTTCTTCAACTCCTCAACCCACTCCAGAAAATCCAAGTGCTGATTTTGACAAGGATAATAATAACGAGGATTTCAATGATAACAGCTTCCCTTCTATAAAGAATTCTTCTTCATCTGATTCTTCGATGTCTCATCTATCCAATTTTTTTGGCAAGAATATGTTTGGTATCCCAAGTGAGTATAGGGATGAAGATGTTAATGAAATATCCCTTCTTGCCAATGTTTGCGATGCTCCCAAACTAGATGACAGCGATACCCTTCGCGGGGTTTCAAGATCGCTAACTCCAAGTCTTTTGAATTCACTTGGCAGCCTGGTAAGTTTTTACTTGTTCATCCTTTTTGTGTATCTACTGATATCTTTGTCAAATATTGATTTATATAGTTCTATCGCAGGTTGGAAGAGCCGCTTTTGTTGTTGCTTCTGATTTAGACAATAGGCGTGTTATTTATGAAAATAAAGCTGCTAATCTTCGTCAAGATAAAGAAAAACTAGAAGCTGAAGTTATTGAACTTCGCAGAAAAAATAAGAAGCTGGAGACTAAAGCTTCAGTTGATAAGAAAAAAATCTCTGATCTTGATAAAGCCAATCAACAACTCTATGGTATGATTTATTTATTTTCTCTTTTAATTCTTCTCACCCTATCGCAGCTTATTCAAGCAACCATTTTTGCAGATATTTATGGTCTTACTGAAGAGGCTACACTCTTCCAATCTTTTCCTGACCCTGTAGATGATGATACCATTCTTGATAACCTTAATAATTCTTTAAGTAATTTCTCAGATGATAAGATTGAATCCCTCTCCATAGATGAACTTAAATCCAAATTTAATCTCTTAAAAATTGAACACAGATTCAATTTAGGTTTGACCAACAAGTATAAGCGGTTTTATCTTGATTCAAAGAAAGAAATAGATAGATTAAGAAAAAGGAATAGTGATCTTATTGATGAGAAAGATCTTGCCGTTAAAAATGGCTCCAAGACCCTAGAAAACTTCCATAAAACTCTTCTTAACGTTCAAATGGAAAGAGATAAGCTTATTCGCGAGAATGAAGATCTTCTTGCGATGGAAACCCAAGTTCGATCTCGTCTCCTTATTAATAGTGATGATGAGTTTGCTTGGGCTGAGAAGATTCTTGATAACGCCAGAACTAATTTAGGTGTAGATGTTAGTCTTCATGCTGATCAAGCGGCTTTAATTAAAGACATGATTTCTGAAAGAGAAGGTTATCACTCTTATGATTTACCTGAATTATTTCCTAATTGAATCATCTTTATATGTACTAACTTTGTTGTCATTTGCTCGCAGCATCCGAAAAGAATTATCGCAAAAGATTTGATGAGTTAGGAGAAGAGAAAAACCAACTCGCCAGAAGTCTATCTTCTCGCAATGAAAAGTATTCTAGATTGAAGGATAAATTGAAAATCTCATCTTCAAATTTTAGCAATGCCCTTCTCTGTATTCTTAATGACGCTATTAAACTAGTTTGTAATGATCATGGTATCCCTCATTCTATATACCCCGTTCTTGCAAAGGACGTTCCAGCTGATTCCCCAAATTTAATTATCTCTGATAGCGAAGCTGAGGAGTCTAGCGAATATGATGAAGAGTTATCTTGCGAGGAGGAGAAATCCGACGTAGATAGGGATGATAATGATAATGATCAAGAAGATAAATCTGGCAATGAAGAGAAATTTGAAAAATAAAAGAGTTCTGATGAAGGTGTTGATGGATCTACTTAGTCTTGTTTCTTCTCTTTTTCTTCTTTGTAAATTTTGTACATTTAATTTTTGCTTCTCGTAACATCATTGCGAGTTTCTCCGACTTGATGTGTAAAATTCTTTTTCTTTTATCTGTATGAATTAGAAAACAATTCTTTTTCTGCAACATAATCAATCAATCAGAATTATTATCCTTTAATCATTTGTATAAATGTATTATCTATGCAATTTTATCATATGATGGATGAATAATAATTTCATCATTCTACGCATTCCCATACTTGCCTCTATTATTCATCTGCAATATGAAAAAGTTGAGTAGAGATTAGATATTAGTTGTGAATCAAATTAAATTAGGCTGATTATCGGCGAACATTATCGCAATAATCTTATGGTATTATTGTGCCTTCCTAATTAAAAGTCTTATTTTGCCACATCTTTTCTTTTTGCGACAAAATCGCAGGACGTCTTTACATTTGCATGCATTGACCCATTGATCTTGTCTTATAAAAAAAAATCAATATCTCTGTGACAATATGATAAGTATAAACTCTCTTACAATAATTAATCCTTATGACATTGCCGTCTTGCGATGAAATCGCAGGACGTCTTTACACTTGTTAAATGTAAAAACCCATTGATCTCATCTTAACTTCTTCTCTTTTGGCTATTTGCCTTTGTATAACTTTCGTCACGCGACAATATGACAGGCCTAAATGTTCTTGCGATCATAAATCCCCATGACATTGCCATCTGTAGACACTTATCATCTCCCTAATGGAGGGTGCCGCCCTTATCTTCCCCCTGGTTGCCCCTTCAAGGAGGGCACATCGGCCATACAAGACTAGCTCCTCCCATCCAGATTTTACAACAACCAGCTATTTTCGCAGCCTCTTGTCCTTTATGCCTATATGGATTATAGTTACAAGACTGCACCCTAAGTGGGGTTTTCTTCAGGCCAAGTGCATCATAGCCAAGACTTACCAAGAATGGCCAGGGTAGTTTCGTACGCCCTAGGCACCCTTGGCTCAACCGTGTACCTCGGCGCCTTGGTCATACTTTGCACTTCTTAGAAGAGGTCCTTAGTCGTCCAATCAGGGTATAACCTTATATAATTGGAAATCCTATATCCCTTTCCTAGATAGGCTTTTGTTTAACCCCAACATCTGCATAACCCAGGTTCCAGCAGCGGTATAACCTTATCGCTGAGTCATGTCAAGAGATACCTCCTTATATGACGCACTATTAGGTCTTACATTTGCCTCTTGCGAAATTGTATTCGCGAACTAAGGTGCACGCCATAAAGGTTCATCCCATTCTATTAATCTCTGCGAAATTGTATTCGCGTTTCTCACGAGCATTGTAACTCTGATAAAATTTCATTTCTTTGATTTTCTTGTAAAATTTTGCAATTTTTTCAAACAGAGTACTCTTTTCATTTGCATTTTCTTCCAACAAATTCTGCATAAGATTTTATCATTTTACCTTTCTACTTATTATCTTTTGGTTCTGCTTTTCTGTTACGTTTTGCTCTTTCTTCTTTATCTGCGATCTGCTCGCCATTTTCTTCCTCTCCCTGCTCTATTGAATCAATCATCAATCTTTCAGCTCTCTGTCGTTGCTTGATGTTATACTTCCAATTGCACTTCTTCTAAGCTCTTTCTTTATAATATTTTATATCAATCTCATAACATTTCTTGATTTCTCCCCAATCTCCCTTAATTACTCCAACACCATTAGGATGAGGAAATTTAACACACTGGTGGAAAGTAGATGCTACACCTAATATCCCATGTAGCCAAGGTCGACCAATCAGGGCATTGTAAGGTGATTCAATGTCAACAACACATAACAAGATCTTGGAAGTTATCCCTTTCAATGGAATCCGCATTTCAATTTCCCCTTTGGGTTTATTGGCAGTTGTTGATGGTGGAATTCTATTCAGGGCTAAAATTGTAAAAGCCAAATTTTAAGCTGACGTCCTGCAAGGGATAAAGCCTTCATGCGGTGAATATTCTCACCATATTAATTCATTGAAGCATGTGCAACCATCCCTGAGAATTAAAACCTACCCAGAGCGGAGCATGTAGCAACCATTCAGATTTTCTGTAGGTTTGCAGCATTACAATTAATTCCCTTCTCAAAGCCTTGTGTTCGACATGCAAACACCCGTAGGCTACCTGAAAGCGGGTTATATTAGACCCGTTGAACGCATGCAAGACTACCCATGTTAGTCTCACCTGCTGAAAACAAACTCAAAAATAGATCTCATCCGTCCAACTTCGCAGGCATGGTTGGACGGCCTAGATCACGCGCGGAACCGAGTAGCGCGCACGCACATGCTCACCTTCGTCCCAACATTCCCCTCGCACCATCGACCTCACCAAAAGAGGTCGTCAAATGCCGGATTCGGTCGGATGTAGGTAACCGGTCGGAAACCCTAAATTAGGGTTTGCATCAAGTGGTCACAGGCAGCCACTTTGAGACAAACAAATGGAAGCCAAAGGAAGGCAGGATTAGCTGGCCGACCATACCCGCATGTCCACTGTGGGCCCATCTACACGGAAAACCAATCGGCCGCGAACGGTTGCAGCTAGCCGTCTCAATTTGCGCGCCCAAAGGTAGCATGCACGGCCCCCTTCTAATCTCGGATGTACATCATCGCAGGCTGAAACGAGCGACTTAGATTGCTCTGGTTGACTTCCAACAAGCATGGGCATGTAGAGTGGCGTCCCACCTACCTGCTGGACCAATCGGCCACTCCATGCACGACTCCCAAGGCTGAAAACCGTTAGGATGAAAAGGGAGTCTTGCAAGCCTTCCAAACCCTAATCCAACGGTTATTCCTCCATCAATCTCGTCCGTCCAAGTTCGCATGCTTGGATGAATAGCCTAGGAAGGGAGTTAGGTGGAAAACAAGGTATCACCATGATCACCATCTTCCACACTTCCCCATGGAATAACCAGCCAAGATGGGTCCCGCTCATGCGACCTCCGAACAACACCTGAACATAGCTAGTTGAGTCACTTCAACTTGCAATCTTTTCATCAAGGTTGTGTAGGCTTCAAGCATGTTAAGCATATTTAATGCACCGCATGCATACAATATGCGCCTACAAGAAACTTGATTATTTTACCTAGCACTATTTGCTACCTTATGTTGGTCCCACTACTCACTTGAGACGTTAATCACGTCACAACTGGGGGATACAAACTGGGGTATTGGTCTGGAGGTTTACAGCGTGCAGCGTGCAACACGCCATCTCAAGATCGTGTCAGGGAAACATGGGAGGTTAGCGATGATAGGAGAAGTGGGAAAGCAACCGTGTGACACTAACACACAACTCCACTTCCTCCATCACTCCACTTCCTCCACTTTCCCACGAGAGACGTGATGAAGGCTTATAGACTTGTATAAATAGGTTCTCCTCCCTATTTCCAATAACACAGAAAAAAACAAGTGTTAATACCATCGTATTCGACACCCAGAGCCTGCCTGCAACATTTGCTAGCCTGCTCAACCTTCTGTTAACAAGTCATCAAATAGCCTTCACCTTCATACTCTCAACACCTTCTTCGCTTCCCTCCCTAAGATCAACCTCACATCCTTCATCTGTGACCGAAATAAATCTGGAACGGCCGTGTCTTCGGTTTAGGCCAGAATTGTACAGATTATCTCTCGAATCAAAAGTGCTCATCGTGCAACACATTTGTTGAAGGTTTAAATTTACTTCTCATCCACACACACCCAAAATTACCTAAACCTGCAGAAGTAGTTTTCTCCCACAAACAGCAGTACCATTAAAACAATATATTTTATATGTTGATGGAATTAGATCTTCGTCTTTCCTACCCATGGTCTTATAGGTATGATAAAATAGTATATCAACTGAGCTGCATGTGTCTATAAGAACTCTATTGATAGCCCAAGAGTCTTCATTTTCATCATAATTTCCTCCATCATCTTCTTCTATTTGCTTTGGATTTATCTCTAACCTTACTACCAATGGATTATCATGCTGCTCTCCAGGTTCTGGTACTTCTTGTGCAGTGAAAGATATAATTTGTTTCTGCCATTCTTCTAATGGCGAGGCTCTCACGATATTCATTATCTCTCTTCCATCTGTGTCTCTCGCGAAGACTCTGCTTAGAACATTATCATGGAAATCCTCTATTGTTCTGTGTGAATGTACAATGGAATTACAAAACAAATTCTTTTCTTTATCCCCAACTTCTATTACGAATGATTCTGCTCCTTTTACAGTATTTACCCTGCAAATTTCAGGTGCTGGAGGCAATCGCTGAGATTGTGGATGTCCTACTAAAAAGTGATTTAGCTTTCCTTGGTCAATCATCCTTAAAATTATTCCCTTTACATTTCATCAGTCATTTACTGTGTGACCATGAAAGTGATGGTAAGGACAAAATTCTTGACTGCGATTATTAGGATGTGGTTCTTTTCCCATATTCCATGGAGAGGGTATATTTTCCATCAAAATGATAGCTTCCCAGGTTTTTTCTATACTAGCATTTAGAGGAGGCATCTTAATTTCTTCCCATATTATCCTATGATTTCCTTGGCTTTTGAAATTGTTTTGTCTCTGTCCACCATAAGTTTCTTGCGGCTGATCAAGCCTTTGAATCTTATTATTCCCTCCGCGGTTGTAATAATTCTTCTCCCTTTCATATTCTTCTTGATCTCGACTAACCATAGCTACCAACTTCTGCTGGTTATCAGTCTCCACTTTCTCTTGTTGTGCTTGCGAGCTACTCGCCATATTGTTAATCATTTTAGGAAGTAAACTCCCATTTGATGCTATTGAATTGGTGTTCACGATGGGATATGATTCCATTTCATTTTGTTTATCCTCCAAAGCAATGTATTCCTCTTGTATTTCTCGCAGTTCAGTCATAGTGATTGTATTCTTGATTCTGAAAATTTGTATGTACAACAGATTGGTCGCGAACATTGCATTGATAAAAGACAAGATAAGATATCTCTCGTCAACTCTTCCCGCCATCTCACTGCACATTGTCTTCCATCTTATGGTTAAATGTTTCAGACTCTCGCCAACCCTCTGTTTTAACCCAAACACATCTTCAATACCTGGACGCGATGAATTGTTGCTTATATATGCTCCCAGAAATGTAGCTTGTATATGATCAAAAGAAGTTATAGTATTTTTTGGTAATCCCTCAAACTATTTAGCGCCTCTCCAGTTAAGCTAGATGCAAAATATTTACACAATACATCATCATGATTCTCCCATTGCAGTATACACCTAACATAAGCCTTAACATATTATACAACACATGTAGTTCCATCAAAGATGCTGGTTAATGCTGGTAAGTTGCACTTTGGAGGTATTCCTCTTAACTGTACTTCTTGAGTAAATAGAGTTCTCGCAGCTTCCTCAATAGCTTCATCGAGTTTCCTTCTACCTCCTTCTCTTATATTGTTTATCATTCCTCGTATTTCTGCTAATTCTCTCAATATTTGTTCATTCTCAGTTGAGTTTTGCTCCATTGGCCTCTTTAATGTAGCTTTCCTTCTTCTGCGTTCTTTCCTTTCTTGTCTTCCGAGATTTTGTGTGTCTTCTTATTCATTGCCATTCCTTCTTTCTCTGCGATTTTGTTTTTCACCCTCCTCTTGGAACCACAGCTGTCTATCTTCTTCTCTGAGGATTTCTTCATTTCTCCTCATTTCTCTTCGCTGTCTTTCTAATCTCCTCTGTATCCTATCATACTCCTCCTGAATATTATCATTGTAGAGATTTTGTGTAGTCTCCTTTCTCGATTTTCATGGTTATTTTGTCGTATTGCCTCTCGAAATTCTTGTTCTTCTATTTCTGCCCTTAATCTTTCTCTCTCGCAAGCCAGGCATGCTTGTTCATCGTAACGTCTCTCAATTTATTCTTCAATTATTCTTTGATTCCTTTGGTTCTCTCGCCCACGTAATATCCTCCTACCTTCTTATGGATTTTCTTCTTCATTTTGGTTGTTTCTTCCCTCTTGATTTCTATTGTTATGTCTATTATCCAACACTTCGCCACGCGGATTATAGCGATCACCAATTATCTCTTCTTCTCTATGACGTTGTTCTCCATTTTGATTTTGCACTTCTTCTCGAATATTTTCTCTAACATTTCTCATAGGGGGATTTTGCCTTGGTTCTTCTCTGAATGATCTTGAATTTGATCTAACAGTACTTCTTGATCTCCTTCTTTGTAATCTCAAATTCTCCATTCTTAGTTCATGATTTTGTCTTGTTAAGTTCGCACGCTCTTCTGCCTCTAATCTTATTTCTTCCTGTATTTTTTTATCTCAAATCATCTGTTATTTCATTTTCACGTCCTTCATGAATTAATCCTTCAACTATTTCTTGATTTATTTCTCCTTCTTCTTCATTTCTTAATTGTCGATCTTCTACTTCTTCTATCGAATCCGATCTCCAAGTATGCACACTTACTCTATCATAATCCACATTTCTATCTTGTGTTTGTGCTTGTTGATTAGGCTGTCGAATTGAACTTTCTGCTTCATTTCTTATTCTATTTCTTCCTGACCTTATTCTTAAAGATTCTTCTAATTCACCTGTTCCTTCACCTGCAAGTATTTTACTCCTCCTCACAGTTGTTGGTGGTTCTGATGTATTTCTTATTCTTCTAGCCATTTCTTTAATTCTAATCAATTTCTTCAAATCTTCAAATTGTAATTAGAGATTTCTTAACTTGATTCTCCCTATTTCGGGTGCCAAAATGTAGTTGCAGGATTACCCACAATACAACCTTATTAAGATTCTGCTATATTCAACTCATAATTGAAGATGAAAAATGACACTTTATTATTTTGGTTTCAGAAATGTTTATAGAAATGAGAGAATTCAAGATTACAACTATTCTCTTGAAGTTTTTCTCTCCTCAAGATTTTCTTAACTCTCAAAAATACATCATCCTTTTCTGGACACATTGGATCTATATTTATAGGGTAGTTACATAGTGGATGACAGCTAAGTTTGCCTCCTATTTCGGGTTGATTCTGCGATTGTACCGCGATAGTTACAATGTTAAATCTCG
The DNA here is from genome assembly GCA_023529315.1 of Papaver bracteatum. Lineage (NCBI taxonomy): Eukaryota > Viridiplantae > Streptophyta > Magnoliopsida > Ranunculales > Papaveraceae > Papaver > Papaver bracteatum. Next base: position 35,515 of record JAJJWX010002486.1, read on the forward strand.
CAAGTTTTATAAACGTCGCAGAACTAACATGCTTCTCTCAAATTTTCTTCAGCCGTCAGGTATTACGTCATTCCTTTGAAGGCTTTTGTGACACTCTTGAAGTGTAGTTGAAGATCTTGTGGTGATGCTCGCTGGGAAGTGTTGTTAATCTCGCATAGAAAAGATGTAGCGATATTCTGGTCCTACAATATGATTTATTTCTTTTCTCTTTTAATTCTTCTCATCCAATCGCAGCTTATTCAAGCAATCATTTTTGCAGATATTTATGGTTTTACTGACGAGGCTTCATTCATCCAATCTTTTTCTGAACCCGTAGACGAGAGTACCCTTCTTGCTCACCTTAATAATTCTTTAAGTAGTTTCTCAGATGATCAAATTAGGTCCCTCTCTGTAGATGAACTTAAATCCAAACTTAATCTTTTAAAGATTGAACACAGATTCAATTTAAGTTTAACTAATAAGTTTAAACGCCTTTATCTTGATTCAAAAGAAGAAATCAATAGATTAAGAAGTAAGAATAGTGGTCTTATTGACGAGAAAGATCGTGCAATTAAAAATGGCACTAAGGCCCTATAAGATTTCCATGAAACTCTTCTTAGCATTCAAATGGAAAGAGATAGACTTATCCGCGAGAATAAAGATCTTCTTGTGAGGGAAACTCAAGTTCGCTCTCGTCTTCTTATTAATAGTGATGGTGAATTTTCTTGGGCTGTGATGGTTCTTGATAATGCCAGAAATAATTTAGGTGTAGATGTTAGTCTTCATGTTGAACAAGAATCTTTAATTAAGTACATGATTTCTGAAAGAGAAGGTTGTTAACCGTTCCTCCTTATCGATGTCTTGTTTTTATTATTCTTCCTTATAAAATTTCCAACCTGTTGTTGTATACTCGCAGGATCTGAAAAGAATTGTCTTGAAAGAATAGAAGAACTTGAAGCTGAGAAGAATCAACTCGCAAATAGTCTTACTGCTCGCAATGAGAAGTATTCACGGTTGAAAGAACAATTTAGAATTACTACCGCAAATTTTAATAGATCTCTTGTTGTTGTCCGCAATAATGTCGTTAAATTAGTTTGTGATGATCATGATATTCCTTACTCTACGTACCCTGATCTTGCAAAGGAGATTCTAGCAAAAACTCCAAATCTTGTTATTTCTGACAGCGAGACTGAGGATTCTAGTGAAGATGATAATGATAAATAAAAATCTGGCGAGGATGAGAAATTTGATGAAGGCGGTGATGGATCTACTTAGTTATATTTCTTATCTTTTTCTTCCTTGTAGATTTTGTACATCATCATTTCTTTTTATATTATCCCATTCTTGCCTAAAGTGAACTAACAAGATCCAATGAAGAGATTATGCAGAGAAGAAACAATGAATAGTTTCTGCGAAGAGAAAATAAAGAAAAACTCCTCACCGTCAAAAACTAATAGTTTCTGAGAAAGAAAGAATCTTCAGCTAAAAGGAGAAACGAGTAAAGGAAAATAAATAAGAAGATACTACTGTCAAAAACTCTCTCATCGTCTTACAACAAATGGCTTATTATATCAAGCAAGAAAATCCAATTCCCTAAATTTCGCTAAAAAGAAAGCATTCTTCGCAGAGATATTTTGAACTTATATAGGGAATATGCATTTCATTTCGCAAACAGCAATTCACACAGTTGGTCTAGGCGGTAGAATACAAATATGAGGACACGGGTTCAAGTCTCTCCACTCGCATGTTTATTTTTGTTGCGACATCTATGCATTCAAGAGGGACTGTCAAAGAGTGTTGTGCGACATTTGTACACTTCAAGAGATATTTTCGTACATGAATTTCATCCAAACCTAGTTTGCCCAACCCGCTAAAGCTCACCCATCAGTAAACAATCCATCAATGTTTAAGTTCGCACAATAGCTATGCAGTTGCGAATTTCTAATACAATTAGTTGATCAGAGGCATGAATTTGATCTTTTATTACTTCACAAGGTCTTTGATTATTTCGCAAAGAAGAGAGTTGATGATTATTTCGCACAGATATCTCTCAAAGAAATGACAGAAATGAAAGAATAAAGAAACACGAAAATTTCGCAAGAGACGATCTAAGATCCATAAAAATCTAAGATCTAGAATGGGACGAACCTTTATGACGTATAAGACCTAAAGTGCATCATATAAGGGGGTATCTGTTGCATGGCTCAGGGATAAGGTTATACCGCTGCTGGAACCTGAGTCATGGAGATTTGGGGCCCATGAAAGCTTATCCAGGAGAGGCACCTTGGATTCTCAGCTTGAGCATATAACTTGAGCTGGGCGACTAAGGTAAGAAGGACTCTCCTAAGGGGTGCAGAGTATGACCAAGGCGCCGAGGTACACGTTTGAGCCAAGAATTCCCGGGACGGATGAACCTACCCTGGCCATTCTTGGCAAGTCTTGGCTATGATGCACTCGGCCCGAAGAAAAACCCCACTTAGGGTACAATCTCGTAACCATAAGCCATATAGGCAAAAGGGATAAGAGGCTGAGAACACAACTGGTTGTTGTTAAGACTGGATGGGATGAGATAATCTTGTATGGCCGATGTACGTCTCCTTGAAAGGGCAACCAGGGGGAAGATAAGGGCGGTACCGTCCATTAAGGAGCTGATAAGTGTCTTAAGATGCAAATGTCATGAGACTTTTTATTCACGGGAGTATTAAGACTTGTCATATTTGTGCAACATTCCTGAAGAGGCAATAATACAAAAGACAAGATAAGACGAGATCAAGGGGTCATTACATGCAAGTGTAAAGACGTCCTGGGATTTCGTCGTAAGACGGCAATGTCATGGGACTTTAATTTCGCAAGAAAATTTAGACTTGTCATATTGTCGCAGCAAAAATACAAAAGAACAAAAAGTTAAGGCAAAATCAATGGGTTTCCACATGGAAGTGTAGAAACGTCCTGCGATTTTGTCGCAATGTAAAAAGATGGCAAAATAAGACCTTTACATAGGAAGGCAAAATAAGACCACATGATAAAACATTTTTTTTATAAAGTACTATTCATAATATCTCAGGACTACTATTCAGAATCTCTCAGAAGTATTATTCAGAATCTCTCAGAAATATTATTCAGAATCTCTCAGGGGTATTATTCAAAATTTCGCAGGATTACTATTCATAATTTCACAGGATTACTATTCATAATTTCGCAGGAGTATTCATAATTTCGCAAAATGAGCCAGAATTTCGCAGAATGTGTCAGAATTTCGCAGAATGTGATTATTTTGCATAATGTGGTTATTTCGCACAATTAAAAGCAACTTGAAGAGATTATACTATCATAAGAGCACAAAACAAGAGACAGAGGCAAGATAAGAATAAAGAAACAATTCGGTCATTTAACACTTTCTCAAGGATTCTACCTTCATAGATAAAAAACAGAGGCAACTAGGGATTACCAAGAAAACATTTTATGTTATTTATCTTCTCGGCAAGAATCATTTCCAAAGTGGACAATAATCCATACCAAAAATGGAGAAATAATTTTGCATGAATAGATGCAATACTTATGACTTTCATTCAAGGACGAGTACTTCTTATATTTTGAGGATTGAGTACTTCTTATACTTATTCAAGGATACTTCATACTTCGCATACTTCAAGAGTTGATAAATCTTATTTACTTTGCAAAGCTCCGGAACTTCACAAAACAATAGAGGCAAGTACGTACTTTTCAAGTCCAGTATTCTTTCACTTGTTCCTTCGTCAACAAAGATCAAAGACTACTACAAAAACATATTTTTCCTTGAAGATCGCTCTTCAAGCAATATTCAAGGAAAAAGAGGAAGGATGTAGGATCCGAATCTCGCAACTGTAGTTGCGGATTATCTCACAACTACACCCTCAGTAGAATCCATTAATTTGATATGATGATCTCAATTATTTGATGTGAAGATGAAGATTAAAGTACTGAATTGTAAAGAGACACAAAGATTTTTACGTGGTTTGATCAATGTGATCTACATCCACGGTTCTTCACTAGTGATTGTATATAATTACATGATTTTACAATTGAGACTCCCTTAAAGAATATTTGGAGCTCTTGAATTTTTGGGAAGAAGATGATAAAGAAAATACCTCACTAAAAATTTCTCTCTCCTCCTAAAATTATCCTCCTTTACTAAAAATATCTCTCTCTTCCTCTCATGCCTAAATGGCTATTTATATAATTTTACAAAATGTTAACAACTAAATTTGTCCTTCAACTTCGGACTTGATAACTATGCCGCGAATATTCGCAACTTTACTTTGCGAACTTCTTTTGCTTTCCTCGTGACTTCCTTTGCTCGCAAAATGTTCTTTGCTCGCAAGATGTATTTTGTCTCCATAATTTCGTAAGTTATCATTTGTTGTGATATTCCGCTCCTACATCTTGCCTCTTTTTTCTTGAATATTGCTTGAAGAGCGATCTTTAATAAAAAAATATGTTGTTGTAGTAGTCTTTGATCTTTGTTGATGAAGGAACGAGCAAAAGAATACTAGTCTTGAAAAGTATATACTTGCCTCTATTCTTTTGAGAAGTTCTGAAGCTTTTAAGAAGTAATTAGAAGTATCATCTTGCGAAGTATGAAGTGTGTGAAGTACCCTTAAAGAAGTATGAAGTATAAGAAATATAAAATATCCTTGAAGAAGTATAAGAAGTACTCAATCCTCGAAATATATAAGAAGTATGAAGTATCCTTAAGAAGTATAAGAAGTATTTAATCTTCGAAATATATAAGAAGTATGAAATATCCTTGATGAGGGTGATAAATATTGCCTCTGTTCATGTGAAATTATTATTCCATTTTTGGTGAGGATTCTTGCTAAGAAGATAAAGAACATAAAATATTTTCCTGGGTATCCATAGTTGCCTCTGTTCTTTATCTATGAAGGAAAATCCTTGATAAAATGTTGAATAATTAAATTGCGTCTCTATTCTTATGTTGCCTCTGCCTCAAGTGGTAACCTTACTAACTTCTGAATTTTTCTGCAAATTTCTGAATTTTTCTGCAATTTCGAACTTGAATAGTGTTGCGAATAGTCTTTGTGAATATACTAATTGCGAACATCTTTGTTGCGAATTATGAATAGTCTTGCGAATTATGAATGTTTCTGCGAAGTTTCGCGGTATTATCTTGTAAAATTTTGTAAAATACTTGTGCGAATATAATATTTATGTAATGATTATGTTATGAAAGGTGTATGTGATGCTTATGCCATAAAATGTTTATGCAATGCTTTTATGATGCAAATATGATGCTTGAATGATGCGAATATGATGCTTGTATGATGCAAATATGATGCTTGTATGATGCAAGTATGATACTTGTATGATGTTAATACTTATCTATTATAATGCATAGCTAATGTTTGTGTTACTTAGCTCATTTTGCTGCATTAAAATTGATATATCTTTGAATTGCCTCTATTCATATAATCATCTTCGCAAGTTCATTTGTGTATTTTCGCGAATGAAATCGCCTCTTCTGGTATGACTTCGTGATATATATTCGTGTAAGAATTCTTCAATGATCTTGATGGGATTGTCTTCTTTGTTAGGACTTCATGATATATCTTCTTGTAAAAATTCTTCAATGATCTTGATGGGATTGTCTTCTTTGTCAGAACTTCATGATATATCTTCTTGTAAAAATTCTTCAATGATATTGATGGAATAAACTTCATTAATTGATGTGGTCTTATCATGCCTTCCTAAGTAAAGGTCTTATTTTGCCACCTCTTTTGTGATAAAATATTTGTGTTTGCGATAATATGACAAGTTTGAACATTCTTGCGAATATGCAACCTCGTGACATTATCGTCTTGCGATGAAATCGCAGGACGTTTTTACACTTTCATGTAATAACCCATTGATCTCATCTTAACTTCTTTGTTTCATTCTGCGAGTTCTTTTTGTATGTTTTCCTTCTCTTCTCTTTTTTTTTTTTTTTTTTAGAATGCTCGCAGAACTTCATTTGTTGCACAAATATGACAAGCCTTTATGTTTTCGCAAACAAGAAGCCTCGTGACATTTGCGTCTTATAGCACGTATCAGCTCCCTAATGGAGGGTGCTGCCCTTTATCTTCCCCCTGGTTGCCCCTTCAAGGAAGCGTACATCGAACATACAAGGTTAGCTCTTCCCATCCGGTTCTGCCAACAACCAGATTTTGATCGCAACCTCTTATCCTTTTTGCCTATAGGGCTTATAGTTACGAGGTTGCACCCTATGGGGTATCTTTGGGCCAAGTGCATCATTTGCCAAGACTTGTCAAAAATGGCAGATGTGGTTCAACCTCACCCGGCACTCTTGACTCAACCGTGTACCTCGGCGCCTTTTATCGTTTTCTGCACTTCTTGGGAAAGACAAGATGCCTTAGTCGCCCAACCTAAATCCTCTTACACCGCATTTTATATTGCGTAATGTCGCTAGATTAGGTGAGAATCCAAGGTGTCTAACCCGGATAGGTACCCCATTATTGGGTTGTACCCCTAAAATTTTACCATGTACTAAGGGTCCTTGGTGGTGTTCCGGTTACCCTTAGCCACGTTTATAGGTACCCCTTAAATGACGTACTTTAGGACTTTGCCTCTTACGAAATATAGCTTCGCTTAACTAGGTTGTACGCCACAAAGGTTTGCTTGTATAAAATTTTTCATGCGGCTCTCTTTCTTTTTTGAGGCTGATCACAGATTGCGGTCTTTTATTCGCAAATTGCGGTCTTTTTCTTCGCAATTGATTTTTGGCGGTATTTTTCGCCTTTTAAAAAGTCATCGTAAATTTTTCATGTACATAAAATGTTGAATGTTTTCATAAAATGTTTAGTATAAGAAGTATGAGAAGTATTCATATCATATCTTTAAATCAAAATTATTCTATAGAAATATAGGAATTTAATTTTCTCTGTTTTTTGTAATTTTGAAGTCTTTGAAAATTTTTGAGATCTTTAAATTTTTGCAATAAACTCATTTTTGAATCTTGCGATTGTATCACTTTTCACCAATCTAAAAAATCTTTGAAATGTTTTGAAATCTTAGAAATTGTAGAAATTTTGCTAGTATATCGGTTTTAGTAAATAAAATCAAAATTCTTTTGTCTTCAGTAAATAAAGTATTCAAGGAAATGGTACTTACCTTTTACGGCTTCTTTGTTGTCTCTTGCAAAGTATATGACTTGTCATTTCTTGTGAAATAATCTCCCACTTTCTTCTTACGAAATATCAAAAATCTTGCGAAGTAATAATTTTCTCAAAGTAATCGATCATCTGCGAAGTAATGATTTACACGAAGTTAACATTTGCGAAGGAAATATTACGATATAAATTCATGCTACGAATGTTAGCAAGGTAAATATTTGCAAAGTGCAAAGAGTAGAATTGTTTGTGTTGCAAATATTCGCATGGCAAACATCTGCGAAGTGCAAAACTTTTTTGCGAATGGGGGGATTTGAACCATAGACATCAAACTCCTTAACTTTACTTCTGACCATCTGAGCTAGCATCTGTTTATGTTGGAATAGCATGATTAGTTTGATTAACTCTCATTTTAATGTCTTTTGTACCCTTATCATCTTCTATTTTTCTTCTTCTTCGCAGGAAATTTTGATCAAGTCACTTTGTAAGTTCGCAATGACGGAGGTTCTCCATCCCCGGAATTGTTATCTCACTGGTACTGTTGATGTGAACTGATATTGACTTGAAATGAGATGGGATGCAGACTGATTTGTTGCGTTGAATTTGAAACCTCTGGTATGAATTAACTATTAATGTTTGACCCTTATAGCTTCTCTGGAATTATAATACAGCTCTCAATATCCCTATTCTTCACTCCGTTCATATTCGGTTTTGCCTCATCATCTTCAGTTGGGCATTCTGCTTATGCTCATATGCGCACAGCCTCGTCTTCGAATTTTCTTTGCGCCCTAGAAACTTCTTTTATCTTCGTTGGTCGTCAGCTTGAGTACCTCCCTTTAAAACTGGTACATAATCCAAGATGACTGTTTTCGTAGGTTCCAGGGTTGTAGACAAGATTGTCTAGCCGCAAACCTAATTATTGCGAAGAAGTAACTATTTGATGCTATTGGATTAATGTTACTTCACAAGTTCCTTCATTGATAATTCATCTTCCACGAAGTTATTCAGCACACCACAGGTTCAATAGTTGGGAAAGAAAACTTATTGTACTTTATGATAATTTGCGAAGTAAGGTAAACATCTGCGAAGCAAAGAAAAAGAATTTATATTCGTTAGTAATGTGGGCAGACAAGGTAAGAAAGCATGAGCTGTTTCGTTTATTGATGGTGATGTTAAAGTATGATCTCGCTGGAATTTTTCTGGAAAATTTATGCGAATCGCTAACGTATTGGCATGTTTGAGATAGATTTGTCAATTATCCGTTGTCTTCTCTTGAACGATGCTATTGCTCGTCTATTTCTTTGGCCTAGTCATTCTTTTTACGTCGTCAATCCTTCTCATAGAGCTAATCGACTTCTTACTTGGTCCTCTATCGTTTCTGTTGACTCCATTTAGATTTTTTTTTTTTAATCTCACTGTTGACGTAGCTTTTACATCTCCTCCTCCACATTTTCTTGTAAATCTCTAAGTTGTTTGTTTCCTACATATCTCTTTGCTGGTTAACCCATGGATTTGATCTCTGTTCTTCATCTTCGTTCTTTGTCTTGATGTCTTAGCCCTACCTTTCCCCGGTTCATTCCTCACTTGAAAACTAGAAGACAAAACTTTGCGAAGCTTCGTAAGCTTATTTGCGAAGATTAATTGATAAGTGAAAACCACAAAACAAAACTTTGTTTGTTACTAAACTAATGAAGTGCTTCTATAATTCCTCCATTCCCATCATTCCATAGCTGGTTGTTGATGTTTTCTCTCTTAACCTCTCGGTCTGATATTCTTTAACGTCTCATTTGACGTTTATTATCTTCTTGTTCGCAAACTATCTTCTTGATCTTAGCAACTTCAATTGACTATCCAATAAATTTTCTGGAATTTGCTTCCGTTAATAGCGTCTGTTTGCCATTCAATAAATGGAGTACTATTCATTGCCTTTGAAGTAGGCAACTTTGTCTTCGTTTGTGCTTATGACTTTGCTGGTCTCAGTAGGCGTAGGTCAGAATTTCCTTACTTGCAAGTTGTCTTTCTTCATTCATCAAGAATCGTAAACAAAGAAAAACACTCTTCGCAGGGGCGGAATCTCTCCGTTCGCTGCAAAGTAATTCTTTACCGCGAAGTAAAATCATTAGATTAGATCAATAGATATGAAGACTAAAATCATATAATAGGAATAAAATTCACATTTTTCTTTTATAAATCTATAAATCTGAAAAATAGTAATCATAAAAGAAATGAGTTAAGAAAGAGGATTCGTCTTTTATTGATGTTGATTCACTCCCTGAAAGCGTATCTTCTTCCATGAAATTTCCATTTTTGCTCCTGAAACTTTTAAGATCATGAACAATAGATAATCTTCGTGAGAACTTCTTGAATCAAAAATTTACAGGAAGGATAAATCCTTTTAATCTCTCCCTGTTTCTAGCGCCAATTATGTAGTTGTGGATTATCTCACAACTACACCCTCAGTAGAATCCATTAATTTGATATGATGATCTCAATTATTTGATGTGAAGATGAAGATTAAAGTACTGAATTGTAAAGAGACACAAAGATTTTTACGTGGTTCGATCAATGTGATCTACATCCACGGTTCTTCACTAGTGATTGTATATAATTACATGATTTTACAATTGAGACTCCCTTAAAGAATATTTGGAGCTCTTGAATTTTGGGGAAGAAGATGATAAAGAAAATACCTCACTAAAAATTTCTCTCTCCTCCTAAAATTATCCTCCTTTACTAAAAAGATCTCTCTCTTCCTCTCATGCCTAAATGGCTATTTATATAATTTTACAAAATGTTAACAACTAAATTTGTCCTTCAACTTCGGACTTGATAACTATGCCGCGAATATTCGCAACTTTACTTTGCGAACTTCTTTTGCTTTCCTCGTGACTTCCTTTGCTCGCAAAATGTTCTTTGCTCGCAAGATGTATTTTGTCTCCATAATTTCGTAAGTTATCATTTGTTGTGATATTCCGCTCCTACAGCAACAACAATGCTCTTGTGAAAACTTCTACCACACATTGCAAATGTCGCAAATTAATTACAGAAATGACGTAATAGACAACGACAGTATAAGACATGAGAAAGATGTGAAGAACTTGTGAAATTATAGAAATATTGCAAGAATATAGCAAGAAGGAGAGAGCCTGCGAAATTATGGAGAGTGCTTGCGAAAATATAGTAAGGGATCCTAAAATAAGGGGAATATGAGTTGTACGTCAGATGTCATCTACTATGTAAACACCTATATAAATAGAAGAGCAGGAGAGAGAAAAGGGGGAGACAATTTTGTAAATGTTAGAGATATTTTTCAGAGAGAGATATTTTTAGGGAGAGAATGTATTTTATTTATCATCTTCGTCTCCAAAAAATAGATCTAGAACTCTACCCATTAATGGAGATTATCAATGTAAATCAAATGTAAATTTAAACAATCATAGTGAAGAATCATGGATGTAGATCAAATTGATCGAACCATGTAAAAACCTTTATGTCCATTTATAATTTTAGCACTCTTATCACCATTTTTATATTAGATCTAGAAATTTTTATCAAGATATGATAAGGGGTGTGTTGTGGGATTTCCTGCAACTACAATATGGATAAACAAATTACAAGAATTTATTACACATATGCTTGATTCCCGAATTCAACAACACATAACCTGTATTAATTCAATCCTTAAAATGTCGTTGTTGACATTATAATAACAAAGCTCATACTCCCCCTAAAGGTGAGATATGTAGATTTTCAATCCGCACGTCTTTGTTATCCCAATCATATGATATGTTACTCCCCCTTAGTCTATGCTTAACCTCATTCGTTAGATAAACATTCAAGCACCATTGTCCACTTCCCTAGTGACACCAATCAACCATAAATTGATACCAACATCACTTGTTTACTCCATATATTTCTCCCCCCTTTTGTCACAAAAATGACAAAGAAGCGAACAAATAAATGACAACACGAAAAGGATCTTACAAATATCAAAATAGACTTGCAACCTGTTGAGTCAAGCACGAGGGTTCCACATACCATTTTTTATAACCAATATCAAAACCGAAACTACAAGGTAATCATGTTTTTATATGTTATCATGGAAATAATTGCCTGAAGAAATTTTCCCAACTAGTTTAGCAAACCAAAAATCAACTAAGAAACTTAGTTCCTTTGCTAAACCGATTGTATAAATACAACCGCTTCATTCGATAAGACCAAAACAAAGATAAACTCCATTTTTATCATCAAGTTCTAATTATCCATATAACTTAGACCTTTAGATTTAAAACATCCCAAATACTAGGTTAGTTAACTAGCACTTCCTTGTTTAGTCTTTCGGATAGACTTGAATAACCGAAACCTCCACTTTGATAAGTCTAACTAAGATCAGAATTAACTTAGTTTATCTTATCTGGAATCGAATTGGACTAAACAACTCGTCCGGTCAACATATTTATTCGTTAAGCCATAAATAATTCATACAAACCAATAAATCAACTTGCATAATTATTCACCTCAACCGGATTCAATTGAAACAACACACATAAATCAAAGTTTCACTATTGCGCAGAAATTTCGTAAGCTTAAACAATTGATACTGCACAATAAAGAAAAATAATAATAATTTTACTTAACTGGAAGCAATTGAATTAACATAAATATTAAAGCACCGCAATTGCACCAAATTTTGTATGCCTACTAATGATATCACACAAAAAAGAAAGATAACAAAAGTTTTACTTAACCGGAAACAATTGAATCACACACACATCCATACATACATAATGGAATAAAGACATCAATTGTACCAACAATTTTATTTAATAAAAAGCAATATATATATATCAAATAAAAATAGGATTTTCTTAAAACAGGAAAACAATTAACTAACAAGATTGTTACCTCAGTTTCACATCCAACTTCTCCAAATATGATTCAATCGCTTTCTTCTTCCGGGAGAATTGATATCGAAATACTATTATGTTGTCATTCTCATGCCAAAAACAAAAGAATAACAACAACCAACCGTTACCAGTGAAATGTTGAAAATCAGTTTTAACAATTGCAAGCAAAAGTTGAAAACCGTCGAAACACATATGCTTTTATGCTAAACCAAAACCGATTCAACATATTGTGACTTTTTCACATATTGTTTCTACAAGAATACCTCATGATCCTTTGATAAAGCCTACCAAATTGGGATAGAACTTAATCCTTCTAAATCAAAAAGTCACCCAAACCATAAGGGTTCACAACATATTATGAGATCGAATATCAAGGTCATGAAAACCGTAATCAAACATCCCATAAATACAAATGCAATACACCATAAATTTTTAACAAAGAATCAAGTGTTACAATTACCTCTATATTGTAGGGATTTGAATCGCGAAAACAACGCAAAAAGAATGAGATTATTCCGAGTTCGGACGAAGAAGATATGGGAAAAACAGTTTTACACTTCTTCGTTCCCCCCAAGTGTACTTGTGACGAATCACAACAATAAACTGTTTTTGACATAACTTTTGCATCCGATGTCCGAATTCAGTGATTTTTGGCTCGTTTTAACCGTAAACACAAGATCTACACATATATGATCAGAATATATCAACATCATAAACTCACATTTACCGTTTCTTTCAAAACCCAAATATAGATAGAGAAAGTATGAGTATAGAAGAAAAGAAATCTCCTAAAGATTTTAATTAGTCATATAATAATTGAGAGATCATGTGCTCAGCTTCATGTGCTTCCTCACTTTCAAAAATGATCACCAAGGTGAGCATGCACATTTTAACACAACTAGGTTGCGTTGAGTTGATCCTTGTCTTGTTCGTCACGAGTGACTAAGACCGAATCATCATTCTTGACCTCTTGCATGGTTTGTTTTCTCTTGTTCCATCTCTTTTTCTTATTCTTTGACTTGTGATGAAGAGTGTCATTATCACAATATTTACTAGTACAAGATATTTCAGACATAATGTCTTTCTTTAGTCTTTCAAGAAGACTCTTGTAATTATTGTCACCAACAATTAACAGCTGAGAGTCATTCTTGTGACTAACTTTTGGTACCTTTTTGACTAAGGAGGACTTAGGAACCCATTTAGAGTTGGGTTTCACAGGAGCATCTTTCCCCTTCATACCACTAGGATCAATGCCCTTTTGAATATTATGCGAAACACCCTTTCTCCAATTTGGAACACGATGCGTGTCGTGAGTGCACTCAAATTAAATTACTTATTTCCACACAATTTATTGGTAATATAATGGAAGTAAGGATCGTTCCCACGAAGAGCAGGGAGATTTAGTTTTCAAAAGTGTCACAATGGGGGGTTTTGATTTTGATTTTAAAACAAAGTAAATAACAAAGCAATTGAAAATAATAAAGTTTGCAAGCAATGGAGAGAAATATGATCAGGGAATCCTTCTTCGTTACTAAACCGTCATCAAGTTATTATATTCATCCATTAATACTATTAATCACATATTATTACCAACCGTGGAATAACATCTAGCTCAGTGCTATCCCCTAAATTCCTTATATCACTGAGTACGGAAGCTCTCCAATACTAGATTGTATTCGTCTAAACCACCTAGTAGTAGCTCATTCAAGGTGTAATTTCTCCGAATGCTTTATCTTTTGTGAATTATAGATTAATCCTAGTAGTTAAACTCTTAGCTCAAGGTCCACTTTCTAGTGTTGTTTATACACACAATCGCTACACAGAATCCCTCTGCAAGGTCTTGTGTTCTCTACTTTTCTATGAATTATTCGACTATTACGTATCTCCTAACTCAATACTAGCATTTGATTGAATCAAAAAATTAATTCAGTTGGCCACCTATACAATCTATCAATTAATCATAAATATTCTAATTAGTATAAACAATCAATAATCATGTGAAGAACTTCAAAATAGATTTATATAATAACTCAAATCATGTCTAGAACTTAGAATTCATCCTCAATCACTATGAAGTTTAGCTACTCATGGGATTAATGAAACCCATGAGATACATATTAAAAAATGGAAAAGAAATAGTTACGGTAATGAAGAACGCTTCAAAACCCTAGATTTTCTCCCTTGTGTTCTTCTCTCCAAAACTTGATTAAAGATTATAAGATTGATATCCCAAAAATATTATAAGTTCTCTTATATAGGTGTCCCAATTGTAGTTGTGCCCGTGCATCGAATCTCGGTCGAATGGTGTGCAAAACTTGCCAAAAACTAGCCAAAATCAAGCCAAATTCGTGTAAACTAACCAAACCCATGTCCAACAGCTTCATAGGCTCGGTCATGAATAGTGAAGCCCATCCCATTATCAAACTTCAACTGCCATTGGCCTGTCAGTTTCCTGGAACTGACATGCATAGTTTTTTCTTTCAATTACGTATGGGATATCCCGTACGAAAGTTCTCCTGGAACTTTTGCTTAATTTTCTTCTCTTCATTATAGATGGGTTATCCTGTCCGATTACTCTCCTGGATGTTTTGCTACATTTCTAAATACTTTTACGGCTAAAACTTCCCGGCCATAAAAACTCCCACTTTCCAGCAGCCAAACCAAATCTCGTTCTCATGCTTTGAACTAGTAAAACCAAAGCTGTCACCGTGACCTCCCTCTCTTGTTCAACTTCTCCTCGTCACTGCTAAGCTATCGAGCTTGTTTCCAACTTCATATTCCGGTAATGGCAGCAAATAACCCTCGCCATTGTTTTTCCTCTATCCCCAACTCCATTATAGCCTCAGCTACTCCATTTCTTCTCTCGAGCTTCACTGCCATCAGTCTCCGCCAACTGCGAAGCCTTGCTCTCAGACAAGATCCTGCCAAACTCTATCGACGACAACTTTCTTTATCGCTGTCGAGCTCTATCAACAACTTCTATCGATCTCCATTAATTCCCATCATCGTTACTGCCATTCATGGTTGTCAATGGAAGCAACAGTTCATATTTGCCTTATGAGAAATAACAACACCAATAACCATCGCGCCATCATTGGCAGCAATCATCATCTACAATCACCATTTCCAGCATTTTCTCTATTCTCGGCTGCGGAAAACCACGGACCACCACTCTGTTCGAGTTCTTTATTCTCCAACAACGTCTATACCTTACCCATTGTACAGCTTCAACTCCTCCCTGTCACTGGAAGCAACAAAACCATCGCCTGTAGGATCAGAATATCGCCACAATTATATTCACGAGAGATTAATGACACTTCTGCGAGCGTTACTGAAAAATCTTCAACAACATTTCACGAGCGTCACAAAATAATTCAAAGAATGACGAAGTTGACGATTGAAGAGGCATATTAGAAGAGTGTTGTTTCACGAGGATTACAAAAGTTGGCGAATATTAACATTGTAATTACCGCGATGAGATCGCAAAGTAGATCCGAAAGAAGGGGAAAACTTAGCTGTCACCCACTATGTAATTTCCTATATAAAGGGTTCAAGTAAGTCCAGAAAAGGATGATGTATTTTTTAGAGTTGAG
The DNA here is from genome assembly GCA_023529315.1 of Papaver bracteatum. Lineage (NCBI taxonomy): Eukaryota > Viridiplantae > Streptophyta > Magnoliopsida > Ranunculales > Papaveraceae > Papaver > Papaver bracteatum. Next base: position 51,157 of record JAJJWX010002486.1, read on the forward strand.
AGAATCTTGAGGAGAGAGAATATTTTAGGGGAGAGAGATATTTTTCAGAGAGATTTTTAGAGAGAGAAAATGTATTTTTCTTTATCATCTTCTTCCCCAAAACTAGATTTAGAATTCCATTAATGGAGATTATCAAATGTAAAATCAAATGTAAACTTTAACAATCATAGTAGAGAATCATGGATGTAGATCAAATTGATCGAACCATGTAAAAATCCGTGTGTCTATTTAGAATTTTTAGAATTTTAGTCATACTTTTAATATCAAAATTAGTTTAGATCAAGAGATAATTATCAAGATATTATAAGGGGTATGTTGTGGGAATTCCTGCAACTACATTTTGGCGCCGACTAAGGGGACGAATAAAGGATTTATTCTTCCTGTAATTTGATCGGTTCAAGAGATTTTCATGGAATAAATTACACTTTCATGGAATAAACATCATCAAAAATTTATTACTTTCATGTTTCAAGGGGGAATATTTGTTAGATTGAAGAAGAATCAAAGAAATTAATTATTAAGGTGTTGGGTTTATAAAAATCAGGGGGGCAAAAATTGAAGTTTCAGAAAGAATTTTACATTTTTGGGAAGAATTTTACATTCAGGGACGGGGTCGACTGGTTGATTCAAGAGAAATTTGGTAAAGATGACTACGATATGCAGTTTTCTTTTCTGGATCTTTAAGATATGAGAACAAATAGGGAAGTTTCACCGAAATTCCATCTACAACAAACAACATCAAAAATTCAGAGAAATCCAATAACAAGGAGAAAGAAGTTGAATCATCAAGAAACTACTCAAAAGTGTATTCTTCGCAAGAAGATATGAGTAGTCCAATTCGTAAAGATGTTAAACAATTATTATTGTAGTAGCAGGATTTCCCACACTACACCCCTATTAAGATCCTATAAAAATCTAAGTGAAACTAGTTGAAGATTAAAGAATTAAACGACACTTTTATTATTTAGATCTCAGAAATGTTTACAGAAAATATTCAAACTCAGAATTACAATTTTCCTTTCTGGAGTTTCTCTCTCCTCAAGATTTTCTCAACTCTAAAAAATACATCATCCTCATCTGGACTTACTTGAACCCTTTATATAGGAAATTACATAGTGGGTGACAACTAAGTTTTCCCCTTCTTTCGGATATATTCTGCGATCTCATCGTGGTATTTGCAATATTAATCTTCGCCAACTTTTGTAATCCTCGTGAAACAACACTCTCATAACATGTCTCTTCAATCGTCAACTACTATGATGCTTCCCCGTGATGCTCTCCAAATGTTGCTGAAGAATCCTCACGACACTCTCGTGAATAATGTCAATTATACTTATAAGAATATTTGACCTTCTCGTGAAAGCGTTGTTCTTATCATGAGAATATCGTTGTGGCGATATTCTGGTACTACATCTTGCCTCTTCTCATATCTTTTCTGCGAAGAAGAAAAGATCGTGAGAATAAATTGCCGTAATCTCCTATCTTTTCACCTCCATCTTTATTCTGACACGTCTCTAAACCTTTCACCAGCTGTCTTCATATAATTTTATCATCCATATATTTTTAGACACGTCATCTTAAACCGTTGTAATTTGACCATTCACGTCCTTTCATTGTATTAACTATATTTATTTTCTCGAGAAACTTCTTCTGCTATAAATACCTTCTCTCATTCTTCTCTTTTTCTTTCTTCTCATTCTCTTTCCTTCTTCTTCTCTGCAAATTTCATTGCTTTCCCGCAAATCGCGCATCTACTATCTTTCGCCATTTTTTCAATCTCCTTTCATTTCCATTCTCTCAAAATGGTTGCTGCTGGTGCTAAAAATCTTATTGCTTTCAATTTGATGCAAGAAAAACTTAAAAATCAAGGATTTGAATTATCTTTAATTCCAGATCAAAGTCCCAAATCATTTATTTCTCTTGAATTATTTTCTAACTTCCATTGTTCTCGTGAAAAAATTATAGTTTCGTTAGGCCAACTTGAAGCTGGTCTTCCACTTCCTCTCTACAACCCTGAACTTCCACTCTTTTACCAAATAATTTCTGATAAGAGATTTTCACGAGCGGTGTATCAACTTGAATATGCCTCTCGTGGTGCTGGCAAAGGATCCCAATATTCCGAAGAACATAAAAGTTTTAAATATAAACATATTCCGATTATCCCTGCAAAGTATACTGTAGATAACTTCTTTCGGAATTACCAATTACTCCTCATGGTAAGGGATAGTACCTATTGGGGTGTCCATTTGCATAAAAAGAAGGTCATTGGTGAAGATGCTCTTATGCAAGATATTGATTTTCATACCAATACAAATGATGGCCCTCGTCATTCTAATGACGATAAGTGGTTTATTTTTCCCTTATGCCTTAAAGGTCCTTATATATCCGGTTCTCTCCAACTTCCTGCGAATCTCTCTCACTATGAACCATGGACTTTCAACGGCACGATAGGTTTTCCGATGTATATTCTCTCATCTTCTTATGCTATTATTATTTTTTCCTTCACACTCTCGCTAAATTTTCCGTTATCTTGTAGGTTGCCAAAATGAAGCTTAATTACCAGAAATATAGGAAACCCAACACTCTTCTAGCTCTTAGATCTTTCACAGATGAAGTAAGAAATATTCCTTTATTAATTAACAATATATTGTTACCCCTATTTCTTATCTTTATCTGTGTTTGTAGGTAATTGAAGAATTACCACCTTTAGAGCCAAAACCTAAGGAGAAACCTTCAACTAATCGTAAAGGGAAATATACTGTTTCAAGTGAAGGAAGACGCTCTTCCCCTCGTGATAAAGAACCCAACGAGCCTCCTTTGAAGAAAAATAAAACTCAGCATTCTTCTTCTCAACATACCCAATTGGATTCAATCGTTAGTAATAAATCTAATGATGAATTTATCGAAGAATTTGACGATATTAGAGAAGTTCCTTCTGTGAAAAATTATTCTTCCTCTGATTCTTCCATGACCCAACTGTCCATGCTTTTTGGCAATTCTTCTCGTGTAACTGCGAATGAGTATAGCGATGCGACTCTTAATGGGCTAGCTCAAGCGCTCGTCAAAGTGTGCGATGCTCCAATCTTATCTGATAATAATTCTCTTCGTGGAATTTCTGGAACTCTAACTCCAAGCTTCTTAAATGCACTTGGTATCCTGGTATGTTCTCTTAATTGTTTCTTAATTCGCCAGATTTTTTCTCGTCAAATTTTTTGTACTTATAAAACTCGTAAAAAGTTGGGAGAGATTCTTTTGCTTTGCTGCTGCTGATTTAGATAATAAATGTGCTTCATTTAAGAAAAAGGTTGTTACCCTTTGCCAAGGTAAAGAAAAACTAGAGGCCGAAATTGCTGAGCTTCGCGAGAAAAATAAACTGTTGGAAATTGAAGCTTCAGTTGATAAACAGAAGATTTTGGATCTTAACAATGCCAACAAACAACTTTATGGTATGATTTACTTTCTCTTTCTTTTAGATTTTTTATTTTTCTTTTATATAGATTATCCAAGCAATCATTTTTGCAGATGTTTATGGTCTAACTGACGAGGCTACGTTCCTTCAAACCTTTCCCGAACTCGTAGATGATAATACTCTTCTTGCTCGCCTTAATAACTCCTTAAGTAATTTTGTTGATTTAACAAATTAAATCCCTCTCTATAGAGGAACTTAAATTTAAGTTTAATCTCCTGACCATTGAACACAGGCACACTTTAGGATTATCTAATAAATTTAAGCGTCTTTATCATGAATCAAAAGAAGTGATCAATGGATTAAGAAGTATAAATAGTGATCTTGTTGATGAGAAAGATCAATCAATTAGGAATGGCATCGAAACTCTAGCAGATTTCCATAAAATTCTTCTCGAAGTTCAAATGGAAAGAGATAAACTCTTCTGCGAAAATAAAGATCTTCTTGCAAGAGAAACTCAAGTTCATTCTCGCCTTCTTATCACTAGCGATGATGAGTTTTCTTGGGCAGCACAGGTTCTTGATAATACTAGGAATAATTTAGGTATAGATGCTAGTCTTCATGCTGATCAATCGGCCTTAATTAGGGACTTGATTTCTGAGAAAGAAGGTTGTTAACCACTCTATTCTATTAACTCTCTTTTTTTTTTTTTTTTTTTTTATAAAACTTCCATCTTAACGGTGCCTTATTCTCGCAGATTCTGAAGATAGATGCCGTGTAAGGATGAGAGAACTAGAAGATATTAATCACCAACTCGAGAACGATCTTACTGCTCGCAACGATAAATACTCGTGATTGAAATCTCAATTTGAGATTACTTCTGCAAATTTTAATAGATCCCTCCTCATCACTCGCAATGATACCACTAAGCAGGTTTGTGACGACCATGGAATTCCTCATTCTTTGTATCCTGATCTTGCAAAGGCAATACCATCAATAATTCCAGATCTTGGTGTCTCTGATTCTGATGAAGATTTTGACGAAAGTGAAGAAGAGAATAATGACGAAGAAACAAATTCTGTCAATGATGAAGAACCCCTCAAAGATAATGAATCAGAGAAATCCGGTGAAAAAGAAGAATCTGATAAAAATAACAATGTTGATAAATGAAACAATGTATCTGTCTGACTTCTTTCTTTTATGTAATCAATCGCGAGTTTCTTCAATTTGCTGCAACTTTCTTCAATTTAATGTGTAAACTTCTTTGCCCCTTTATCTGTATGAATGAAAGAACATCCTCTTTTTTGCAAATATAACTTGGTCAATATAGTTTGCATCTACTAATTATCTGCGCTTTTAATATCCATATAAATTTCTCATATGGTGATGAATAATAATCTTTATCATTCTATTCACTCCCATGCTTGCCTCTATTATTCATCTACAATATGAGAAAGTTAATAAACGAATATTTTGGCGAATTTCATAATTTCTACGATATTGTCGCAAACCTTGATATTTTTGCGATCTTATGGTCTTATAATGCCTTCCTACTTAAAGGTCTTACTTTGCCATAGTATTCTCTCCGCGACAAGATCGCAGGACGTCTTTACATTTTCACGTATTGACCCATTGATCTTGTCTTATCTGCATTTCTTTATTGTATTGCGACAATATGATGAGCCTAAGTTTTCTCGCGAAAACGAAGCCTCGTGACATTGCCGTCTTGCGATGAAATCGCAGGACGTCTTCACATTTGCATGTAAAAACCCCTTGACCTCATCTTAACTTTTTTTCTCTTATGGCTTTTTTCCTCTGTATAATTTACGCGACAATATGACAGGCCTAAATGATCTTGCGATCTTAGAGCCCCATGACATTGCCGTCTTAAGACACTTATCATCTCCCTAATGGAGGGTGCCGCCCTTATCTTCCCCATGGTTTCCCCTTCAAGGAGGGCACATCGGCCATACAAGACTAGCTCCTCCCATCCAGATTTACCAACAACCAGTTGTTTTCGCAGCCTCTTGTCCTTTATGCCTATATGGCTTATAGTTACAAGACTGCACCCTAGGTGGGGTTTTCTTCAGTCGAAGTGCATTGTAGCCAAGACTTACCAAATATGGCCAGGGTAGGTTCGTCCGTCCCGGGCATCCTTGGCTAAACCGTGTACCTCGGCGCCTTGATCATACTCTGCACTTCTTGGAAGAGACTCCCAGTCATCCAACCAGGGTATAACCTTATAAAGATGGAAATCCAAGATCTCTCTCCCGGATAGGTTTTCTTTAACCCCTACATCTGTATGACTCAGGTTCCAGTAGCGGTATAACCTTATCCCTGAATCATATAATGTAGTTGCGGATTATCTCACAACTACACCCTCATTAGAATCCATTAAAATGATTCCTAAACCTAATTAATTTGATGTGAAGATGAAGATTAAAGTACTAAAATTATAAAGAGACACAAAGATTTTTACGTGGTTCGATCAATGTGATCTACATCCACGGTGCTTCACTAGTGATTGTATGTGATTACATGATTTTACAATTGAGACTCCATTAATGAATATTTGGAGCTCTAGAATTTTTGGGGAGGAAGATGATAAAGAAAATAAATATCTCCTAATAGTTTTCTCTCTCCTCCTAAAATTATCCTCCCTTACTAAAAGATCTCCTCTTTCTTATGCCTAAATGACTATTTATATGATCTTACAAAATATGATAGTTGTGTTGTCCCGCCATTTTGGATTTGAGAATTATCTTGCGAAGCTTCGTAAATTCACTTCGCGAACTTCTTTTTCTTTCCTCGTGATTTCCTTTGCTCGCAAAATGTTCTTTGCTCGCGAGATGTCTTTTCTCTCCACAATTTCGTAAGTTATCATTTGTTGTGATATTCCGCTCCTACATCTTGCCTCTTTTTTCTTGAATATTGCTTGAAGAGCGATCTTTAAGAAAAAATCCGTTGTAGTAGTCTTTGATCTTTGTTGATGAAGGAACGAGCGAAAGAATATCAAACTCAAAAAGTATATACTTGCCTCTATTCTTTTGCGAAGTTCTGAAGCTTTAAGAAGTAATTAGAAGTATCATCTTGCGAAGTATGAAGTATGTGAAGTATCTTGAAGAAGTATGAAGTATAAGAAATATAAAATATCCTTGAAGAAGTATAAGAAGTACTTAATCCTCGAAATATATAAGAAGTATGAAGTATCCTTAAGAGAGTGATAAATATTGCCTCTGTTCATGTGAAATTATTATTCCACTTTTGGTGAGGATTCTTGCTGAGAAGATAAAGAACATCAAATATTTTCTTGGGTATCCATAGTTGCCTCTGTTCTTTATCTATGAAGGAGAATCCTTAAGAAAATGTTGAATAACTAAATTGCGTCTCTATTCTTATCTTGCCTCTACCTCAAGTGGTAACCCTGCTAACTTCTGAATTTTTCTGCAAATTTCTGAATTTTTCAGTGAATTTTGCGAACGGGGTTTTCTGCGAATTTCTAAACTTCTGAATATAGCGAATAGTGTCATGAAATAGTGTTGCGAATATAGTGTTGCGAATATAGTGTTGCGAACATAGTGTTGCGAATATAGTGTTGCGAATATATTGTTGCGAACTATGAATAGTCCTGCGAATTATGAATGTTTCTGCGAAGTTTCATGGTATTATCCTGTAAAATTTTGCAAAATACTTGTGCGAATATAATATATATGTAATGATTATGTTATGAAATGAAATGTGTATGCGATGTTTATGCCATGAAATGCTTATGCAATGCTTTTATGATGCGAATATGATTTTTGAATGATGCGAGTATGATGCTTGTATGATGCGAGTATGATGCTTGTATGATGCGAATACTTATCTATTGCAATGTATATTTCAAGTTTCTGTTACTTAGCTCATTTTTCCGTAGTAAAATTGATATAACTTTGAGTTGCTTCCATTCATATAACTATCTTCGCAAGTTTATTTATGTATTTTCTTATATATATTCGTCTTTGATCACGAATGAAATCGCTTCTTCTTCGTGAAAATTCTTCAATGGGATTGTCTTCTTTGTTTCTTCAATGGGATTGTCTTCTTTGTTTCTTCAATGGGATTGTTTCTTCAATGGGATTGTCTTCATGATATATATTCTCTTCAAAATTCTTCAATGATACTGACGAAGTTGTCTTCTCTTCAAACTTCATGATGTATATTCTTGTATAATTTCTTCAATGATTGTAATGAATTTCATTAATTGTTGTGGTCTTATCATGCCTTCCTAAGTAAAGGTCTTATTTTGCCACCTCTTTTGTAGTAAACTTTTGTATTTGCGATAATATGACAAGTCTGAACATTCTTGCGAACATACAACCTCGTGACATTATCGTCTTGCGATGAAATCGCAGGACGTCTTTACACTTTCATGCAAAAACCCATTGATCTCATCTTATCTTCATTGTTATGTTCTGCGAGTTCTTTTTTTTTTTTTTTTTTTTTTAGAAGGCTCGCAGAAGTTCAATTGTTGCACAAATATGACAAGACTTTATGTTTTCGCAAACAAGAAGCCTCGTGACATTTGCGTCTTATAGCACGTATCAGCTCCCTAATGGAGGGTGCTGCCCTTTATCTTCCCCCTGGTTGCCCCTTCAAGGAAGCGTACATCGACCATACAAGGTTAGCTCTTCCCATCCGGTTCTGCCAACAACCATCTTTTGATCGCAACCTCTTATCCTTTTTTCCTATAGGGATTATAGTTACGAGGTTGCACCCTATGGGGTATCTTTGGGCCAAGTGCATCATTTGCCAAGACTTGTCAAAAATGGCAGATGTGGTTCAACCTCACCCGGCACTCTTGACTCAACCGTGTACCTCGGCGCCTTGATCGTTTTCTCGCACTTCTTGGGAAAGACAAGTATGCCTTAGTCGCCCAACCTAAATCCTCTTACACCGCATTTTATATTGCGTAATGTCGCTAGATTAGGTGAGAATCCAAGGTGTCTAACCCGGATAGGTACCCCATTATTGGGTTGTACCCCTAAATTTTTACCATGTACTAAGGGTCCTTGGTGGTGTTCCGGTTACCCTTAGCCACGTTTATAGGTACCCCCTTAAATGACGCACTTTAGTACTTTGCCTCTTACGAAATATAGCTTCGCGAACTAGGGTGTACGCCACAAAGGTTTGCATTTATAAAATTTTCTGCGGCTCTCTTTCCTTTTTGGAGGCTGATCACAGATTGCGGTCTTTTATTCGCAAGTTAATCGTAAATGGCGGTATTTTTTCTCCTTTTAAAAATTCATCGTAAATTTTTCATGTACATAAAATGTTGAATGTTTTCATGAAATGTTTAGTATAAGAAGTATGAAAAGTATGAGAAGTATTAATCAAAATTGTTCTATAGAAATATAGGAATTTAATTTTCTCTATTTTTTTTGTAATTTTGAAGTCTTTGAATTTTTTTTTGAGATCTTTTAAATTTTGCGATGAAGTCATTTTTGAATCTTGCGATTGTATCACTTTTAACCAATCTAAAAAATCTTTGAAATGTTTTGAAATCTTAGAAATTGTAGAAATTTTACGAGTATATCCGTTTTAGTAAATAAATTAAAAAATCTTTTGTCTTCTGTAAATAAAATATTCAAGGAAATGGTACTTATCTTTTTCGGCTTGTTGTTGTCTCTTGTTTGCGAAATAATGAAACAATACTGGTAACTTTTGAAATGGTGTGTTGCCGAAGATACATGCCCGCGAGAGTCGTGATAGAGTTCACCTTATGCTTCTGATGGATTGCTGGTTGTTCACGGAGTAGTTTGCTTCTTCCCAAAGTAGGTTATGTCGATGCAAGTCTTGGAAAATATATGAAGTAAACATTTACGAAGTTAGATATTTGCGAACTTAAGTGAATATTCATGAAGTAAATGTTTGCAAAGTAAATGTTCACGAAGTTAAATAGTTGCAAACTTCCTCTTCATGAAATGGATTCTGGTTACCGCCTTAGGGAAGCAATATACTGATCATTGGTTGCTGTTATTTTCACCTTCGCAAAAATTGATACTTGGTTCTTTGTGATTTGGACTAATTCATTTCTCCCTTATTTTTATTTATTTAAGTATATCTTCACGCATCAAATGTTCTTAGTATATATGTTTCTTCATAGGAATGAAATTTCTTTATAGCTGATGTGAATTGCATCCACCTACAGGAAGTTCTGCTAGGATTTCTTCTCAGAAATGATGTTGACTCAAATGATGTTTTTAACTTTCTTTGCTAATAAACTTAATATTTGGAGAAACGTCATTGCATTTTTGTATCACTGGAAAATATTTTAGTCTCAGCTATATTTTACTCTTTTTGTTGGCCTGAACATGCTTGTTGGATTTTAATTGTTCTCTCATTGGAAAATCTTCTTTGATCAATAACTCTGTTTCTTCACAATCTATAATCATGTTTATATCCTTGCGCTTCGGATTATGGTCTTTTTCGCTCTCATGTTCGCTGATTGTTGACAATGATTGTAGTGGTAATGTTATAATCTCATCAACATTCCTTTCCAGATAAGATTGCGAACATTCTGTCAAGTATAATTACACTAGCAATAACATTCATCAATTTTTGCGAAGCTGTAGAATTGTTTTCAATATGTTCTTCTTTCATGCTATACTCTTCTTCACGCTGTTGAGTCGAGATCCCTTTGAGATGCGTATTTCCTTGTTTTTTCTTGCGAACATTCGCAATATAATTCGTATAATGATCTTTGATCTTTTCCTGATACTTTTATTTCTTCATGTGATGTTCCTCCATTCATCTTAACAGTGATAAATATTCCTCCTATCAGCTTTATGTCTTCCCTAGAGGAATTTCAACTTCCCTTTTGCCACTTTTCGAAGTGATGGCTCCATTTTATTAGTTGTTTGGACATTTTCTTTTCACTCTTTGCTTTTATTCTTCAGTAACTGTTTATATCTATCTTCGCAACTATTCCCTTGTATCTAATGATACAAATTGTTTAAGATCTCCCCATGTGTTCTTCTCCTAGGAGTTCTTTGATGGTATAAGCTTCATGATTTTTGCTCACAAATTTTTGCCCGGCTTATACTTTTGTTTCTTCTATTAAAATTTACTTGCTGATGGTATTTACTTCCATCACACGTGACTAAAGCATCCTTTAGTAACTTCATTCGTAAGAATTAGTAGCTACGAACTTTCTTCTTCGTATACTTCTTATTTTGTTCGTAATGGGGATAATCTCTTTCGTAAGTACATAAATGAACATTTGTACGTAAATCTTCTTTTGTTCTTTTGCTTACTTATATCTCCCTGAACAGTTTATGTAACTCGAATTGTTTTGTGCAAAATGAACTCTTTGAATTTCACCCCGTCCTCTGAATTTCTTCTTCTTCTCCCTGGACATTTATGTTCGTAAGATTGAACTCATGATGACATTTATCCCATTTCTTCGTAGGAATGACATTTCTTAAATCATTGATTTGAGCTTTGCAAAAATTTTGCTGCAAATGATTAGTAAATTTGGTTAGCAGTTTATAGATCATTAAGATGAGTAATGTTTTCGTATGAAGAATGAAAACTTTCCATATATTCTTCTTGTTTTTGTTCTTGCGAAATGTAAATCTCTAAATCTCTAACCAACAGAAAATCTTGAAATTTGACTTTGTCAGAAATTCTTTAAACAAATTTGTAAAACGAGATTTGGTTACTACAAATTTATAGAAAAAACATTTTTAAATTCAAAATTTCCATAATAAATCAGATTTCTACAAAAAGCAAAGTTTAGATCGCAAAAAATTTATTTTTCAATTTTTGTTTTGAAATTCCCAAATTTTGAAAAATGAAACAAAGAATAAGAAAAGTGAGAATAAATTTGTCCTTTTTGGAAGCGATTGTTGACGTAGCATGTGTAAAATTCATTTTGCTTGACGATTTCTCCATATCCACATCTCTCTTCCTGAACTACTACTAATGTGTTTGTTGTTTGAAGATGCCAATAAAAGAACTTCCATTTCTGTCTTCAAGACTCATAGATCCGGTACAATTCATCACCATCAATAACCAATTTTACGAACTTTCTTGAACCAACAAGGTTAGGCCCCTGTTTCTAGCGCCAATTATGTAGTTGCGGATTATCTCACAACTACACCCTCATTAGAATCCATTAAAATGATTCCTAAACCTAATTAATTTGATGTGAAGATGAAGATTAAAGTACTAAAATTATAAAGAGACACAAATATTTTTACGTGGTTCGATCAATGTGATCTACATCCACGGTGCTTCACTAGTGATTGTATGTGATTACATGATTTTACAATTGAGACTCCATTAATGAATATTTGGAGCTCTAGAATTTTTGGGGAGGAAAATGATAAAGAAAATAAATCTCTCCTAACATTTTTCTCTCTCCTCCTAAAATTATCCTCCCTTACTAAAAGATCTCCTCTTTCTTATGCCTAAATGACTATTTATATGATCTTACAAAATATGACAGTTGTGTTGTCCCGCCATTTTGGATTTGAGAATTATCTTGCGAAGCTTCGTAACTTCACTTCGCGAACTTCTTTTGCTTTCCTCGTGATTTCCTTTGCTCGCAAAATGTTCTTTGCTTGCGAGATGTCTTTTCTCTCCACAATTTCGTAAGTTATCATTTGTTGTGATATTCCGCTCCTACATATAAAGAGATACCCCCTTTATGACGTGCTTGTAGGTATTACATTTGCCTCTTACGAAATTGTATTCGCGTACTAAGGTGCACGCCATACAGGTTTGTCCCATTCTCTTAATCTCTGCGAAATTATATTCGCGTTTCTTAAAATTTCTTGCGAGTTTCAAATCTCAATAATTTCTTTTAACTTTTCAATTTCATTTTCTTCACTCAAACAGAAAAAACAACTTTACCTTTCCACTTCTAGCGATATGCTCGTCATATTTCATCTTTCTATCACTTCATTCGTCTCATCTTCCTTATCATCTGTTCTTTTACTTAGTGTTTTCCCGCAAGTTGCTTGTCATTTCTTCCTTTTATGATTTTTATACCTGTAAATTTGCTTCGTTTTATTATTTGCTTGATATCTGCGAGGGACTCATTAGTTACTTCTTCATGCTTTTCTATTGAATCAACCATTAATTTGTCACTTCTCTGTTGTTGCTTAATTCTGTATTTCCAATTATTGTTCTTCCCTGCTCTTTCTTCACAAGACTTGATATCTATCTCATAACATTTCTTACTTTCTCCCCAATCTCATTTAATTACTCCAACACCATTTGGATGAGGGAATTTAATGCACTAATGAAAGGTAGATGCAACACCCAATATCCTGTGTAACCAAGGTCGACCAATCAAGGCGTTATATGGTGATTCAATATCGACAACATAGAATAAAATCTTGGAAATCATTCCTCTTAACGGAATTCTCATTGTGATCTCCCCTTTAGGCTTGTTGGAAGTTCCATTAAAACGATAGATTCTGTATGTCGATGGTATCAAATCTTCATCTTTCCCACCCATGGTTCTGTAGGTGTGGTAGAACAGGATATCTACGGAACTTCCAGTATCAATTAGGATTCTATCAATGGCCCAAGACTCTTCCATTTCGTTATTGTTTTCTTTACCTTCTTCTTATTCTTTTGCTTGTTCTGGTTTTATTTCCAACCTTACCACCAATGGGTTATCATGCACCTCGCCAGGCTCTGGTATTTCTTGTGTTGTAAAAGAAAGGATTTGCTTCTGCCACTCTTCTAATGGCGAGATTCTCGCTATATTCATTATTTCTTTTCCATCCATATCTCTGGCAAAGACTCTAATTAAGACATTATCGTGGAAATCTTCGATGGTTCTGAAAGAATGCACAATAGAATTACAAAATAAATTCTTTGCTTTAGTTCCAACCTCTATAACAAAAGTTTCTGCTCCTTTTACATTAGACATTCTACGATCATCTGGTGGTGGTGGAAATTGTTGCGATTGTTGATGCCCTTTTATAAAATGATTTAGCTTCCCCTGATCGATCATTCTTAAGATTATTCTTTTTACATTTATGCAATTATTTATCGAATGCCCATGAAAATGATGATAAGGACAGAATTCTTAATTACGAGTGTTAGGATGTGGTTCCTTCCCCATGTTCCATGGAGAGGGTATATTTTCCATTAAAATGATAGCTTCCCAGATTTTTTCTACACTAGCATTCAAGGGTGGCATCTTAATCTCCTCCCATATGGTTCTCATGTTCCCCTGATTTATGAAATTATTTTGCTTTTGTCCACCATAAGTTTCTTGAGGTTGGTCAAGCCTTTGGATTTGACTATTTCCTCCACTATTGTAATAATTCTTCTCTCTTTCAAATTTTTCTTGATCACGACTTCCCATAGCCACTAGCTTTTGTTTGTCATTATTCGCCACTTTCTCTGCTTGAACTTGCGAGGTGCTCTCCACGTTATTAATCATTTTGGGAAGCAAACTTCCATTAGCCACTACAGAACTGGTGTTTGCAATTGGGTATGACTCCATTTCGTTTTGTTTTTCTTCCAAAGCAATGTACTCTTCTTGTAGTTCTCTTAGTTCAGTCATTGTGATGGTGTTTTTGATTCTGAAAATTTGTATGTAGATCAAATTGGTCGCAAACATTGCATTAATAAAGGATAAAATAAGATATCTCTCATCTACTCTTCCCGCCATCTCACTACACATTGTCTTCAATCTTATGGTTAGATGTTTTAGACTCTCGCCAATTCTCTGTTTTAATCCAAACACATCTTCGATACCTGGTCATGAAGAGTTGTTGCTTATGTATGCACCCAAAAATGTATCTTGTAAGTGATCAAAAGAAGTAATAGTATTTTTCGACAATCCCTCAAACCATTTTAGCGCCTCGCCAGTCAAAATGGATGCAAAGTACTTGCATAAAACAGCATCATGATTCTCCCACTGCAGCATACACCTAACATAAGCTTTAACATGTTGAATAACACAAGTAGTCCCATCGAAAATACTGTTTAGTGCTGACAAATTGCATTTTGGAGGAATTCCTCTTAGTTGTACTTCCTGTGTGAAGGGAGTTCTAGCTGCTTCTTCGATTGCTTCATCAAGTTGCCTTCTTCCACCTTCTCTTCTATTATTTATCATCCCTCTCATTTCTGCTAATTCCCTCAAAATTTGCTCATTTGCAGTTGGGCTTTGTTCTATTGGTCTTTTTAACGCACTTTCTCTTCTCCTGCGATTTTACTCTTCATTTCTATCCGAAATTCGCAATTGATTTTGTCTCCTAATTTCTTCTCCACCAACTTCTTCATTTCTCGCCAATTCTCTTTGTTGTCTTTCTATCCTTCTCTGTATTCTGTCATATTCTTCCCGAATATTGCCATTTTCGCGATTTTGTGTACGTTTTCTTTCTCGATTATCATGATTGTTTTGCCTTATTGCTTCTTGAAACTCCTGTTCTTCCATTTCTTCCCTCAGTCTTTCTCTCTCGCAAGCTAGGCGTGCCTATTCAGCATAATGTCTCTCTATTTCATTCTCAATAATTCTTTGATTTCTGACGTGCTCTCGGCCATGTAATACTCTTCTACCTTCTTCGTGATTTTCTTTACCATCTTGATTACCTTCATTTCTTTGATTTTCAATATTTCGTCTTCCATTTAAAGTTTCTCCTTGTGGATCGTTACAATTATTATTTACTCTCTCTTCTCTCTGACGTTGTCCTCTATTTGGATTTTCATTTTCTTCTTGTACATTTTCTCCATTATTTCTTATGGGAGAATTTCTCCTTGGTATTTCTCTAAATGATCTTGAACTTGATCTAGTAGTACTTCTTGATCTTCTTCTTTGTAACCTTAAATTCTCCATTCTCAACTCATGATTTTGTCTTGTTAAATTTGCACGTTCCACCGCCTCTAACCTTCTTTCTTCCTGTATTCTTTGCCCTAATTCCTCTGATGTTTCATATTCATCTTGATGAATCGACCCTTCTTCTACCTCCTGATTTCTTCCTACTCCATTTTCTTCTCTTAATTGTCGATTTGTTTCTTCTCTCATTGAATCTGATCTCCATGTATGCACGCTTACTCTATCATAATCCACTCTTCCATTTTGTACCGATGTTGATTGGTTTGGTTGTTGAATTGAATTTTCCCTTTCATTCCTTGTTCTATTCCTCCTAATTCTCATCCTTGAATATTCTCCTAATACACTTGTTTCTTCACCTGCAAGTCTTTTACTTCTTCTCACTGTTGTTGGTGGTTCTGATGTATTTCTTCTCCTTCTTCCAGCCATTTCTTCAATTTCTCCAAATCTTCAAATTGTAATTAGAGATTTTGGATCTTGAGTCCCCTTAGTCGGTGCCAAAATGTAGTAGCAGGATTTCCCACACTACACCCCTATTAAGATCCTATAAAAATCTAAGTGAAACTAGTTGAAGATTAAAGAATTAAACGACACTTTTATTATTTAGATCTCAGAAATGTTTACAAAAAATATTCAAACTCAGAATTACAATTTTCCTTTCTGTAGTTTCTCTCTCCTCAAGATTTTCTCAACTCTAAAAAATACATCATCCTCATCTGGACTTACTTGAACCCTTTATATAGGAAATTACATAGTGGGTGACATCTAAGTTTTCCCCTTCTTTCGGATATATTCTGCGATCTCATCATGGTATTTGCAATATTAATCTTCTCCAACTTTTGTAATCCTCGTGAAATAACACTCTCATAACATGTATCTTCAATCGTCAACTACTATGATGCTTCCCCGTGATGCTCGCCAAATATTGCTGAAGAATCCTCACGACACTCTCGTGAATAATGTCAATTATACTTATAGGAATATTTGACCTTCTCGTGAAAGCGTTGTTCTTATCATGAGAATATCGTTGTGGCGATATTCTGGTACTACAATTATCTGCGAAGCAACAGAAGGGATAAGAAGATGAATTCATTAAATTAGTAAAATTAGTTTGGTACGATAACGAAGGGAGGCATTAACATCAAACCGACAATGAAACGGTGAAATAGCATCTACAATACTCTAGCGAAGATAACAACTTTTGAGTGATTTATGTACTGACGAGCAAAGCGAAAGGGTGCAGTGTTGACGCAAATTATTGGCGAGCAGCATGTCACTTGGAAACAGCCATTACAAACTCCAAAAGAAGATGCAAGTGAAAATTACGTACCAGATAGTACAAAAACAGCGATAGTGCAAAAACAACGAGAAAATGTAAACTGGAGAGCAAATAAACAGCGAGAAAATAACGAGCAGCAAAATCGTAAAATCAAAAACATAGTAAACTGGTGCATGTCATTTTAAGGACGTACTAAATGTAAACTGGCGATAGTGCAAAAACAGCGAGAAAATAGTAAACGTACAAAATGTAAATCATAGTACTTGATTACGTACTTAGTACTTACAAACTCAAGTTGGAGATGAATATCAGGACTTTTGAAATCTGAACTCAGATTTGCGTGAGCTGGAAGCGAATCTCATTCCCTTTCCTCATCTTCACTTCTTCATGATGTGGGACACCAAGAACATGATGTGTGCAGCAGATCCACAAGACAAGACAAGGAATAAGAAAAGGTTCTCTCAACGTACAAGACAAGGAAGTAACGAAGAAGAAAAGTAATACTCAAAATTTTCATTTCGTCACCAACTTTGACGAACAAGACACGGTCAGCAGTAGCAAAATAAGCATAGTCCTAGGCTCTCAACGAAGAATAAAATAATGAGTATTTGAAACAAATTGCAGCAATAAGAGAATCCTAGTACAACAAATTAACGAGTGAAATGGAGATCACGAACAAAACAACTAAAAGAGATGAAAAATGTGCCAAGATATAGCTTGTGAAGAATGATGAGAGCAATTAGTTTTATTAAAAAGAATCATAAACAGGAAAGAATATTGGTGAGAGTATCACGATACCACTGTAATCAGATCTGTAAGACATCAAACAGAGGGGGAGAACTATAGAAGAAGTTCACTACAACATGGGTTTTGGCGAAGAACTGCAGCAACTCCAATAATAAAATTTCGCAGCATTTGCGAAGATAAAGATCCCTTCTGCGAAGACAACCGCATTTCCTAAGGATGGCATATCATATCAGTTAGCAACAAAGAGCATGAAGAAAACTCAATCCAACAGCGAAGAGAGACTTATCAAATCATTGTTTACGTGAAGCAATTCAAAGAACAAAGGAGAAGAATTCACGAGCAGCTCGTGGGATATTAAGGGATAACTATCGCAGGAAAAGTTAACAATTCGCAGAAGTTTTCAAAGTTCTATATGTGACGAACAGGAAAATATCAAAGCTTCTTTAAAACTGTCAGGAGCAAGTATATGAAGGATTATCTGCAACAACTAACAAAAAGAAGGGCAGTTTTAGCAGACAACAACAGTAGCTAGTTGAAAATCATCACCGGTAAAATAAAGGTCATTCCAGCGAAGAAAATTGACTTACGTAGTGAGACAACTCACAACTTATGAAGGGAGTCTAACAAATCCTTAGAGAAACGAAGGGATGAGAACATAGCGAAAAAGAATATAGTTCACCAAAAATGCGCAAAGGAAAGACCGGGAAAATAAACGGGAGCAACAGAACAACATCAGGTGAGCAGCTTCGCTAAATGAAAAACTCGTGTGATTTCAAAAAAAAAAAAAAACCATCATTCGTCAATTGCATCACTGGGCATCGTTGCATGTCGACTAAAACAAATGGAAAGATTATCAGCAAAGAAAGGTGGAGATTAAGGATGGACATAAATAAGAAAAACAAAAAGAAATGGTGGACAGACTCCCACAACCACGTCACCAATAAAAAGAGTAAACAAAAATGTCACTACAGCCAGGGGTCTAAAGCAAACAATATACATTTACCGCAAAGATATTTTGATCTTCATTTTCATTTTGATAATAAGTAATAGGGACGTACCAGACAACATGGAGAAATTGGTAGGTAAAGAAATTAGCAGGGGAAAAAGTTTTGCAGATGAAAGAAAACATCAAGAATCGTCAGAAAATCCCTCCCAATTCAAGAACGAATTCAAAGTTCCAATGGTATCTTTTATCAACTTAATCTATGCTAGGAGATTACAACATCGGAAGTTAGAGGGGATTGATACAACTCGTGACAACCATAATCACGGAAAGAAAGACGCACCCATCTTTGTTAGAACACAATTATTCTACTTGTGCAATTCAAGAGTTGCGAGCAACATCGCCAAAAGGAAAGATTTTATTTTTTCACTTTGCGGAGACTTTCTTCCCAAATACTTGCAGGAACAAGAAAAAAGAAGAAAGGGGCAGATCAAGGGTTCAAGTCTCATTTCTCCCATATACTTATTTTTGTTGCTGCGATAATTACAATTCTATTTGCGAGATTTATATATTTCAGGGATGCCAATTTTACAAGTAAACTAAATACTTCGCGAGAAGCGGCAACAACAGAAAATCGCAAGAAAGCTAAGTACCACTTCCTTGAATATTTTACCTACAGAAAATGAAAATTTTAGATTATCGTCGGATTTCAAAAAACATTTCTAAGATTTATAATGTTTCAAAAAATTTCAAAATTTTTTGATTCAATTTGCCAAAAGCGATTTAATCGCCAGATTTCTAAAATTTCAAAGATTTCAAAATATTTCAAAGATTTTTTATTTGATTGACAAACAACGAAACAATCGCAAGATTTCAAAAAATTCTAAAAAATGAGATCATCGCAAAAAATTTAAAGATCGCAAAAAATTTCAAAGATTTCAAAGATTACAGAAAATTAAATTATTGCAAAAAATTCTAAGATTTCAAAAATACGCGATACAATCGCAAGATTTCAAAGAAGATTTCAAAGATTTCTCTAGAATATTTCTTTTACAGAAAGAGATTTTTGGTTTAACAAATGCGATAAAATCGCAAGATTTCAAAGAATACTTCTAAGATTTCAAAAGATTTTAAAGAATATTTCAACTCACAGAAATGAGCAAAACAAATATTTATCAGAGATGCGAGTGTAATCGCGAGATTATTCAAGATTATATAAAGAATTGACAGAAATGAAAGAATGAAAATATCGCGAGAAACGCGAATACAATTTCGCAGAGATTTAAAGAATGGGACAAACCTTTATGGCGTGCACCCTAGTTCTCGAATACAATTTCGTAAGAGGCAAATGTAAGACCTACAAGCACGTTATAAGGGGGGTATCTCTTTACATGATTCAACGATAAGGTTATACCGCTGCTAGAACCTGAGTCATGCATATGTTGGGGTTAAAGAAAACCTATCCGGGAGAGAGATCTTGGATTTCCATCTTTATAAGGTTATACCCTGGTTGGACGACCGAGGATCTCTTCCAAGAAGTGCAGAGTATGACCAAGGCGCCGAGGTACACGGTTTAGCCAAGGGTGCCCGGGACGGACGAACCTACCCTGGCCATCTTTGGTAAGTCTTGGCTATGATGCACTTGGCCTGAAGAAAACCCCACTTAGGGTGCAGTCTTGTAACTATAAGCCATATAGGCATAAAGGACAAGAGGCTGCGAAAACAACTGGTTGTTGGTAAATATGGATGGGAGGAGCTAGTCTTGTATGGCTGATGTGACCTCATTGAAGGGGCAACCAGGGGGAAGATAAGGGCGGCACCCTCCATTAGGGAGATGATAAGTGTCTTAAGATGGCAATGTCATGGGGCTCTATGATCGCAAGATCATTTAGGCCTGTCATATTGTCGCGTGACGTAAATTATACAGAGGCAAAAAGCCAAAAGAGAAAAAGTTAAGATGAGATCAATGGGTTTTTGCATGAAAGTGTAAAGACGTCCTGCGATTTCATCATAAGATGACAATGTCACGGGACTTTACGTTCGCAAGAATATTTAGACCTGTCATATTGTCGCGTGACAAATATCCTGAAGAGGCTATAATACTAAGAAATGATAAGGCAAGATCAATGGGTCAATACATGCAAATGTAAAGACGTCCTGCGATTTTGTCGCAGAAAGAAAAATTGGCGAAATAAGACCTTTAACTAGGAAGGCAAAATAAGACCAATAGAATAATTTCAAACATTAATTATTTTCTTGTAAGAATGCAGGAAAGATTTGTTCATCGCAAAAGAGAAAGCAAGTACTATTCAAAATCTCTCAGAAATACTATTCAGAGTTTCTCAGAAGTATTATTCAGAGTCTCTCAAGAGGAATGTCTACAATCTTGTAGCATTATTCACAATCTCGCCACTATTCATCGACACTATTCATCGCAGCACTATTCAAAGCATTATTTCAGAATCTCGCGGAAACATTTAGAGCCTCGCAGAAACATTCAGAAATTTTCAAACTAATTCAGCATATTGCAGACCATTCAGAATTTTGCAGGAGAAGTGATTATTTCGCAGAATATGATCATTTTGTCAAATGAGGCAGAGGCAATTCGTTCATTTAACATTTTCTCAGAGATCCTTCCTTCATAGATAAAGAACAGAGGCAACTATGGATTACCAAGAAAACATTTTATGTTCTTTATCTTCTCGCAAGAATCATTTCCAAAATGGAATAGGATTTTCACCAAAAATGAAGTAATAATTTCACGAGAACAGAGGCAATACTATGACTTTCATTAAAGAACATATACTTCTTATTTTTTAAAGATTGAGTACTTCTTATATTTCTTCAGGGATACTTCATACTTCACGAGCACTTCAAGAGTTAATACTTCTTATTTACTTAACAAAGATATGGAACTTCGCAAAAGAATAGAGGCAAGTATATACTTTTCAAGTCCAATATTCTTTCGCTCATTCCTTCATCAACAAAAATCAAAGACTGCTACAACAACAGATTTTTTCTTAAAAATTACTTTTCAAGCAATATTCAAGAAAAAAGAGGCAAGATGTAGGATCACAATATCGCCACAATTATATTCACGAGAGATTAATGACACTTCTGCGAGAGTTACTGAAAAATCTTCAACAACATTTCACGAGCGTCACAAAATAATTCAAAGAATGACGAAGTTGACGATTGAAGAGGCATATTAGAAGAGTATTGTTTCACGAGGATTACAAAAGTTGGCGAATATTAACATTATAATTACCGCGATGAGATCGCAAAATAGATCCGAAAGAAGGGGAAAACTTAGCTGTCACCCACTATGTAATTTCCTATATAAAGGGTTCAAGTAATTCCAGAAAAGGAGGATGTATTTTTTAGAGTTGAGAGAATCTTGAGGAGAGAGAATATTTTAGGGGAGAGAGATATTTTTCAGAGAGATTTTTAGAGAGAGAAAATGTATTTTTCTTTATCATCTTCTTCCCCAAAACTAGATTTAGAATTCCATTAATGGAGATTATCAAATGTAAACTTTAACAATCATAGTAGAGAATCATGGATGTAGATCAAATTGATCGAACCATGTAAAAATCCGTGTGTCTATTTACAATTTTTAGAATTTTAGTCATACTTTTAATATCAAAATTAGTTTAGATCAAGAGATAATTATCAAGATATTATAAGGGGTGTGTTGTGGGAATTCCTGCAACTACAGATCCAGAAAATGATGATGTATTTTTGAGAGCTGAGAGAATTCTGAGGAGAGAGAAACTCCAGAAAGAAAGTTGTACTTTTGAGTTTTGATCTTTCTAGTAAATCTTCCTGAATGTGAATCCTGCAACTACATGGCAAATTATGGCTTAGTTTTCATAGATTTCATCCACAATTATGGCTTAGTTTTCATAGATTTTTGACAAGGGTGTAGTGTAGGAAATCCTGCAACTACATGGCAAATGAAGAATCATTTGATGAGTTTAATCACAAAGTGTCTGAAATTGTTAATGCATCCTTTGCATTACTATTCCTAAAAAGGACACTGTGATGATGATTCTCAGATCTCTGCCATCTAGATACGATTTTAAGAAGCATGCTATTGTTAAAGGAAATAATCTCGCAATGCTTTCCAGAAATACTCTGGTTGGGAAGTTAAAGATCTTTGATCATGAGCATACATCCAAATCTGGGAAGGATGTTGCTTTCAAATCACAAAAGGACACTAAATTATTTGATAAAAGTAAAGTGTTTGCATCTCTGAAGATGATCTTTCTGAGGCTGATTCATCAGATGAAGATCTTGACAAGTCAGTCTCTTTGATCACAAGACAGTTTAGGGATCTTCTTTTGAAGAGAAGTAAACGGTTCTCCAGAGATAAATCCAAGTCATCAGATAAACCCCATAATCGTGTTCCTCCTCAAAACAGGGATAATGATAAAACTGATGACGAATGATATGCCTCAGTGCTTAAGTGTAAAGGCTTTGGTTATTTTGCAAATGAGTGTCCAAATCGAATAAAAATACACTGGGAACAAAGGTTTTGCTGCAACTCTTGATGAAATATCTGACAACTATGATTTTAATGAAGACGAAAAGTCAAGTGTTGCACTTCTTTGTGAAAATATTAATTTTGATAATTGTAGCAATACATACATCAATATCGATAGTATTTCAGAAGAAAACTCAACCAATCTGGAAGAAAAAATTGACATTTCTGTTGAAAACTCTCTGTCAAATTTTTCAGGTTCCACTATGTGTCTAGCAGCTTACAAATCTCAGATGCCTGAGTCATATTCCAGATTGACATGCTCTTACTGTTCGCTCAAAGGTCATGAACTATCAAAGTGTTACAAGTATAAACACAAATTGAGGCATGTCAAAAAACTTCAACGAAGAGATAATCGATTAGCAAACAAGACTAAACTTGTTCAAAAGACCGCCGAGGTATGTAAGATTTTATCTTCGTCAAAGAAGTTAGTTTCAAAGGATAAGACAAGACCTTTATAAATAAATTTATGGTCTAAACACAATGCAAAACATGGATCTATGAATTCCGATCAAAAAGGATATGGTGGACAAATTATTGTTCACCCCAGCACAACTTAAATTTTGTTGGTTAGTACATCTTGTCTCATGTGCCTGATCAAAAGAGACAAAATTTTGCACATCCAAGGCTTTAGAAAAATAGAAATGGTTTTAAATTTGTTTGTTTTTCTTTTTAGCTTTGCCTATTTTGAAAGATTGGAATTCTTCCATATCTAATTAATAGTGAAAAGGACTTCCCTGGTTAATCAATAAAAAAGGGTTATTCTCGACAATTCTACCTTTCTTAGGGTTGTGAGTTGTGCGTTCACAAACCTGTGTTAAAAGGTCTCGTAACCCTACATTCTTTTCTCCTTCTCTGAAAATATTTTTAACTTAAGACTGCTTGTTGAGTTTAAGTTGTGATTTCCTCTCACAAACCTGTACGGATATGGATACTCCAAGCATCATGTATTCTGATGGAAAAGATGTTAATATGATTGTTAAGCCATCAATCATGAAGGAAAAAGAAAAATCTCCGTTACCTCCAACTTTGAAAAGAAAAAGAAGGAATGTGAGTAATCCAAGAGCTGTTCCTTCAAATTCTCAGAAGTTTTCTGATATTCTTGAAGAGTTGAAGGAGAAAAGAAAGGAGATTAAATAAATAAAGGTTGTTTTTATGAGAACTCTTGAACTTCAGAAGGCCCTGGTTCGATATCATCAACCTAGAAGGTTTGTTGGAATTGACTCATTTCTTCACGAACCATATGTTCCCATGGCTGTTGACGACAAGGAGTTCGGGGACGATAAATAATTTTTCAGAGGTCTCAATGTCTAGGAAACTTCTTATGAGAATTTATTCTTGTTTTTTTAAGAAGGATAACTAGGGTTTGGAATAACCATTTTTGTGATTACACATAGCTATGTCCAACGATTTTCATCTTGCAATGTTTTAGATTTATTTATTTAAATTCTAAAAGTTGATTTTGCAGTATTAATCTTTATGGTTTTATATATAACAATTTGTTATGGGATATGTGTGTTTGGGTCCGTGAACTGTGATTTTCCCATACGTGGTCAAAAGTTAAGTCTGTAATATGTCGATATGCAAGTATTGATAAAAGATTGAATGATATTTTGACAAACAAAAGATAAGCCTATTATGTCATTATGCAAATATTGATGGAAGATAGGATGAGATTTTGTTTATAAAGATTAAGTCTATTATATGTCATTATGCAAATGGTGATAAAGAATAGAATGAATCTCTATTTATTCCGCAGTATTGATCTTCCCTGATCCATATTTTTGTGTATATACTGTGCGGCTCCGTAAGTTCTCCTATGTGAGAATTTCTGATTAAATTAATCATGGGTTCTCTTGTGGTTAATTTAATTGAGATTTTTTGGATACAAATTCATGTTTCATGTGATTTGTTAATGTCCAAATAAATCCTTCTTTTCTTGTGAAAGTAAGATCGCTCTTATTGTTCTTTCGGGAATGATATTTTATGGGGGAGAGTTCTTAACTGAACTTGTGCTTAATTTCCAAATATTTGTGGGGAGTGCGGCTGTGGAATATTATAGGGGTTATCTTGTATCTTTATAAACTCCTTGATGAATGCATTTAGTTTCGGCTATATGATTGCATCTAAAAAGTTGGTATGTACTTTTTTTGGTCATGAAATGTCTATATGGAAATTTCATTAGGATCTCACTAGTTTTCATACCTTCGCCAATTTTATTGACAAAAAGGGGGAGAATTATTGTGTAGTTCACACTACAAATACATATGGTTTTCGGATCATTATGTAAGGGAGAGTGGTTTCCATGTGAGATGGAGTATTGACTAAGGAAGAGTGATACATATCACTATAGTATTGTTGTCGAAGTTGTGATACAATTGAACTTTGATGATGTGTAATAATACTATGACATTGTGTAACAATAATTGAGAGCTTTTTTTTTCTCATTGTTATGGCTACGGATCTTCAACAACGGTGATGCTGCATTGAATATCTTTGGAATTATTGGAGTACTTGGAAGTGACGAAGATTTCGAGTAATGTTGAAGAACCAAGGAAATCATGCATGTGGTTGAGAAGCTGCAAAGTTTATTTATTTTGTATTTCATATGTATTGATAGTTTTGTCACTTAAATTGACAAAGGGGGTGCTCGGTCGAACTCGCAAGCATTTCTATCTCAAGCTTGTTCGTCAAGTTTAGTTGCCAAAACTATAAGTCTTGATCACTGGTATACTTATAGCTAAGTCTCGGACTAGGATAGAAAGTGTAGTTGAGCTCTAGACTCCATGACGTTCATCATACAAAGACGAAAAACTACTCAAGGAACTGGTGGAACTTCATCGACAAAACGGTATGTGGAGACTTGAACTTATCTATCACTCAAAATTCTATCTACTCTATCTCTTATCTTGAAACAAAATTCGTATTCCTATACGGACTTCGGTCATACACATTTGATATTTCGAGCCGAGTTTATCTCGCTTATCTTTTTCTCGAAATATGTGTTGGTAAGCTTTCGCTTTGGTCGAGTTTATCTTTACTCGTAACGAAAGTCATGTTATTGTTTCAATCTCTTGAAAAATAGGGTGTGGATAACTGACTATATATAACATCCTCTAAGAATGTTTCAATGATTGAAATGTGAGTTTAAAATATATAACCTTGAATGGATATAAACATTGTATGTGAACTCATACTTGTGTAAGTCCAAAATCCTTGAACCGAAGTATGCGTACTTTGCATTTTAGGATAACCGGAGCAACGTCCGCGTACCTGTACGTGTACTTTCGGAAGTTCACAACCCGTGAATTTGTGCTGGATTTTGATAACTGAAAACAAGCTCAGTCCGGGTACTTAAGCACGCATACCTGTATGTGTACTTAAGTGGGTTATTTTCTAAAAATGGTTTATTCGTGAACTAAGACATTTATAAATTAAGGAATGCATATTTGCAAACCATGGCTATAATGTTCATGAACCGATTCGAGTGAATCAAAATCATTTTTGCTTCTATTGTGTCTTGTATACTTCTATGAGATCTAAGCAATTGAATAACTTGTAAGATCTAAATCTCGCAACAACAACGCTCTTGCGAAAATTTCTACCACACATAGCAAATGTCGCAAATTAATTACAGAAGTGATGTAATAGACAACGACAGCATAAAACACGAGAAAGATGTGAAGATTTTGTGGTTGTTATAGAGAAGGCTCGCGAGAATGTAGCAGGAGCTCGAGAGAATATATCAAGAGAGAGAGAGAGAGCCTGCGAAATTATGGAGAGAGCTAGCGAGAATATGGTAAGGGATCCTAAAATAGGGGAATATGAGTTGTATATGAGCTGTCATCCACTATGTAAACACATATATAAAGAGAAGAGTAGGAGAGAGAAAAGGGGGTGGGGCACAATTTTGTAAGAGAGAAAGATATTTTACAGAGAGATATTTTTAGAGAGAGGATGTATTTTTCTTTATCATCTTCTTCTCCAAAAACTAGATCTAGAATTCTACCCATTAATGGAGATTATCAATGTAAATCAAATGTAAATTTAAACAATCATAGTGAAGAATCATGGATGTAGATCAAATTGATCGAACCATGTAAAAACCTTTGTGTCCATTTATAATTTTAGCACTCTTATCACCATTTTTATATGTAGATCTAGAAATTGTTATCAAAATATGATAAGGGGTGTGTTGTGGGATTTCCTGCAACTACATTTTGGCGCTAGAAATAGGGACGGATACTAATTGTTAGTTCAGAGGAGATTCGTAAAAGTTTAGTTACAATCATCAACAAATCTGGCCAGATCTGTATGTTTCAAGGGCAAACAAGAAAATTCAAGAGGAAAATACACTTTCAGGAGACAAGTAGCAGCAATCTACAAGATGCTGACGCAGAAACAGATCCAGAGAAGAAATTAATTACAACAAAGTCAAGCAGAGCTACATTGAGAATCTGTTTTAAAAGGATAAATTCATCTTTATCTCTTTCATTTTTACTCTTAAATTTTTAGATCTGGTGATTTAAAACGAAATTTTCGTGAAAACTTGATTCAAAACTCCTAATCTGTCCTTTATAAAATTTTAATTTTCTCTTGAAAACTTGATTCATAGTGAGTTTAGATTGCAGATTTATAACCTACGAAACTCGTTTAACAAACCTAGAATAGGATTTCGCAAATGCTAAGTTTTTGGACTTTGGGATCTTCCGAATTAATTAGCCAGAATAGGATGAGCAGAGAGTAAAGTCAATCTAATTTTCTCCTTGATTGTTTAGTGTTGCAGCGAAGAAGATCGAAAGAATACACCATCTTTTATACACCGAAGAGAAATGGCATAGCAACTTCCCCAGCAAAGCCAAATCTCGCAAGAAACAATCATAAAGAAAAGCATGAGATGTTAAGGGAGAAAAATAAGTTGATCTCTTCATCACTATCAACAATATCTAGGGCAGAATTCATTTCACCGAAAATCTCAGAGGATCGCGGACGAAGATAGATACTCCACTCAAGTTTACATTTTCAGTAAGTTAAGTGGATTTACTATAGAAGAACATCCCAACAAAACAACCCATTTCATCTAGTCATTTCGCAAAGTCAAATCTTAATTGACTATTCGCAACAAACTTCGCCATCAGCTCTAGCAAAGCAACCAAAGGGGCCAAGCATTAACTGATAACGAAGATATGAACATAAAGCTGAAAAATCACGCCAGAATAGCAAGCTGAATGAAATCCAAATGCAGAAACTATACAATCTTGACGAATAATTGAATTCAAAGAGTTGGAACTTCGCAAATTCACACAAGAGAACTCAACTCAACAGCGTATGAGAAATTTGCAGATGTACTGGACAAACATGGAAGTGTCATAAACTTAAGATGAAGGAAAGAGACGATATACCAACAATCTGGACGGAACTTTATAGAGGGAAAAATCAATGGACCATAAAGAGAAACCATTAAACTAACCAGTGAAGGACTCATATAATCATTGATAATGACTATCAATATTGTTGTCAGCAAACTTAGCAACACTTCTTCGCAAATTGGCTTAATTTCTCAGGAACAATTCACTTCGCAGGAATTCTTATCTTCGCAGATTCTAGGGTATATTAAGGAACAGAATAATAACATGATTAAGAAGGAAAGATCACATACTCAATTTCAGCTATCAACAAGCAGAGGAATACGATTGTATTGATATCTTCATTCATAGTTAATACAAATTCGGTGAAAATTTCTGCGAAGATCAGCTCGTGTGGCTACTTGTCAATGATGTCTTTTCTGCGAAGTTTCTTCCAGCATTACTAGCTCTGAAATATCACTCCAGCAAAGATAAACAAATTTCAACAAACAAAAGAGATAAGAAAGTCAAAACCTACTTCGTTAAAGCAACTTCGGTGAATTTTTTTGCGAAGATCAGTTCGTGTGGATACTTGTCAATGACGTCTTTTCTGCGAAGTTTCTGCCAGCATCACTAGCTCTGAAATATCACTCCAGCAAAGATAAACAAATTTCAACAAACAAAAGAGATAAGAAATTCAAAACCTACTTCGTTAAAGCATCATCAACAATCAATGAAGATAAATCAACCAACGCAGCTCATCGAATCTTAACACACAAACCCACTTCATCTCTACTTTAGCAAAGCCACAAGGAATGAAGAACAAATAACCAAGTTTAGTGAGATAAATTTTCATCACCACAATATCGGCAAACGCACAACATAAAGATGTTCATGGAAAATAATGAGAAGACAACCTGCGAAGTAAAAAACATCATGTGAAGTAAAGAATATCAAGTCAAAGGCTAAGGAATACACTTCAAAGACATATACAAGTAATCAGATTCAAGATATACAAAGAGCAAAAGAACAAACTATGAACAACAATAGCTCAATGAACCATGATTCCGGAATTTCGATGGAGAATCACACACCAAATATTCGCATTAATGAAGGAAAGCTTAAAAAATCCAATAATCAAACTACAGTAGTAAGGGAGTCTCAGTACACTCAGTTAAGAAAAGGATTCAAAACAATCTAGTTAGAGGGATGAAGACGAAGAAAATAGTATACTATGTGATGGTTTTGCAAAGAGCGATTACAAAAATATAAGTTAAGCGAATTTTTTTCTTTCACAAACATGGGTTCGAACAGTTGGTCTAGGTAGTAGAATACAAGTATAAGGTCACATGTTCAAGTCTTGCCACTCGCCCATTTGTTTTTGTTGCGGTATTTATGCATTCCAGAGGGACATTTGCGAATTTCTAGTACAATTAGTTGTTCATAGGCATGAATTTGGTATTTCATTACTTCGCAAGGTCTTTGATTATTTCGCATAGATATATCACAAAGAAATGACAGAAATGAAAGAATGAATAAAAGAATATAGAAACGCAAAAATTTCGCAGATACATATTGGAATGGGACGAACCATTATGGCGTACACCCTAGTTCGCGGATAAAATTTCGCAACAGGAAAATGTAAGACCTAAAGTGCGTCATATAAGGGGGTATCTCTTTACATGGCTCATGGATAAGGTTATACCGCTGCTGAAACCTGAGTCATGAAGATTTGGGGTCAATGAAAGCCCATCCAGGAGATGTACCTTGGATTTCCAACTATATATATATATATATATATATTAACAGCTGGACGACCGAGGGTCTCTTCTAAGTGGTGCAGAGTATGACCAAGGCGCCGAGGTACACCGTTGAGCCAAGAGTGCCCTGGATGGATGAACCTACCTTGGCCATTCTTGGAAAGTCTTGGCTATGATGCACCCGGCCCGAAGAAAACCCCACTTAGGGTGCAGTCTCGTAACTATAAGCCATATAGGCAAAAAGGATAAGAGGTTGCGAAAAGAACTGGTTGTTGTTAAGACCGGATTTGAGGTGCAAGTCTTGTATGGACGATGTACGCCTCCTTGAAGGGGCAACCATGGGGAAGATAAGGGCGGCACCCTCCATTAGGAAGCTGATAAGTATCTTAAGACGGAAATGTCATGAGGCTTTATATTCGCAAGAATATTTAGGCCTGTCATATTTGTGCAAAAATTATATAGAAGCAAAAAGCCATGAGAAAAGATAAGATGAGATCAATGGGTTTTTACATGAAAGTGTAAAGACGTCCTGCGATTTCATTGCAAGACAACAATGTCACGAGGCTTTGTTCTCGCAAGAAAACTTAGGCCTGTCATATTGTCGCAACAAATTGACAAAATGAGGATAAGGCAAGATCAATGGGTCTTTACATGCGAATGTAAGGACGTCCTGCAATTTTGTTGCAAAAACAAAAATTGGCAAATAAGACCTTTAACTAGGAAGGAAAAATAAGACCAACAGAATAATTGCAAACATTAACTATTTCCGTGAAATGTAGGTAAATTTTGTTCATTGCGAGAAAGATAGTGAGAGGAAAGATAAAATATTCAGAATCTCTCAAGAGTACTATTTAGAATCTCTTAGGAATATTATTCAGAATCTCTCAGGAGCACTATTCATAATTTCGCAGCACTATTTCAGGAGCACTATTCATAATTTCGCAGCACTATTCATAAATTCGCAGATT
The DNA here is from genome assembly GCA_023529315.1 of Papaver bracteatum. Lineage (NCBI taxonomy): Eukaryota > Viridiplantae > Streptophyta > Magnoliopsida > Ranunculales > Papaveraceae > Papaver > Papaver bracteatum. The sequence continues at coordinate 81,990 of JAJJWX010002486.1, forward strand.
ATTCATAATTTCGCAGGGTTATTCATAAATTCGCAGATTATTCATAATTTCGCAGGGTTATTCATAATTTCGCAGATTATTCAAAATTTCGCAAAATGTATCAGAATTTCGCAAAATGTGGTTATTTAGCTCATTTATTTCGCAAAATTTGAAGCAACTTGAAGAGATTATAATGTAGTTGCAGGAAATCCTACACTACACCCTTGATAAGAATTTACTGTAATTAAAACATATTTGAAGATTAAAAACAACACTTTATTATTTAATTCTCATAAATGTTTACAAGAAATGGAAGAAATCAAGAATACAACCACTTTCTTGAATTTTCTCTCTCCTCAAGACTTTCTCAACACTCAAAAAATACATCCTCCCCCTTTCTGAATCTACTGGGTCTCTTATATAGGATATTTACATAGTGGATGACAGCTAATATTTCCTTTAATTTCGGATCTGACTCGCGATATTATCGCAGTAGTTATAATGTTTATTCTCGCAAGAGTCGTGACCATCGCAGGATAATCACGCTCTTCCCGTGTTTCTTTATTCATCAGCTATTACGTCATTCTTTAAATCATTCTGTGGCACTCGTGAAGTGTTGTTGAAGAAATCGCGGTGATGTTCGCAGGAGTGTTGTTAATCTCGCAAGAGTAATATCATGGCGATATTCTGGTCCTACATCTTGCCTCTTCTCATGTCTTTTCTGCGAAGAAGGAAAGACTATGAGAATTAAAATGGCGCAACTATCTAGTTTTCATCTCTTTTCTCCGACAAAAAACTATAAATTAGGTATGACCGCTTATACGTGTCGAAACCTCCTCTTTTAACCAGTTAATCCTTTATTACCCGGTTACCCCTCTTCTGTCTATAAAAGGGATAACTTGTTAAGAAATATTCTTTTTCTTTTACTTCTTCATCCCTTCTCTTCTCTGTAAACTTTCCCGTCTGCAATTTTTCTTCTTTCACAGGTTCATCTGCTACTGTTCTAATGGAGTCTCAAAGGTATACACATTCTTTTCTTTCATTATTAAATTTGATTCTGCTTGTCTAAACTGTGTTTATCTATTTTATTTGATATCTTCTATTTGATTTTTCATAATTCCCATACCGTGTCTTCTTTTCTTATCTGATTGAAAAAAAGAGGAATCGTGTGAGTCATAAGGTAGTAAGAAACACTTGTTTTCTTAATAATAATATTATTGCCTCTGTTTCTTATCTGGCTTATTATTCGCAAGATGATGAAAATGTTGTTGAACCTCGCAAGCGATCTCGCAAGATTAAACCCATTGAATACAAAATTACTATTCCCTCATTATTTTCTTCAAAATCCACTCCTATAGCATCGCAAGTTGTGCCCAAACCTTTTGCTTGCGATGGTGTCACTCCCAATACTCCTACCTAAATTAACCCTCTCATAAGTGAAACTCCCCATATTATTTCGAATGAAGTTCCTTCTTCTTCCACTGTAGTCACTTCTCAAGTTGATTCATTTTCACTTCCAAATATGAACTTTCCAGACACTCCCCCTCTTGATGACACAAATAATTCAAACCTTCAACTCGCCATTTTTACCACTTCACCACCTACATCTCTCCCTCATGTTAGAGAAGCGTCAATTGATGTAGATGTTGCCTTTAGAGTCTTATCTGACATTTTGGATGAAACTAGAAAATCCTCCATTAATCATGTCAAGCGTGGCATCTGCGAAGTTTTAAGAAAGTATTTTGGTTCAGAATAAACGGCTGCAAAGATATCTCTAGAAAACAAAATTGAAATTTCAAAAGAGAGTCTTCGGGTTAAGACTTCAAAATGTAATACTCTTCAGCACAAGCTTCGCAACTCTTTACTGAATTGCGAGAATCTTCGCAATAAGAATGAGGAACTAAAAGGTATATTTTTCCTTCTTTTATCTCTTGGTTTTTCTATTTTAGTAAATTCTCATTTTTTTCTGTGCTTAATTCTCTTTTATATACCCTTGGTTCACATATTTAGTTGTAAATCGGACACGATTCTTGGAGAGATTCCGATTTGAGTCTATTGCTGAAGAAGCTCGTGCTGAGAAAGATTCTTGGATGGACCAGTATAATAGATTAGATAACCTTCATTCATATTCTATCGACCAAATAGATAATCTTACTAATGAGAATAACCAACTAATACAAAGGCAAAGTCTTTTAAATAGCGAAGTTACTCGTCTTTCTTATTTGTTAACCCAAGCTAATTTGGCGATAAAAACTTTATCAGATGAAAATGAGACCTTATCTCAAGAAAAGCGCAACTTTTCAAATAAGATAGCGATTTCCTCGCAACATTTAAGTATTCTTCAGAAAGTGTGTAACAATCAAGAAAAATCTCTGTCTTCATTGAAAGAAGAACTCAAAGAAGTAACTGAATCATCAATAGATGAGACGGATAAACTCATCCAGGGTAGGATAGCTCTAAGTGTAAAGGCTAGTAAACTCAAAGAACGTTTCTCCCAATTAAAAGAATCGCATTCCTTATTGGAGAAAGAAAATGCTTATCTCCTTTCTAAAGAAGAAAGTATAAAATCTCGCCTGGAGGGCATAATTGGAGATAAATTTGATGATGCCATGAACCAATGGGAGAGTTGTGTCTTATCATTAATTCAAAACTTATATTCGCAAAGAGAAGGTAGTCATTTTGACTGCCTTAATTGTTAACTTTTCTGTTCAAATTTCTATGTTATATTTTTGCAAGATCTTCATCTGAATGTTTTTCTGGCTTATCTATTTTTCTCGCAGAATCTGAGAAAAGTATTCAAACCACTATTTCTGACTTGGCTGATAAACTGGCTTCAGTACGCAAAGAAAATGGTGAACTTCTAGCCAATTATGTCAAATCTCGCGATCGTGCAGAAAGAAGATATGACTATCTTTAGTACTATAAGAACATGGAAATTAGGAACCGCGACAAAGGCTTCCTTCGCAAAGTTCATCTTAGTACTGAAGTTCTCGTGAATAACATCTTAATATCCAATGCTCTCTCCCCCGTATCAGTCAATCCTCTGGAAGTAGATGATGATGAAATTCCTCTTCCCATGTCTAGTGATCTAGAGTATGTAAGTGATGAAGAAGATGTTTCTCAAGAAAATTCATTGGATAAAGAAAAATCTCCTCTTACTAAAGTAGCTACTGGCGATGGAACAACTGTTAATGAAGCATTAAATGAGGAAGAAACTCAAGATGATCATGAGAAGAATGTTGGCAAGGCTAGCAACTCTGGCAAAGATAATGCTTGAATTTTGTTTTTTGCTTTCTTTTAGTTATCTTCCTTGAGAATAATGTAACCTCTTTCAATTTTAAAACTCATTTTGGAGCTCTATTAAATTTCTATTCTTCTTAATATTCTACGAGAAAGATAATGATATTTTATTTATCAATTCCCATACTTGCCCCTCATTATCTTTCTTGAAAAAATATCTCCCGCATCTTAGAAAAATGAAATAGTTAATTGGTAGGATTATTCTTGTGGTCTTATTTTGCTTTCCTAATTAAAGGTCTTATTTCGCCACGTTTCTTTCTGCGACAAAATCGCAGGACGTCCTTACATTCGCATGTAGAGACCCATTGATCTTGCCTTAGCTCTTGTATTTTATCAATTCTCTGCGACTATATGACAGGCCTAAGTTCCCTTGCGAGAACAAAGCCCCATGACATAGCCGTCTTGTAATGAAATCGGAGGACGTTTTTACACTTTCATGTAAAAACCCATTGATCTCATCTAAACTTTTTCTTATGGCTTGTTGCCTCTGTGTTTGTCACGCGAAAATATGACAGGCCTAAATGTTCTTGCGAACATGAAGCTCCATGACATTACCATATTAAGACACTTATCAGCTCCCTAATGGAGGGTGCCACCCTTACTCCCCCCCTGGTTGCCCCTTCAAGAAGGGCACATCGGCCATACAATACTAGCTCCTCCCATCCGGTCTAAACAATAACCAGTTGTTTTCGCAGCCTATTATCCTTTATGCCTTTATGGTTTATAGTTACGAGACTGCACCCTAAGTGGGGTTTTCTTGAGGTCGAGTGCATTATAGCCAAGACTTACCAAGAATGTCCAGGGTAGATTCGTCCATCACGGGCATCCTTCGGTCAACCGTGTACCTCGGCGCCTTGGTCATACTCTGCACCCCTTAGAAGAGACCCTTGGTCGTCCAACCAGGGTATAACCTTATATAGTTGGAAATCCAAAGTATCTCTCCTAGATAGGTATCTCAAAGAGATGGACCCCAGTCTCCGTGTCTCGGGTTCCAGCAGTGGTATAACCTTATCCCTGAGCCACGCAAAGAGATACCCCCTAATATGACGTACTTTAGGTCTTACATTTTCCTCTTGCGAAATTGTATTCGCAAACTAGGATGTACGCCATAAAGGTTCGTCCCGTTCTTTGTTTCTTTTGTGTATATCACAATTTTTCATTCTTTATGTAATATTGAATAATCTTGCGAATAAACTCGCAGCTGTAAAAATTTGTTTTGCCCATTTCTTCTTTGTTTCATTAAAATTTTGTTACTGATAATATCTTTTTAAATATAATCTGTTCCATGGTCTACCAAGTCTTTGACCAACATCTCTACCTTCTGGGTCCACCAACATGTATGCCCCTGTTCCAACTATCTCTTTAATGATATACGGTCCATCCCATTTTCTCGCCAACTTTCCACCACGTTCTCGCTAGTACTCTGGTGTTTCTCGTAGAACTAAATCGCCTGGTTGAAACTCACGTTTTTTGACTCGCTTGTTATATTCGCGAGATAACCTTCGCTGATAATTTTCCATATGTTGTAATGATTTTTCTCTTTTCTCTTCTAATTCATCAAGTTCTCTTAGAATCATGCTAGCATTAAGATTCTTCTCCCAAACCTCTCTTCTTGTTGTAGGAATAACAACTTATGTTGGTAGTACTGCTTCAACACCATACGTTAAACAAAAAGGTGACATCCTAGTTGACTCTCTCCTGGTTGTATTTTAAGCCCAGACTGCATTATGTACCTGTTCACACCATGCTCTATGGTACCCTTCTAATTTATTTTTTAAGATGTCTGTGATTGTCTTATTAGTTGATTCAGCCTGACCATTAGCTTGTGGGTATAAAGGAGTAGATTTTCCACATCTTATCTTAAATGCATTGAGTATCAACTCAATGTTTTGTCCTTCAAATTGTTTTCCATTATCATAAACCAACTGTGATGGAATTCCGAATCTACAGATAATATTTTCAAAGATGAACATAAATATATCTTTATCGCAAATGTGTTGTACCGCTTTTACTTCTTCCCACTTTGTGAAGTAATCTGTCGCGACAATTAAGTATCTCTTCTGCCCTGAACCTGGCACAAAGGTTCCCACAATATCTAAGCCCCATTTCCAAAAGGCCACACACTTTTTGAAGATGATAATGGTGCTCCCGGTGCATGTATCCTCTTTCCATATCGTTGGCAATCTTCGCAACGTTTTGATAATTGTTTTGCATCTTCATGCATATGCGGCCAATAATAGCCTTGATTTTTTGTTCTATAAGCCAAAGATCTTCCTCCGCTATGATTACCAACATCTTCACTATGAAACATTTTTAACACTTTTTCTCCTTCTTCCCTTGTCAAACATTTAAGTAATGGTTCATTAAAAGATTTTCGATACAATACTCCATCCCTTAATTCATAATTTGTTGCACGGATCTTTAATTTGTGCGCCTCCAATCTATTTCTTGGCGTTTCACCTGTCACCAAGTATGCGTGAAGTTCTTCTCTCCAATCTGCGATAATGTCATTGGCTGCCTCTTCTGCGTCATTTTCTATTATCATTACATCCCTCTTTTCTTCTTCTTATTTATTAATTGAAGGTGATACAAGCGTCTGAATTCTTATGCATCTCACAGCTGGGTTTGTCATCATACTTGATATGAATGCAAAAGCATTTGTGAGTCTGTTATCTTTTCTTGATATATGTCTCCATTTTATTTTTGGAATTCTCGGAGACAATTCTTCAACAAGTTTCTTGTATTTCTTCAGAGATGGTTCATTTGTTGTGTATTCTCCTTTTATCTGGCGAATAAACGGTTGCGAGTCACTGGTAATCCTTGCGTTCTCCAACTTCATCTCTACGGAGAACTTTAGAGCATGCACCACAGCTTCATATTCTATCTCATTATTAGTGGATGTGAATTCCAAACGAAATGAAAAAGCCATTTTTTCTCCTTCTGCCGAGATAAAGACCACTCCAATTCCATTCCCTTCCCCATTTGATAATCCATCCACCAATATTTCCTACATGTTGGGTTCCTTTAATAGATCTTTTGGATCTTCATGTTCTTCTTCTATTTCCATTATTTCTTCCACAACTTCATCATCTTCTAGAGGAAATTCTGCTAAAAAATCCGCTACAACTTGTGATTTTGGTGAGGATAGGACTTCATATTTGGTTTCAAAGTGCCCTACTTGTGCGTTCCATCTCTCAACTCTGCCTGATCTTTTTGAGTTCTTCATTACTGATTCAATGGGCACCTTTGTTAATACCTTTACTTTATGTGCCTGAAAATATATGCGAAGTTTGAAGGTTGCATAAACCAATGCCAGAATTAGGTTCTCAATTTTTGAATAATTTCTCTCTGCAGAATTAAACATTTTACTGATGTAATAAATTGGTTTTTCTACCCCTGCATCTATTCGCAGTAATATTGCGCTTAATGCGTGCGATGTTGTCACAAGATAAATCAATAATTCTTCTCCCGGCTCCGCTTTATGTAAAATAGATATTTCATTAGATATTCTTTAACTACTTGAAAAGCCTTGTCACATTCATATGTCCACTTGAATTTTGTACCCTTCCTGAGTATATTGAAGAAATGCTTGCATTTATCTGAAGATCGCGAGATAAATCTTCCGAGCGAGGCTAAGATCCCATTCAACTTTTGTACATCTTTCAGTGTTGCTGGCGTTGGCATATCGCGAATTGCATGTAATTTATCTGGATCAACTTGAATTCCTTCTTTTGATACAATATAACCTAAAATTTTCCCTGACGCTACTCTAAAAATGCATTTCTCAGGATTCACCTTGATGTTAAAGAGTCGCATTTGATCAAAAATCTCCTTCAAATCTTGCACATGGTTCATAGTTTTTTTATCTTTATTAACATGTCATCTACATACACCTCTAATGTTTGTTCTACTGTTATTTTTTACATTCCTGCAATCGTTTATTGAGTGGCCATGAAAATGATGGTAAGGGAAAAATTCTTGATTTCGATTATTTGGATGTGGCTCTTTTCCCATATTCCAGGGTGATGGTATATTTTCCATCAGGATGATAGCCTCCCAAATTTTCTCTATACTTGCATTTAGAGGTGGCATCCCAAATGAGATCAATGAAAATAGTTGATCATCTCAAATTAGCATTTAGAGGTGGCATCCCACTGTTCTTGGCCCTTAAAGTTTTAATCTCTTCCTTAGAATTGTGGTAAAAGCGTTTGAATTTGTTTACCATGTCTAAACAAGATCTGTGGTCAATTTCTAAGAGGCGAAGCTTAGACCTGAGTTCATCTATGGAAAGAGAATTAATTCTATCATTGGAGGGATTGTTCAAAGAGTTATTGAGAAGCTCTAGAAGAGCATCATCATCTATTGGTTTAGGAAAAGAATGAAGGGTTGAAGCCTCATCAGCGAGACCATAAATGTCTGTGAGAATGGTAAATCAAATAAGGAGGAGTAATGGAAAATAGAAATATGAAAGAAAAAAGGAAAATTCTCATACCTAAGATTTGTTTATTGGCGCTTTCAAGATTGGATACTTTGAGCAGTTGATGAGAAAGATCATTTTCTAGTTGTTTATTCTTCTTGCCAAGATTAGTAGAGGCAGATTCTAATTCTTTATTTTTCTTGCGAAGACTAATAAGTTCAGATTCCATCTGTCCGTCCTTCTCGCGGAGATTATCAAACTCAGATTTTAACTCCTCATTCTTCTTCCGATGAACAATGTTCTTCTTGTGAAAGAATGCACACCTTTTTTCCAAGTCTGAGGCAACAACAAAAGAAGCTCTTCCATCCTGCGAGGAAAAACAAAAAATTGTCAAGATAAACGTAAATAAAAATCCTGTGAAGAAATGAAATTATACAAATATGATGAAGAAATGAGAACATACCCAAATGCTTAGTGAATTTAAGAGGCTGGGAGTCACTGATCTTGAAATTCCTTGAAGAGATTCATTGTCCATTAATATGGAAGAATCGCAGACCTTGGCGAGAGCTTGGCATGTGTCTCTAAGAGCATCATCCCCCACACCCAGCATAGTGTCAGAAAATATGATGTATAGCTGAGACATAGAAGACTCGGGTGGGGAAGATTTCCTCGCGGAAGGGATATCAACATCAAAATCATCATTGTCATCATTATCATCATGAGAATTTTCTTCATTAGATTGATATGATGAAAGGGAAGTAGATTGGATTTTTATTTTCTTTGAAGGAGGAACAATGGATTTCCCTTTGAGAAGAACAATAGATTTATCCTTGCGAGAAGAACCTTCGCTTTTCCCTTTAGTCTTCGTGATCTTCACAGGTTCTATTTCTTCAATAACCTTCAATCAAAGATAAAGGTATGAAATAGAGGCAATAATATATTGTTAAGAATCATAAAGGAATATTTCTTACCTCATCTGTGAGTGATTTGAGAGCTAATAAAGTACTAGGTTTCCCTGATTTCTTGTAACTAGCCTTCAATCTGTTAATCTGGAAATATTGGAGTAGTCAACGAGCATATACGTAAAAATATGAGGAAAATAGAAACAAATAAAAATTCGGGAATATACCTCCTTATTCTTTTGAGGCCAGCAGAACGCCCATGGTTGGTAATTTGCGAGACTCGTGGGTAAAGTATGAGAACCAGAAATGTATGGACCTTCTAACAATAAGGGAAGAATATATCATTTGTCATCACTGGAATGGCAAGGGGATGTATTGTTACCCAAATGCCAATCTATGTCCAACATAGGAGCTTTGTCTTCATAAACATCATCCTTCTTTTGTAATCGGACACCCCAACAAGTGGCATCCCTCCTCATGGGGATTATGTCATAGTTTGCGAAGAAATTCTCTACAGTGTACTTTGCAGGAACAATTGGAACATCTTTGAATTTAGGATTTTTTGTGGTATCAGGGTAGCGAGATTCTTTACCAGAACAACGAGTAGCATACTCAAGCATTAAGCGAATCCAATCCCCATTCAACTGATATACCGCCCGCGAGAACTTCTCATGAGAGAGTATTTCGTAGAATAAAGAAAGCTCAGGGTCATAGAGAGGAATAGGAATATCAACTTCAAGTTGACCTAGCGAGACTATAATTTTCTCGCCATTACATGGATGATCATAAAATAATTTTACAGAAAGCTCAGCCTTAGGGTTTTGATCAGTAATGGTAGATAAAGTAAAACCTCTGTTCTGAAGTTCTTTTTGAATTTTCTCAAAAGCTTTCAAATATTTACGACCAGCTTGAGGCATTTTTTTTGTATGGGAATGAAGATTGAAAGAGTAAAAGATCAAAAGAAAAAATTGCAACAGTAGCAGATCCGGAATTCACGGAAGAATAGTAAAATTACAGAGAGAAGAAAGAAGAAGTAAAAGGAAGGAAAGAAAAGAATAAAGGAAGTATTTATAGAAGGCAAAGATTCTTGAGAAGATAAATGTATTCAATGCGAAGAAAAGACGTGAACGGTTGGAAGATAGCGGTTGAAAAGGACGTGTCAGGAATTGAATTGGAGGAAAAATACGTGTAAAAAATCTGGTAAAGGATGTAGAAACATGTCAGAACAGAAGAATGTGAAAATATGAATATCTGCGGCATTTTATTTCTCATGATCTTTTCTCCTTAGAAGAAAAGGCATGAGAAGAGGCAAGATGTAGGACCAGAATATCGCCATGATATTATTCTTGCAAGATTTACAACACCTCTGCGAATTCGTCTGCGAGTTCTTCAATAACATACTGCAAGTGTCGCAGAATGACTCAAAGAATGACGTAGCAGATGACGATAGCTGAAACATGAGAAGAGCATGACAATTCTGTGAGGGTTATATCATCTGCGAAAATTAGCATTATCACTTCTGCGAGAGCGCCGCGAGTCGGATCCGAAATTAAAGGACAGCTTAGCTGTCATCCATTATGTAACTACCCTATATAAAGAGACCCAGTAGATTCAGAAAGAGAGAGATGAATTTGGAGCGTTAAGAAAGTTTTGAGGAGAGAGAAAATCCAAGAGAGAGGTTGTATTCTTTATTTCTTCCATTTCTTGTAAACATTTCTGAGAATCAAATAATAAAGTGTTGTTTTTAATCTTCAAATATTTGTTGATAATTGTGGATTCTTGTAAAGGGTGTAGTGTAGGTTTTCCTGCAACTACAACATCATCTCTTAAATCACCATGCGACACTCGCAATGTGTTGTTGGTGAAGATTTCGCAAGTGTATTTTTGTTGCGATATTATGATCCTACATCTTGCCTCTTCTCATGTCTTCTCCGTGAAGGAGATAATGTCATGAGAAATTGTACTTCCAAGTGCCACAGCTACCTATCTTTCCTATATTCCTCTCTATTGGCCAGATTCCTTAAATTTAGCGTAACCGTCTACACGTGTCATCATTCCATTATTTACCGGTTAAACTGGTCATCTTCTTTCGTTTATTTAAAGAGGGATCTGATGAAGAAATAATTTTCTTCTTTTACTTCATCTTCATCTTTCATATTCTTTGTAAATCTTCATCGTCTGCAACTTTCTCCATCTTCCCTATCTTCATACTATTGCTCCTTTTTGCTCTCATGGAATCAACAAGGTTAGTTTTCTTCTTTTTCTTCTTTTGATTTTGCTGAAACTGATCTTATTTTACTGGAATCATCTTGTTTATTTTGTCTTTTATGTAATTCCCATGCTATTTCTGTTTCATCAAAGACTCTCTTAATGTTGAATCTACAACTCAAAACCCTAATTCACCCAAAAAATTGCAGCCAAAAGTTGTTGCGAGGAAAAGAAAGTCTGCGAATAATAAGGTAGTAAGAAACATTATTCTTTTAATAACAATAATGTTGCCTCTGTTTCTTATCTAGATTGTTATTCGCAGGGTGACAAAAATGCCAACAAACTCTCCAAAAAAGTTCACCTTCTTAAGATTGTTGAAACTTCTGTCCCATTTTATTTACTTATCCCTTTAAAATATCCTGCGATACCTTCGCAATCTAAACCTTCACTTCTTATTCACGAAAATGTTTCCTCAGACGTTTCTCCTTCAACTGGTCTTCTTACAAATGAAACTCATCTTATTAACTCTTCTGCGAATGAAACCCCTTCTTCTCCTATTGTTAATGCTTCTCAAATCGACTATTCCTTAATCCCAACTACTAATTTTCCCCCAACTTCACCTTCAAATGACACATTTATTACAAAAAATGATTCAGTTCCTCAATTTTCTAATATTACCACTTCTTCATCTGAATTCTCTTCATTTTCCAAAGATGCTTTAGAGGGGATAGATATTGTGTTCCAAACTTTATCTGATGCTTTGGATGGTGTTAAGAAATCTTCCATTAACCCTATCACATTGAATGCTTGTGAAATTTTAAATATGTATGTTGGCTCTGAGAGAATAGATTTTCAAACAGGATTGGAGAAATAAGTGGAGATTTTGAAAAAAAAATATTTTATCGATGATGACCTTGGGACGCGATGCTCTTCGCCTGGAAAATCAAAAATTCCAAAACATCTCGCTGGATTGTGAACTTCTTTGCAAGAAGAATAATGAACTGAAAGGTATGATTTTCTGATCTTTGCCTTTGATTTATCTTATAAGTAATTCTGTATTTTTCTATTGCAATTCCCTTAAAGTATTTTATTCGTACGCTAAGTTTTAAACTAGAAACGAATAATGGAGAGATATCAATTTGAATCTGCCGCTGAAGAAGCTCGTGTTGATAGATATATTTGGATGGATCAATATAATCGATTAGATAACCTTCATACATATTCTGTTGATCAAATAGATAATCTTACCAAAGAAAATACTCAATTAGTTCAGAAACAAAACTCATTAAATAGTGAAATATCTCGCCTCTCTTATTCTTTGACTACAGCTAATTTAGAGGTGGAAACTCTATCAAATGAAAACAAAACTTTATCTCAGGAAAAGCGAACTCTCTTAAATAAGGTGGCGACATCTTCACAACAACTAAACTCTCTTCAAAAGGTGTGTGATAATCAAGAACAATCTCTTCTCTCACTGAAAAATGAGCTTAAGGAAGTAACCGAATCATCTATTGCTGAGAAAAATACACTCATCCAAGGTAGGATAGCTTTAAGTATAAAGGCAAGTCAACTCAAAGAAAAATATTCCAAATTAGAAGAATCTTCCTCTTCACTTGCGAAGCAGAATACTTTTCTCATCTCAAAAGAAGAGAAACTAAAATCTCGCCTGAAGGGTTTGGTTGGAAATAAATTTGATGACGCAATGAATTATTGGGAGAGTACTTGCTTGGCACTAATTCAAAACATAAATTTGCAAAAGGAAGGTAGTCATTTTGACTTCCTCAACCATTATTTTTTTGCTAAATCTGTTTACAATATACTACTTGCTAATTCTTTATTTTAATAAACCTTTTGTATTCTTTCATTTCGCAGAATCTGAAAGAAATTTTCGTTCTTCCTTTTCCGATTTGGATTTGAAGTATTCTAATATTCGCAAGGAAAATGCACTTCTCGCTTCTCACCTTGCTCTTTCTCGCGATCGAGCAGAAAGGAGACTTGATTATCTTGCCTATTTCAAGGATATCCAAGATAGGAATCACCAAAGATAATTCCTTCGCCAAGTCCACCTTAAAGCTTAAGTTCTTGTGAATGAAATTTTGTTGTCCAATTCTCTTCCTCATGTATCAATTGCACCTTTAGAAGTAGATGATGATGAGGTTCCTCGTGCTGCTGATGTTGATTTTGATTATGAAAGTGACATGAAAATTATTTCTCAAGAAGAAGATGAAGTAGAAGAACATCCTACTAAAGAGGCATCTGCTGGTGATGACCAAGACGAAAATGAAAAAGAAATCCATGTAGGACCAGAATATCGCCATGATATTATTCTTGCAAGATTTACAACACTTCTGCGAATTCGTCTGCGAGTTCTTCAATAACATATTGTGAGTGTCGCAGAATGACTCAAAGAATTATGTAGCAGATGACGATAGCTGAAACATGAGAAGAGTATGATAATTATGCGAGAGGATCGCGAGTGAGATCCGAAATTAAAGGACAGCTTAGCTGTCATCCATTATGTAACTACCCTATATAAAGAGACCTAGTAGATTCGGAAATGGGGGATGAATTTTTGAGCGTTAAGAAAGTTTTGAGGAGATAGAAAATCCAAGAGAACGGTTATATTCTTGATTTCTTCCATTTCTTGTAAACATTTCTGAGAATCAAATAACAAAGTGTTGTTTTTAATCTTCAAATATGTGTTGATTATTGTGAATTCTTGTGAGGGGTGTAGTGTAGGTTTTCCTGCAACTACATTTTGGCGCTAGAAACAGGACAAAATCACGAGTTAAGAACGCGCGAATCTAACAAGACAAAATCACGAGTTAAGAATAGAGAATTTGAGGTTGAAAAGTAGGAGATCAAGAAGTACTGCAAGATCAAGTTTACAGTCATTTAGAGAAGAATTAAGACGAAATTCCCCTATGAGAAATGTTGGCGAAAATATTCAAGAGGGAATGCAGAATCCAAATGGAGAATAGTATTATGGAGGAGAAGAAATGATTAATGATCGCTACGTTCCACATATTGAAATTATGGATGGTAGACGTGATAATAAAAATCAAGAGGGTGGAAATAACCAAAATGGTGGAGAAAATCCAGAAGAAGGAAGGAGAATGCTACATGAGCGAGAAATCCAAAGAAACCGAAGAATAATAGAGGATGAAATTGAGAGACATTATGCTGGACAAGCATGTCTAGTTTGCGAGAGAGAAAGATTGAGAGCAGAGGTGGAAGAACAAGAATTTCAAGAACCAATACGTCAAAATAATCATGACAATCGAGAAAGAAAACGCGCACGAAATCGCAACAATGATAATATCAATGAGGAATATGATAGAATAGAAAGGAAAATAGAAACACAGCAGAGAGAAACGATAAGAGATGAAGAAGATCGCATAGGAGACAATGGAAGACATCAGCAGTTGTGAATTCAAGAAGGAGGTGAAGAAGAAAATCGTGTGAGAAGGCAGAATAAAAAAAATGAAGAAAAATCACAAACTCTCGCATGGCAAGAAATACATGAACGCGGAAGAAGGGAAGCTGCACTGAAAAGGCCAATAGAGCAAAATTCAGGCGGGAATGAACAAATCTTAAAAGAGTTAGCAGAAATGAGGGGAATGTTGAATAATAAAAGAGAAGGAGGCAGAAGGAAACTTGATGAGGCCATTGAAGAAGCTGTGAAAACTTCATTTACTCAAGCAGTGCAACTAGGAGGAATACCCCCAAATTGCAACTTGCCAGCGTTAACCAGTATTTTTGATGGAACTACATGTGCCATTCAACATATTAAAGCCTATGTTAGGTGTATGCTACAGTGGGAAAACCATGATGCTGTATTATGCAAATATTTTGCATCAAGCTTAACTGGGGAGGCGCTAAAGTGGTTTGAGGGTTTACCCAAGAATACTATAACTTCTTTCATTCATTTACAGACTACATTCTTGGGGGCATACATAAGTAACAATTCTTCGCGACTTGGAATTGAAGATGTGTTTGGGTTAAAACAGAGAGTTGGCGAGAGTTTGAAACATTTGACATTAAGGTGGAAGACAATGTGCAGTGAGATGGATGGTAGGATGGATGAGAGATACCTCATTTTATCTTTCATCAATGCTATGTTCGCAACCAATTTGTTATATATCCAAGTTTTCAGTGTCAAAAATACAATTACAATGACTGAGCTGTGAGAACTACTAGAAGAATACATTGCTTTTGAGGAGAAACAGAATGAGATGGAATCATATCCAGTCGCAAACACGGGTCTAATATCAGCAAATGGAAGCTTACTTCCTAAGATGATTAATACTGTGGAGAGCACCTCACAACCACAACAAGATAAAGTAGTGACTGATAGTCAGCAGAAGTTAGTAGCCATGGGAAGTCGAGTTCAAGAAGAGTTTGAAAGAGAAAGAAATTATTATAATCGCAGCGGGAATAATAAAATTCAAAGACTTGATCATCCGCAGGAAACTTATGGCGGTCAAAGATAAAATATTATAGAGGGCAAGGAAGTTAGAAGATAATATGGGAAGAAATTAAGATGCCACCTCTAAATGCTAGTATAGAGAAAATTTGGGAGGATATCATCTTGATGGAAAATATACCATCACCCTGGAATATGGGAAAAGATCCACATCCAAATAATCGAAATCAAGAATTTTGTCCTTACCATCATTTTCATGGTCACTTAATAAGCGAATGCAGGAATGTAAAGAGAATAATTTTGAGGATGATCGATCAGGGAAAGTTGAATCATTTTCTAATAGGACATCCATAACCTCAGAAATTACCACCAGCACCAGATATTCGCAGAGTGAATACCGCAAAAGGAGCATAAACATTTGTGATAGAAGTTAGATCCAAAGCGAAGAATCTATTATGTAATTCCATCATACATTCATATAAGACTATTGAGGATTTCCACGACAATGTTCTAAGCAGAGTCTTCGCGAGAAACACAGATGGAAGAGAGATAATGAATACTGTGAGAGCCTCGCCATTAGAGGAGTGGCAAAAGCAAACTACTCCCTCTGTTCCGCTTTAGATGATATTTTTGGAGTTTTCACGCAGATTAAGAAATGGAGATAGATATGAATGTTTTCCATCTATACCCTTGAGAAAAGTCTTCAAACATTAATTGCTATTAGTGCATTTAAAAAAAAACTTATAGTTCCAAGACAAAATATAATGGTGTAATTGGTAGTTTTGTGGAAAATATGAAAACTTTCAAGTATTGTGGAACAAAAATATAACCCTAAAACATCATCTAAAATAGAACGGAGGGAGTATTTCTTTCACTGCGCAAGAAGTACCTGAGCTAGGTGAAATGCATGATAATCCGCTAGTGGTAAGATTAGAAATCAAACCAAAACAAAAAGAAGAGGAAGATGAAGATGAAGATGAAGAAGAAAATGAGGATGAGGATGATGAAGTTGAATATTCTTGGGCCATTAACAGAGTCTTAATTGATACTGGAAGCTCAGTGGATATATTATTTTATCACACTTACAAAAAAATGGGAGGAAGAGATGAAGATCTGATACCGTCAACCTATAAGATCTATGGTTTCAATGGTACCGCCAACAAGCCATAAGGGGAGATTACCATGCAGATTCCATTAAAGGGGCTATCTTCTAAAGTTCAATTTTATGTTGTTGACATAGAATCGCCATATAACGCCTTAATTGTCCGGCCATGGTTACATGGGATTCTAGGAGTAGCGTCAACTTATCACCAGTGCATTAAGTTTCCTCATCCCAGTGGTGTTGGAGTTATAAAGAGAGATTGGATTAAGGGAAAGAAGTGCTATGAAATTGACATGGAATATTGCGAAGAAAGAGTTGCGAGGAATAGAAATTGGAAGCATAACATCAAACAGAAGCAAAGAAGTGACAAATTAATGGTTGATACAATAGAATGGCGAGAATATGAAATGCTGCAAAGTCAACACACACTAAAAACAATTGATGGCGAGCGCCTCGCATATGGAGAGAAAATATTAAAGCACAACAAAAAGGAAGAAGCAGAAAGTAGTAAGTAGAAAGGTAAAATTTCTCAAATCGTGAAATTTAAGAAATGAATGAATGATTTGTTGAAGAAAATGTTTCAAAAGAATATTTCTTTTCAATGAAAAAGATGAAATTGAAAAATCATACAAGAGCTTAAATGCAAAAAAAAAGATAATCAAAGAATAATGACATATAAGAACGGGACGAACCTTTATGACGTACACCTTAGTTCGTGGATATAATTTCGCAAGAGTCAAATGTAAGAACTAAAGTACGTCATATGAGGGGGTATCTCTTTGCATGACTCAGGGATAAGGTCATACCGCTGCTGGAACCTGAGTCATGGAAATTGAGGTTATTGAAAACCCATCCAGGAGAGATACCTTGGATTTTCAACTATATATATATATTAACAGTTGGACGACTAAGTGTCTCTCATAAGGAGTGCAAAATATGATTAAGGCGCCGAGGTACATGGTTGATCCAAGAGTGCCCGGGGCATAATAAACTACCCTGGCCATTCTTGACAAGTCTTGACTATAATGCATTCTCCCTGAAGAAAACCCCACTTAGGGTGCAGTCTCGTAATCATAAGCCATATAGGAAAAAGGGATAAGAGACTGCGAAAACAACTGGTTGTTGTTAAGACCATATGGGAGGATCTAGTCTTGTATGGCCGATGTCACCTCCTTGAAGGGTCAATCAGGGGGAAGATAAGGGCGGCACCCTCCATTAGGGAACTGATAAGTGTCTAAAGACGGAAATTTCACAGGGCTTTACGTTCGCAAGAACATTTAGGCCTGTCATATTATCGCGTGAAAAATACCTTACAGAGGCAACAAGCCATGAGAGAAAGTTAAGATGAGATCAATGGGTTTTTACATGAAAGTGTAAAGACGTCCTGCGATTTAATCGCAAGACGACAATGTCATGGGGCTTTGTTCTCGCAAGAGAACTTAGGCCTGTCATATTGTCGCAATAAATTGAAAAAACAAGGATAAGACAAGATCAATGGGTTTTTACATGCGAATGTAAGGACGTACTGCGATTTTGTCGCCAAAAATAAAAAGTTTCTAAATAAGACCTTTAACTAGGAAGGAAAAATAAGACCACAAAAGATCATGAGATTATGCAAACATGACCTGCGCCATTTACGCAGAGGTTGAGGCAAAATTTACAAACATATTTTATTCAACATTAATCTGCTCAATCTTTCATATTGCAGATGAATAATAGAGGCAAGTATGGGAATGAACATAATGATAAAATTATTATTCATCTTTATATGGAAGATTTACGCAGATAGTTAAAAATTAATAATCATGTTGATTAACCATATTGCAAAAAAGAATTATTTTCTAATTTATACAGATAGAAGCAAAAGAAATCTATACATCAAGGAACCTTAGAAGCTGGAGAAATTCGCAGCAATATCACAAGAAGAAGGAGATAGATATACAAATATTACAATGAGATTAAAAAGGAAAAACAAAACTAGTTAGATCCATCATCATCCTCGCCATATTTTTCTCCTTATTTGTCTTCCCCATCATCTTCACTATATCCTTCATATCCGCCAGATTCTTCGGCTTCACTGTCAGAGATAACAAGGTTTGGAGTATTCGTTGAAACTTCTTCCGCGAGGCAAGGATACAAAGAGTGAGAAATGTTATGATCATCACAGACCCTCTTGACGGAGTCATTGCGAACAACAACAAAGATATTACTAAAATTCTCAGCAGTGATCTTTAATTGGTCTTTCAATCTTTAATATTTTTCATTGCGAGAAACAAGAGTATTTGCGAGTTGACCCTTGTCGGCTTCAAGTTCTCCAATTCTTTCAGAATATCTCTTCTCAGCTCCTGCAAGTATATAACAACAAGTTGGAAATTTTACAAAAACCTATAAAGACAAGAAATTAATGAGGAAGAACAGTTAACAACCTTCTTTTTCAGAAATCATGTCTCTAATTAAGGCCGCTTATTCAACATGAAGACTAACATCTACACCTAAGTTAGTTCTGGCGTTGTCAAGAATATTCGAAGCCCAGGAAAATTCATCATCATTATTAATAAGAAGATGGGAGCGAATTTGGTTTTCCCTTTCAACAAGAACCTTTTTCTCGCAGATAAGTCTATCTCTTTCAATTTGGACTTCAAGAAGGGTTTTATGAAAATCCGCTAAAGTTTGATCTCCTTGTCTAGATATACGATCTTTTTCATCTGAGAGATTACTGTTCTTGGCCCTTAAAGTTTTAATCTCTTCCTTAGAATTGTGGTAAAAGCGTTTGAATTTGTTAGCCATGTCTAAACAAGATCTGTGGTTAATTTCTAAGAGGCGAAGCTTAGACCTGAGTTCATCTATGGAAAGAGAATTAATTTTATCATTGGAGGGATTATTCAAAGAGTTATTAAGAAGCTCTAGAAGAGCATCATCATCTATTGGTTTAGGAAAAGAACGAAGGGTTGAAGCCTCATCAGAGAGGCCATAAATGTCTGCGAGAATGGTAAATCAAATAAGAAGGAGTAATGGAGAGTAGAAATATGAAAGAAAAGAGGAAAAATTCTCATACCTAAGAGTTGTTTATTGGCACTTTCAAATTGGAAACTTTGAGAAGTTTATGAGAAAGATCCTTCTCTAGTTGTTTATTTTTCTTGCCAAGATCAGCAGAGGCAGATTCTAATTCTTTATTTTTCTTGCGAAGACTAACAAGTTTAGATTCCATATGTCCGTCCTTCTCGCAGAGATTAGCATAATCAGATTTAAACTCCTCAGTCTTCTTGCGAAGAACAGTGTTCTTCTTGTGAAAGGATGCACGCCTTTTCTCCAAGTCTGAGGCAACAACAAAAGAAGCTCTTCCAGCCTGCGAGGGAAAGCAAAAAATTATCAAGATAAACATAAATTAAAATTCTGCGAAGAAATGAAATTATACAAATATGGCGAAGAAATGAGAACATACCAAAATGTTTAGTGAATTTTAGAGGCTGGGAGTCACTGATCTTGAAACGCATTTAAGAGATTCATTGTTCACTAATATGGAAGCATCGCAGACCTTTGCGAGAGCTTGGCATGTGTCTCTAAGAGCATCATTCCCCATACCAAGCATAGTATAAAAAAATATGCTGAATAGCTGAGACATAGAAGACTCAGGTTGGGAGGATTCCCTCGCGGAAGGGATGTCAGCATCAAAATCATCATCATTATCAGTATCATCATGAGAACTTTCTTCATTAGATTGAGATGAAGAAGGGGAAGTATATTAGATTTTTCTTTTCTTTGAAAGAGGAAAAATGGATTTATCTTTGAGAAGAATAGTAGATTTATCCTTGCTTGAAGAATCTTTGGTTTTCCCCTTAGTCTTCGCGATCTTCACAGGTTCTATTTCTTCAATAACCTTCAAACACAGATAAAGGTCAGAAATATAGGCAACAATATATTGTTAAGAATCATAAAGGAATATTTCTTACCTCATCTGTGAGTGATTTGAGAGCTAGTAAAGTACTAGGTTTCCCTGACTTCTTGTAATTAGACTTCAATTTGTTAATCTAGAAATATTGGAGTAGTCAGCGAGCGTATACGTAAGAATATGAGGAAAATAGAAATAAGTAAAAATTCGGGAATATACCTCCTTATTCTTTTCAGGCCAGCAGAACACCCATGGTTGGTAATTTGCGAGACTCACAGGTAAAGTATGAGAACCATAAATGTATGGACCTTCTAACAATAAGGGAAGAATATACCATTTGCCATCACTGGAATGGCGAGGGGATGTATTGTTGCCCGGATCCCAATCAATGTCCAACATAAGAGCTTTGTCTTAAGAAACATCATCCTTCTTTTGTAAGCGGACACCCCAACAAGTGGTATCCCTACTCATGGGGATTATGTCATAGTTTGCGAAGAAATTCTCTACAGTATACTTTGCAGGAACAATTGGAACATCTTTGAATTTAGGATTCTTCGCGGTATCAGTGTAGCGAGATTCTTTACCAGCACCGCGAGTAGAATACTCAATCTTTAAGCGAATGAAATCCCCACTCAACTGATATACCGCCCACGAGAACTTCTCATGAGAGAGTATTTCATAGAATAAAGGAAGCTCAGGGTCATAGAGAGGAATATGAAGATCAGCTTCAAGTTGACCTAGGGAGATTGTAATTTTCTCGCCATTACATGGATGATTAGAAAATAATTTTACAGAAAGCTCAGCCTTAGGGTTTTGATCAGCAATGGTAGATAAAGTAAAACCTCTGTTCTGAAGTTCTTCTTGAATTTTCTCAAAGGCTTTCAGATATTTATGACCAGCTGGAGGAATTTTCTTAGTATGGGAATGAAGACTGAAAGAGTAAAAGATCGAAAGAAAAAATTGCAACAGTAGCAGATCCGGAACTCATGGAAGAATAGTAAAATTGCTGAGACAAGAAAGAGGAAGTAAAAATAAGGAAAGAAAATAATGAAAGAAGTATTTATAGAAGGAAAAGATTCTCAAGAAGATAAATGTATTCAATGCGAAGAAAAGACGTGAACGGTTGAAACGTAGCGGTTGAAAAGGACATGTTAGGAATTGAATGGGAGAAAAAATACGTGTAAAAATGTGGCAAAGGATGCATAAACGTGTCAGAACAGAAGAATGTGAAAAGATGAATATCTGCAGCATTTTATTTCTCATGATCTTTTTTCCTTCGCAGAAAAGGCATGAGAAGAGGCAAGATGTAGGACCAGAATATCGCCATGATATTATTCTTGCGAGATTTACAACACTTCTGCGAATTCGTCTGCGATTTTTTCAACAACATACTGCGAGTGTCGCAGAATGACTCAAAGAATGACGTAGCAGATGACGATAGCTGAAACATGAGAAGTGTATGACAATTCTGCGAGAAGATCGCGAGTCAGATTTGAAATTAAAGGACAACTTAGCTGTCATCCATTATGTAACTACCCTATATAAAGAGACCTAGTAGATTCAGAAAAGGGGGATGAATTTTTGAGCGTTAAGAAATTTTTGAGGAGAGAGAAAATCCAAGAGAACGGTTGTATTCTTGATTTCTTCCATTTCTTGTAAACATTTATGAGAATCAAATAATAAAGTGTTGTTTTTAATCTTCAAATATGTGTTGATTATTATGAATTCTTGTGAATACTTGCCTCTCATTATCTTGTGAAGGGTGTAGTGAGAAAGATAATGCCTCTTGTTTATTAATTCCCATACTTGCCTTTCATGATCTTTCTTGTGATGAATGATCTTCATAAAGAGTAGTTAGTATTTATAAAAAAAATTGTTCTCTTATGTGGTCTTATTTTTCCTTCCTAGTTAAAGGTCTTATTTTGCCATCTTTTTTCATTGCGACAAAATCGCAGGACGTCTCTGCATTTTCATGAAGAAACCCATTGATCTTGTCTTAACCTTTTGTTTTTTTGTCTTTTTTGCTGCGACAATATGACAGGCCTAAATTTTCTTGCGAAACTAAAGCCTCGTGATATTGTCGTCTTGCGACGAAATCGCAGGACGTCTCTGCACTTTCATGGAAAAACCCATTATTCTCGTCTTATCTTCTCTTTTGTATTATTGCCTCTTCTAGATTGTTGCACAAATATGACAAGCCTTAATACTCCCGTGAGTAAAAATCCTCATGACATTTGCGTCTTAAGACACTTATCAGCTCCCTAATGGAGGGTGCCACCCTTATCTTCCCCCTGGTTGCCCCTTCAAGGAAACGTGCTTCTGCCATACAAGACTAGATCCTCCCATCCAGTCTTGACAACAACCAGTTGTTTTCGCAGCCTCTTATCCCTTTTGCCTATATGGCTTATGGTTACGAGACTATACCCTAAGTGGGGTTTTCTTCGGGCCGAGTGCATCATAGTCAAGACTTGCCAAGAATGGCTAGGGTAGTTTCATACGCCCCGGGCGCTCTTTGTAGTTGCAGGATTTCCCACAGTACACACT
This sequence comes from Papaver bracteatum, assembly GCA_023529315.1. Lineage (NCBI taxonomy): Eukaryota > Viridiplantae > Streptophyta > Magnoliopsida > Ranunculales > Papaveraceae > Papaver > Papaver bracteatum. The sequence goes on from JAJJWX010002486.1 coordinate 104,757, forward strand.
TGTTAAGATCTTGTTAATCAACTCACAATTGAAGATGAAAAACGACACTTTATTATTTTGTTCTCAGAAATGTTTACAGAAATGGAAGAATTTAAAATTACAACAATTCTCTTGAAGTTTCTCTCTCCTTAAGACTTTCTTAACTCTCAAAAATACATCATCCTTTTTTGGACACATTGGGTCTATATTTATAGGGTAGTTACATAATGGATGACAGCTAAGGTTTCCTCTTATTTCACTATCTTCTTGATGTTTTTATATTCTCGCTAATTATTTTGATATTTCTCAGATTTATAGAATGAAGCTTAGCTACCAAATTTTTAGGAAACCCAACACTTTCTTAGCTATTAAATCTTTCACGGATAAAGTAAGAAATTTTTCCTTATAAATTTTAACAATATATTGTTTCCCCTATTTCTTATCTTCATCTGTGCTCGCAAGAAATCAAAGAACTAGAACCAATAAAACCCGTGAGAACTAAAGAGAAATCCTTAAAGGATAAATATAATGTTCCTCCCAAAGGGAAGTCTTCTGCCTCTCGTGGTGAAGAATTTTGCGATCAGGATAAATCTACTGTTCCTCCCAAAGGGAAGTCTTCTTCCCCTCGCGATGAAGAATCTGGCGATCCTCCTTTGAAGAAAAGGAAGACCAGACCTTCTTCTTCTTCAACTCCTCAACTCATTCCAGAAAATCCAAGTGTTGATTTTGACAAGGACAATAATGATGAGGATTTCAATGATAACAACTTTCCTTCTATAAAGAATTCTTCTTCTTCTGATTCTTTGATGGCTCATTTATCCAAAAAATTTGGCAAGAATATGTTTGGTATCCCAAATGAGTATGGAGATGAAGCTATTAATGAAATATCCCAGTCCCTCGCCAAAGTATACGATGCTCCCATACTAGCTGACATTAATTCCCTTCGCGGGGTTTCAAGATCGCTGACTCCAAGTCTCTTAAATTCACTTGGCAGCCTGGTATGTTTCTACTTGTTCATTTTTTTTTGTATCTATTGATATTTTTGTTAGACATTGATTTATATAGTTCTATCATAGGTTGGAAGAGTTGATTTTGCTGTTGCTTCCGATTTAGACAATAGGCGTATCATTTATGAAAAGAAAGATGCTAGTCTTCGCTAAGATAAAGAAAAATTAGAATCTGAAGTTGCTGAGCTTCGCAAGAAGAATAAATAGTTAGAGGCTGAATCTTCAGTTGATAAGCAAAAGATCTCTGATCTTGACAAATTTAACCAGCAGCTCTATGGTATAATTTATTTCCCTTCTTTCTTAATTCTTCTCACCCTATCGAATCTTATTCAAGCAACCATTTTTGGTATAATTTGCAGATATTTATGGTCTTACTGACGAGGCTACATTCTTCCAATCCTTCCCTGAACCTGTAGATGATAATACCCTTCTTGCTTGCCTTAATAGTTCTTTAAGTAACTTCTCAGACGATAGGATTAGATCTCTCTCTATTGATGAACTTAAATCCAAACTTAATCTCTTAAAAATTGAACATAGGTTCAATTTAAATTTAACCAACAAGTTTAAGAACCTTTATCTTAGTTCAAAGGAAGAAGTGAATAGATTAAGAAAAAGAAATAGTGATCTTATTGATGAGAAGGATCTTGCTGTTAAAAACGGCTCCAAGACCCTAGCAAACTTTCATAAAACTCTTCTTAATGTTAAAATGGAAAGAGATAGACTTATTCGTGAGAATGAAGATCTACTTGCGAGGGAGACTCAAGTTCAATCTCTTCTCCTTATTAATAGCAATGATGAGTTTGCTTGGGTTGCGAAGATTCTTGATAACGCCAGAACTAATTTAGGTGTAGATGTTAGTCTTCATGCTGATCAAGCGGCTTTAATTAAAGACATGATTTATGAAAGAGAAGGTTATCACTCTTATGATTTCCATGAATTATTTCCTAATTGAATCATCCTTATATGTATTAACTTTGTTATCTTTTACTCGCAGCATCCGAAAAGAACTATCGTAAAAGATTTGATGAGTTAGAAGAAGAGAAAAGCCAACTCGCTGGAAATCTATCTTCTCGCAATGAAAAGTATTCTAGATTGAAGGAAAAATTGAAAATATCATCTTCAAATTTTAGTAATTCCCTTCTCCGTGTTCGTAATGACGCTATTAAACTAGTCTGTGATGATCATGGTATTCCTCATTCTACATACCCCGATCTTGCAAAGGAAATTCTAGCTGATTCCCCAAATTTAGTTATCTCTGATAGTAAAGCTGAGGAATCTAGCGAAGATGATAATGATGAAGAATTATCTGGCGAGGAAGAGAAATCTGACGTAGATGGAGATAATAATGATAATAAAGAAGAGAAATCTAGTAATGAAGAGAAATCTGGTAAATAAAAGAGTTATGATGAAGGTGGTGATGGATCTACTTAGTCTTGTTTCTTCTCTTTTTCTTCGTTGTAAATTTTGTACATTTATTTCTTGCTTCTCGTAACATCGCTGCAATCTTATCCAACTTGATGTGTAAACTTCTTTTGCTTTTATCTGTATGAATTATAAAACAATTCTTTTTCTGCAACATAATCAATCAATCATAATTATTATCCTTTAATTATTTGTATAAATGTATCATCTATGCAATTTTATCATATGATGGATGAATAATAATTTCATCATTCTATGCATTCCCATACTTGCCTTTATTATTCATCTGCAATATGAAAAAATTGAGTAGAGATTAGATATTAGTTGTAAATCAAATTAAATTTGCCTCAATATTAGCGATATTATCACTAGTAATAATTGCATAACTTTATGATTTCTGCGTAGAACCGCATATCTCATAAATTTTGCGAGCATTATCGCAATAATCTTATGGTCTTATTATGCCTTCCTAATTAAAGGTCTTATTTTTCCACATCTTTTCTTTCTGCGACAAAACAAAATTGCATGTATTGGGATCGTCTTACTTTTCAACATTTGCATGTATTGACCCATTAATCTTGTCTTACTTTTTCAACATCTCTGTAAAAACAATATGATAAGTATAAACTCTCTTGACAAAGAATTAAACCTTATGACATTGCCCCCGTCTTGTGATGAAATCATCTCCCTAATGGAGGGTGCCTCCCTTATCTTTCCACTTGTTAATTGTAAAAACCCATTGATCTCATCTTAACTTTTCTCTTTTGGCTTGTTGCCTTTGTATAAATTTCGTCACGCAACAATATGACAGGCCTAAATGTTCTTGCGATCATAAAGCCCCATGACATTGCCATCTTCATGACTCAGATTCCAGCAGCGGTATAACCTTATCCCCGAGTCATGTAAAGAGATACCCCCTTATATGACGCACTATTAGGTCTTACATTTTCCTCTTGCGAAATTGTATCCGCGAACTAAGGTGCACGCCATAAAGGTTTGTCCCATTCTATTAATCTCTGCGAAATTTTATTCGCGTTTCTCGCGAGTATTGTAACTCTGATAAAATTTAATTTCTTTGATTTTCTTTTAAAATTTTGCAATTTTTTCAAACAGAGTACTCTTTTCAATTGCGTTTTCTTCAAACAAATTGCGTTAAGCTTCTTTAAATTTCATCATTTTACCTTTCTACTTACTATCTTCTGGTTCTGCTTTTCTATTATGTTTTGCTGTTTTTTCTTTATCTGCGAGCTGCTCGTCATCATCTTCCTCTCTCTGATATATTGAATCAATCAACAATCTTTCACATCTCTGTCGTTGCTTGATGTTGTACTTTTAATTGCTCTTCTTCTCAGCTCTTTCCTCGCAAGATTTTATATCAATCTCATAACATTTCTTGCTTTCTCCCCAATCTCCCTTAATAACTCCAACACCATTAGGATGAGAAAATTTAACACACTGGTGGAAAGTAGATGCTACACCTAATATCCCATGTAGCCAAGGTCGGCCAATCAGGGCATTGTAAGGTGATTCAATATCAACAACATAGAACAAGATCTTGGAAGTTATCCCCTTTAATGGAATCCGCATTTCAATTTCCCCTTTGGGTTTATTGGCAGTACCATTAAAACCATAGATTTTATATGTTGATGGTATTAGATCTTCATCTCTTCCACCCATGGTCTTGTAGGTATGATAAAATAATATGTCAACTGAGCTTCCCGTGTCTATTAGAACTCTATTAATGGCCCAAGAATCTTTATTTTCGTTGTCATTTTCTTCATCTTCCTCTACTACTTGCTTGGGGTTTATCTCTAACCTTACTACCAATGGGTTATCATGATGCTCACTAGGCTCTGTACTTCTTGTGCAGTGAAAGATATAGTTTGCTTCTTCCTTTCTTCTAACGGTGAGGCTCTCGCGATATTCATTATCTCTCTTCCATCTGTGTCTCTCGCGAAGACTCTTCTTAGAACATTATCATGGAAATCCTCTATAGTTTTGTGTGAATGTACAATGGAATTACGAAAAAAATTCTTTGCTTTAGCCCCAACTTCTATTACGAATGATTCTGCTCCTTTTACAGTATTTACCCTGCGAATTTCTGGTGCTGGAGGCAATCGCTGAGATTGTGGATGTCCTACTAAAAAGTGGTTTAGCTTTCCTAGGTCGACCATCCTTAAAATTATTCTCTTGACATTCCTGCAATCATTTACTGTGTGACCATGAAAGTGATGGTAAGGACAAAATTCTTGACTACGATTATTAGGATGTGGTTCTTTTCCCATATTCCATGGAGATGGTATATTTTCCATCAAAATGATAGCTTCCCAGATTTTTTCTATACTAGCATTTAGAGGAGGCATTTTAATTTCCTCCCATATTATCTTCTGATTTCCTTGACTTCTGAAATTGTTTTGCCTCTGTCCACCATAAGTTTCTTTCGGCTGATCAAGTCTTTGAATCTTATTATTCCCATCACGATTGTAATAATTCTTCTCCCTTTCATATTCTTCTTGATCTCGACTGCCCATAGCTACCAATTTTTGCTGGTTATCAGTCTCCACTTTCTCTTGTTGTGCTTGCGAGCTGCTCGCCACATTGTTAATCATTTTAGGAAGTAAGCTCCCATTTGCTGCTACTTAATTGGTGTTCGCGATGGGATATGATTCCATCTCATTTTGTTTCTCCTCCAAAGCAATGTATTCTTCTTGTAGTTATCGTAGTTCAGTCAAAGTGATTGTATTCTTGACTCTGAAAATTTGTATGTTCAACAGATTGGTCGCGAACATTGCATTGATAAAAGACAAGATTAGATATCTCTCATCTACTCTTCCTGCCATCTCACTGCACATTGTCTTCCATCTTATGGTTCAATGTTTCAGACTCTCGCCAACCCTCTGTTTTAACCCAAACACATCTTCAATACCTGGCCGTGATGAATTGTTGCTTATATATGCTCCCATAAATGTAGCTTGTAAATGATCAAAAGAAGTTATAGTATTTTTTGGCAATCCCTCAAACCATTTTAGCGCCTCTCCATTTAAGCTAGATGCAAAATACTTACACAATACAACATCATGATTCTCCAATTGCAGCATACACCTAACATAAGCCTTAACATGTTGTACAACACATGTAGTTCCATCAAAAATGCTGGTTAATGCTGGTAAGTTGCACTTTGGAGGTATTCCTCTTAATTGTACTTCTTGAGTGAATGGAGTTCTCGCAGCTTCTTCAATAGCTTCATCAAGTTGCCTTCTACCTCCTTCTCTTATGTTATTTATTATTCCCCTCATCTCTGCTAATTCTCTTAAAATTTGCTCATTCGCAGCTGAATTTGGTTCCATTGGTCTTTTCAATGTTGCTTCCCTTCTCATGCGTTCATGTACTTCTTGTCTTGCGAGATTTTGTGTATCTTCATCTGCATCCACATTCCTTCTTCTGTGATCTTCTGCTTCACATTCTTCTTGCCATCACAGCTGATTATACTGTCTATTTTCTTCTCTGCGAATTTCTTCATTTCTCATCATTTCTCTTCGATGTCTTTCTATTCTCCTTTGTATTCTATCATACTCTTCCTGAATATTATTATTATGGCGATTTTGCGTCCGTCTCCTTTCTCGATTTTCATGGTTATTTTGTCGTAATGCCTCTTGAAATTATTGTTCTTCTACTCCTTCTCTTAATCTTTATCTCTCGCAAGCCAGGCATGCTTGTTCATCATAATGCCTCTCAATTTCTTCCTCAATTTTTCTTCGATTTCTCTGGATTTCTCGCCCATGTAATATCCTCCTACCTTCCTCTGGATTATCTTCATCATTTTGGTTGTCTCTTCCCTCTTGATTTATGTTGTTAAATCTATTATCCACGTTTTCTCCACGTTGATCATGGCGATCTTCTATTACCTGTTCTTCTCTATGACGTTGTTCTTCATTTGGATTTTGCATTTCCTCTTGGATATTTCCTCTAGCATTCCTTATTGGAAAATTTTGCCTTAATTCTTCTCTTAATAATCTTGAATTCGATCTAACATTACTTCTTGATCTTCTATTTTGTAACCTCAAATTCTCCATTCTCAACTCGTGATTTTGTCTTGTTAAATTTGCACGCTCTTCCACCTCTAATCTTCTTTCCTCTTGTATTCTTTGTCTTGGATCATCTGCTGTTTCATTTCATCTTCTCCATGAATTAATCCTTCAATCACTCCTTGATTTCTTTCTTCTATTCTCCCTTCTCTTAATTGTTGATCTTCTACACCTTCCATCGAATCCGATCTCCAAGTATGCACACTCACTCTATCATGATCCACATTTATTTTTTGTATCGGTGTTTGTTGATTAGGTTGTGGAATTTGATCTTCTCCTTCAATCCTTGTTCTATTTCTTCTTGTTCTTATCCTCAAAGATTCTCCTAATTCATTTGTTTCTTCTCCTGCAAGTCTTTTACTCCTCCTTACAGTTATAGGTGGTTATGATGTATTTCTTCTTCTTCTAGCCATTTCTTCAACTCTAACAATTTCTTTGTAATACCAGAATATCGCCACAATTATGTTCACGAGAGATTAACGACACTTCTGCGAGCGTTACTGAAAAATCTTCAACAACTTTTCACGAGCGTCACAAAATAATTCAAAGAATGACGAAGTTGATGATTGAAGAGGCATATTAGAAGAGTGTTGTTTCATGAGGATTACAAAAGTTGGTGAATATTAACATTGTAATTACCGCGATGAGATCGCAAAATAGATCCGAAAGAAGGGGAAAACTTAGCTGTCACCCACTATGTAATTTCCTATATAAAGGGTTCAAGTAAATTCAGAAAAGGGGAATGTATTTTTTAGAGTTGAGAGAATCTTGAGGAGAGAGAATATTTTAGGGGAGAAAGATATTTTTCAGAGAGATTTTTAGAGAGAGAAAATGTATTTTTCTTTATCATCTTCTTCCCCAAAACTAGATTTAGAACTCCATTAATGGATATTATCAAATGTAAGCTTTAACAATCATAGTAGAGAATCATGGATGTAGATCAAATTGATCAAACCATGTAAAAATATGTGTGTCTGTTTACAATTTTTAGAATTTTAAATATCAAATTAGTTTAGATTAAGAGATTATTATCAAGATATTACAAGGGGTGTGTTGTGGGAAATCCTGCAACTACATTTTGGCACCGGCTAAGGGGAACGTGCTTATTAGATTGAAGAAGATTCAAAGAAATTAATTATCATTAGAATCGGATTTCACTGGATCTAAAAATTTCAAGATCAAATATGGAAGTTACAACGAAGGATCATGATTATACAGCAAATAAAGAGAAGGAGATATGTTAAGGAGCGGATGAAGAAAATATCAGCAAAAATTGTGTCAACAAATCATCAAAAAGGACAAATTTCTTCTCACTTTTCTTATTCTTTGTTTCATTTTTCAGATTTGGGAATTTCAAAACACAAATTGAAAAATAGATTTTTTGTAAAACCTAAATTTTTCTTTTTGTAGAAATTTGATTTATTGTAGAAGTCTTGAATCTAAAAATGTTTTTGCTACGAATTTGTAGTAACCAAACTTTGTTTTACAAATTTGTTTAATAAATTTCTAAAAATGTCAAATTTTGAGATTTCCTGTTGATTAGAGATTTACATTTCGTAAGAAAGTTTTCATTCTTCGCAGGGAGAAATCTAATGAATTTGGATCAATTAGTTGTTCAAACAGGACAAATTAGTTGTGAAGATTTTCTAAGATTTTTAACTTCATAGTATAAATCTGGAAGATTTTGAATTTTAGATTATTAATCTTTGTTTTTCACAAAAATTGATGTTTAGTTGATGTTTTAAATTCAAAAGAATTTTGATCATAAATTTACGTCCATAAACCTTGAATTTAATCATAATTTTGACAACTAATGTGAACATGATTTTTGTGATTGAAGTTAAAAATGAAGGAATCAAAAGCTACAGCGAAATTTCTCTTTTGCGATAAGATGCATCCACCAACACCAACATTTTAACAAGAAACTTAAGAATCCAACGGAAGAGAAAGGACAAAGATAGCACAGTGGATACAAGAAGAAGATTAATGATTTATTCACCAAGTGCTTCATCAACAATCGCAAAGAAATCAAAAATATTCCGCTAAGAACGTCCCCCTTGCAAAATTAGTGGCGAAAAATTCATAAAAGAAAAGATTGTAAAGCTTCGAAGAAGTAATAAGTTGGGGTGAGTTACCAATTAATTGTGAAAAATGGATAGCGTGAAGAAGTGGATTAAAAGCATATCGACAAAAAAGAGATATATACAAAGACAAAATTTGAAGACCATCGCCAAATGAAGAAATGACGTTTCAGCCAATACGCTCGTGGATCACAACTCCAGCGAAGAAGAATGAAGAAAGACATTCACAGATTCGGTGGGAGCATATTTTTTACCGTTGTGCGGTATTTGCAAACTATTTTATGAAAATCATTTCGTAAAATGGGAAGTAGTGGTACTTTTGTCAACATACGTGGAAGCAAAAGCAATTTGTAGCGAGATAGTTGGAAACACATCCTTGGAATTTTATGAAGAACTACCAGCAAGAAACCAACTTAATGATAAACAAACCAAGATAGATGGATAATAATGATATAATCGCAAACAAAGATAGTTGGTTACTTTTGTTTGTTAAGGATAAGACAAACGACTTCAGGAAAACCCTACTATCTTTTGTTTGTCGAAAAATGTAGCAAGTAACCAGCTATCTTAGTCTTTAGGAAAGATTCCAAACCAAGATAGTTGTGTGGTAATCTCATCCTTGCATTATGTCGTTTTAATTTAGCGAGCACCTCGAAAAGACAAAGGAAAAGGAGGAAGTTTTGCGAAGATACAAAATTCTCCTATGAAAACATAGGCTACGTAAAGAAATAATTAATCACCAAAGAAGAATGGCGATGAACAGATACCAACAGTTCAGTGGAGAAAATAAAGATGAAATAAACCACAAAATGCCAACAAACGAAGAGTCTATGCTGTCCTTGAAGATTAACATTTCTGCGAAGTTAACAACTAGCAAAGATCGCCATCCCTTATTAGCAAGAGAAAAAAGTCAACTTCACACATGAATTTTTCAAACAAGGGAAGAGAGTTGATGATTATTTCGTAGAGATATTTCGCAAGAGAGGGTTAGAACAATTGGTATGGTGCAAGAGTATGCAAGCGGCAGGTTAAGAGTTCATTTTTCATTTCTTCTCAGTTCACAAGCAGATCATATACTTCACGAGAGATGGCGGCAACAGAAAATCGCAAAAAAGCTAAGTACCATTTTCTTGAATATTTTACTTACAGAAAATGAAATTTTTTGATACTATCGCAATATTTCAAAGAACATTTCTAAGATTTTTAATATTTCAAAAGATTTCAAAAAAAAAATTGATTTAATTTTACCAAAAGCGATATAATCACAAGATTTTTAAAATTTCAAAGATTTCAAATATTTTTTGATTTGATTGACAAACAGCGATACAATCGCAAGATTTCAAAAAATTCAAAAAATTATAAAAAATGAGATCATCGCAAAAAAATAAAAAAAAAGATCGCAAATATTTTCAAAGATTACAGAAAATGGAATCATCGCAAAAAATTTCAAAGATTCCAAAGATTTCAAAAAATTTGATTTATTTTCCAAAGAGCGGTACAATCGCAAGACTTCAAAGATTTCAAACTTTCAACAAACCGAGAAAATTCAATTTATACATTTCTCTAGAAAATTTATTTTACAGAAGATTTTTGATTTAAAAAACGCGATACAATCACAAGATTTCAAAGAAAATTTCAAACATTTCTCTAGAATATTTCTTTTACCGAAAGAGATTTTTTAACAAATGCGATACAATCGCAAGATTTCAAAAGATTTTAAAGAATTTTTTAAATATTTTTGATGTTATGAGAATGAAAGAAGAAATGAAGACACGCGAAGCTATCGCGAGAAACGCGAATACAATTTCGCAGAGACATAAGAATGGGACGAACCTTTATGGCGTGCACCCTAGTTCGCGAATAAAATTTCGTAAGAGGCAAATTTAAGACCTTAAAGTGCGTCATAAAGGGGGTATCTCTTTACATGATTCAGCGATAAGGTTATACCGCTACTGGAACCTGAGTCATGCAGATGTTGGGGTTAAAGAAAACCTATCCGGGAGAGAGATCTTGGATTTCCATCTTTATAAGGTTATACCTTGGTTGGACGACTGAGAATCTATTCCAAGAAGTGCAGAGTATGACCAAGGCGCCGAGGTACACGGTTTAGCCAAGGGTTCCCGGGACGGACGAACCTACCCTGGCCATCTTTGGTAAGTCTTGGCTACAATGCACTTGGCCTGAAGAAAACCCCACTTAGGGTGTAGTCTTGTAACTATAAGCCATATAGGCATAAAGGACAAGAGGCTACGAAAACAACTGGTTGTTGGTAAATCTGGATGGGAGGAGCTAGTCTTGTATGGCCGATGTACCCTCCTTGAAGGGCCAACCAGGGGGAAGATAAGGGCGGCACCCTCCATTAGGGAGCTGAAAAGTGTCTTAAGACGGAAATGTCATGGGGCACTAAGATCGCAAGATCATTTAGGCCTGTCATATTGTCGCGTAAATTATACAGAGGCAAAAAGCCAAAATAGAAAAAGTTAAGATGAGATCAATGGGTTTTTACATGAAAGTGTAAAGACGTCCTGCGATTTCATCGCAAGACGGCAATGTCATGAGACTTTGATCTCGAGAGAGCTTAGACTCGTCATATTGTCGCATAACAGGCCAAAAAGCCTCAAGAGAAAAGATAAGGCAATATCAATGGGTCAATACATGCAAATGTAAAGACGTCCTGCGATTTTGTCGCAGAAAGAAAAATTGGCGAAATAAGACCTTTAACTAGGAAGGCAAAATAAGACCAATAGAATAATCTCAAACATTAATTATTTTCTTGTAAGAATGCAGGAAAGATTTGCTCATCGCAAGAAAGAAAGCAAGTACTATTTAGAATCTCTCAGAAATACTATTTAGAGTTTCTCAGAAGTATTATTCAGAATCTATCAAGAGGAATGTCTACAATCTCGTAGCATTATTCACAATCTCGTTACTATTCATCGCCACTATTCACAGCATTATTTCAGAATCTTGAAACATTGTAAATTCGCAGAAAAATTGATAATTTCGCAGAAAAAATCAACTCACAGAAATTCAGAAACATTCATAGATTTCAGATTAATTCAGCATATTGAGACTATTCCGAATTTCAGGGGAAATAATTATTTCATGAGAATATGATCATTTTATCAAATAAGGCGAGAGGCAATTTGTTCATTTAGCATTTTCTCGGGGATTCTTCCTTCATAGATAAAGAACAGAGGCAACTGTGGATTACCAAGAAAACATTTTATGTTCTTTATCTTCTCGCAAGAATAATTTCCAAAATGGACTAGGATTTTCACCAAAAATCCAGTAATAATTTCACGAGAACAGAGGCAATACTTATAACTTTCATTCAAAAATGGATACTTCTTATATTTAGAGGATTGAGTACTTCTTATACTTCTTCAAGGATACTTCATACTTCACGAGCACTTCAAGAGTTAATACTTCTTATTTACTAAACAAAGATATGGAACTTCGCAAAAGAATAGAGGCAAGTATATACTTTTCAAATCCAGTATTCTTTCGCTCATTCCTTCATCAACAAAAATCAAAGACTATTACAACAACAGATTTTTTCTTAAAGATTACTTTTCAAGCAATATTCAAGAAAAAGAGGCAAGATGTAATACCAGAATATCGCCATAATTATGTTCACGAGAGATTAACGACACTTCTGCGAGCGTTACTGAAAAATCTTCAACAACGTTTCACGAGCGTCACAAAATAATTCAAAGAATGACGAAGTTGACGATTGAAGAGGCATATTAGAAGTGTGTTGTTTCACGAGGATTGCAAAAGTTGGCGAATATTAACATTGTAATTACCGCGATGAGATCGCAAAATAGATCCGAAAGAAGGGGAAAACTTAGCTGTCACCCACTATGTAATTTCCTATATAAAGGGTTCAAGTAAGTTCAGAAAAGGGAAATGTATTTTTTAGAGTTGAGAGAATCTTGAGGAGAGAGAATATTTTAGGGGAGAAAGATATTTTTCAGAGAGATTTTTAGAGAGATAAAATGTATTTTTCTTTATCATCTTCTTCCCCAAAACTAGATTTAGAACTCCATTAATGGAGATTATCAAATGTAAAATCAAATGTAAGCTTTAACAATCATAGTAGAGAATCATGGATGTAGATCAAATTGATCAAACCATGTAAAAATCTGTGTGTCTGTTTACAATTTTTAGAATTTTAAATATCAAATTAGTTTAGATTAAGAGATTATTATCAAGATATTACAAGGGGTGTGTTGTGGGAAATCCTGCAACTACATTCTTCAAATCTTCAAATTGTAATTAGATATTTTTTAGCTTGATTCTCCCTGTTTCGGGCGCCAAAATGTAGTTGCAGGAATTCCCACACTACACCCTTGTTAAGATCTTGCTATAATCAACTCACAATTGAAGATGAAAACGACACTTTATTATTTTGTTCTCAGAAATGTTTACAGAAATGGAAGAATTCAAGATTACAACAATTCTCTTGAAGTTTCTCTCTCCTTAAGACTTTCTTAACTCTCAAAAATACATCATCCTTTTCTGGACACATTGGGTCTATATTTATAGGGTAGTTACATAATGGATGACAGCTAAGTTTTCCTCTTATTTCGGGTTGATTCTGCGATTGTACCGTGATAGTTGCAATGTTAAATCTCGCAAGTTTTGTAACCATCGCAGAACAAACATGATTTTCTCAAGTTTTCTTCAATCGTCAGTTATTACGTCACTCTTTTGAAGGCTTTGTGATACTCGTGAAGTGTTGTTGAAAATCTTGCGGTGATGCTTGCTGGGAAGTGTTGTTAATCTCGCAGAGAATATATGTATTGATATTCTGGTCCTACACTCTTGGCTCAACCGTGTACCTCGGCGCCTTGATCATACTCTACACTCCTTAGGAGAGTCCTTATTACCTTAGTCGCCCAACTTGGGTCATATGCTCAAGTTGAGAATCCAAGGTGCCTCTCCTGGATGCGCTTTCATTGACCCAAACTCTCCATGACTCTGGTTCCAGCAGCGGTATGACCTTATCCCTGAGCCATGCAACAGATACCCCCTTCTATGACGCACTTTAGGTCTTACATTTTCCTCTTGCGAAATTTTATCCGCGAACTAGAGTGTACGTCATAAAGGTTCGTCCTATTCTAATATGTCATTAATTTCTGATTTTCTCTTGCGAAATTTTCGCATATTCTTGAGTTCTTAATTATTAGTGGATGCAAACTCCAATCTAAATGAAAAAGCCATATTTATTCCCTCCGGTGAAATTAAGACAATTCCAATTCCATTACCTTCCCCATTCGAGGATCCATCCACCAATATTTCCCATATATTTGGTTCTGTTAACAAGTCTTTTGGATCTCCAGACTCTTCTTCTATATCCATCATCTCCTCCACAGCTTCATCATCTTCTAAAGGAAATTCTGCTAAAAAGTCTGCGACAACTTGTGACTTTGGTGAAGATAAAATTTTATATTTAATTTCGAAATGTCCTACTTGCGCATTCCATCTCTCAACTCTGCCTGATCTCTCCGATTCAATTGGTAACTTTGTAAATACTTTGACTTTATGTGCCTGAAAATATATGCGAAGCTTAAATGTTGCATATACCAATGCTAGAATTAGCTTTTCAATCTTTGAGTAATTTCTTTCTGCGGCATAAAATGTTTTGCTAATGTAATAAATTGGTTTTTCAACTCCTGCATCCGTTCGCAATAGCACATCACTTAATGCATGCGAAGTTTCCGCAAGGTCCGCCTTTTGTAAAATAGATATATTCATCAGATGTTCTTTTATTCCTTGGAAAGCTTTCTCACATTCATCTGTCCATCTGAATTTTGTACTCTTTTTGAGTATGTTGAAGAAATGTTTACATTTATCTGATGATCGTGAAATTAATATTCCCAGCGAAGCTAAGAGTCCGTTTAACTTCTGTACATCTTTCACCGTCGCTGGTGTTGGCATGTCGCGAACTTCTTGCACATTTTCTGGATCAACTTGTATTCCTTCCTTGGATACAATGTAACCTAAAAAATTTCCTGATGCAACTCCGAAAACGCATTTTTCAGGATTCACCTTGATATTAAATTGCCGCATCTGTTCAAAAATTTCCTTCAGATCTAGTACATGATCTTTAGCTTCTTTACTTTTTACTAACATGTCATCTACATACACTTCTAACGTTTTGTGTATCCATTTTGCGAACACTTTCTCCACCATTCTTTGATATGTTGCTCCAGCATTTCGCAGACCAAATGGCATTTTTGTATAACAGTATAATCCTCTTGGAGCAAAAAAAAAACAGTATGTTCTTGATTTTCTTCAGCAAGTGAAATTTGATTATAACCTTTATACCCATCTAGAGAAGATATTCTATCATTTCCCGCCGCTGACTCAACCATTTATGGAATATCTGGTAATGGAAAACTGTCTTTCAGACAAGATTTGTTTAGATCGGTAAAGTCTATACAAATTCTTATCCCTTTACTCTTATTTGGGACTACAACCATGTTTGTTATCCACTCCGAATATTTGGCCTGTCTTATAATTCCTGCATCAAACATCTTCTGCAGTTATTCTTCTATTTGGGAGTGATACGTCGTTGCGATTTTTCTTATTATTTGTTTAAACGGTCTTGCACTTTTGTCACTTTCCTACTTATGACATGCCATAGACGGATCTATTCCAGGCATCTCATCCATGTTCCATGCGAAAATATCTCTATACTCTCGCAAAAGATTAATAGTTTTTCCTTCTTCATCTGCCTCCATCTTGGTCCCAATTCTTAGTATTTTAGGTTCTTCTTTAGTTCCAATATTCACTTCCTTTGTTGGTTCTACTGCGGTGTAACTGGCCTTAGGTTCTTCCATGGGTGTTGGTTCTTTTATCACTTTCGCAAGTTCGTTTCCTTCTTTCGAAATTTCGCTGGGTATTTCTTTTCCTTCTTTTGCTATAATCATGTAAATCTTAAACTCTTCTTTTTTCTTTGCCTCTTTCGCCATTTTTATGTGAAGTTTGCGCTTCTTTGGACGCTCTTCATAATGTTTCACTTCAATTTGATAACATGATTTCGCACTATCAATATCTCCTCTTATTTCACCAATTCCGCTTGGTATTGGAAATTTGATGCGTTGATGTAATGTTGATGCTACAGATTTAATTGCGTATATCCATGGCCTTCCTAACATCATGTTATATGGCGATTCCATATCCACCACACATAACATCACTTGTGTTTCGATTTCTCCCAACGAAATTCTCACTACTATTTCCCCTTTTGGTTTAGTCGTAGATTTGCCGAAACCATGAATATGATATGTTGAATGAGACATTTCTTCATCTTTGTATCCCATTTCTTTGTATGCATGATAAAACATTATATCCACTGAACTTCCTGTATCCATTAAAGTTCTATTCACCGCTCATTCTTCCATAAATTTTGTTGATTTCTCCTTTCCTTTTCATACAACCGTTACCATGATTACCAAAGGAGATGTGTGGCTCAAATTTTATTTTGGTATCTCTGCTGCTGTGAATGTAATTCTCTACTTTTCCTATTCCTTTAACAGAGATATTTTCTCTATCGTCATGATTTTGTTTCCTTCAAAATCTCGTTTATGTATGCTTCCTCCGATGTTCTCATGGAATTCATTAACCATTGTTTTTGTGATTACTATACATTCCAACCTTCTTTTATTTTCATTGATCTTGATTGTCTATTCTTCAACTATTTTGCTGTTTTATTTCATCATTTTCTTGATTTGAGCAATCTCTACAACGATCTTCACAACTTTCAACCCTCAATCCATGTTTCTAGCGTTATTATGCAGTTGCAGGAAATCCTACACTACACCCCTCACAAGAATTCATACAATCAAATCATTTTTAGATGAACAATTACAATCTTTATTGATTAATCTCACAAATTTCACAAGGAAGGGAAGAAATGAAACTAAGAAATTAACAATTGCTCTGAACTTTCTCTCTCCTAATGGCTTACTCAATACTCGAAAAATATCTCTCTTCTCCTTAAGCCTGTTCGGCTCTTTATATAGGAAATTACATAGTGGATGATAGCTAGTTTATCCTCTATTTTAGGATATGGCTTGCGGTACTCTCGCAAGTTTACAAATGTACATTTTCGAATACGTCCTAAATCTCGCTAAATCTTCACAATTTTCTCGTGTACACTGTCGTTTTCTGCTACGTCATCTCATAAATCACCTTGCGACACTCGCAATGTGTTGTTGGTGAAGATTTCGCAAGTGTATCTTTTCTGCGATATTCTGATCCTACAATTGGTTAACTACTGTTGAACCAACTAGGTGTACACGTTTAGGTACGGTTACACAAACCTAAATGAACGTGCATTTTATTTTTCTATGACAAGCTAGGTTCGATCTAACGGTTGAAAGATATTAGCTTGAATCTAATTATGTTTTCATCTAAAGGTGAATATTGAATGCTTTGTTACCAAGGTAACTTAGATTGCAAACCCTGATTTGGAGACTATATAAAGGAGAACTCTAGCAACTGGGAAACCTAATCCCCACACCTCCTGTGTGATACTAGTTGTATAATCTAGAGTCGATTCTTCTTTAACCTTAGGTTTCTATCGAGACCCTGTAGGTTAACGACTTGAAGACTTCATTGGGATTTTGAAGCCAAACCCAACTAATTTCTCTGTAGTTGCGTGATCTTGATCTTGCTATTTCCATCATATTTGAGTACAATCGTAATATTGGCTTGAGATTAATTTCTCCAATAGGCAAGATAGAAAAGAAGTCACAAACATCTTCGTCTCATCATTTGTGATTCCGCAATATCTTGTTTCGCTAGTCGATTAAGATTATTGTGAGGTGATTGATAATTCTAGTCTGTTCTTCGGGAATATAAGTTCGGGTTATTGATTGGTTCTTGTTCACCTTGATTTATCAAAAGACGGAACAAAACTCGTAGGTATTTCAGTGGGAGACAGGTTTATCTATTCTTATATACTTTTCTGTGTGATACAGATTTGTTTATTAAAGTCTTCGACTTTGGGTCATAGCAACTCTTAGCTGTGGGTGAGATCAGCTAAGGGAATCAAGTGCGTAGTATCCTGATGGGATTAGAGACGTAAGGAGGGCAATTGTACCTTGGATCAGTGTAAGATTGATTGGGGTTCAACTACAGTCCAGACCGAAGTTAGTTTGTAGTAGGCTAGTGTCTGTAGAGGCTTAATACAGTATGGTGTTCAAATATGGACTATCTAGGTCTCAGGATTTTTCTACATTTGCGGTTTCCTCGTTAACAAAACTTCTGGTGTGTGTGTTATTTCTTTTCTGCGTTATATTTTGTTATTATATAATTAAAATATCACATGTTGTGCATTGTATCGATCAATTGGTAAATCCAACCTTTGGTTGTTGATTGATCCTTGAACATTGGTCTTTGGTACCGATCAAGTTATTTCTCTTGTATTCAATCAAACTCACATATTTGGGTGCCGCCCTTATCTTCCCCCTGGTTGCCCCTTCAAGGAGGGAACATCGTCCATACAAGACTAGCTCCTCCCATCCGGATTTGCCAACAACCAGTTGTTTTCGCAGCCTCTTATCCTTTATGCCTATATGGCTTATAGTTACAAGACTGCACCCTAAGTGGGGTTTTCTTCAGGCCAAGTGCATCATAGCCAAAACTTACCAAGAATGGCCAGGGTAGTTTCGTACGCCCCGGGCACCCTTGGATCAACCATGTACCTCGGCGCCTTGGTCATAATTTGCACTTCTTAGAAGAGATTCTCAGTCGTCCAACAAGGGTATAACCTTATATAGTTGGAAATCCAAGATCCATCTCCTGGATAGGTTTTCTTTAACCCCAACATCTGCATGACTCAGGTTCCAGCAGTGGTATAACCTTATCCCTGAGTCATGTAAAGAGATACCCCCTTATATGACGCACTATTAGGTCTTACATTTTCCTCTTGCGAAATTGTATCCGTGAACTAAGGTTCACGCCATAAAGGTTCGTCCCATTCTATTAATCTATGCGAAATTTTATTCGCTCTTCTCGCGAGTATTGTAACTCTGATAAAATTTCATTTCTTTGTTCTTCTTGTAAAATTTTGCAATTCTTCCAAACAGAGTACTCTTTTCCATTGCATTTTCTTCAAACAAATCATGCGTAAGCTTCTTTAAATTTTCATCATTTTACCTTTCTACTTACTATTTTCTGGTTTTACTTTTTTGTTGCGTTTTGATGTTTTTTATTTTTCTGCGATACGCTCGCCATCAACTTCCTCTCGCTTCTTTATTGTATCAATCATTAATATTTCACATCTCTGTCATTGCTTGATGTTGTACTTCCAATTGATATTCTTCTCAGCTCTTTCCTCATAAGATTTTATATCAATCTCATAACATTTCTTGCTTTCTCCCCAATCTCCCTTAATAACTCCAACACCATTAGGATGAGGAAATTTAATACACTGGTGGAAAGTAGATGCTACACCTAATATCCCATGTAGCCAAGGTCGACCAATCAGGGCATTATAAGTTGATTCAATGTCCACAACACAGAACAAGATCTTTGAAGATATTCCTTTTAATGGAATCCGCATTGCAATTTCCCCTTTTGGTTTGTTAGTTGTTCCATTAAATCCATAGATTTTATATGTTGATGGTGTTAGATCTTCGTCTCTTCTACCCATGTTTTTGTAGGTATGATAGAATAAGATGTCGACTGAACTGCCTGTGTCTATTAGAATTCTATTGATTTCCCAAGAGTCTTCAGTTTCATCATCATTTTTTTCATATTCTTCTTCTACTTGCTTTGGATTTATCTCTAACCTTACCACCAATGGGTTACCATGCTGCTCGCCAGGCTCTGGTACTTCTTGTGCAGTGAAAGATATAGTTTGTTTTTGCCATTCTTCTAATGGCGAGGCTCTCGCGATATTCATTATCTCTCTTCCATCTGTGTCTCTCGCGAAGACTCTGCTTAGGACATTATCATGGAAATCCTCAATAGTTCTGTGTGAGTGTACAATAGAATTACAAAACAAATTCTTTGCTTTGGCCCCAACTTCTATTACGAATGTTTCTGCTCCTTTTACAGTATTTACCCTACGAATTTCTGGTGCTGGAGGCAATCGTTGAGATTGTGGATGTCCTACTAAAAAGTGGTTTAGCTTTCCTTGGTCAATCATCCTTAAAATTATTCTCTTTACATTCCTGCAATCATATATTGTGTGACCATGAAAGTGATGGTAAGGACAAAATTCTTGACTCTGATTATTTGGATGCGGCTCCTTTCCCATATTCCATGGGGATGGTATATTTTCCATCCAAATGATAGCTTCCCAAATTTTTTCTATACTAGCATTTAGGGGTGGCATATTGATTTCTTCCCATACTATCTTCTGATTACCTTGCCCCCTAAAGTTATTTTGCCTTTGTCCACCATAGGTTTCTTGCGGCTGATCAAGCCTTTGAATCTTACTATTTCCGCCGCGATTGTAATAATTTTTCTCCCTTTCATATTCTTCTTGATCTTGACTGCCCATCGCTACTAACTTCTGCTGATTATCAATCACCACTTTCTCTTGTTGTGCCTGCGAGGTGCTCGCCACATTGTTAATCATTTTAGGAAGTAAACTTCCATTTGCCTCTACTGAGGTGGTGTTTGCGATTGGATATGATTCCATTTCATTTTTTTTCTCCTCCAAAGCAATGTATTCTTCTTGTAGTTCTCGTAGATAAGTCATTGTGATAGTATTTTTGATTCTGAAAATTTGTATGTACAGCAGATTAGTTGCGAACATTTCATTAATGAAAGACAAAATAAGATATCTTTCATCCACTCTTCCAGCCATCTCACTGCACATTGTCTTCCATCTTATGGCTAAGTGCTTCAAACTCTCACCAATCCTCTGTTTTAATCCAAATACATCTTCAATGCCTGGCCGCGATGAATTGTTGCTTATATATGCTCCCAGAAATGTAGCTTGTAAATGATCAAAAGAAGTTATAGTATTTTTTGGAAATCCCTCTAACCATTTTAGCGCCTCTCCAGTTAAGCTAGATGCAAAATACTTGCATAATACAGTATCATGGTTTTCCCATTGTAGCATACATCTAACATAAGCCTTAACATGTTGTACGACACAGGTAGTTCCATCAAAAATGCTGGTTAATGCTGGTAAGTTGCACTTTGGAGGTATTCCTCTTAACTGTACTTCTTGAGTGAATGGAGTTCTCGCAGCTTATTCAATAGCTTCATCAAGTTGCCTTCTACCTCCTTCTCTTCTGTTATTTATTATTCCCCTCATCTCTGCTAATTCTCTTAAAATTTGCTCATTCGCCTTTTGAGCTTGGTTCCATCGGTCTTTTCAATGCAGCTTCCCTTCTCCTGCGTTCATGCACTTCTTGTCTTGCGAGATTTTGTGTATCTTCAACTACATCCACATTCCTTCTTCTGCGATCTTATGTTTCACCTTCTTCTTGCAATCGCAGCTGATTATACTGTCTATTTTCTTCTCTGCGAATTTCTTCATCTCTCATCATTTCTCTTCGTTGTCTTTCTATTATCCTTTGTATTCTATCATACTCTTCCTGAATATTATCATTATAGCGATTTTGTGTACGTCTTCTTTCTCGATTTTCATGGTTATTATGTCGTACTGCCTCTTGAAACTCTTGTTTTTCTACTTCTGCCATTAATCTTTCTCTCTCGCAAGCTAGTCGTGCTTGTTCAGCATAATGTCTCTCAATTTCTTCCTCAATTATTCTTCGATTTCTCTGAATTTCTCGCCCATGTGATATCATCCTACCTTCTTATGGATTTTCTTCATCATTTTGGTTATTTCTTCCCTCTTGATTTCTATTGTTAATTCTATTATTCAAAGTTTCGCCACGCGGATCATGGCGATTTTATATTACCTCTTCTTCTCTATGACGTTGATCTTCATTTGGATTTTGCATTTCCTCTTGGATATTTCCTCTAGCATTTCTTATTGGGGAATTTCATCTTAATTATTCTCTTAATGATCTTGAGTTGATCTAACAGTACTTCTTGATCTTCTACTTTGTAATCTCAAATTCTCCATTCTCAACTCGTGATTTTGTCTTGTTAAATTTGCATGCTCTTCCGCCTCTAATCTTCTTTCCTCTTGTATTCTTTGTCTTGGATCATCTGTTGTTTCATCTTGACTTCTCTATGAATTAATCCTTCAACCACTCCTTGATTTCTTTCTTATCTTCTTCCGTCTCTTAATTGTTGATCTTCTACATCTTCCATCGAAATGTTTGTTCTCAGAAATGTTTACAGAAATGGAAGAAATCAAGATTACAACTATTCTATCTCCTCAAGACTCTTTCAACTCTCAAGAATACATCATCCTTTTCTGGACATATTGGGTCTCTATTTATAGGGTAGTTACATAATGGATGACATCTAAGTTTTCATCTTATTTCGGATTTGTGCTGCGATTGTACCACGATAGTTATAATGTTCATTCTCGCAAGCTTTGTAACCATCGCGGGACAAACATGATTTCCTCATGTTTTCTTCAATCGTCAGCTATTACGTCATTCTTTTGACTGCTTTTGTGACACTCGCAAAGTGTTGTTAAAAAACTTACGGTGATGCTCCCTGGGAAGTGTTGTTAATCTCGCAGAGAAGTGTTGAGCGATATTATGGTCCTATAGTAAGGGGGAGTGGTTTCCATGTGAGATGGAGTATTGACTAAGGGGGAGTGAAGTATCACCATAGTATTGTTGTTGAAGTTGTGATGCAATTGGACTTTGACGCTGTATAATAATACTATGACACTGTATAACAATGATTTAGAACCAATGCTTTTCTCATTGTTATAGCTACGGATTTTCAACAACGACGATACTTAACTTACAACATTTAGGATCATTGGACTACTTGTAAGTGACGAAGATTTCGAGTATTGTTGAAGATTAGGCATGTGGAATAGGAGATACAAAGTTTATGTATATAATTTTTGTATTCCACATGTATTAATAGTTTTGCCAATAAAATTGACAAAGGTGGAGATTGTTAGAGCACTGCTCGGTGAAACTCGCATGCGTTGCTATCTCAAGCATGTTTGTCAATCTTAGTGATCAAAACTATATAGTCTTCATTTCTAGTCTACTATAGCTAAGGTCTCGGACTAGGATAAAAAGTGTAGTCGAGCTCAAGAACTCCATGGCGATCATCACACAAGACGAAGGACTACTCAAGGAACCAGTGGATCTTCATCGACTAAAAGGTATGTGGAGACTTGAATTTATCTATCACTCAAATCATAATCTCACATGGATTTGGAGGCCACCAAATGATCTCCATAGGCGTAGAAACTCTGCAAGCCATGTGTGCCACCTTAAATTAATTCAAAATCCGCAAGTCATCTTCCTTATTATACCTGTATCCCTTCATGTGGATCGAATTATCATGAATTAATATTGAACCAACCATTGTACATGTTTTGGTACGGTTACATGAACTCAAAACGTCAAGTACATGTGTGTATGACAAGCTAAGTGTTCGATCTAACGGTTGAGAGATATTAGATTTTATCGAATCAGGTTTTCATCTAACGGTGAATATTGAATGCTTTGTTACTAAGCTAGCATTGACTGCAAACCCTGATTTGAAAGACTATATAAGGGAGAACTCTAGTAACTGGGAAACCTAATCCCCACACATTCTGTGTGATACTAGTTTGCTAAAGCTAGAGTCGATTATCCTTTAACCTTTGGTTTTCTTCTTGTAAAACCAGGTTAACGACTTAAAGACTTCATTGGGATTGTGAAGTCAGACCGATACTACTTATCTTGTAGTTGTGTGATCTGATCTTATTATTTCTATCCTACGAGTACAATTGTAATAATTGGCTTGAGATTTCTATCTCCAATAGGCAAGATAAAAGTAGTCACAAACATCTTTATCTCATTGTTTGTGATTCCTCAATAATCTTCTTCGCTGCGTCGATTAAGTTTATTGTGAGGTGATTAATGAAACTGAGATGTTCTTCGGGAATATAAGTCTGGTTTTATCGATTGGTTCCTGTTCACCTTGATCTATCAAAAGACGGAACAAAACTCATAGGTTTATTCGTGGGAGACAAATTTATCTATTACTTGTAGACTTTTTTGTGTGAGACAGATTTGTTTGCTAAAGTCTTCGACTTTGGGTCGTAGCAACTCTTGGTTGTGGGTGAGATCAGCTAAGGGAATCAAGTGCACAGTATCATGCTGGTATTAGAGGCGTAGGAGCATAATTGTACCTTGGATCAGTATGAGATTGGTTAGGGTTCAACTACAGTCAAGACCGAAGTTAATTTGGAGTAGGCTAGTGTATGTAGCGGCTTAATACAGTATATGTTTAATCTGGACTAGGTCCCGGGGTTTTTCTGCATTTGCGGTTTCCTCGTTAACAAAATTCTGGTGTCTGTGTTATTTTTTTCCCGCATTATATTTTTATATAATTGAAATAATACAGGTTGTGCGTTGTTTAATCGATTAGAATATCCGACCTTATTGGTTGTTGATTTAAATCGATTGACACTTGGATATTGGTCTTTGGTACCATCTAAGTTATCTCTATTTGATTAGGCTCGCGAAGTTATTTGCTTGAGTAAATCAAATCGAGAGATTGAGATAATTACTCCTTGAGTATTTTCTATTGATTGAGTCTTGTTGATTCTCTAGAAAAAAACTCGGAGTTGTCCATATAGATTGCTAATCGAAATATTGGGTGAGGTTGTTAGACCCCCGCATTTTCAATTGGTATCAGAGAAGGAAAACACGTTAAAGACGTTACAAGTCTGTGATTGTAGCGATCTGACTCTATGGACAGAGGTGCTATCTCAATAAACATACCACCAGTCTTCGATGGATCTAATTACTTATGGTGGAAAATTGCTATGCGAGCTTTTCTTCAAGCACGTGATTTTCAATCATGGGTATATGTGATTAATGGCTATGATCCTCCCGTTGTTGCAGAAGGAGAAAATGTTCCAAATAATATTGCTGAATATACTCCTGCAGAGGTTCTTGCTGCAAATAAAAAATCCGACGGTTTGAATGCGATCATACATGCCATTACCCCAAATCTTCAGCACCATGTGTCTAATTGCACTAAGTCGCAAGAAGCTTGGAATATCTTAGAAACCGTATTCGAAGGTAACTCCAGTGAAAAGTATGCAAGGCTTCAGAACCTTAATTACGATTGGGAAAACCTTCGTATGGCATATGAAGAAACATTTGATGAGTTCAATCACAAAGTGTCTAAAATTATTAATGCATCTTTTGCATTGGGTAAGACTATTCCTGAAAAGGACATTGTGATGAAAATTATCAGATCACTGCCATCTAGATACGATGCTAAGAAGCATGCCATCGTTGAGGTAAATAACCTAGATACTCTCTCCAGAAACACGCTGGTTGGTAAGCTTAAGATCTTTGATCACGAACTTTCATCCAAGGCTAAGGATGTTGCTTTCAAAGCACTAAAGGACACTAAATTACTTGATAAAAGTAAAAAAGTGTATATTGTAAGCGTGTCGTAACCACAACAAATTAATTAATATTTTACTACCTAATTAACATGTAATATAGGGTAGTCAAGATCGATCCCACGAGGAGCAAGTGATTATAGTTGTCTTATAATATCACAAAAGGGGAGTATTGGTTCAAGATTTTGAAAGCAAAAGAAATAAACAAAGTAATTAAAAGTGTAAGTTGAATTCAATAAAAGAGAATAGATCAAGGAATCCTTCTTCGCTGCAAAACAATGATTAAAGTCATGTTCTTTTCCACTTATTATTAGTCTTAGATTATCACCAACCGTAGGATAGCAGGTTCACTTAGTTAACCTCAAAATTCCTTTTTTCACCGAGTAACAAGTCTGCTTAGTTATCAGATTCTATTCAAAAGAACCACCTTGAGGTTCGCTTACAAGATGTAATTCCCCAAACGCATTAAGATTTATGAACTTAGGTTTAGTACTAGTAGTTAGACTCGGTTCGCTTGGTCCACTTTCTAGCGTTGTTTTCACACACAATTGCTCCACGGAATCCCTCCGCAAGGTCTTGTGTTTTCTACTTGTGTAAAGAGTCAATAAACTATTACGTATTCCCTAACTTTCACTAGCTTTAGATTAAATTAATAAGTTAATTTAGCGTGCACTCCAAACAACCTATCTGTAAGGACCCTCAAGCTCGTCAACACTATTAGACCGGTCAAATGACGATTTAGCCGCTAATAACTCGATAATTCTAATACGAACGTTAATTATTAGAAACTAATATAACAACGATCTAGATATGAAACTAGTACCGTTAGATATATCTCGAAAAGTTATGCGAAATGGACTACTCGAACGCATCAATCGGATACCGGATGAGAAAGATATGGCACTCGGAATTTTTAGATATTAAAGTTTGACTCTAGTCAATCTGAGTTGACTTACCGTTGACCATTTTGCAGTTAACTGGAGAATATTTCCGGTGACCAAGAACTAGTCCTTGAACGGGCCTCTAGATTAATTGACCCTTTCTTTAGGAATGGTCATCCCTTAGCACAACTACAAGGTTAACATTAGTGAAGCCTTTAATTAATCAAAAACTATATTTATATTTGAATTGAGAGTTATCTTCATGCAAATCAAGGAGGAGCTGTTGGGTTCACGTTGAAACAGGAAGCTAGTTTGTAAGAATGAGTTGTCTCGATGGATAACTTAAAAGTTTGAATAATGTTTTGAAAAGATACATACAGAAATTGAGTTATGAGAAAAAGAGTTAGGAGGTGATGGAATTAAAAGAGAGAGTGGTTCTTAGTTGACTATGGTGATGGATTGAGAGAGAGTTGATGGATACACTGGAATAAAATCAGTAGAGAGTTACGGAGGGATAAGGAAATATGGTGTTCAGGTTGGAGTTCATATCAATGGTGGTTATGATAAATCTTCGTGGATTGATAATGAAGTTAATGGAATAATGGTGGAAATGGTGGAAAGATGATAGAACATGTTTATGAAAACTAAGGTAACGTTTATAAATGATTCTAGTATGGTTTATATGAATTGGGTATGCTTATATATAGGAAATAGTCTTAAAACCAAACCATGATAGATTAATAGAAGTTATGATTTTATGTAAATTGTTGTTTACTGCCTTTAATGTTGAGACGTTGTTTGGTACCTTAAAGTGATAATTAGACATAGATATATAAACGTAAATTGTAGTATATTCTAAGGTTATTCTTTAGATATGAATTTTGTTTAATTTGAATAAGTATCAAGTGAGATTTAGGTGAACGAAAAGTAGTCGTCGCAGCTGTTTCTGTGTGTTTTTCAGTCACGATTGACCGTAAGTAGGAGCCTTTCTTGGTAGGTTCAAGTGATAAATGGAAAATATTCAGTAGGCAAAAGTTGTATAAAATTATCCCGTTATTCTAAATAACCAAAATTTTGTTTAATTAGGGTTTATATGATATAATATAGAGACCTTGTAAGACCACCAGTTGTACTGTTTCTGCTAAAACGCTTAGAATATTTTCAGCTGTTTAGTGAAGAAGATGACTGAGTCAGCTTCTGACTCACTCCGAGTCAGACCTAGTTAGTGAGTTAGACATTTGTGGGTCGTGGACCGGGTTTACGGGTCGGGTCATGGGTCGACCCGATGGGTCAATTTATGTGTTAATGGGCCGGGTAAACGGGTTGTCACGGGTCAGGCCCAATGGGCTTGGGCTTAGGGCAGAAACTTTATTTCGATGTTTTGGACCCTTTATGATCCGAATTAGCTTTCGGTTCCTTTTGCAAAGTTGTAGGGTTTTTCTAGGGCTTTCCGATGATACCCAATTTGACCCTATTTGGATTAGAAGATATTGTTTTATCCCAAAATTACTTATTACCAGGTTATAGAATTAGAACCGTTAGTTATTTGACTTAGCCTATAACTGGAGACTCGTATGAGATTATGTTATGAGCCTTTTGGCTAATCTTTAGAGTGTTTGTGTGATTAACAGTTAGTTATTAACAACGATCAATTCAAAGGACGAACCAGTGGATCGTGGATCTCGAGGTAGGCGTGGCCTGTCTTCAAAAAGGTGTGGGAATGCATTTGACTCTTTGTATTCATTATTGTTATTTTTATAAAATATTATGCTTTACAAACTCATGCATTTTTTCATTTACGCATTCCATATTTTATTTAAAATGCATTATGATAATCCTGTTATTTCTGTGAATCTTTCCACGATATGGAAAGGACTTGTATTGTTTCGTCGTCAACATGAATTGTTATGGGAAATGAGAATTTCCACTTGTGGTATATAGGATACGCTCCTTCACATTTATACCTACTTTAATTCAGCTTTTATGCTTAGAGTTGGTCACCATGGTCTTGGTGGCATCCATAGCTATATAGGTGTGAATTGCCGGTATTTAGGGGTTCACAACCATATTAGTACATTGTTTGACGAAGGAGTTTGTCCATATACATGTTTGTGTATTCTCAGTGACTTAGTCACTGTTTAATATTTTCGGAAAAACATTATGTTTTCCAAATCTTGCATATGATTACTTAGAAGGTTAAATGTTAATTATTCCCACTTCAGTTTCTGTGACAGATCAGAGTTGCGCAGTGAAAGCTTCACGGGTTGACTTCGTTAGTTGATTAATTTCTGTTATATATTCTATTTGTAAACCAAATGACTATTATATGTATCATTGGAAATGTGTTCTTGTATATATATTTCTGAGCGGGGTTAGCTTTGGGTTAAGTTTTTGTAGCATATTTCTTAATTGAAAGTTAAGTGTTTAATTTGGATTTTTAGTGCCTCTTTATTTAGTTAATTTGTTGGATTAGTCAGCTGTTAGCTTAGGGGGCGCTACAAAAGTTGGTATCAGAGCTCTTTATTAGATCTTATATGGGAAAGGATAGAAATAGCCAGTGCCAGTTAGTGAACTAGATTAGTTAGAATTGGGTTGGTTTGTGAGATAAATCTTAATCACTAAAAGCTATCAATAATTAAAAGAATTATTAGATTGATTGATTTGTTTGTTTGATTGTTTGTTTATGTACTGAAGTAAAAATTGTAAGGTACACCAATACTTTAGGATTTGATAATAATTAATCTAAAAAGTATGAACATGTAAACAATCTAATACTATAATAATAATAGTGAAATTAGTATAATTGATATAACTTATAAATCAAATAGAAACTTACTGATCACATAGACTTATGTGAAGAGTAAATAAATTATGGAGTAACCACATAAATGTTGATAGTAATTTTTGGGACTTATTAATATTTGTAAGAGTAGTTAAAATAATAACTCAACCATCAATATTAATAATTACTAATTGTAGATGATAATAATTTAATAAGAGTAATAATAATTTTAATAAAGTAATGTTTGCATTCACAATTAGTATCAACTTTATTTAACAAAATTCCGATAAGGATATAGAACAACAAAATAATAATAATTATAATGATTAAATAACTACGAAAATTATTTACGCATATCTTCAATTAAGTTTTGTAAATTAAATTAAATTACAAATTATCTATAACCTAATAAATGATTCAATAAATCTTTAGAATGAAACAAATATACATGAAATAGTAATAATAGTAATCGGATATTTAGTATAATATTAGAATTAAAAGGAAATAAATTCGTATACTAACAGAATCCTTCTTTATAAATAAATTAATTTTCTTTTGAAATGAAAAGTTAATATGACAAACTTGAGCTATTAAAAATTTAAATTAGTACTGTATTGAGCATAATTTAAATTAAAATATCATTAACAAATATACAACGATAAAATAATGAATAAGATTAATTAGCTACGGTTAAGATTTGCAAAGTTAAAAAGAAATAACAAATTAGAAGTATATGTGCTGCATTTAAATAAGATAGTTAAAACAAGACTTATTAAGTAGGAATAAAAGAACGTGAGGTCATATAAGACTCAAAATAAAGACTAAAAATTGTTAACAATCTTACACCTCACTACAAGAAAACTGGGATCTAGCGACTACTCTGATTCAGTGGGTACAAGGCTGTTTTTAGCGTCTGGAGCTCTGTAGCAACCGACATGGCAACAGATACGCTCTGTGACTACAGGCTTCTTTGCTAAAGACATGGGCCAACCATGCTGCCGGAAGAGATATCTTTCGACTAAAATGGACGACCAAATTTTTGGCCGCCAGATATCTCCAATCACTACTAACTATCGTTGGTAAAAGCATAAAGTACTTTTTACTGTAATATTTCACCCGTCGAAGTCTCTGTTGCTGAAGAGTAATATATCGTTGGTGGAAGTATTTGATGTGGTTAGCTAAGGATTTTAACCACCCAATCTTTGAAGGTGATGTGTTTTATCCACTAAAGTTTAGTTCGTAGAGGAGTTTAGCCGCAAAATAATTGGATGCTAAAGGTTTAAACCTACTGAATTTCGGTTGGTGGAGGTATTTGATGTGGTTGGCTAAGGATTTTAACCACCCAATATTTTGAAGGTCACGTGTTTTATCCACTAAAGTTTAGTTCGTAGAGGGGTTTAGCCGCAAAATAATTGGCTGGTTAAGGCGCTTGGCGTGACATTGGTAAAGAATTCAACCAACACAAGGTCCGGTCGTTGACATTCACTTGGTGAAGGCTCTCAGCCAACACCGAATTTGAGCTACTAGAGAGTGATTCACTAGAGCATAATGCAAAAACAAATATGGATTTCATTCCAAAAATAATACAACAAAGCCAACTACAAAATCCATCCACCTCTTCTGGTTTGCAACATATTTGCATGCTAACATCCATGATCATTGTACATTAAAAATAAAAACTGACCGAAATACTAAGACAACAAGGACACATGCGACCTAGCTAGATGAAAGTCAGGATCTGGGTTTGTACTCACCAAGCTCTGACCATTCATAATCCATCGGTTCCTTTGGTATGCATGCTTTTTGCAGGGTATAGGAAGGGAGGAGAAGGTTTCAAACCTAGTCCAGGGACTAAAACAGCTCACAAGATGTGCTTGAGTCCACACAAATGCTTAAATGAGGCAATGAGTGATCTCCAAATCAACAAATGAAGCTCTTTGCACGCTTCCTGTAGTGTAGTCCGTTCCAATGCAGCAACCCATTCATGTTTGAAAAAATTCTGATGATACACTTGCACCCGCCTAGTTTGTAATAACAAAATTTGAGACCACAAGTACAAAATGCATATATATAAACTATAAAAAAATGAACTGCTCTTTGAATCAAAAAAAAAAAAAATGAACTGCTCAAGAGCAATACAATTTTCTGTTACCTTCTCATGAGAATTTTTCCATGTTTACTGGCCAAATGTCAGAACTCTCACTTAGTGTGGAAGGGAATTTTCCAGCTGTTAATGCTGCAGCCTTCACCTGTCAAACTATAATTTTCAACATTCGATACTGTCATCTAAGTTCTAACCATAATAACAAAGTGATAAAAGTTGTCATGATTTTCTTCTATCCAACTCAATATTAAATGATACGCATTCCCCCTATGGACATAATCCTATGATGACCAATTCAATGATGAGATATGTTCCAATTATACGCACATTTGGAACTGAGGGTTCACGGAATAGTCTGTAAAAGACAAGTGATGAAAGTTTCGCTTATGCAAGGCAAATAACCTAACCTCCTCCTTTTCTAGAATCTCTGTTATCGGACAGTGTGCAGGAACACAAAGATTCTGCAACCAAGGAATTAACTGTCTATCAACATTTCTTTATTTATGTATTGTAGAAATTTTTAACAAAAATAATAACACGAACTTCCATAAAACATCAGCTAATTTCTAATAGGTTATAAAAACCAAATAGTTGACATGCACAAAACGAAGAATACGTAATGATTGGTTGCTTTTTTTGGCTGGAGGTTTCTAAGTTCTAGTTAAAGAAATGTGTCCTTTCTGAATAGTATTCAAGAACTTAAGCAAATAAGTAATTAACAAAATAATCTTATGAAGATGCAGCCATCGTAGCAAGTAATAAGATGATTAATACAGTGCAAGGGCTTTCTGAGATGTGAACTCACATAGGAGCCTAAATTAGAGTTTAGAGAGACTAGTGCGTAAGGCATATGTGTGATTGAACACTAAGAGACTGGTTTTCCTTTCAGGATCTAAGAATATGTATACAAGCTAGCTGTTATCATGGATGCTATAGATATTACAACGGAAATCTGATTCTAAGTCGCTTGCAATCCAATTGATGAGTATGCTCATCGAAAACCACATTTTCCAACACAGCCGAAGACAACTTGATGTAAGAAAAACTCATGGAAAACATGGCTACCAAAATGACAGAAGACAAGGTAAACAAAGTTACCAGTTCCAAACTTGATGCAATTCCAAATCTCTGGTTCTTTAGCTTTAGAGATATCAATGCGCTTTGCGTAGCATCCACCATCAATGTTCGAGACACCACTATACATAAAAAAGCCTTTTTAGCCCTTTAACATTAAATGTATTTACTAAGTTTGAGCAAAACATACACTACCTTGATTTATCTTTGTTCCACTCATCTCCCTGTCAAGCTGTGTGCTCCCTCGTAAGAGCATCAGCCAACACCATCTCTACACAGAACAATCCTACATCCCCCCATATTTGAGGCAGTGATGTTCTTAACTTCTCCTCGATAAAGCAAGTGATACAACAACAGCCCCTCCTTGAACCCTGTTAAGTATTACTTACTCACATTAAGAACTTCCTGAAGAAATGTAAGTTTAATAAACTGAATGGAGGCTACAAATGAAATTTATTGGATCCAGCAACACATAACTCAAATTAAAATTCAAACAAGATATAAAGGAGTCCATCAAACATTCTTATATGAATAAAATTTCACATTATGAAACTAGATATGAACCTTTAGTTATCAATTAACCTTTAGACCTTCAATAAACAAGATTAAGTAATACAATACATACTCTAGCTGCATAGAGTGTAAGGTAACATAATTTCATTATGAATAAAACACAAGAGAAAATCACCCCATCTTCACTGTGAAGAGAAAATCACTTCACAACCTATTTTGCAAATAATCTCATTCAAAACAGAGTAACTACAAATACAAAAGTATAGTACTATATCAATAGTAAATGACAGAACAATCATATCTAAGCTATAATTATCATACTCCTGCTCTCAAATATCATTCGATACAGAGGATAAAGTTCTTTCAGAATCTAACACAACAAGATTACATGGTAAGATACACCTTCCCCTTCAAGATACGCAAGCATTTTAAGCAGATGATACTTGGAAGCCGTTTAAGCTCAACTAGATGAGTTGGATGATATAATGGTATGGGCAAATGAATGTACCAAAAATGATCTGCACTACCAAAAAAATAAGTATTAATCCAGGCAGATATACTTCAGTAGTAGCAGGCCAAGCAAATGAAATAAAAATGAATAATTAACAAGAACAGATGAATGAAAGACTACACCATATTCACTTATTCAATTCCCTATAGCAATATAGAAAACCCCAAATTCCAACAGTAATCTTTGAACAAAGTAGAACTGAAAATGTGATAACCAAATGTATATTTCATTACCCTTTGTTACTGTCTGATCTTCTGTTTTGCAATTGGATGTGAATTTCTCTTGACCCTTAATAAGCAGCCACAAGAACCATAGCTAATAGCTGCAGAGAATTAGGCCTTTTATCGAACAGCTGATGTGCATTTCGCAAGTTGTTGATGGACTTTGTTGTACTTGTTCTCTTTATCACTACCTGCAAATGTGATTACAAGCATAACCCATCACTCCTAATCCCGTCATAACTCTGAAAAATACCTCAACCAAAACCATTCATCACCTTACACACATGGAAGTAAACCATCTTCTTGTTCATTTCAC
The DNA here is from genome assembly GCA_023529315.1 of Papaver bracteatum. Taxonomy (NCBI): domain Eukaryota; kingdom Viridiplantae; phylum Streptophyta; class Magnoliopsida; order Ranunculales; family Papaveraceae; genus Papaver; species Papaver bracteatum. Next base: position 138,225 of record JAJJWX010002486.1, read on the forward strand.
GGATTGAAAACCCTGTCAAAACTTCAAACTTGAATTCACAAAAAATCCATCCTTCTATTTATTTCATGACTCAATCTCCTCTTTAATCTCTCCGTTCATCATCTATTTCAATGGAAGCAACAACAAATCTTATAACCTATTTTCAAGTATATCAGAATGTTGTCAAGCAAAAGTCTGAAGCTTGATGTGAAAACAAAATCAGCAAAAAAAGAGCCTAAACCAACGAGAAATTGATTTTGATTTAAGAAAAAACTGACCTTTAAAGCTTCAACAAGTCCAGCACAATCTTCCGCACTCAAAGCTACAAAATCATCAAAAAATCAATTAAAAAAAAACACCCAAGCAGAAAATACTTCTTTAACCAAATCAGATTTGGACCCAACAAAATCTAAATAATAGATAAAGGAAGAAACTCATCTTGGATAGTAGTTTTTATTGTCTGTTATCAAATCGGGATGCATTCAGTAGATTTGATGATTTGTTACCATTAACGAGAAGTTGCAGTCGCAGTTGATTGAAGAAGGATTAGTGAAGAATGAAGAGGTAGTCGCAGTTAAGAGATGCAGTCTTTTTCATGGACTCCAACAAAAGATCTGTCAAGCGGAAAAGACCTGCAAGACAATTGAAGTTGACTTTGAAACATCAGTAAGTACCCTTCCCCACCGAACTAACTGTAGAAAATTGCAGAGAGTTTGAGTTCAAAATTGAAAACAAGCAAACACCCAAATCTCAAAATCCAATTATTGACACTACGGGAAAAAAAAACCGTTTTAAGATAGCATAGGGGTTATTCTTCAAAATCAAATTAGGGGTTTTCTTTGAACCTGTACATGACAACAAGTTTGTAATGATACATGAGTCTATAACATATATAACCATTTACAAAAAATACGCAACTTATGACCTTGAACTCGCTCTCCAATTACCGATGCACGACCACCAGTTCTGTCCATACAACCTCCACCACTAACAGCGAGCTAGTTACCATCACCATGAACGCTTTATCGAACTCATTGATTCCCTCTCTAAGCATCCAGTCACCACCGCCAGTTCAGTCCATACAACAACAACTTTTAGTAATTGTCCTTCGACCATTTCATTCTATTAGAAAGACTTCCAGATGTAAGAACAACGAAGGGTAACATCGAGTCTCACAAAGAAATTTTGGAAAAAATACCTAATTAACAGGTAATTGTAAAACATATCATTACCAATTGCAGGAGTGTATGATGAGGACTGCAACAAGACTTCCAGTGCTCGATACCCTGACAAAAAGTGCAGACAATTATGACACAATGCTGGAAAACTACACATTACATATAGAATCAAAACATGCTTTCCATAGATTTGTTCGAAGGAATCCAAATGTAGAAAATTGAGTTATTTGATATATTTTACTAAATGCATATGACACTTAAAATCATGATTAGACCCAGCTGCCCACATTGGACAACTATTCATATTGGTGATACAAATAACAATTTTTGCAATTCAGAAACGTTAATGAAGTTCAGAGATAGTTTCAAACTACTTTAGACTTGTAATTGTAGAATGGGTTAGGTCCCACATGCTCCCCAATATCATTGACAACTACTTTTATGTTATCTATCCTACTAACTTCATCAATCACATAGTGAAACGTCACAACAGACATAGGGCAAAGAGACATGGCCACTTGCAGATGTCCCCTTTGCTATAAAAACATGACAACACAGGGACTAAAGTGGCCTTAGCAAAGGTAAAAGTTTTATATCCTTTGAGGTAGGGCATAGTAGGCCTCTGTTACCACTAAAAGATACCTTGTTAAAGTGTCACATAAATTTATTTTCCGGAATGGGAAATCCGATGACACTCATATTTCCGGAACCAATGGGGCATACTTCCATTCCAATGTACGAGTAGCAGAAACCATTGGAATACAAGCAACCCATCATAATAAGTAGGACTTATGCTCCAGTCACAAACATAAAAAAATAAGTTCAGTAGAATCATATATAACATAAATATAGGACTGTTAGTGCTACGTTATTGTTAAGGACTTATATTAGTAGAGAACTCCAACGCTCACCATGTACTCGAAGATGAAGAAAAGCTCATTGTTTTCTTGAACAATCTCCTTCAACTTGACGGTATTAAGGTGATTTAACATACGCAGGGGCTACAAAATAGAATTCAAACCCAGCCTTAGAACTTAGAAGTCGAGCTAAAAAATCAATTAGCATGCTAACAATGATCTTCTTTCATCACTCACCAGTGGTTCTTCTTTCATCTCATACATCCCCTGCACCAACAAAACCAAAAATTATCAATAAAAGACTACTAAAACTTACAAATCAAACCTATTATTAGAACCATATAAATACCACAGAACTCATATAATTCTGAGTGATAAGATTTAGAAATTTAAAATCCAACAACATAATCATTAAGAACACCCAATTTTGTTTGACAAAAATTCTGGATGACTTCTAATTACTTGATTAACACAAGAATAACAACAAATGACTTCAAATAATTTCAGTAACATCAAATCTATATGAAACAAGTAAAAATAAGGGAGAAGTTATACCTGAAGACAGAAGATCTTCAAAAGAAAAAATGCTGGTGAAGATGTTGAATATTCTTCTAGCAATTTCTATAATAGAAGAAAACGAATAATAAATTAAACCCCTGTCAACAAAATCAAACCTTAACTTCAAAGATGAAAAATAGAGAAAAATTAAATTGCAAACCCTAACTTTTACCTGATAAAATTTATAGAAAACCAAATCCCTAAATGCTAACACGAAAAGGAATTGGTGAAGAAAAAAAGAAAATGGGTTTCTTTCAAACATGAAATTGGTTAAAGAACAAAAGAAAATGGGTTTGTTTACAAGGTAAGGGTTTCAAAGAAATGGTTTTAGATTTCATGGTAGGGTTTTTTTTTCTGGTTCATAGAGTTAATTCTTAGGTTAATGAAGGTCGATTCGGTTTAGTAATTATCAAATGGATCTGGAGAGATGAAGAAGGGTAGAAGAAGAAATAGTTTTTCTTTCTGGTTCTTAATAGAGAGATGAAAATAAGGAGATCGGAGAAACTAGGGAGGAGATCGAGAGAAGGACAAGAAATTAAACACATCTACAATCTTTGAGATTAAGAATTCTAAGAATTGAGAACATCATCTCCATACTGTAAACAAGATGAGGGAGAACGAGAGAGACCAAAAGACTAGTGAAAAGGCGGAGAAAAATCTGTTTTCTCTCTCTCCGTTGGGATGGATAAGGCTGAGGCTCGTTTTTTTTTTTAGACAAAATCCTAACCGATGGACCCATTACCCTCCATGTTTAGAATCACGACCGTCGTTACATAACTCCTTAAATTAAATCAAGGGTATAGATTGAAATGTTACGTGCACACTTGTTAAGGAGTGTGCACAAATTCGGACTCCACCGTGGTAGAGGTTTGTATTTAATTTAGTTGTATAGAGGGGTTTGGCGGGGTGGGGTCTAGCAGTGGGGCTAGTCCAATTGGCTGGATTTGGGTAGGGGCATGGATCCGGATTTAGCCTATCAAAAGAAAAAGAAAAATATACCATTGAAACAATACGATTTACGCGTCGTTGCACCAGTCAACTAAAGTCCTCACACAAAGGAACTTTGACTTAGCCAACAACTAGTAACATAGTATCGTTGTTTAAGTCAACAAATGTCTGAACAGAACGACATTTTGACTATCGTCAAGGGAACTTTTCATATGAGGTTACATCGCAATATATACTTTGTATCATTTCATAATGTCTCAGGTAGCCCATTTTCCACCAGTGAACCACACCAATGAACTGATGAGTTGGTATAAGTGTCTACCATCAGATTAACATGACAGCTACTCATAGTGGGTTGAAGTATTTACCTTGTGCTGTACTTTATAGTTTCCAAGAACTCGTCACTGAAAACCACTACCAACGCTAACATATTGATGGTTGATATAAGTTTCTACCAACATATCCGTTTGGTGGGCAAGACGAGTGACAAAAAACATTTACCTTCGAGGGTATATTTTGGTTACCCAATCATGGTATCTAACGGCCAATAAAAACAAATATGATATTTTTGTTGTTAAACTATTGTTACTAAAAAGTTTCAACTACTATCGTTGCTGGAAAACTAGTGGTTAGACATTTCTGTCCACCGGAGCTGTTTTTAGTTACAACAAATAGTTGCTGAAAAGTTCCACCTACTGCAGTTGGTAAGAAAATAGTCGCTCAAGCCAAGTTTTCTTGTAGTGCCTAGATTATTTTTAGTCCAATAAATGATTTACTAAATTGCTAAAATATGCATGAAGTGATATTTATAATATTTGAATGCTTAGTACAAATTCAACTTAAAGGAAAATAAATTTCTATATGAATAAGACACTTATAATTAATACCAAAATCTAAAGACTATTTATTAAGACATATTAAATCTTTATGCAGACTCAAAGTTTAAAATCATATTAAAATTACTAACGCCAATATGTAACACGATATACTATATTACCAATTCAATCTGAATAAACAAAATGTGCTATATCGATCTTTCGTGAAATTAAAATTATATTTACAAGATTAGGGCTTAATAAAAATTAAACTAAATATCATTACTAAACAGTTATTTTAATTGTATGTCAATTACACTAGGAATCAAATAAGAAAATTTGATAAAACAATAATGAAAATGATAGTATAATTAAGACAATAATTTTTGATAAAATAAGCAAATTATAGTACTATCTAATATTAATTATTATAAAATTTAGAATTATTGTAAATATCATTTGGATAATATTATTGGATAGTAATAGCAGAATGTAGATTTTATTAATAATACAACTTAAGGATTACTTAATAATAATATATACTTAAGGAAACAAAGTTAGATCAAATCAAATCTAGTATTAATAATAAAATTAAACTTTGCATTATGATTAATTATGAATAACTTATATCAGTCTAAGAAATAAGAAATGTATGTAATAGCAATAATTAAATATTAATACCAAACAACATGAAAGAAAAAAAAAAAAAATTTAAAGTGGTTATTTACTTTTAACAAGTTGCATAATGAAATAAACAAATAGACACACTGGAAATAATAATAGTAATAATTGGATAATAGTTATAACATTTAGTTATTTTAAAATAGTACATGAATTTTAAATAATTATTTAGTTATAATATTATGGTTTCATTTGGAATTAAAATTTAGTTTCCTGTAAATAAATAAGATAAAATAAATTTTGAGGTTTAAATTGTTTAAAATGCTGTGAATTATATACATAGTTTATAAAGTAAAATCTTCAAGTTAAAGCAATTACAATAGAATTTATAAATTAATCAGTCATAGTAAGTTAGCACTTAAAACAATCGAATTAGGTTTACTTATAATAGTCACTAAATTTCAGACGACTAAATTGCTTAAGATGATATGAACCATTTATATTATATATTTTACGAAATAAATTTATCAGAATTATATCAGATAAGATAAAAGTTTAAAAACCAATAATTAATCTTAATAAATTAATACTTAGTTAATCCAGCACTGGGGAATAGTGAGGTTGGTAATTCTTGCGTGTTCAGGTGATACTTGTTACATAGTGGGCAGTGTCAGGCGTCATGAACCTGACAGGGCAACTACATTCTTGTATCACTAGGCATAAAAGGGAGACTTAATTCTATTAGTGGATCGATAGATCCCAAATTTTACTTAGAAACTTTGTTATAAAGTATATTCTCTCGTAATTAGAACCGGTAACTTATTAAAATAGAAAATAATCTTTTGAACCTAGAGCCACAAATTTTAGTTGAAGAAAGCCATATAGGTTGTGCTTTGTTTCTTGTTGTTTGCGCTTAGATAAGAAATAAGATTATTCTTAAGGTGGGGAGTATTGAAGACCAGAAGGGTGATTCCATTTTCGAGGACGAAAATGATACAAGGTGGGGAGAATGTAAGGACCCTCAAGCTCGTCAACACTATTAGACCGGTCAAATGACGATTTAGCCGCTAATAACTCGATAATTCTAATACGAACGTTAATTATTAGAAACTAATATAACAACGATCTAGATATGAAACTTGTACCGTTGGATAGATCTCGAAAAGTTATGCGAAATGGACTACTCGAACGCATCAATCGGATACCGGATGAGAAAGATATGGCACTCGGAATTTTTAGATATTAAAGTTTGACTCTAGTCAATCGGAGTTGACTTACCGTTGACCATTTTGCCGTTAACTGGAGAATATTGCCGGTGACCAAGAACTAGTCCTTGAACGGGCCTCTAGATTAATTGACCCTTTCTTTAGGAATGGTCATAACATTAGTGAAGCCTTTAATTAATCAAAAACTATATTTATATTTGAATTGAGAGTTATCTTCATGCAAATCAAGGAGGAGCTGTTGGGTTCACGTTGAAACAGGAAGCTAGTTTGTAAGAATGAGTTGTCTCGATGGATAACTTAAAAGTTTGAATAATGTTTTGAAAAGATAAATACAGAAATTGAGTTATGAGAAAAAGAGTTAGGAGGTGATGGAATTAAAAGAGAGAGTGGTTCTTAGTTGACTATGGTGATGGATTGAGAGAGATTTGATGGATACACTGGAATAAAATCAGTAGAGAGTTACAGAGGGATAAGGAAATATGGTGTTCAGGTTGGAGTTCATATCAATGGTGGTTATGATAAATCTTCGTGGATTGATAATGAAGTTAATGGAATAATGGTGGAAATGGTGGAAAGATGATAGAACATGTTTATGAAAACTAAGGTAACGTTTATAAATGATTCTAGTATGGTTTATATGAATTGGGTATGCTTATATATAGGAAATATTCTTAAAACCAAACCATGATAGATTAATAGAAGTTATGATTTTATGTAAATTGTTGTTTACTGCCTTTAATGTTGAGACGTTGTTTGGTACCTTAAAGTGATAATTAGACATAGATATATAAACGTAAATTGTAGTATATTCTAAGGTGATTCTTTAGATATGAATTTTGTTTAATTTGAATAAGTATCGAGTGAGATTTAGGTGAACGAAAAAGTAGTCATGCAATTGTTTCATGTGTTTTTCAGTCACGATTGACCGTAAGTAGGAGCCTTTCTTGGTAGGTTCAAGTGATAAATGGAAAATATTCAGTAGGCAAAAGTTGTATAAAATTATCCCGTTATTCTAAATAACCAAAATTTTGTTTAATTAGGGTTTATATGATATAATATAGAGACCTTGTAAGACCACCAGTTGTACTGTTTCTGCTAAAACACTTAGAATATTTTCAGTTGTTTAGTGAAGAAGATGACCGAGTCAGCTTCTAACTCACTCCGAGTCAGACCTAGTTAGTGAGTTAGACATTTGTGGGTCGTGGACCGGGTTTTGGTCGGGTCATGGGTCGACCCGATGGGTCGATTTTTATGTGTTAATGGTAGGTAAACGGATTGTCACGCGGTCGAGCCCAATGGGCTTGGGCTTAGGCGTAAACTTTATTTCGATGTTTTGGACCCTTTATGATCCGAATTAGCTTTCGGTTCCTTTTGCAAAGTTGTAGGGTTTTTCGAGGGATTTCCGATGATACCCAATTTGACCCTATTTGGATTAGAAGATATTGTTTTATCCCAAAATTACTTATTACCAGGTTATAGAATTAGAACCGTTAGTTATTTGACTTAGCCTATAACTGGAGACTCGTATGAGATTATGTTATGAGCCTTTTGGCTAATCTTTAGAGTGTTTGTGTGATTAACAGTTAGTTATTAACAACGATCGATTCAAAGGACGAAACAGTGGATCGTGGATCTCGAGGTAGGCGTGGCCTGTCTTCAAAAAGGTATGGGAATGCATTTGACTCTTTGTATTCATTATTGTTATTTTTATAAAATATTATGCTTTACAAACTCATGCATTGTCTGTTTCTGCATTCCATATTTTATTTAAAATGCATTATGATAATCCTGTTATTTCTGTGAATCTTTCCACGATATGGAAAGGACTTGTATTGTTTCGTCGTCAACATGAATTGTTATGGGAAATGAGAATTTCCACTTGTGGTATATAGGATACGCTCCTTCACATTTATACCTACTTTAATTCAGCTTTTATGCTTAGAGTTGGTCACCATGGTCTTGGTGGCATCCATAGCTATATAGGTGTGAATTGCCGGTATTTAGGGGTTCACAACCATATTAGTACATTGTTTGACGAAGGAGTTTGTCCATATACATGTTTGTGTATTCTCAGTGACTTAGTCACTGTTTAATATTTTCGGAAAAACATTATGTTTTCCAAATCTTGCATATGATTACTTAGAAGGTTAAATGTTAATTATTCCCACTTCAGTTTCTGTGACAGATCAGAGTTGCGCAGTGAAAGCTTCACGGGTTGACTTCGTTAGTTGATTAATTTCTGTTATATTTATTATGTTATATATTCTATTTGTAAACCAAATGACTATTATATGTATAATTGGAAATGTGTTCTTGTATATATATTTCTGAGCGGGGTTAGCTTTGGGTTAAGTTTTTGTAGCATATTTCTTAATTGAAAGTTAAGTATTTAATTTGGATTTTTAGTGCCTCTTTATTTAGTTAATTTGTTGGATTAGTCAGCTGTTAGCTTAGGGGGCGCTACACTATCAATCAATCATGAACATTAATATTAGTAAAAACAAACGATAATCTTATGAAAAACTTCAAAGTAGAATTGAAACAAAACTCAAACCATATGTTAAGAACTAGGAATTCATCCTCAATCAATAAGAAAATTAGATACTCATAATTTGGAGTTCACACAATAATAATAATAATTAAGGAAGAAAGAAAAACTTATTGAAAAGATGATGGTTGCTCCTTCCTCCAATCCTTGTGCACTTTAACTCCTTCTCCAAAGTAGATATGTATATAAAGTTGTAGAGAACTCCTCTATTTATAGGCTTCAATACTCTCCATATCTTTGTAGGAAAAGAATCCTCATTCCAAAAGAACACCACTTTCCCAATTTGAGCCATAGTCCAATTTCTAGTCCAATTCTCCAAAACTTCCAAGTTTTCATCCAATTCCCAATTCTAAGTCTTCACACATATGAGAGAAGCCCATACAAAATTCTGTATTTTTTCTCGCCGGAAAACTGGGTTTTTTGACGGAAGTTGACCAGAAGTTGTCGCCGCCGGCCACCTGAAAATTCTCTCCGCCGACGGAATATTCCGTCAGTCCACCGTTAGGACTAACGGTCAAAAGTCAAACTTAATGGTCGTCGTCAGTCAATGAGTCAAGGCAGAAAGAGCGAATCAGCCACCGAGTCAGCATCTTACTCGGCTAACTCAGCTGAGTTGAATCAGTTAGCGCTGAGTTGATTTCATGGTGCGATAGAACTGGACAGAGTTTAGTTTGTTTATGGGACTTTCTCAGCCGATCTATAGTCTTCAATCCCGCACAAATCCTAGCACATACATCTATTCGTTCGCACTCGGTCTTGCAATATAGATTCAATTAGCCAACATTGCACCTTCACTCCATTCCACGATCAGAAGACAACAGTTGCATCTTTGTTCTGCAAACAATTCATACCAAGCATCACCAATTTTGTGTCTGCCTCATACTCTTGTGAAATTTGTGTCCTTGAGCTCTGACTCATACCAACAATTCCTTCACAGACTCATATCCTCCTTCAATTCAAACAGCAGCAGCACTAGCATCCTCTCTTAATCAGTAACTCAGTCTTGAATTAGTAGCAAACTTCAATTCCTTACCAGCTCCTAGCTTCACTTGAATCTGCTCAAACCATATCATTCACTCTATCAACCCCATCTGATACAAACCCATCTCTGAGTCAATTTCTTCACCTTCAACATCTTTGTAGTTCAACCACACTGCACCACCAATAAAAACTCATCTCCTCTTCTCTGTTGAATCGACTCACAGAAGCATCTACTTCATCACTGCCATCCTCATATAACCACCAACACAAAATCCTCTCAAAACCCACTTCAATCTCGCTGCTATCTCTGGCAGATTTAACCCAAAATCAAAACCCATCTGTCTCCATCAATCTCCCATCAACATCATCTTTGAACAGTCCTGAATTACCTTCTCAAACCCAATTCGATCCCCTTCAATTTCTTCTCGACTCAACAGAAAATTGATGATTAAACTCCACCAGCGTCTTCCAATTTCCAGCACCACCACAAACCCTAATTTCAGCCTTCATCAGCATCCATTTCTCCTCCACAGCACCATCTCCATCGATTGATTTCTGAAACCCGTCTTCATTTCGATTCCGACGCAAACCCATACTCAATCTTTTCTTAGCAACATCAATGGCACCAACAGCTTCATCGATCTCCCACTTTTCCTCGAGCTCACTGAATCTCACAGCAGAAGCCGCTCACCTCTCTTCTCAGTTTTAGGGACAATTGATTGAGAAGAGGATGTTTCTCGATTTAGGGTTAGGCATAGGGTAGGATGGTACACCCCAGGGATAACAACCACCCCCGGACTGGGGTGCTTAATAATAGGTGGTCATATGATAGGGGTTAACCAAGTTGGCCGTCCCTTATCCTCAGCTGGCCTTTGTTTAGTACTCCTCCAATTAGAGTTGCCCATTAACCATTACCGGGCTCCAGATAGTGCTCGCCCTATGAAATGACAAATTTTCCCTTTTTGCTCAATTTTGGTGATTTCTTCTTCTTTTTCTCCGTGCGACTCCAGAGTACCTAATAGCTCAAAAACACACGTAAAATACATAATTTACTAGAAAAATAGCAAAGAAAGCATAAACTACTAGATAGTAAATTAGGTGTATTCTACACCTATCAAATTCCCCCACACTTAGACTTTGCTAGTCCTCGAGCAAATCAAACTTACAACTTCAAAGCTTTCTAGCGTCCCAAGCATCCAAAGAGTCATGAGGACATAGAGTTTTTGCATGCTAGTAATAAGAAGTTAGAAATACTAAAGAACATATTCTCATTCTTAAATGTTGAGTGAGAAATAACCACACCATAATGAGAGAACACGTGTTTGAGAAATGATCAATAAGCATTTCGCCTCGATTTCTGCCTCACCAAAAGGGTTTTATGATAATTGCACTCAAAAAGACGGCTTTTTTATGGGTCTCACATGTGTGCAGGTAGGAATGAAGAGAGAATTCCTACAACACGTTGAATGGTAGAAAGGATAACTTCCGAAATTTTGAAAAACCCACATCTTTTAACATTTTGAAAAACCATTTCTAACAATCTCTAAGAAATGAAATCAACCACTTATATCGAGGATGAGATTACTTACTTACCTTCACATCCGATTGCCAATTATGATAACACCACTCTCAAGGAATCCAAAAGAAACGTCTTCCGCTCCTTATCTTCATCTTCTTGGTCTTCGGCTTCAACTATTTATGATAAACTTTCGAACTTCATAAATCCTTGACAATTTGTAACCTTTTTCCTTAAAATCCATGTCGCTTGAAACTTCCTTATATATTTTCCTTCCCCATGGCTTATTCAAAACAAAACAATAACAATAATATATATTTCTCTTGTCTCATTTTTTTTTTTTTTTGACAAGAGAAACAAAATACAAATCAAAGTGAAAAATAAAACAACCATGGACGTGGAAAAGTACTTTACCGCTTGATTCTTCACAACTTGTATCGTCTTGAAATCATAAACTTCAATAATTCTCACCTTTCACTTTTCTTCACTTTTGTAAATTAGTTTTCATACTTGGATATAGATTACCTCATTGTATTGTAAGTCTTCAACACATATGTAAAAATCTGCTCATTGTATGTTGCTTTACTTGGATAAAAATTTGCTCTTTTTCGTGTTTCATTGTTGCTTGCAAACCTTGAACCTTTTGAACTTCCCTTGTAGATTTTGATGTCGCTCCCTTGTTGTTGATGATTATGGTGTTTCTATGGACCCGTTGTTGTCGAGAGAGAGAATGGTGCTAACTACAAATCGAACTACAAGAAGGAGGCTTTCATCCATAAACGTCACCCTCATGATTGACAAAAAATAGCACTCAAGAGATCAAAATAGTGCTGAAATTGGTATGAAATCGGGTAGCTCACCATTCTACCCGGAATTAACGTATGGTGACACACACTCAAAAGAAGCTCTTTAGTAAAGGAAGAATTTTTTTTTCGGTGCCTTGGTTGATATGAAAATGGATAGTCTCCACTAATGATTGATCAGCAACTCTAATAACGCACTTCTCCCTGCACCAAATTTGCATCACCGGCATGATTAAATCCATTATTTAACACTCTAACAAGCAATAAATCGAACGTAGTTCCCTAACATTTCCAAGATCAATTATTTCGGTCAGAATTCTCTATGTAATCATACCTAGAAGTATGCTAGTGACTCTAAAATCTCTAAAAGTTGAAAGTTTTATGCAAAAAAAAAATTATTTTTTTTATGCAAAAATATATGCTTAGCTACTCCCCCACACTTAAACCTTACATTGTCCTCAATGTAATTGAATCCTCCTATCAAAGTCAAGGTGGGAAATCCTAATATGATATGAAACAAGAAAAATAACAAACAAAACAAAAAATAAAATAAAAACAAAAGGATAAGAAATACAAAACCGGTGGGTTGCCTCCCACTTAGCGCTTGTTTTAAAGTCGACGGCCCGACATAGCTCTTGCTTCACATTACTCCTCTAGAGGGAGCACATCTCGAAATCCAATCATGTCCACATGCTCCGTTGGAAAGTTCTCATAATATGGCTTCAACCTATGGCCGTTGACTTTCAAGGGTTGTCCTGTTTTTTCACTAACAATTTCAACTGCACCATGATCATAAACATTAGTAACAATAAATGGTCCCACCCAACGGGACTTAAGCTTACCCGAAAATAAATGTAAACGAGTATTAAATAAAAGAACTTTTTGTCCCATAACAAAATTTTTCCGAGAAATCATCTTGTCATGAAAAAGCTTGATCTTTTCTTTGTAAATCCAGACACTCTCGTAAGAATCATTACGTATCTCCTCTAGCTCATTTAGTTGCAACTTTATTTGTTTCCCTGCTTCATCATACTCCATGTTGAATTTCTTTATCGCCCAATAAGCCTTATGTTCAAGTTCAACCGGAATATGACAAGCTTTTCCATAAACCAACCTATATGGAGACATACCAATCGGTGTCTTGTACGCCGTTCTATACGCCCAAAGTGCATCATTAAGCTTAAAGCTCCAATCTTTCCTTGTCGTATTCACCGTTTTCTCAAGAATGGACTTGATTTCACGGTTTGAAATTTCCGCTTGTCCACTAGTTTGTGGATGGTAAGGCGTACCAATCTTGTGTGTTATGTTGTACTTCTTGAGGAGAACGTGGAAAGACTTCTTGAAATGCGAGCCTCCATCGCTTATCACCACTCTTGGTGTGCCGTGCCTAGTGAATATGTTTTCTCTTACAAAATCACAAACAACTTGAGAATCATTAGTTTTGGTGGCTCTAGCCTCCACCCATTTCGAAACATAATCTACGGCAAGAAGTATATAAAAATTTCCATTCGAATTGACAAAAGGGCCCATAAAATCTATACCCCACACATCAAAAATCTCTACAGCGAGAAATGGTGTGAGTGGCATTTAATTTTGAGCACCTAGATTGCCCGTTCTTTGACATGTATCACACGATTTACAAAAAACATATGAATCTTCAAACAAGGTGGGCCAATAAAACCCACTTTCAAGAACTTTGAGAGCGGTACGTTTCGAACCAAAATGGCCACCACAAGCAAAAGTATGACAAAAGGAGAGAATAGATTGAAATTCGGAGTTAGGTACGCACCTTTGTATTATTTGATCAACGCCATATTTTCATAAGTATGGTTCATCCCACACATATTGCTTTACTATCTTCTTAAGTTTCATCTTTTGGAAGTTGGACATTGTACTAGGTACCTTCCTTGTCACCAAGTAGTTCACTATATCCGCATACCAAGGTGTTGATTCTTCCAAGGAGAAAAGTTTTTCGTCCGGAAAGCGGTCTTGTAATGGAAGTTCTTCTTGAGACATAACAAGTCTACTAAGATGATCCGCAACGGTATTCTCCACACCTTTCTTATCTCGAATTTCTATGTCGAACTCTTGAAGTAATAGGATCCACCGGATTAGTCTTGGCTTAGCTTCTTTCTTCTTTAGTAAGTATTTAAGTGTTGCATGATCGGAATACAAAATAACCTTTGTGTCCACCAAGTATGAGCGAAACTTTTCTAATGTAAAAACAATAGCCAATAATTCCTTTTCCGTGGTAGAATAGTTGATTTGTGCATCATTAAGAGTCTTAGATGCATAATATATAACATGGGACAACTTGTCCACTCTTTGACCCAAAACGGCTCCAACCGCATAATCACTAGCATCACACATTAGTTCAAATGGAAGATTCCAATCCGGTGACTTGATAATAGGCGCACTTGTCAACATTGCCTTCAATTTGTCAAAAGCATCCTTGCATTCCTTGTTGAAGTCAAAAGGTACCTCTTTTTGTAGTAACTTGCACATCGGCATGGAGATTTTGGAGAAATCCTTGATAAACCGCCTATAGAAACCTGCATGTCCAAGAAAAGAACGAACTTCCCTCACCGAAGTGGGATATTGTAAGTTTCTTATTAAATCTATCTTTGACTTGTCCACTTTGAGCCCTTGAGAGGACACAATGTGACCAAGTACTATGTCATGGTTTACCATAAAATGGCATTTCTCCCAATTAAGAACAAGGTTAGTGTCTATGCATCGTTTAAGAACTAGTTCAAGGTTGTCTAAACATCTATCAAAAGAATTACCATAAACACTAAAGTCTTCCATAAATACCTCGATAATGCGCTCCACGTAATCCGAAAATATACTTACCATGCATCTTTGGAAAGTAGCCGGTGCATTGCAAAGACCAAACGGCATCCGTCTATACGCAAACGTTCCAAACGGACAAGTGAAAGTGGTTTTCTCTTGGTCCTCCGGTGCAATCACAATTTGGTTGTATCCCGAATAACCGTCCAAGAAACAATAATACAAATGCCCCGCTAACCGCTCCAACATTTGATCAATAAAAGGTAAAGGAAAGTGATCCTTTCGGGTTGCGGAATTAAGCTTTCTATAGTCAATGCAAACTCTCCAACCGGTTTGAACTCTTGTAGGAACAAGTTCATCATCTTGATTTCGAACAACCGTAACACCGGACTTCTTTGGTACCACTTGTACCGGACTAACCCAATTTCTATCGGAGATTGGGTAAATTACCCCCGCACTTAGAAATTTGAGTATCTCTTTCTTCACAACCTCCATTATGGGAGGATTAAGCCTACGTTGAGCATCACGTACCGGCTTCAAATTATCTTCCATTAGAATCCTATGCATGCACATGGATGGACTAATGCCTTTGATGTCCGCAATTGTCCACCCAATAGCCGTTTTGTGCTCTTTCAAGACTCTAAGCAAACGGTCTTCTTGTACCGGTGTGAGGTTCTTTGAAATAATCACCGGAAGCTCATATCCATCTCCCTAAAATGCATACTTCAAATGGTCCGGAAGTGGCTTCAACTCTAGTTTAGGTGCCTTCACAATAGATGGCACAAGTAATTCATCATTCACGGGTAAAGAAATATAGGAAACATTACCCTTAGATTCTTGTAATGCCGTCAAGGCACCACATGTCTCCACCAATTCCGTGGAAATTTCAACATCCAAGTTAGGCAAGCCGTGGACATCCAATTCAATGTTCTTTTGCAACACCACATCAAGTGCGTCCTCTTGATTCAATTCCACCATTTTTTGCGCTAATGAACTAACCACATCAATGGAGTAAGCGGCATTCACATCACTTGGGTAGCGCATGGATTCGAATATGTTGAAGTGTATTACTTCCTTGTCGAATTCCATAGTAAGTGTACCCTTATCAACATCAATCTTCGTCTTCACGGTCTTCATAAATGGCCTCCCAAGAAGTAGAGAAGAAGACGAACGATTCTCATTGTTGTCCATATCCACCACAAATAAATCCACCGGAAAAATTAACTCATTCACTTGCACTAGAACGTCTTCTACAAGTCTCTTTGGATAAATATTAGACTTGTTTGCTAATTGGATAATAACTCTTGTCTCTTCCAACGGTCCAAGATTCAAGGAGTCATATATATCGGCCGACATCACACTAATGGAAGCTCCCAAGTCAAGTAAAGCATGTTCAAACCTTTCCTTACCAATAGTAATTGGCACCGTGAAACCACCGGGATCCGTGCACTTTGTAGGCATCTTTTTCAAAAGCATAGCTGACGCACTCTCGCCAACTTTAGTAATTTCATTATCAAGCAACCTATCCTTCTTTGTGCATAATTCCTTCATTAACTTAGCATACCTTGGCATTGTCTTGATGGCCTCAATGAAGGGGATGTTGATTTCTATCTTCTTGAAGATATCCATGAGTGCCTTATCTTGAGATTCCTTCTTGGACTTATCAAAACGACTAGGAAAAGGAGGTGGAATAGTAAAAGTAGGAACCGGTTCCTTGGATTGGGCGGTTGGTGTAGAATTCTCCCTTGGTTCGGCTTCCTCCTTGTCTTTGACTACCTCTTCACTAGCTTCTTCATGATGACTTGGACTCTCTACTTGTCTTCCACTTCATAAAGTAACCGCATTAACATTCTCTCTTGGGTTCACAAATGGTTGTGAAGGAAGTTTTGTGGATGTTTGAGCTTTCATTAAGTTCATATCGGTCGCCAATTATCCCATTTGAGTTTGTAAATCCTTGATTGCCGAACCGGTCCTTTGTTCCAAAGCTTTGATTGCCGAATCGGTCTTTTGTTTGTTTTGTTGTAACATGGAAGTGAGACCTTGCATGCTTTGCATTATCACATTCAACTTATCATCATTCGAAGAATCTTGCTCCTTGACTTGGTGTGGTTGGAATTGTTGTTGTTGAGGTTGGAAACGTGATTGTTGGAATCCACCTTGTTGCGCATATGGATTAGGAGCCGCCGCTTGCTTTTTTGCATAGCTAAAGTTGGGATGATCCTTCCAACCGGGATTGTAAGTATTTGAGTATGGATCGTACCTTGGCCTTTGATTTGGATATAAATCATTTACTTGTTCGGTTTCATTATCCAGAATAATTACCGCGGCCAATCGTTACACTACCTTCTCGATGTTGTTTAACCAATGATCGGATTGTGAAGACGAGTCACTAACTTCATGCACCAACTTAACCATTGAATCACCTCTTGCATAGAATTGTTGCGAGTTTGCCGCCATACTTTCAATCAACTCGGTAGCTTCAGCCACCGTCTTGTTCACTAGTGCACCACCACCGGTGGTGTCAAGAAGATATCTATCACTTGTTTGGATACCTTCATAAAAGTATTGGATTATCATGGCGTCACTAAATTGATGGTGTGGACAACTTTCCACCAATCTCTTGTATCGATCCCAACATTCATATAATGACTCTCCCATATGTTGCTTCATCCCACAAATCTCCTTGCGAATTTGAGTAGCTTTTGATGCGGGAAAATATCTCTCAAGGAAAATTTTCTTCATCCCATTCCATGTTGTGATACTTCCGGAAGGCAAATAGTATAACCATTCCTTAGCATTTCCCGCCAAAGAGAACGGGAAAGCTTTCAACTTTTCTCCATCCGCATTAATATCCGGTGGAAGCATGGCCATGACTATGGTATTGAAGTCCATAAGATGCTTGTTTGGGTCTTCATTCACCATGCCATGAAACTTTGGTAATTCTCTAATCAACCCCGGCTTGATATCAAAAGTTGAGTTAGTTTGGATACACCATTGTTATGTATCGAGCTTGTGAGAAGCTAGGTCCTTGAGTGTACGATCACCCATTGCTTCTTCTTCTATGTCCGAATCTGCGAACTCACTTGATGTAGAACGAGGAAGCGGAGTGTTAACCGCTCGAATGAAATCCTTTAGTTGAGTGCCGGATCGAAGACGTATTGGACTTGGTATTCCCTTTTTAAGCATTCACCAAATATATAGCACCTACAATAAGGTTCAAAAAACCAAGTTAGATACGGTATAGAATCTAACAAATCAAGAATAAAGCAAAAAGAAAAATAAAAACAACTAAAATCGTCCGTTGCTCCCCGGCAACGGCGCCAAAATTTGTATGCGTGTCGTAACCACAAAAAATTAATTAATATTTTACTACCTAATTAACAAGTAATATAGGGTAGTCAAGATCGATCCCACGAGGAGCAAGTGATTATAGTTGTCTTATAATGTCACAAAAGGGGGGTATTGGTTCAAGATTTTGAAAGCAAAAGAAATAAACAAAGTAATTAAAAGTGTAAGTTGAATTCAATAAAAGAGAATAGATCAAGGAATCCTTCTTCGCTGAAAAACAATGATTAAAGTTATGTTCTTTTCCACTTTTTATTAGTCATAGATTATCACCAACCGTAGGATAGTGAGGTTAAACTTAGCTAACCCCAAAATTCCTTTTTTCACCGAGTAACAAGTCCGATTAGTTATCAGATTCTATTCAAAAGAACCACCTTAAGGTTCGCTTACAAGATGTAATTCCCCGAACACATTAAGATTTATGAACTTAGGTTTAGTACTAGTAGTTAGACTCGGTTCGCTTGGTCCACTTTCTAGCGTTGTTTTTGTAGGATCAGAATATTGTCACAACAATATTCTTGCAAAATAAACAACAGTTCTGTGATACATCAATAATATTCTGCGACACATCTCAAAGTGACGTAAGGAATGACATATCAGATGACAAAAACATGAGAAAAGTGTGACATTTCTGCGATGGATCAATAAAACCTGCGAATGATTAAGGCGGTGCTAACTACGATTTATCGCAAGAACTCAGATCTGAAACTAAAGGGGATCATAGCTGTAAATGAGCTGTCATGAGCTGTAATCTACTATGTAAATGCCTATATAAAGGAAATGAATAGTTCCAGAGAGAGGGATGAATTTTTGAGTGCTAGGAAAGTTTTTAGGAGAGAGAAAATCTTATTAAGTGAATTGTATTCTTGATTACTGTAATTCTTTTAAGATCATATCAATAAAAAAGGTTCTTAATATTCAAATTGTGTCATATATTCTTGAGTTGGGTGTAGTGTGGGAATTCCTGCAACTACATTTTGGCGCCCAGAAACAGGGATGAATAGTTGAAAATCATAGCAAAAATTAGATAAAGGAAAGAAGTTATTCAAGAATTAGAAGAATATCAAGAAAATTGGTGGAAGAAAAGATGATTGAAATCAAAGATAATCAAAAGAAGTTGGAGTGTGGTGTAGTAACAAAGATGATGATAGATAAGTTCCATGGAGATATCAGAGGAAGGTTACATAAGCGAGATTTTGAAGGAAAGAAAATCATAACGGTTGATGAGACATCACCGCTAAAAGATTAGGAAAAATAGAAGATCACATTCACGGCAGCAGAAATTTCGAAAGAGAATTTAAGTCATACATATCCATTGGTGATTACAGTGTCTGTTGTACCAACAAGAAAAGACAAATCGAAATAAGATCTACTGAAGAGTGGGCGAGTGAATAGGACTCTGGTGGACGCAGGAAGTTCTGTGGATATAATGTTTTACCACACATTCAAGAAAATAGGATACAAAGATGAAGAAATGATTAGTCCAACATATCATATCCATGGATTTGGAAAATCTCTAACCAAACCTAAAGGTGAAATTGTATTGCGAATTCCGTTAGGGGAAATAGAGACGCAGATAACTTTGTGCGTGGTGGATGTAAAATCACCATATAATATACTGTTGGGAAGACCATGGATACATGCAATCAAGGCTGTGTCATCAACTCTACATCAGTGCATAAAGTTTCCTATGCCTAGCGGAATTGGCGAGATCAGAGGAGATGCAGATTATGCAAGCATTATGTTTCCAGAATGAAGTAAGGAATTGTGAAAATCAAATTCAATTGAGAAAACAGCGCAGAAAAATGAGGAGAGAAGAAAATAAAGAAGAAGAATTCAAGATTTACATGATAAGATCAGAAGAAGGAAAAGGAATATTTGGCGATGTATCGCAAGAAAGTGATGAACCAGCGGAGGCAATAAAAATTCCAACACCAATGGGAGAACATGAAGCCAGTTATACTGCAGCAGAACCAACAAAAGAAGTAAATATTGGAAGTAAAGAAGACCCAAAAATGCTGAAAATTGGAACTAAGATGGGTGTGGAGGAAGAAGAACAAACTGTAAACCTTCTACGAGAATACAGAGACATTTTTGCGTGGAATATGGATGAGATGCACGGAATAGATCCATCATTGCGTGTCATAGATTGGAGATTAACAAAAATGTGAGACCATTCAAACAAAGAATAAGAAAGATTGCGACCACTTATCATGCCAAGATAGAAGAAGAAGAACGAGAAGATGCTTGATGCAGGAATTATAAGGAAAGCAAAATATCCAGAATGGATCGCCAATATAGTAGTAGTTCCCAAGAAAAATAAGGGGATAAGAATTTGCATTGATTTTACTGATCTAAATAAAGCATGTCCCAAAGATAGTTTTCCCTTGCCAGATATTCCGCAGCTGGTGGAATCTGCCGCAGGAAATGATCGAATATCTTCGTTAGATGGATACAAGGGCTATAATCAAATCCCTCTTGCGGAAGTTTATAGTCGACTCGTTAACAAGGACCTATCCAATGTAGTTTGCTAACTCGGACCAAACTACCCCTACATGATAGGCCTGCGATCAAAAGAGAGATCATCGTTTTAACCTTGCTGCTAATGAGTCACTATCTAATGATCTAATTGACGGCTAAGCCTAATACTAGGTTTGATGTTTCTGCCACTAATAATCTCACACGAGAATGATATTGGAAACGAGGCTTATAATCCGAGATGATATCAAGAGCTTTTCTTTTCCTTTTCATTTGGTATTGCGATGATGACAAACGAAGAAACGTACCACCCACTTCTACTAGTATCCTCTCCTCTTTCAAATCATTAATCAGATGTTCTGTTATTTACTTAAGAAACTCTTCATTTCCCTTTTTCACAATTTGCGTGAAGAGTTTTTAAAATACTTCTCAGCTCCAGTTTCCTACTCTTTGAGTCTAAGAATGATATTGGAAACGAGGCTTATAATCCGAGATGATATCAAGAGATTTTTTTTCCTTTTCATTTGGTATTACGATGATGACAAAAGAAGAAACGTACCACCCACTTCTACTAGATTTTTTTTTATCTTTATCGTCTCCGCTTTCAAATCATTAATCAGAGGTTCTGTTATTTAAATCATTCACATAGACATAATAGATAGAAACAAATTTAATGGATCGAAACATGAAAAACTTTTTGTTCCTGACTGATGATTATTTGTTTAGGAAGAGTTGATGATTTGATTGGAAGAAATTGGGAATTTAGTTTGTGATTAGTGTCTTTGAAGTTAGGGTTCTTATATTTCTATGGAGTTGGTTATGGGGACGAGAGCTGTTTGGGGAAATGGGTGTGAAATTTGTGTGTGGTTAGTGAGTGTATTTAGTATCAATGGTTTTACACATACCACCTCTACCAACAACCCTAAAACAACCCCTCACAATAAGTGTGGGCTCCGCCGGTTGGAGATTAGCAAGGAGCCACTTTTGGGCCCACCAATAAAAATATGTGAGTAGTCGTTTTGGAGTTGTCACATGGGACGGTACATTAAGAGTTTACGATTTAGAACATACTGCATTCTTTGCTCCCAGAGGATTATATTGCTACACAAAGATGCATTTTGGGTTGCGAAATGCAGGAGCAACTTACCAAAGAATGGTGGAAAAGGTTTTCGCAAAATGGATACATAAAACTTTAGAGGTATATGTGGATGATATGTTGGTAAAAAGCAAAGAAGCTAAAAATCATGTGCAGGATTTAAGGGAAATTTTTTATCAGATGCGGCTTTTTAATATCAAGGTAAATCCTGAGAAATGTACTTTCGGAGTATCATCTGGGAAATTCTTGGGGTATATTGTATCAAAGGAAGGAATACAAGTTGATCCTGAAAAGGTGCAAGAAGTTCGAGATATGCCAACTCCAGCAACAATAAAAGATGTGCAAAAATTGAATGGACTTTTAGCCTCATTAGGCAGATTCATTTCGCGGTCATCAGATAAATGCAAGCATTTCTTCAACATACTAAAGAAGGGAACAAAATTTAAATGGACAGATGAATGTGAGAAAGCTTTTCAAGGAATTAAGGAATATTTGATGAATATATCCATTTTGAGAAGGTGAACCAGGAGAAGAATTGTTGATGTACCTTGCGACAACTCAACATGCTTTAAGCGCAATACTTTTGCGAAATGACGCAGGAGTTGAAAAACCAATTTACTACATCAGCAAAACATTCAATGCTGCGGAGAAAAACTATTCAAAGATTGAAAAGCTAATTCTGGCGTTAGTTTATGCGGCATCTAAACTTCGCATATATTTCCAAACACATAAAATCAAAGTACTAACAAAAGTACCAATTGAGTCAGTAATGAAAAATTCAAAAAGATCAGGCAGAGTTGAAAGATGGAACGCACAAGTGGGGCATTTTGAGATCCAATACGCAATTTTATCCTCGCCAAAATCTCAAATTGTCGCAGATTTTCTCGCAGAATTTCCTTTGGAGGATGATGAAGTTGTAGAAGACATGATGGATATAGAAGAAGAATACGGGGATCCAAGAGATCTTTTAACAGAACCAAATAGGTGGGAGATATTAGTAGATGGATTATCCAACGGAGAAGGAAATGGAGTGGGAGTCGTTTTTATTTCACCAGAAGGTGCAAAAATGGCATTTGCATTCCGATTAGAATTTGAATCTACAAATAATGAAACAGAATATGAGGTTGTAGTGCATGCTATAAGATTTGCAATAGAGATGAAGGTAGAGAATGCAAGAATTTCCAGTGATTCACAATTGATTATTCTCCAAATCGAAGGAGAATACGCAACTAATGATATAACTTTGAAAAAATATTAGAAACTTGTTGAAGAATTATCTGCGAAAATTCCAAAACTCAAGTGGAGGCATATTTCAAGAAGAGATAATAGGCTCGCAGATGCTTTTGCGTTTATATCAAGTATGATGGTAGACCCAACTGCGAGAAATATAAAAATACAAACACTCATAGCACCTTCAATTAATAAACAAGAGGAAGAGGAAGCCGAGGTAATGGTAGTAGAAAATAATGGCGAAGAATCAAGTAGAATTATCGCAGATTGGCGTGCGGAAATTCACACATATCTAGCAAGGGGAGAGGTACCAAGAAACAGATTAGAAGCACACAAATTAAAAAGTAGAGCAACAAATTATGAGTTAAGAGATGGGATATTATATCGAAAATCTTTAAATGGGCCTTCCCTCAGATGTTTGACACAAGAGGAAGGAAAACAAATACTAAAAATGTTACATAGTGGGGATCTTTTGGTAATCACGGCGGCGGAAGATCTTTAGCATACAGAACTAAAATGCAAGGTTATTATTGGCCATATATGCATGAAGATGCAAAAATTTTATCAAGAAGTTGCGAGGAATGTCAGCGATTTGCAAAAAGAATACATGCACCCGGAGAAACATTAACATCCTCAAAAAATGTTTGGCCATTTGGAAAGTGGGGTTTAGATATTGTGGGACCATTTGTACCAGGAACAGGGCAAAAGAGATATTTAATTATCGCAACAGATTATTTCACAAAATGGGCGAAGTTAAAGCAAGACAAACATATTCGTGATAAGGACATTTTCACATTTATATTTGAAAACATCACTTGCAGATTCGAATTCTGCAGCGGTTGGTGTCGAGATAATGGAAAACAATTTGAAGGACAAAATATAGAGATGTTACTTAATGCATTCAAGATAAAGTGCGGAAAATCGACTCCTTTATACCCACAGGCTAATGGTCAAGCTGAAGCAACTAACAAAACAATCGCAGATATCCTCAAAAAGAAGTTAGAAGGGCATCATAGAACATGGTGTCAACAAGTTCATAATGCAGTTTGGGCTTATAATACAACACGAAGAGAAGCAACTGGGGTATCACCTTTTTGTTTAACATATGGAGTTGAGGCGGTATTACCAACAGAAGTTGCTATTCCTACAACAAAAAGAGAAGCTTGGTAAAAGAATCTTAGTGCTAGTATGATTCTAGACAAACTTGATGAGGTAGAAGAGAGGAGGAAAAAGCATTACAACATATGGAGAACTACCATCGCAGATTAGCTCGTGAATATAATAAGCGAGTAAAGAAGCGTGAATTCCAAGTTGGAGATTTAGTTCTGTGAGAAACCCCAGAATATCAGCGAGAAAATGGAGGAAAACTAGCGAAAAAATGGGACGGGCCATATATTATCAAAGAGATAATTGGAACTGGAGCATATAAGTTAATGGATCCAGAAGGAAGAGACATGGGTCAAAGACTTGGCAGACCATGGAATAGACAATATCTAAGAAAATATTATCAATAAAGGTTTGAAAGACTAAGATGATCGGATTATACGCAAGCAATTGCGAGAGAAAAGAGATGATTCGCAAGAACAAAATTAGCAAAATACAAAGCAATTTTTCGCAATAATTTGCGAGATAATTAAGAATTTTAAATGCAAATGCATAAGATGGGCGCAAATCGCCTAAAAACATATAAGAATGGGACGATCCTTTGTGGCGTACACCTTAGTTCGCGGATTCTATTCCGTAAGAGGCAATGTCCTTAAAGTACGTCATAAGGGGGGTATCTCTTTGCATGACTATGGGAAAGGCTATCTGCTGCTTTGGAACCTAGTCATGGAGATTTGGGATTATAGAAAATCCATCAGGAGAGATAACTTGGATTCCCAACTATATAAGGTTATACCCTGGTTGGGCGCCCGAGAGTTTCTCCTAAGGAATGCAAAGTATGATCAAGGCGCCAAGGTACACGGTTGAGCTGTGGGTGCCCGGGACGGATGAACCTACCCTGGCCATCCATGGCAAGTCTTGAATTACGATGTGTTCGGCCCGAAGAAAACCTCACTAGGGTGTAGTCTCGTAACTATAAGCCATATAGGTATAAAGCATAAGAGGCTACGAAAACAACTGGTTGTTTTTAGAACCGGATGGGAGGAGCTAGTCTTGTATGGCAGAAGTACGTCTCCTTGAAGGGGCAACCAGGGGGGAGATAAGGGCGATACCCTCCATTAGGGAGTTGTGTATAAAAAAAGACGGCAATTTCATGGGACTTTATATTCGCAAGAATATTTAGGCCCGTCATATTGCCGCACGACAGGACAAAAAGCCTAAAGAAAAGTGTTAAGATGAGATCAATGGGTTTTTGTGATAAGATCAAAAAGATGAGATAAATGAAATTAATGATAAGAGGATATAATTCGCAAAAACGTCCTGCGATTTCATCGCAAAAGACGCCAATATCATAAGTCTTAAAAAGTAAAGAGAGATTAATCTCACAAGATGGCTTAGACTTATCGTATTTTCGCAGAGATCAAAATAAATGATAAGACAAGATCAATGGATTATTACATGAAAAAGTAAGAATGTCCTATGATCTTGTCACATAAAAGTGGCATAATAAGACCTTTAACTAGGAAGGCGAAATAAGACCACAAGAGAGATTATATCTGCGAAGCATATAACAAATTTTTCGCGATAATTCATTTATCATATTGCAGATTAATAACAAGAGGCAAGCATATGGGATATCTTACAATGGTAATATATTACATACTTCACAAGGAAGATTATGAGGGGAAAATATGGGGATTATAAAACAATATTTCATTATCTTCCTTGAGAAGAATCAAGATAGTAAAAAAAAAGATAATCAAGTTACAAGAATTTGTGAAGATTAGATTCAGATTAATAAAAATATATAATCAGAAGAAGATGATGGAGTTACAAAAACTGCAATGTTTCGCAAAAGAAGCAGGAAAAAGAAAGATTCAGAAATTACAATCATTCGCAGGACAAGGAAAAGAACAAGATATTTCGCAGAAATATCTTGAATAAAAAAAAATCTTATTTATCATTCTTGTTCGCTACTATTATCTTCACCAGCAACATCTTTTTCAGTTTGGGTTTCTCCATCACCAGCGATTATTTTTTGAGGAGGATTCTGTTCTTCTGTTTCTTTATGAGGATTTTCTTCCTCTTCTCCATCATTAGCGATGGCCTTTTGAGAAGGATTTTGTTCTTCTGCTTCATCGAGAGGGTTTTCTTCTTCTTCTATTTCTTTAGGTGGGTTTTGTTCATCCTCAGAAAAATCTTCTTCATTACTTGAATAATTTAGATCTTCATCTATGAGACGAGGAACTTCGTTATTATCTATCTCCAAGGGTTTGACCTTCATAGGAGGTAAAGAATGAGAGAATAGAACATTGTTTACGAGAACCTCAGTGCCTAAATGAGCCTTACGGAGGCAATTCTTTTCCCGATTTCTGATCTCTATATCTTTGAAGTATTCAAGATAGTCAAATATTCTTAATGCTCTGTTGCGAGAGTTAGAAAGCGCGGTATTCTTTTTGCGAAGTTTGGCCAACCTCATAGACAGATCAGAGATTGAAGTTTGAAGATGCTTCTCAGATTATGCAGAAGAAAAATTGCATATTAGATGGAATTCTCGCAAGAAATAAGATGGGAAAATACAATGAAACAATTAATAGACGAGGCAGTCAAAATGACTACCTTCCTTTTGCGAGGATAAAGTTTGAATTATGTTAAGGAAGCAACTCTTCCATTGATTCATGGTATCATCGAAAGTATCACCAACTTTACCTTTCAAACAAGATTTTATACTTTTCTCTTTAGAAAGAAGATAAGCATTTTCTTCTTTTAAGGAGGAATGGGATTTCTTCAGTAGAGCATAGTCATCTTTGAGACTGTTGACTTTTACGCTTAGAGCTAATCTACCTTTTATAAGTTTCTCTTGTTCAGCGGCAGATGATTCGGTTATCTTTTTAAGATCATCTTTCAATACACGAAGAGATTTCTTTTGGTTGTCACACAACTTTTGAAGATTACTCAATTTCTGCGAATAAACCATTGTTTTACTCACAAATCTACGTTTCTCTTGAGATAGGGTTTTGTTTTCATCTAATAAATATTCCACCTTCAAATTAGTCTGATTTAGCGAATATAAAAGTTGAGTGGCTTCATTACTTAGGCGATCTCGTTCACAAATTAGCTGATTATTCTCATTCTTAAGATTATTTATCTCGTCAATTGAATATGTTTGAAGAGTATTCAATCTACCAAATTGATTCTTCCAAGACTCTTTCCCAATGCGGGCCTCATCAGCGATTGTTTCCCATTCAAGTATCTTCATTAATTGGTTATGTTTTGAAGCTAAATATGCGTCAACAAATAAATAAAGAAAAATTGAGTACATAGAAAACAAAGAATTACTAAGGCAAAAACAGAGGCAAGAAAGTTATACCTTTCAGATCATCATTTCTGCTGCAAAGATATTCGCAATCCAATTCAGAATTGCGAAGCTTATGATCGAGAAGTTCACATTCTAAAGTTTTTGCTTGAAGATTCTTCTTCAAGGTTTCAATTTCACTTTCTAAAGCAGTTAGCTTAGATGAAGAACCGCAGGATCCGAGATGCTTGCTTAGAATCATATAAATATCCTGTCTCGCAGGATCTGTAGAAGATTTCATAGCATCGTTCAAAACTTCAGATAATATTTGAAAATCAGCTTCAACCCCTATTTATATTTCTTGGGAAGAAGGAAGAAGTAGAGGAAGAGGTTTTGGCGACAGTAACTTGAAGATTAGAATCATTCGTGGTAGTAGGAGTGAAAGAAGGAACTTGATTAGTCGCAGTTACAGTCTCATTCATCGCAACATCATTCATCGCAACTTCATTCACCACAACTTCATTCACCACGACTTCATTCACCGCAGCTCCCTTAACCGCAGTTTCACTTACCGTAGTTTCATTCACCACAGTTTCATTAATCGCAGGTTTATTTGCTGCTGATTCATTCACCTTAGTTCCAGCCATCAAAGATTCATCCAACGCAACTTTTAAAATATTGATGGAAATATTAGCATCAATAACTTCACTTGGAATTGATGAAGAAGTAGTATTGGTGTTAACATTGAAATTTACGCAAGGAGAAGGAGAAGATTTATCTTGCGGCGGAACAGGGTCTGCAGGCAAAAAATCAAGAATATCCACTTCATCTGAAAGAGCTTTAACTTGATGAGAACGCTTAAGAGGTCTAGAAATATTTTATTCACCATGCGAATAATAATGTAGATAAGTAACAGAGGCAACAATATTGTTATTTCAAAGAAATAGGTGTTTCTTACTACCTTATCATTCTCAGATCTTTTCGCCTTTCCAATACGCTTTTTCTGAGGACCCTTAGGGTTAGGGTTTTTAACAGTAATCTTAGTCTGAGAAGTAGTGTTACTGAAAAGGATAATATAAAATATGGGGATTATAAAGAAAATCAGGCGATAAAGATGATGAAACACGAACAAAATAAGGTTCAAGATAAGAACATACCTTTGAGTCTCCATTAGAACAGCAGCAGGAAGGATATTAGGAAAGAAAAAGTTGCAGATGAAAATTAAAAAAATTGAAGAAAAAAGAAAAGGTGAAAGAAAACCTTTCCTCGAGTGGGACATCTATTTATAGATAAAGGATGGGTAACCAGGTTAATCGGTAAAAAAGTAAGGATTGACACGTGCCAACGGTAAAGCGTAAAACAGGGAACTTTGTCGGGTAAAAAATAAGGAGTTGCGGCAAATCAAGAAACTTAACTTCTCATGATCTTTATTTTCTTCGCAGAAAAGATATGAGAAGAGGCAAGATGTAGGATCAGAATATTGTCACAACGATATTCTTACGAAATAAACAACAGTTCTGCGATACATCAATAATATTCTGCGACACATCTCAAAGTGACTTAAGGAATGACATATCAGATGAAAACGACAGAAACATGAGAAAAGTGTGACATTTCTGCGATGGATCAATAAAACCTGCGAATGATTAAGGCAGTGATAACTGCGATTTATCGCAAGAACTCAGATCCGAAACTA
This sequence comes from Papaver bracteatum, assembly GCA_023529315.1. Lineage (NCBI taxonomy): Eukaryota > Viridiplantae > Streptophyta > Magnoliopsida > Ranunculales > Papaveraceae > Papaver > Papaver bracteatum. The sequence continues at coordinate 167,289 of JAJJWX010002486.1, forward strand.
AAGGGGATCATAGCTGTAAATGAGCTGTCATGAGCTGTAATCCACTATGTAAATGCCTATATAAAGGAAATGAATAGTTTCAGAGAGAGGGATGAATTTTTGAGTGGTAGGAAAGTTTTTAGGAGAGAGAAAATCTTATTAAGTGAATTGTATTCTTGATTACTGTAATTCTTTTAAGATCATATCAATAAAAAAGGTTCTTAATCTTCAAATTGTGTCATAAATTCTTGAGTTGGGTGTAGTGTGGGAATTCCTGCAACTACAGTTTTCATACACAATTGCTCCACGGAATCCCTCCGCAAGGTCTTGTGTTTTCTACTTGTGTAAAGAGTCAAGAAACTATTACGTATTCCCTAACTTTCACTAGCTTTAGATTAAATTAACAAGTTAATTTAGCGTGCACTCCAAACAACCTATCAATCAATCATGAACATTAATATTAGTAAAAACAAACGATAATCTTATGAAAAACTTCAAAGTAGAATTGAAACAAAACTCAAACCATATGTTAAGAACTAGGAATTCATCCTCAATCAATAAGAAAATTAGCTACTCATAATTTGGAGTTCACACAATAATAATAATAATAATTAAGAAAGAAAGAAAGAAAAACTTATTGAAAAGATGATGGTTGCTCCTTCCTCCAATCCTTGTGCACTTTAACTCCTTCTCCAAAGTAGATGTGTATATAAAGTTGTAGAGAACTCCTCTATTTATAGGCTTCAATACTCTCCATATCTTTGTAGGAAAAGAATCCTCATTCCAAAAGAACACCACTTTTCCAATTTGAGCCATAGTCCAATTTCTAGTCCAATTCTCCAAAACTTCCAAGTTTTCATCCAATTCCCAATTCTAAGTCTTCACACATATGAGAGAAGCCCATACAAAATTCTATATTTTTGCTCGCCAGAAAACTGGGGTTTTGGCCGGAATTTTTCGCCGCCAGCCACCTGAAAATTCTCTCCGTCTACGGAATATTCCGTCAGTCCACCGTTAGGACTTACGGTCAAAAGTCAAACTTAACGGTCATCGTCAGTCAATGAGTCAAGGCAGAAAGAGCGAATCAGCCACCGAGTCAGCATCTTACTCGGCTAACTCAGCTGAGTTGAATCGGTTAGCGCTGAGTTGACTCACGGTGCGATAGAACTGGACAGAGTTCAATTTGTTTATGGGACTTTCTCAGGCCGATTTCAGGCCGATCTATAGTCTTCAATCCCTGCACAAATCCTAGCACATACATCTATTCGTTCAGGCACTTAGTCTTGCAATATAGCTTCAATTAGCCAACAGCTGCACCTTCACTCCATTCCCACGATCGCGACAAAAGTTGCGGCTTTGTTTGCAGACAATTCATACCGGCATCACCAGCTGTGTCTTGCCTCATACTCTTAGTAGTTGTGTCCTTGAGCTCTGCCTCATACCAACAATTCCTTCACAGACTCATATCCTCCTTCAATTCAAATAGCAGCAGCACTAGCATCCTCTCTTAATCAGTAACTCAGTCTTGAATCAGTAGAAAACTTCAATTCCTTACCAGCTCCTAGCTTCGCTTGAATTTTCTCAAACCATCTCATTTACTCCATCAACCACATCTGATACAAACCCATCTTTGAGTCAATTTTTTCACCTTCAACATCTTTGTAGTTCAACCACACTGCACCACCAACAGAAACTCATCTCCTCTTCTCTGTTGAATCGACTCACATAAACATCTACTTCTTCACTGCCAGCCTCATATCACCACCAACACAAAATCATCTCAAAACCCACTTCAATCTCGCTGCTATCTCTGGTAGATTTAACCCAAAATCAAAACCCATCTGTCTCCATCGATCTCCCATCAACAGCATCTTTGAACAGCCCTGAATTACCTTCTCAAACCCAATTCGATCCCCTTCAATTTCTTCTCAACTTAACAGAAAATTGATGATTAAACTCCACCAGCGTCTTCCAATTTCCAACACCACTACAAACCCTAATTTCAGCCTTCATCATCATCCATTTCTCCTCCACAGCACCATCTCCATCGATTGATTTCTGAAACCCGTCTTCATTTCGATTCCGACGCAAACCCATACTCATTCTTTTCTTAGCAACATCAATGGCACCAACATCTTCATCGATCTCCCACTTTTCCTCGAGCTCACTGAATCTCACAGCAGCAGCCGCTCACCTCTCTTCTCATTTTTAGGGACAATTGATTGAGAAGAGGATGTTTCTCGATTTAGGGTTAGGCATAGGGTAGGATGGTACACCCCAGGGATAACAACCACCCCATACTGGGGTGCTTAATAATAGGTGGTCATCTGATAGGGGCTAACCAAGTTGGCCGTCCCTTATCCTCAGCTGGCCTTTGTTTAGTACTCCTCCAATTAGAGTTGCCCCTTAACCATTACCGGGCTCCAGATAGTGCTCGCCCTATGAAATGACAAATTTTCCCTTTTTGCTCAATTTTGGTGATTTCTTCTTCTTTTTCTCTGTGCGACTCCATAGTACCTAATAGCTCAAAAACACACGTAAAATACATAATTTACTAGAAAAAAAGCAAAGAAAGCATAAACTACTAGATAATAAATTAGGTGTATTCTACACCTATCATATATCTCTGAAGATGATCACTCTGAGATAGATTCATCAGATGAAGATCTTGACAAATCAGTCTCGATGATCACAAGACAGTTTATGGATCTTTTTTTGAAGAGAAGTGAACGGTTCTCCAGAGATAATCCTAAGGCATCAGTCAAACCTCATAATCGTGTTCCTCCTAAAAATAGGGATATTGATGAAACTGATGATGAGAATATGCCTTTGTGCTTTAAGTGTAAAGGATTTGGTCATTTTGCAAACGAGTGTCCAAATCGGAGAAAATACACTAGGAAAAAAGGTCTAGCTACAACTCTTGATGAAATGTCTGACGATTATGATTCAAATGAAGATGAGAAATCAAGTGTTGAATCTCTTGGTGAAAATATTGATTTTGATATTTGTAGCAATACACATATCAATTTTGATATTCTTTCAGAAGATAATCCAACCATTCTGGAAGAAAAAGTTGACCCTTTTCTTGGATACATTGTTTATAATATTTCAGGATCCACTATATGCCTAGCCGCCTGCACAATTCAGAAGCCTGATTATTATCCAAGTGTGACGTTCTCATATTGTTCATTAAAAGGCCATGAACTCTCAAGGTGTTATAAGTTCAAACAAAAGCAAAGACACGTCAACAAACTTCAACGAAGAGCAAATCATCTAGCAAGAAAGATCAAACTTGCTCAGAAGACCGCAGAGGTATATAAGATTTTATCTTCATCTAAGAAGTTAATTTCCAAGGAAAAATCAAGACCATTTGAGAATAAAGTATGGTCAAATCATTTTGATAGACAGAGGTTTGTGGATTCCTCTCAAGAGGAAATTGGTGGACAAATTGTTGTTCAACACAACACAAATTAATTGTGTTGTGCCTAAAATCTTGTCTCATGTGCCTGATCAAAAGAGACAATGATTTTGTACCTCTTAGGATTCAAGAAAATTTTTGATTCTTCTTTTCTTAGTTTTTTCTTATTCTTGTCTATCAAACAAAAGAGAAAAGGGTACTATAGATAATTCTGCTCTTTATATGGATAAGAGTTGATCGTCCACGAACCTGTTTTAGGTTTCAAACCCTACATTTATTTTCCTTCTCTAAAATCTCTCTTTATCTTAAGACTACTTGTTGAGCTAATTGTGAATTCCTCTCACAAAGCCATACACTTATGGATGCTCCAAGAATGATGTCTTCTAATGAAAAAGAAGGTAATGTGATTGTTAAGCCATCAATCATGAAGGAAAAAGAAAAATCTCTATTGCCTCCAACCTTGAAAAGAAAAAGAATGAATACGAGGAAGCCAAGAGCTGTTCCTTCAAATTCTCAGAAGTTTTCTGATGTTCTTGAAGTGTTGAAGGAGCTGCGAAAGGAGATTCAACAAATAAAGGCTTTTGTGTATAAGACTCATGAGATTCAGAAGGCCCTGGTTCGACAACAACAACCAAAAAAGGTTCATTGATATAAACTCCTTTCTTAATGAACCCTATGTTCTAATGTGTGTTGACAACAAGGAGTTCGGGGACGATAATGAATTCTTCAAAGGTCTTAATGTCTAGTAAATCTTCTATGTTTTATGTTTTATTTAAAAGAATAACTAGTGTTTTGGAATAGCAATTATTGTGATTACACATAGCTATATCCAATGATTTTATCTTCTTGTTTTTAGATTTATTGGTTTAAATTCTAAAGTTGTTTGGAAGATGATGGTTGCAGTATTAGTCTTTTTGATTTTATATATTGCAATATTTTGATGGGATTTGTGTGTTTACGTCCGTGTACTTGATTATCCCATATTTTGTCAAATGTAAAGTCTTTCACGTATTGGTATGCAAATATTAATAAATGAATGAATGGACTTTTGGAAAAACACAAAAGTTAAGCCTATATTGTCAATCTTTGATGTAAGATAGGTTAAAATCTTTTGTGATTCAAGGATAAAGTCTATTATGTCACTTTGTGATGGAAAAATAGAATAGGTCCTTGTTTTGTTATCCATGGTATAGAGATTAATTGTTCCATATTATTATGTATTACCGTGAAGGTTCCATCTTGTATCTTATGTTGAGCATGATACAACTAAGTCGATTTCTTATTGGCATGGTCGGTTTTTCCATAAAGATGCAATATGTTGAGCATTAAGAACTAAATTAATCAACTTGTGTGGTTATTTAGTTTGTATTCCATGAGTTCTCTCATGTTGAGTACATGTACGGTTAAGGTTGTCATTTCCTATGATAATGTTAGTCGGGGTTCCATAATCTCTTATGTTGAGCCCAAATAAACTAAATAAATCATCTTGTGTGATTATTTAGTTAGAACTCCATAGATTTTTCTCATGTCGAGTGTGGACAATTGAATTGATTACTTTGTGATTAGTTTAATTGTGTAATCCGGTTAGAATATTTATGAGTTTTCTTGTGAATAATCTAATCGATGAATTAAGTCTCCATAAGTTTACTTGTGTTGAGCATATTTAGTCAAATTAATCATGGTTCGCTTTGGTTAATATGATTGAATTCCAAATTCATACTTGTATGCAATTTGTTGAGTCTAAAGAAATCCTTCTTTTCTCTTGAAATTAAGGTCGCTCTTGATGTTCCTTAGGGAATGACATCTTATGGGGGAGTGTTCTTTTGAACTTGCGCTTAATTTCCAAATATTTGTGGGGATTGCGGCTGTGGAATTTTTAGGGGTTATCTTATATCTTTATAAACTCCATGATAAATGCATTTAGCCTCGGCTTTATGATTGCATCTAAACAAGATGATAAAACATTTACCTTTGGTCATGAAATGTCTCTTACGAAAATTTCATTAGGATCCCATTCTTGTACCTTTGCCAATTTTATTGACAAAAAAGGGGAGAATTAATTGTAGTTCACACTACAAATACATATGGTTTTCGGATCATTATGTAAGGAGGAGTGGTTTCCATGTGAGATGGAGTATTGACTAAGGGGGAGTGAAGTATCACCATAGTATTTTTGTTAAAGTTGTGATGCAATTGGACTTTTACGTTGTGTAATAATACTATGACACTGTATAACAATGATTGAGAACCAATGCTTTTCTCATTGTTATATCTACGGATTTTCAACAACGATGATACTAAATTTACAACCTTTGGGATCATTGGACTACTTGGATGTGACGAAGATTTCGAGTATTGTTGAAGATTATGCATGTGGATTAGGAGCTACAAAGTTTATTTATATAATTTTTGTATTCCATATGTATTAATAGTTTTGCCACTAAAATTGACAAAGGGGGAGATTGTTAGAGCACTTCTCGGTCAAACTCGCATGCATTGCTATCTCAACCATGTTTGTCAATCTTAGTGATCAAAACTATATAGTCTTGATTTCTAGTCTACTATAGCTAAGGTCTCGGACTAGGATAAAAAGTGTAGTTGAGCTCAAGAACTCCATGGCGATCATCACACAATACGAAGGACTACTCAAGGAACTAGTGGATCTTCATCGACTAAAAGGTATGTGGAGACTTGAATTTATCTATCACTCAAAAGTCTATCTACTCTATCTCCTATCTTGAGACAAAAGTCGTTTTAATTTATAGACTAAGAATATGCACATGTGACATTTCGAGCGGAGTATATCTTGCTTATCTATTTCTCGAAATGTGTGTTGGTAAAGCTTTCGCTTTAGCCAAGTTCATCTTTGCCTAGTGACGAAAGTCATGTTATGTTTCAATCATTTTGGAAATCGCTCTGACAAAAACTAGTTCGTGAAAACAACTATATGACGTCCTCTGAGAATGTTTCAATGATTGAAATGAGAGTTTAGACTATATAACCATTGTGGGATAAACATTGTTATGGAAACACATATATGTATAAGTCCTTAACACTTGAACCGAAGTTTGTGAACTTTGTTGATCAAGTGGAACCGGAACGTGAGCAGCAACTCAGTCCACGAACCTAGTCCGTGAACTGGCATAAGTTCTCGAACCCGAGAATATCTGCTGAAGTTGAAGCTCAGGTGCAGTCCACGAACCCAGTCCGCGAACTGACGGAAGTTCTCATCCCGAGAAATTCAGCTGGAGTTTATTAACTTCAAACTGTTAGCTTGAGTCCGTGAACTCAGTCCGCGAACTCAAGAGGTTATGTCTGAAAACGTTGTTCGTTCGTGAACTTATTCTAAATTACTAAGGAATGCTTTTGCAAACCATGGCTTTATAGTTCATGATTAATGATTCGAGTGAATCACATCGTTTTTGATTCAATTGTGTCTCTTGTAGTACTTGAGATCTCATAGCAATTGAACAACTCTCTAACTAGTTCATTTGAGTCATTTGTACTAGTTATGGTGAAGAAGAATATGGTTGATATGAAAGTTATCATTTGGCTAACCATTTGGTTGACTAATATTGAACCAACCATTGTACACGTTTGGGTACGGTTACATGAACTCAAAACTTCAAGTACATGTGTGTATGACAAGCTAAGTTTTCGATCTAACGGTTAAGAGATATTAGCTTGTATCTAATCAGGTTTTCATCTAACGGTGAATATTGAATGCTTTGTTACTAAGCTAACATTGATTGCAAACCCTGATTTGAAAGACTATATAAGGGAGAACTCTAGCAACTGGGAAACCTAATCCCCACACATTATGTGTGATACTAGTTTGCTAAAGCTAGATTCGATTCTCCTTTAACCTTTGGTTTTCTATTTCTAAAACCAGGTCAACAACTTAAAGACTTCATTGGGATTCTGAAGCCAGACCGATACTACTTATCTTGTAGTTATGTGATCTGATCTTTCTATTTATATCGTACGAGTACAATTGTAATAATTGGCTTGAGATTTCTATCTCCGATAGGCAAGATAAAAGTAGTCACAAACATCTTCATCTCATTGTTTGTGATTCCTCAATAATCTTCTTCGCTGCGTCGATTAAGTTTATTGTGAGGTGATTGATGAAACTGATATGTTCTTCGGGAATATAAGTCTGGTTTTATCTATTGGTTCATGTTCACCTTGATTTATCAAAAGATAGAACAAAATTCATAGGTTTATTCGTGGGAGACGAATTTATCTATTACCTGTAGACTTTTCTGTGTGAGACAGATTTTTTTGCTAAAGTCTTCGATTTTGTGTTGTAACAACTCTTGGTTGTGGGTGAGATCAGCTAAGGGAATCAAGTGCGCAGTATCCTGCTGGCATCAAAGGCGTATGAGCATAACTGTACCTTAGATCAGTGTGTTATTGGTTGGGGTTCAACTTCAGTCCAGACCGAAGTTAATTTGGAGTAGGCTAGTGTCTGTAGCGGCTTAATATAGTGTATGTTTAATCTGGAATGTGTCTCGGGGTTTTTCTGCATTTGCAGTTTCCTCGTTAACAAAATTCCGGTGTCTGTGTTATTTTTTTTCCGCATTATATTTTTATATAATTAAAATAATACAGGTTGTGGATTGTTCAATCGATTAGAATATCTGACCTTATTGGTTGTTGATTTAAATCGATTGACACTTGCATATTGGTCTTTGGTACCATCCAAGTTATCTCTCTTTAATTATGCTCGCGAATTTATTTTCTTGAGTAAATCAAATCGAGAGATTGAGATAATTATTCCTTGAGTATTTTCTATTGATTGAGTCGTGTTGATTCTCTAGAAAAAAACTCGGAGTTGTCCATATAGATTGCTAATCAAAATATTGGGTGAGGTTGTTAGACCCCTGCATTTTCACTATCAGTATCATTATTATCGTTATCATCAGAACTTTCGCCAGATTGAAGATTTGAAAGAGAAAGAGAATGAACTTTTCGTTTCTTTGAAGGTGGGGCAGCAGATTTCTCCTTGTGAAGAGAACCTTTACCTTTGCCTTTGGTATTCACAACCTTAGATCCTTCTTCTTCAACAACAACAACACCAATATTCACACACAAATGAAGATAAGAAATAGAGGCAACAATATTGTTAAAAGTAATAAAAAAAAGTGTTTCTTACTTCATCTGTGATGGAGCGTAGAGCAGACAAAGTACTAGCTTTCTCAGTCCTGTTGTAGCTTGATCTTAGCTTTTTAATCTAAATTTTTCGCAAGGGTTAGAAAATAAGAAAGTAACAATAAATGAAAGATTATGAAGTGAGCAATACTTGAAGTCATACTTCTTTCTCTTTCTCGGGCCAATTAAATACCCAAGGTTGATAAGCAGCGAGATTCGCAAGAAGTACATTTGAACCAGAAATATAAGGCCCCTTCAGAACCAGTGGAAAAACACACCATCTGTCATCTTTAGATTGGCGAGGAGTATTATTTTTACTAGAATGCCAGTTGATATCATGCATAAGCATTTTATCATCAGCAATGTTATCTTTTCTCTTCAAGCGGACACCCCAGCGAGTACTATCTTTCTTCATGGGTATTAATTCATAATTCTCAAAGAAACCCTCTACTGTATATTTTTCGGCAAGTATTTCCAACTCCTTAAATTCTGGATCCCTAGCTTCTTTTTGATAAAGAGACCCTTTACCTGCACCACGGTTAGCGAATTCAAGAATTAAACGAATGCATTCCACACTCAATTGGTAAATGGCTTTGCATGAGCAAGAATTTCGTAAAACAAAGGAAGATTAGGATCATATAGAGGAATGAGAAGGCCAGCAAGAATCTGACCAAGCGAAACTATGATTTCTTTATCATCACAATGATGATCAGAAAATAATTTAGCAGAAAGAATGGATTTAGCTCCTTGATTGGGAATGGTGGCTAATGTAAAACCCTTCTTTTCGAGATCTCTCTGAATTTATACAAAAGAAGTTTCGTACTTATGACTGCTTGGAGGAATTTTAAGTATGGTAATGAAGAAGAAGTTAAAGATTGAAAGAAGTAGGAACGAGAAAATTTACAACAGCAGGAGCGGAATTTACGGAAGAACAGTGAAGAAAAATTGCAGAAAAGATGAGAAGAAAAGTAAAAAAGAAGGGAAGAGAAGAATGAGAAGAATATATATAGAGAGAAGAATTCTTGAGAAGATAAACACATTTAATGCGAAGAGTAGAAGTGAACGGTTGAGAAATAGCGGTTGAAAAGGACGTGTCAAGAAATGGATGGAAGAAAAGATACATGTAATAAATTCTGCGTAAAGTACAGAATCATGTTAGTACAGAAGAATATGGAAAAATGAACAGCTGCGGCATTTTGAAGTACAAATTTTCATGACATTCTCCCCTTCGCAAAGAAGACATGAGAAGAGGCAAGATGTAGGATCATAATATCGCAACAATAGCACTCTTGCGAAATTGTCAATAACGATACTCTTGCGAATATCGCAGAATTATTACAGAAATGACGTGACAGATGACGACAGCTTAAACACGAGAAAGATATGAAGATAGCGAGATTTAGGAATGTTATGAAATTCAATATTTGTATACTGCGAGAATATCGCAAGCTAGATCCGAAAATAAAGGACAGCTTAGCTGTCATCCACTATGTAATACCCTATATAAAGAGCCGAACAGGCTTAGGGAAGGAGAGATCTTTTGAGGGTGGAGAGAAAGTTTTGAGGAGAGAGAAAGTCTAGAATAGTGGTTGGATTCTTGATTTCATTTCTTTCTTGTAAAATTTCTTAACTCAATTAATAAAAAGTGTGATTGTTGATCTTAAAGGTGTGTTGATTATTATGAATTCTTGTGAGTGATGTATTGTGCGAATTCCTGCAACTACAACGCCCATGGGGCCGAGCCCACCGGCTAGCCGGTCGTGCCCTAGCCATGGCCGGTCCCATGCCTCTCCCATTATTTTCCTAATTTTTGTTATTTTCATGAACTCATGAAAACTCCTTGATTTTAGCAACTTTCCTTGTTTTTGCAAAACTCATGAATTCTCCATAACTTCATGGATTCATAAAAAACTAATAATATTATAAAATAAGGAAAGGTGCTCGGGACCGGGCAACCTGACCGGCCGGACATGCCCAAGCCGTGGCCGGCCCCACACCTTACAATCCTTAGCCTATTATAATAATCATTCCCCAATCTCATGAAACTCCTCGGTTTCAACAAAATTCATGGATTCTCCATAACTTCACGAATTCATGAAATAATAATAATAATAATATTATAAAATAGAGAAAGGTGTGTGGGACTGGGCAACATAGCCGGCCGGCCATTCCCTAGCTGTGGCCGGTCCCACACCTTGCAATCATTAGCTTTTTATAATTATTATCCCTAAACTCATGAAACTCCTCCGTTTCAACAAAAACTCACAGATTCTTCATAACATCACGGATCCATGAAATAATATTATAAAATAGGGAAAAGTGTGCGGGACCAGGCAACATGGCCGGACGGCCATGCCCTAGTCGTGGCCGGTTCCACACCCTGCAATCCCTAGTCTTTTATAATTATTATTTTCCTCGAATTCATGAAACTCCTTGGTTTGAGCAAAAATCATGATTTCTTCATAATTTCTCAAATTTTGCTCAAATCATGAAAATTCAAGAGCCAACATGGTCATGTGGTCGGCTAGCCTCTCACGGAAAATTTAGATGTTAAAATACTCTTATTTTAATATTTACAAAATATTGATCAATTGAGCATACATGCTCATTCCAACAAAATCAAGAATTTCAGTCAAGATGAAACTCTTCTGAAAATTCGCAATGTTACTCGAACGCACATCAGAAAATACTGAAACTCTCAGTATGGAGAAACGAACACCATGGAAACACGCACAATCTCTAATGACCGACCAGGTTTATTCCTAGGGAATGCACAAAGCCGGTCCCACATGTTTTCATAATTCTGACTTAATTTGCTGAATTGCTCGTATTGGGCCCAAACTCTCTCCAACCAACCTGGGGATTGCTCAAACGGACAATATCTAGTACAATGACCACCAAGAGCATGTCTCATGCTCTCTTGGTCGGTCCCATATTGCATACCGAGGTTTCATCACCTAATGTTGAACCCAGCAGTAATTCAATAAATGATGAAACCGACATTTAATCATCATTCCTTCACCAACTCTCTAACTGAGAACCCTAGTACACGCTCACTCGAGTAATTGGGCATCACATGGACGTCCATGGTATCATGTGGTCGGTCCCTCCTTTGCTCATGCCCTATTTTCAGCAATTAGTCGACTAATGAGCAATTCTTCAAAAATTAGGGTTTTTGAACAAACGCCCAACAAATCATTATTCTGAGCAAGTTCAAACACCAAATAAACTTATGTTGATCCACGCTGATTAATTATATAATATTCGGTATTCTGCCAATATTTTAATTGGGTCCCGTCACCCATAATTAATTCGTCGAATTGAGCAATACTTGCTCAGTTGCTCAAATATTGATCCAGCTATCATTATTTAGTAATTTATCAGTAAGTTGTCGAATTGAGCAATACTTGCTCAGTCGCTCGAATATTGACCCAACTATCAATATTCAGTAACTTATCAGTATTTCGTCGAATTGAGAAATACTTGCTCAGTTGCTCGAATAATCCATATATATTCAGTAACTCATCAATATTCAACAACTCATTGAATTTACAATATTTTCTCAGACGAGCAACATTAATATTCGTGAATCGCTGAGCATTTTGCAAACATGCTCAATTCAACAAAACCTAGGCTCATTTCCTAATCAGTCAACAACTGACAAACTCAATACACGTCTTTCATACAGACTCCAAGATTCGTGAGATATTAATCACGTCAAATTGGGGGGATAACAACTAGGGTTTTGGTCTGGCGGCCTACATCATGTGGACTCATCCATGACAAGAAATGTGTGTAAGTTGTGTCAACGGTTGAAGGAGTTAGCAAAGTAGTGGGTGCACGATCCGTCAAGTCTCCATAAGACACGGAACTGACTTTACCACGATCTCCCATTTTCCCACTCTTTCACTCAATAAACCATCACACTTACAGGGATCAAGGTGTTCACAACTCTGATAGTATAAATAAGTCTTTGAATCCATGATTGAGGACAACGAACAATCACTAGCTATCAGCAATCGTCCACACAGAATATCTCGAGTAACTACTCTCAATAATTCATCAATCCATCAGAACTTATTCGAACTCAACAGTTTACAAATTATTGCAGAAACCTTTAACACATCAAAAATCCTTGATCATCACTGATCCTACACAATTCTCAGCTTCCCTCCTACAAATCAACCCATCTCCCTCTTTACGGCCGAATTGACTATGGAACGGCCATTGACTTGGTTTAGGTCGGAGTTCTACAGATTGATCTCTCCAATCTAAGTACTCCCTTTGCAGTGCATATGTGTGAGGTTAAGCAGTTTCCCTAGTCGAGGAGTCTCGACAACACGCTCGACTCTTCACTTTCCTAAAAAACCAGCGAACGTTTTTTCCCCATCCACAATTGAAAAACAAGCTTGAGATAGCAAAGCTTGCGAGTTCGACCGAGTAGTTCTCTAACAATCTCCCCCCTTGTCAATTTTAGTGACAAAACTATCAATACATATGGATTACAAAATAAATAAACTTTGTAGATTCTCATACAAATGCTTGATCTCCTTGGTTTATCAACATTACTCTAAATATTCGTCACTTCCAAGTACTCCAATGATTCCAAATGTGTTCAACACAGCATCATCGTTGTTGAAGATCCGTGGCTATAATAATGAGAAAACAATTGCTCTCAATCATTGTTATACAGTGTCATAGTATCATTATACAACATCAAATTCCAATTGCATCACAACTCTGACAACAATACTATGGTGATATGTATCACTCCCCCTTATTCAATACTTCATCTCAATATGAAAACCACTCCCCCTTACATAATGATCCGTAAACCATATGTATTTGTAGTGTGAACTATACATTAATTCTCCTCCTTTTTGTCAATATAAATTGGCAAAGGCATGAAAACTAGTGGGATCCTCATGAAATTTACATAGAGATACTTCATGACCAATACAGGCAACATACCAACTTTTTTAGATGCCATCAAATAACCGAAACTAAATGCATCCATCAATGAGTTTATAAAGATACAAGATAACCCATATAATATTCCACAGCCGCACTCCCCACAAAGATTTGGCAATTAAGCACAAGTTCAATTAAGAACTCTCCCCATAAAATGTCATTCCCGAAAGAACAACAAGAGCGACCTTACTTTTACAAGAAAAAAAAAGGATTTAATTGAAAAACACTAAGATACTTAATAGAAGTTTAACCACTGAAACAAATGCAGAATTGAAGTGACACTTAAATTGGAATTCTGAATTCAATTTCCCAACAGGTCGAGATAAGTGCAGGGGAAATAATTTAGGAAAGACTAATGAACCAAAACAACACCAATAGACTGCCGTAAGTTTTGAAATGTAGTAGTATCTAATGGTTTGGTGAGAATATCAGCCAATTGTTGTTCGGAAGGCACAAGTTCCATATTTATGATATCATTTTCATAGAGATCTCGAATAAAATGGTACCTTATATTAATGTGCTTAGTTCTTGAGTGCTCAATGGAATTCTCAGTGATACGAATCGCGCTGGAGTTGTCACAAAAGATCTTTATTATTACAGTATCAATTCCATAATCAGCAAGCATTTGTTTCATCCATAAAAGCTGAGTACATGAGCCCACAACAATATATTCTGCTTCACATGTAGACAGGGATTGTGAATTTTGTTTCTTGCCAAGCCATAAGATTTAATCCTACATAGTAGAAACCCCCTGAGGTACTTTTTCAGTCTTCCACACATCCTGCCCAATTAGCATCTAAATAGGCAGAAAGATCAGTGTTAGTGTCAAAGGTGTAAGATAGACCATACCCGACAGTGTGATTAACGTATCGTATGATCCTTTTCGCAGCTGCAAGATGAGATTCCTTTGGATTTTCCTGAAACCTAACACAATAATCAACACTAAAAGCAATATCAGGTTGTTGATGGTGGTTTTTAATTTAGAGCTAAAACTGTAAAATCCTATATTTAGCACTGTAATCCTGTAAAGGAATAAAGGCCATTTAAAAGTAACGAGTGCTCAAACCTATTTACTTATACATGTATTGAGAAACTCAGTATAAATATGAAATTTACTCAGAATGATGCGCATAATAGGAATCCCAAATATTCTATGAATTCTATATTCTACCAGCATTATTAACTAATGCATGACTTACCTATTATTTGCATATGCTATGTTCCCATCCGAACTCTCAATATTGACATGACATGATGATCAATGCTCACTCTCAGCAGAGTAGCATGAATCTCTCGAAGTGCTAGTATTGGGATCTGCACAAAAAATACTCATACAGGCTACATCGCTCTCTGACAAAGAGATCAACGCGATCACACACTTTTTAAATTAAAGTTAGCGTGATCGAACGCATATTAAAGAAAATATAGACTTTTAATACCAGTCTCAGAAATAATCACGCCACACGATTTGGATGCACAATTTAACAAGCTTAGACTACTCCTAGCAGAACTAGGTAATCACCATAGTGATCACCGGCAGGTCCACTAATGCCCTAGTCGATCGAGCCCTATTTAGCACATTCAAAATTGCTTCAAACGCCGACCCAAACATGGGTGTTCGCGCTACTTGAAAATAGCTCAAACGAGCTGAGACCGACAAAAAGGGTCTCCAAATGTATCGCGTCCTTCCGACTTAGCCGGCCTAGTTGGACGGATTGGATCCCATTTTGAGCGATCAAAGAGGTGCCAACGTATTCACCGTTGGCCCAACTCCTCCATTGGTTGATCGACCTATCTACTGCAAAACCAGAGCGCATCAAATCGTTCGCCCAAAGTAGGGTGAACGCGCTGCTTTAAAAACCCTAAAATTACGTTTGCGGCAATGCCCTACTGTCACAAATCAATCACGACCATC
Source organism: Papaver bracteatum (assembly GCA_023529315.1). Classification (NCBI taxonomy): domain Eukaryota; kingdom Viridiplantae; phylum Streptophyta; class Magnoliopsida; order Ranunculales; family Papaveraceae; genus Papaver; species Papaver bracteatum. The sequence goes on from JAJJWX010002486.1 coordinate 182,726, forward strand.
CATCTTAGCCATCTTAGTTGAGAGGCTTAGATTTAATTTCAAGTGACCCTGAAGATGTCAACGTGATCACCGTCGACTCACCTTTACACGTGACCGACCGGCCTGCTCGAACTAGCGCTTGATGCCTTGAATCGCTCGCCCAAAAGGGTTGGCCACGCGCCCCCCTAAACCCTAAAGTTACTTCAATGGCAGTATATAACTGCCGTAAATCATCTCATCTATCCAACCTTGCCAAACTAGTTGGATGGTAAAGATTTATTTTTACAAAACCAACAAAATAACATTGTGATCACCGAACATCCTCCCTCCATAGGGAGTGATCGACCAAGTAATGGCTCGCCTATAGGGTCATCAAACAATCACTCAAAGAGGCTCGGTCATGTTACTTTTAAGACGCTCAATCTGTGTCTGATTCAATCGATCTCAAAAATAGCGATGCTTCTAGCACATCGATTTTTTTCAGCTGCTTATTCTAAAGCGATACTTCACATACATCGATTATAAGAAATGCTTTATGAATATCAGTTTTACAAATAATTTGTTATTTAACCTAAATGCATTATGTGCTGAATTTAGCGGAAAGTCACTAGAGACATCAAACATGTCACAAACTAGGGGATTCTCGCTGGGGTATTGGTCTGGAGGTGTACAGTGTGCAGCATGCAACACGCCCATTACGAGAATGTGTCAAAGAATAACGGAACGTTAATAGCAATGAGATAGTGGGTGAAGGCGTGACTAGTTTCCCCTCATAGTGGAAACGTGGTGATCACCACTCTTTACACAACTCCACTTCCTACGAGATTAGGGGTGTTCGAACATGACTTATATAAATAGGTTTTTCAACCTATTAAAACACAATAACACAAGTAGCCAGAAACCATTTTCTGATACATAAGTCATAAACAGCCACACCTTCATAATTCAATATTTTTTTTATCTCAAACAGTTTCTTCACTTCCCTCCCTAAGATCAACCTGAAAAAGCGGGGGTCTAACAACCTCACCCAATATTTCGATAAGCAATCTGTATAGACTAACTCCAATATACTTTTAATAGAATCAACTAGATAGTCAGACTCAATCTTAATAAAAAGTATATCAAGGAGTTAATATCTCTATCTCTCGATTTGATCTTTACTCAAGCAAATGGAAATCTTCGAGTCTTTATCAAATACAAGAGAGATATAAACTTGGATGGTACCAAAGACCAATATCCATGGATCAATCAATTTCCAATCAAAAACCAAAGGTTGGATTTCACTATTGATCGATACAAAGCACAACCTGTGATATTTCAATTATATAGCAAAATATAACGTGGAACAGAAATAACACAGACACCCGAAATTTTGTTAACGAGGAAACCACAAATGCAGAAAAACCCCGGAACCTAGTCCAGATTGAACACCACACTGTATTAAGCCACTATAGACACTAGCCTACTATAAACTAACTTCAGTCTGGACTGTAGTTAAACCCTAATCAATATTACTCTGATTGAAGGTACAGTTGGGTTCCTTATGTCTCTGATCATATGCACTTGATTCCCGTAGATGATCTCACCCACAACCAAGAGTTGCTACGACCCAAAGTCAAAGACTCAAATAAACAAATCTGTATCACACAGAAAAGTCTATGATAATAGATAAATCTGTCTCCCACAGATAAACCTATGAGATTTTTTTCTCCGTATTTTGATAAAATCAAGGTGAACATGAACCAATCAATAACCCAGACTTATATTCCCGAAGAACAGCCTAGAATTATTGATCACCTCATAATAATCTAAATCGTATGGTAGTGAAACTAGATATTGCGGAATCATAAATGATGAGACGAAGATGTTTGTGATTTCTTTTTATCTTGCCCTATCATATATATAATCTCAAGCTAATTATTCAATTGAACTCGTACGATAGATGTAGGACCAGAATATTGCTACAATAATTCTCTGCGAGATTAACAACACTTCACAACGAGCATCACCGCAAGATCTTCAACTACACTTTGCGAGTGTCACAAAAGCAATCAAAAGAGCGACGTAATAAATGACGAGTGAAGAAAACTTGAAAGAAGCATGTTTATTATGCGATGGTTACAAAACTTGCGAGATTTAACATTGCAACTATCGCGGTACAATCGCAGAATCAACCCGAAATAAGAGGAAAACTTAGCTGTCATCCATTATGTAACTACCCTGTAAATATAGACCCAAGGCGTCCAGAAAATGATGATGTATTTTTGAGAGTTAAGAAAGTCTTGAGGAGAGATAAACTTCAAGAGAATAGTTGTAATCTTGAATTCTTCCATTTCTGTAAACATTTATGAGAACAAAATAATAAAGTGTCATTTTTAATCTTCAATTATGAGTTGATTATAATAAGATCTTAACAAGGGTGTAGTGTGGGAAATCCTGCAACTACATTTTGGCGCCCGAAACAGGGATTGAATTAGAAAAATCATAGAAAAAGGTGAAGAAGAAGATAAGAATTGTTCAAGATTAAGAAAATCATAAAGCAAATCAGTGAGATATTTGAAGGAAGGATGATTAGAATCAAAGCGGATTGTAGAAAATTGGAGTGTGGTATGGTAACAAGAACAATGATTGATAGTTTTCATGAAAATATTAAGGGGAAGATACACAAACGGGATTTTGAAGGAAGGAAAATTATGACGGTGGAAAAAATATCACCATTGAAAGATTGGGAAAAGTAGGAGATCACATTTACAGCAGCAGAAATACCAGAAGAAAATCTAAGTCATACCTCTCCATTAGTAATCACAGTATCCGCTATACCAACGAAAAAAGAGGAATCAATAAAATCTATAGAAGAATGGGCTATGAATAGAACTTTGGTGGATGCAGGAAGTTCTGTAGATATAATATTCTATCATACTTTCAAGAAAATGGGATATAAGGATGAAGAAATGTCTTATTCAACATATCATGTTCATGGCTTTGGAAAATCTTTAACAAAACCTAAAGGCGAGATAATGGTATGAATTCCACTAGGGGAGATTGAAACACAAGTATCATTATGTGTGGTAGACGTGGAATCACCGAATAATATGATATTAGGAAGACCATGGATACACGCAATCAAGGCTGTAGCGTCAACGTTGCATCAATGCATCAAATTTCCTATGCTCAGTGGAATTGGAGAAATTAGAGGAGACACAGATTTTGCGAAATTGTGTTACCAAATTGAAGTAAGAAATTGTGAATAACGTCCAAAGCTGCGAAAGGCTCGCAGAAAATTGGCAAGAGAAACAAAGAAGGAAGAAGAATTTAAAGTTTACATGATAAGAGCAAAATAAGGAAAAGGAATACCCAGCGAAATCTCGCGAGAAGCAGATGAACTCGCGAGAGCGATAAAAACGTTAACACCAATGGGAGAACCTGAAGCTAGTTATACTGCAGCAGAACCAACAAAGGAAGTAAATATTGGGAGTGAAGAAGAGCCTAAAATGTTAAAAATTGGGACTAGAATGGAGGCAGATGAAGAAGAAAGAACTATAAATCTCTAGCGAGAGTATAAAGATATCTTCACGTGGAGCATGGATGAGATTCCAGGGATAAATCCATCAATAGCATGTCATAAATTAGAAATGAACAAAAATATAAGACCATTTAAGCAAAGAATAAGGAAGATCGCAACAACATATCATTCTCAAATAGAAGAAGAATTAAAGAAGATGCTTGAAGCAAGAATTATAAGGCAAGAAAAATATCCAGAGTGGATCGCAAATATGGTAGTGGTCCCAAAGAAGAACAAGGGGATAAGAATTTGCATAGATTTCACTGATTTAAACAAGGTTTGTCATAAAGATAGTTTTCCATTACCAGATATCCCACAGATGGTTGAATCAACGGCGGGAAATGCTAGAATATCATCGTTGGATGGATATAAAGGATATAATCAAATCCCTCTCGCTGAAGAAGATCAAGAACACACCACATTTTTTGCTCCAAGAGGATTATATTGTTATACAAAGATTCCCTTTGGCTTACGAAATGCTGGTGCAACATATCAAAGAATGGTGGAGAAGTTGTTTGCAAAGTGGATTCATAAAACATTAGAAGTGTATGTAGATGATATGCTGATCAAAAGCAAAGAAGCTGAGAATCATGTGCAAGATCTGAAAGAGATTTTCGATCAAATACGACAATTTAATATTAAAGTGAATCCCGATAAGTGTACTTTTGGAGTAACTTCAGGAAAATTTCTGGAGTATATTGTATCAAAAGAAGGAATACAAGTTGATCCGGAAAAAGTACAAGCAATTCGCGATATGCCAACGCCTGCGACGGTAAAAGATATGCAAAAATTAAATGGACTCTTAGCCTCGCTGGGAAGATTCATTTCGCGATCTTCAGACTAGTGCAAACATTTTTTCGATATACTCAAGAAGGGAACAAAATTCAAGTGGACAGATGAATGTTAAAAGGCTTTTCAAGGAATAAAAGAACATTTGATGAACATAACTATCTTACATAAAGCTGAACCGGGAGAAGAACTATTGATTTATCTCGCAACAACCACATATGCGCTAAGTGCTGTGTTGCTGCGAGTAGATGTAGGGGTAGAAAAACCAATTATTACATCAGCAAAACGTTCAATTCTGCAGAGAGAAATTATTCAAAGATTGAGAAACTAATTCTAGCATTGGTACATGCAACTTTTAAGCTTCGCATCTACTTTCAAGCACATAAGGTCAAAATGTTAACAAAAGTGCCAATTGAGTCAGTAATGAAAAATTCAAAAAGATCAGGCAGAGTTGAGAGATGGAATGCACAAGTAGGACACTTTGATATTCAATATGATGTTTTATCCTCGCCAAAGTCACAAGTTATCGCAGATTTCTTAGTTGAATTTCCTTTAGAAGATGATGAAGTTGTGGAAGAGATGATGGATGTAGAAGAGGAACATGGAGATCCAAAAGAGCTATTAACATAACCCGACACATGGGAGATACGGGTGGATGGATCATCAAATAGGATTGGAGTTGTTATTATTTCACCAGAAGGAGAAAAAACATCTTTTTTATTTAGATTGGAATTTGCATCCACTAATAATGAAACAGAATATGAGGCCGTGATCCATGCTTTAAAATTTGCGGTAGAAATGAAGTTAGAAAATGCTAAAATCACCAGCGATTCACGTTGGTTATTCGCCAGATAAAAGGAGAATACATAACAAATGAACCATCTTTAAGAAAGTATAAAAGGTTAGTCGAAGAATTATCTACGAGAATTCCAAAAATAAAATGGAGACACATATCAAGGAAAGATAATAGGCTCGCAGATGCATTTGATTTCATATCTAGTATGATGACAAATCCAGCTGCGAGATGCATAAAAATTCAAACACTTTTTACACCAGTGATAGACAAGGAAGAAAAGGAAGAATAAGATGTGATGATGGTTGAAGTTGGCGAAGAGGAATTAAAAAACAACATTACGGATTGGCGAGCAGATCTTCATGCATATTTGGGAACAGGAGAAATCCCAAGAAATCGATTGGAAGCACATAAATTAAAAAGTAGGGCAACCAATTATGAGCTAAGAGAAGGAGTACTATATCGCAGATCTTTTAGTGGACCATCGCTAAGATGTTGGATAAGGGAGGAAGGACAAAAAATATTAAAGATGTTACATAGTGGTGATGTTGGAAATCATAGTGGAGGAATATCTTTGGCATATAGAACAAAAATGCAAGGCTATTACTGGACATATATGCATGAAGATGCAAAACAACTCTCAAGGCGTTGCGAAGATTGCCAGCGATATGGAAAGAAGATACATGCACCAGGAGCACCATTATCATCTTAAACAAGTGTATGGCCTTTTGGGAAATGGGGGTTAGATATTGTGGGCCCATTTGTGCCTGGTTCTGGACAAAGAAGATACCTAATCGTCGCAACAGATCATTTCACAAAATGGGGAGAAGTAAAGGCAGTACAACATATCCGCGATAAAGATATTTTTACATTCATATTTGAGAATATAATTTGCAGATTTGGGATTCCAGCACAGTTGGTTTCTGATAATGGGAAGCAATTTGAAGGAAAAAATATAGAATTGCTCCTCAATGCATTTAAGATAAAGTGTGGAAAATCTACTTCTCTATATCCACAAGCAAATGGTCAAGCTGAAGCAACTAATAAGACAATCGCAGCTATCTTAAAAAATAAGCTAGATGGATACCACAGATCATGGTGCGAACAGGTGCATAATGCAATATGGGCCTATAATACAACTAGACGAGAAGCTACTGGAATGTCACCTTTTTGTTTGACGTATGGAGTTGAAGCTGTATTACCAACAGAAGTAGCTATTCCTACAACAAAAAGAGAGGCTTGGGAAAGAAATCTAAGTGTTGGAATGATTTTAAATAAATTGGATGAATTAGAAAAAAAAAAAGAGAAAAGACTTTACAACATATGGAAAATTACTAGTGAAGATTGGCTCGCGAGTACAATAAACGTGTTAAGAAACGTGAATTTCAACTTGGAGATTTAGTGCTGCGAGAAACACCAAGTTATCAGCGAGAGAGTGGTGGAAAATTGGCGAGAAAATGGGATGGACCATACATCATTAAAGAGATAGTTGGAACCGGGGCATACAAATTAATGGACCCCGAAGGGAGAGATGTTGGTCAAAGACTTAACAGACCATGGGATAGACTATATCTGAAAAAGTATTGTCAATGACAACTTCTGCAAGATAAGAGATACAGGTATGTTGTAAAAAAAAAAAAAAAAAAAAAATTCTGATTACGATTGTGAGGTTCTCCATAAGACAAAGCAAAGCAAGAAATGCGAGCATAATCACAAGAAAGGCGAATAAAATTTCGTAAAGATTAATAGAATAGGACGAACCTATATGGCGTGCACCCTAGTTCGCGAATAAAATTTCGCAAGAGGCAAATGTAAGACCTAATAGTGCGTCATATAAGGGGGTATCCCTTGACATGACCCAGTGATAAGGTTATACCGCTGCTGGAACCTGAGTTATGCAGATGTTGGGGTTAAAGAAAACCTATCCAGGAGAGGGATCTTGGATTTCCAATTATATAAGGTTATACCCTGATTGGACGACTAAGGACCTCTTTCAAGGAGTGCAGAGTATGACCAAGGCGCCGAGGTACACGGTTGAGTTAAGGGTACCCTGGGCGTACAAAACTACCATGGCCATCCTTGGCAAGTCTTGGCTACGATGTACTCGGCCCGAAGAAAACCCCACTTAGGGTGCAGTCTTGTAACTATAATCCATATAGGCATAAAGGACAAGAGGCTGCGAAAAACAACTGGTTGTTGAAAAATCTGGATGGGAGGAGCTAGTCTTATATGGCAGAGGTGCCCTCCTTGAAGGGGCAACCAGGGGGAAGATAAGGGCGGCACCCTCCATTAGGGAGCTGATAAGTGTCTAAAGACGGCAATGTCATGGGGCTTTATGATCGCAATAACATTTAGGCCTGTCATATTGTCGCGTGACGAAAGTTATACATAGGAAACAAGCCAAAAGAGAAAAGTTAAGATGAGATCAATGGGTTTTTACATTTAACAAGTGTAAAGACGTCCTGCGATTTCATCGCAAGACGACAATGTCATAAGGTTTAATTCTTGCAATAGAGTTTATACTTATCATATTGTTGCAGAGATATTGAAAAAATTGATAAGACAAGATCAATGGGTCGATACATGCAAATGTAAAGACGTCCGGCGATTTTGTCGCAGAAAGAAAAGATGTGGAAAAATAAGACCTTTAACTAGGAAGGCAAAATAAGACCAATAGAATAATCTTAAAAAATTAACTATTCTATTTTAAGATGCAGGAAAGATTTGTTCATCGCAGGAAAATATATAAGAAGGCAGATCCGTAACATCGTAAACTCTTTCAGAATTTTTCGGAATATCGCAGCTGTACTCATTACATCGCAGAAATATTCATATTTTCACAGTTCACAGAAAGGAGACACATGAAATAATTCACCATTTCAAGAAAGATAATGAAGGGCAAGTAGGGGAGTGGAGAAATAAGATTTCATTATCTTCCTTGAGGATATTCAAAGTAAACAAAATCAAAGTTGAATTCTCAAAATTTCAAAAGTTACATTATTCTCAAGAAAGAAGAATAAAAAGAAAGCAAAAAAGAAATTCAAGTTTTGACGATTGTCTCGCCAGATTCACTATTTTTGCTCGCCAGATTCGTTATTCTTGCCAGAATTGTCAGCTTCATCAGTATTCTTCTCACCGCTTGTGGTTACTTCTTTAGGAGGACTTCTTTCTTCTTCATCATCTTCTTGAGTGATATTTTCTTCATCAGTGAATTCTAATTCCTTATCCATGCGAAGAGGAGTTTCATCATCATCAACTTTTAAAGGAGGAACAAATACAAGAGGGAGAGAATGGGAGAGCAGAATATCGTTCACAAGAACTTCAACACTAAGGTGAACCTTGTGAAGGAAACCTCTGTCACGATTCCTAATCTCTATATTTTTGAAGTACTCGAGATAATCAAGTTTTCTTTCTGCTTTTTTGCGATCTTCAATATAATTGGAAGTAAGGGTCTTGTTTTCTTTGCGAACTTTATCCAGTTTACCAGTAAGATCAGCGATGGTAGAATGGAGACTTCTTTCAGATTCTACGAGTAACAAAAGTGATAAAAGATCATTCAGTCAAAGATTTTGCAAGAAATATAACACAAGATTTAACAGAAAGGACAACAAGAGAGGCAGTCAATTGACTACCTTCTTTCTGCGAGGTTAACCTTTGAATTAATGTAAAGAAACAGTTTCCCCATTGATTCATAGCGTCATAAAATTTATCGCCAACCACACCCTTCAGACGAGACTTCATGTTTTCTTCTCTGGTGCGTAAATACGAGTTTTCCTTTGCTAGTAAAGAATGAGATTTCTTCAATTGAGAGTATTGGTCTTGAAGCTCGCTGGCCTTCAAACTAAGAGTTAACCTACCCTTGATAAGTTTATCCTTCTCATCAGCAGATGATTCAGTTACCTCCTTGAGTTCATCTTTAAGGGAACAAAGAGATTGCTCTTGATTATCACATATTCTTTGTAGATTACTCAATTGATGTGAAGAAATTGCCATCAAGCTTGAAAATCTATGTTTCTCTAAGGATAAAGTTCTATTTTCATCTGATAAAGATTCTACCGCCAAGTTAGACTTGGTTAACGAATATGAGAGACGAGTAATCTCGTTACTTAATAAATTTTGACTTTGTGATAGTTGGTTATTTTCATTAGTAAGATTATCTATTTGATCGATCGAATATGTGTAGAGATTATATAATCTATTATACTGGTCCATCCGAGAATCTCTTTCAACACGAGCTTCGTCAGCAATAGATTCAAATTTAAGTATCTCCATGAAACGAGTCCGATTTGAAACTAATATATGAATCAAGAATTTAAGAAGGAGACTTGAGTACAAAAGATATGAAAGCAAAACAGAAAAACAAAAGGGTAGAGGCAGGAAAATTGTACCTTTCATCTCGTCATTTTTTCTGCGAAGGTTCTCGCAGTTAAGAGAAGAGTTGCGAAGCATATGGTTTAGAGTATCACATTCAGAAGTATTGACTTGAAGGCTTTTTCTCAGAGTTTCAACTTCATTCTCTAAAGATGCTCATGAAGCAGTGTTATCAGAGCCAAAATATTTAAGTAAGGTCTCGCAAGCTTCATATTGGAGAGAGTCAGTAGAATATTTTCTAGCATCGTCTAAAATATTAGATAAAATTTTAAAAGCAATATCAACTCCAGCTAAGATTACATTCGATGGAGGAAGAGATGCAGAGGGTGAAGTGGTAATAAGGGAAAGTTAACGATTTGAGTCATTTGCGATGGTTGTATTATCAGAAGGGGGAGTGTTGGGAAAAACAACGGTTGAAGGCAGTAAAGGGCTAGAAGGAACTTCAGTCACAACAATTTCAGGAGCTTGATTTGTCAATGAATCAAAAGAAGTAGAGTTGTTGGCAGCGATGATCTCGCAGGCAAAAGGAAGGGGACCCAGTTGCGAGGGTGTGGGATTAACTCTTGCAGATGCTAATGTGGGGATGGAGAAATCAGCCTCAAGAGCTTTCAAATGACGAGATCTTTCGGGAGGATTAGCGATGTTCTCGACATTCTGCGAATAATAACTTAGATAAGAAACAGAGGCAACAATATTGTTATTAAGAAATAGAATGTGTTTCTTACCACCTTATCATTCGCAGAACTTCTCTTCTTCTTCTCAGTCGGTCTTTTGCAAGCATTAGGGTTTTGACCTGAGGATTGGGTGTTAAGGATAGTTCCACTGAAGAGAAGACATAATACAGGAGTTATGAAGGATCAAATAGAGAAAATCGAAGAATATGAGTAAAAATTGAATCAAATAAAGATTATAATCAAAAAACATACCTTGATGATTCCATTAGAACAATAACAAGAGAATATGAAGAAGAAGAAAAGTTGTAGACGGAAGATAAAATAAACAGATGAAGAAGATAGAGAAGTAGAAGAAGAAAATTAGTTTTGAAGTTTAACTCTACCTTTTATAGGCAAAAGGGAATAACATGTTGAGTAAAAACGTGTCAGTAAAAAGATGAATTTACAACACGTATAGGCGGTTAAAGCTAAATTAACGGAGCAATGTCGAGAACAAAATATGGAAAGAAGAGAGGCTGCGAGCACTTTGAAGAATTGAAGATTCTCATATCCTCTTCACTTTGCGAAGAAGACATGATAAGAGGCAAGATGTAGGACCAGAATATCGCTACAATACTTCTCTGCGAGATTAACAACACTTCACAGCGAGCATCACCGCAAGATCTTCAACTACACTTTGCGAGTGTCACAAAAGCAATCAAAAGAGCGACGTAATAAATGACGAGTGAAGAAAAATTGAGAGAAGTATGTTTATTCTGCGATGGTTACAAAACTTGCGAGATTTAACATTGCAACTATCGCGGTGCAATCGCAGAATCAACCCGAAATAAGAGGAAAACTTAGCTGTCATCCATTATGTAACTACCCTATAAATATAGACCCAAGGCGTCCAGAAAAGGATGATGTATTTTTGAGAGTTAAGAAAGTCTTGAGGAGAGATAAACTTCAATAGAATAGTTATAATCTTGAATTCTTCCATTTCTGTAAACATTTTTGAGAACAAAATAATAAAGTGTCATTTTTAATCTTCAATTATGAGTTGATTATAATAAGATCTTAACAAGGGTGTAGTGTGGGAAATCCTACAACTACAATAGAAAATGGCAAGATCAGATCGCTCAACTACAAAAGAAGTAGTTTCGTCTTGCTTCACAATCCCAATGAAGTCTTCAAATCGCTAACCGATAGGGTCTCGAGAAGAAACCTACAGTTAAAAGAGAACCGACTCTATCAAAACTAACTAGTATCATACAGAAGGTGCGGGGATTAGTTTTTCCAGTTGCTAGATGTCTTCTTTAAATAGTTTTCAAATCAGGGTTTGCAGTCTAAGTTACCTTGGTAGCAAAGCATTCAATATTCACCATTAGATGGAAAACCTGATTTATCCAAGCTAATATCTTTCAACCGTTAGATCGAAACTTAGCTTGTCACACACACAAATGAAATGTATTTCATTTAGGTTTGAGTAACCGTACCTAAACGTGTACATTTAGTTGGTTCACGAATAGTTAACCAATAGTTAGCCATATGATCACTTTTATATCAACCATATTCATCTTCTTCATAACTAGTTCAAATGACTAATAAGAACTAGTTCAAGAGTTGTTCAATTGCTTAAATATTTATACATAGACAAAATTGAAACAAAATCTGTTTGATTCACTTGAATCAATTCATGAACAATATAGCCACGGTTTGCAACGATTGCATTCCTTATTTATTTATTGTTTAAGATAACCAATTTGAGATATAACCAGCTTGGGTACTGTACTCTATCTTTATTTTCGGATTTGAGATATAACCGATTTGAAAACCTAGCAGAAATTTTCGAATAAAAAATTTTGTGGGTAAGCGTACCTAAGGTGACTGGTTTGTAAGTTCGTAAACTCCAAACTCAGCAGAATTTCACGGATGTGAACTTCCGCGAGTACGCGTACCCAACCTGTCTCCTTCACCAATAATGCATGCACACATATGCACGCACTTGGTTTCTGGTACATGGATTTATACATTAATGTGCGAATACACTATATATGCTTATATCCATAGGTGGTTACGTAATCTAAACTCTACATTTCAATTATTGAAACATTCTTCTATAATGTTATAATAGTCGTTAGACATACAGAATCGACTATCGTCATCAAAGCTATTTTCAAGATTGAAATGTCATTACGACTTTTGTCACGGGTAAAGATAAAAGGTGGTTAAAGCGAAATCTTACCAACACATATTTCAAGAAAAAGATAGGTGAGTAAACTCGGCTCGAAATAGCAAATGTGTATGTATGAAAACTATCATACTTATAGGACTGTTGTCTCAAGAGTAGGAGATAGATAGACTTTTGAGTGCTAGATAAGTTCAAGTATCCACATACCTTTTTCGTCGGATGAAGTTCCACCGGTTCCTTGAGTAGTTCTTCATCTTTATAAGATAATCGCCATGAAGTCTGGAGCTCAACTATACTTAACTATCCTAGACCGAGACTTAGTCATAAGTAAATTAGAAATCATGACATATAGTTTTGATTACTAATATTGAAAAACATGCGTGAGATAGCAACTCATGAGAGTTCGACTGAGAAATTCTCTAACACAACCTTTACTTTGTGACCAAATTGAATCTGGAACGGCCATTTCTTGGTTTAGGTCAGAGTCTTACTAATTGATCTCTCGAATCTAAAAGTACTCCCATGCAGTGCATTTGTTTAGGGTTTGAATTCATTTCTTATCAACACACCCAATTTACCAAAAATAGCAGAATCAGTTTTTACCTCAAACACAGGTCTAGTAGATATAAGATATAAAAGGTTTCCAATGATAGATAGATAGAGTTTTTGATCCATATTTACACCTTTCTCATCTCGATGTAGTTTACCAGTGGTAGGCATATGAGTCAGATTTGGAGTTGACTTATCAAGACCGAATCTTGTGACAAGATCACTTGCATATTTTTATTGAGATAAGTAAATTCCATCCTTGTGTTGTTGAATTTGTAAACCCAAAAAGAATTTTAATTCACCAACATTGCTCATTTCAAACTCCTTTCCAAGAAAGACTTGGAAATATTTTGCAAGTTTATCATATGTTGATCCATAGATGATATCATCTACATATACTTGAGCGATAACAACATCTTTTCCACTCCATTTGGTAAACAACGTTTTATCAACTCCACCTCTCGAAAAACCTTTCCTAAGGGGGGAAGTTGTCAGTTTTTCGAACCAGGCACGCGGTGCTTGTTTTAACCCATATAATGCCTTATTAAGCTTAAGGACATGATCTGGGTAATTAGGGATTTTGAATCCCTTAGGTTGAGCGACATAAACCTCTTCCTTTAAATTTCCATTTAGGAAAACGAATTTAATATCCATTTGAAATAGCTTAACCTTAAGAATAACCGAATGGACTCAAGGCATGCCACATGAGCAAAGGTTTCATCAAAGTTGATTCCTTCAATCTGTGAATATCCCTGAGCGACAAGTCTAGTTTTTTTTTTTTCTGACAATGGTGCTAAACTCATCAGACTTGTTCTTAAATATCCATTTAATACCAACAATATTGATATTGGGGGGACAGGGTACGAGTTTCCATACATCTTGTCTTAGGAGTTGATTTAACTCTTCATGCATCACATTCACCCAAAAGGGATAACTAAGAGCTTCATCAATATTTCTTGGCTCTACTTGCGATACATAACAACCAAAATTACAAATATTTTGAAGTTGTCCTCTCGTCTTAGCTGTGAAATCTCTTCCTCCAATAATACAATTAGTATCATAATTCCTTTGAACCCAAATATGCCTTGGAGGGCCATGTTCTTGTTCAACCGGAATAGCCTGACTAGGGATTTTCTCCTCATCACTAGAAACATCAGGATTAGTAACTATTAGAATAACTTCTACTGATTCTAGAATTTGTTTGACTTTCTTAATTGTCTCAGTTGGAGGAAATTCAGCAGGAGAGTCATCATAGCGAAAATTACTTAGATCATCAATGATAACATTTGCAGATTCCATCATGACTTGTGTTCTGAGATTAAAGACTCAGAAACCACGACTATCAGATGCATATCCAAGAAAAATACCTTCATCGTTTTTTGAGTCGAATTTCCCTTTCTATTCATGGTCCTTAAGAATGAAGCACTTACTGCCCAATACTCTGAGATAATGCAAGTTGGGTTTCCTACAGTACCACAAATTATAGGGAGTGTTTAAGGTCTTTGACCGTAAGCAAACACGATTGATCAAATAGCAAGCTGTAAAAACAGCTTCTCCCCAAAACCTTAACGGTAAGTTTTTGTTATGGAGCATTACCCGAGACATTTCCTGAATGTTCCTATTCTTCCTTTCTGCAACTCCATTAGCTTGTGGAGTAATAGGTAGAAAGTATTGTTGAATAATCCCAAGAAAATCGCAGTATTCAAACACTTTGGTGTCCTTGAATTACGTGCCACGATCGCTTCTAATTTTCTTTAGTTTGCGACCCTGTTCATTCTGGATTCTATTAACAATAATCTTGAATTCTCTGAGGGTTTCATTTTTGTGAGCCAAAAAAGCCACCCATGTGAATATGGTGTAATCGACTACCATAACAAAAGCATACTTCTTTCCAGCCACCGTGGGTTGTTGAATTGGGCCGAAGAGATCCATATGAGTTAAATCAAGTGGAGCTTTAGTGAGAATTTCTCGAGATTATTTATGTGGAACTTTTATTTGTTTACCTTTTTGACAGGCACCACATACACCTTCAACCTTAGCATTGATTCTGGGGTGACCTCTAACAAGTTCTTTGTTAATGATCTTAGTTAGGAGTTGATAATTGATGTGACCAAAACGCACATGCCAAAGATGTGTAAATTCCACCTTAGTAAAATTGCAACAATTACTAAAATGAGTATCCAACAGATAACAATTGTTTTTGCCACATGATCCTTGAAAAATCACTTTTCCAAAATTATCTGTAATGTTACATCCATTAGCATTGAAGACAATCTTATGGCCTTTGTCACAGATTTGACTAATAGAAAGAATATTAGCAGCCATACCTTTAACGTATACTACATTATGAATTTCAGGAATGCCAGGTAACTTGATCATCCCCTTCTTTCTTATGTAGCAGTAGCTCCCATCTCCAAAAGTTACTGGACCACCATTAAAGTCGCTTGTGTCGACAAACAACGAGAGATCTCCAGTCATGTGCCTACTACATCCACTATCAAGAAACCATTGAAAGGGTGATGTTGATTTTAGAGGAAAAGCTCACATATTAGCACTACTAACCATATGAGGTTTTCTTGTTAGTATTGGATGTCTTTTAAGAGAAGACAAAAGTTGTACAACATTCTTGTGAAGATTACGTGCAACATTTAATTTTTTTCTAAAATACAAACATACATGTTCAAAGTGTTCATGAGAACCCAAAAACAAGCATGTACCAACATCTTTATTCCTGTTCAAAGAATTCTGAGCACCTTCAGTTTTCGTAAAGCCTAAACCTCGCTTATCACCTGACATACGGCAATTCTTCAATGGAGAATTAGAGAAGTTACTCAAATCCTTTGAAGTTGATTTAAAAAATTTCAAATCCTTAAGTTTTTTAATTTTTGCAACAAGGTCAGAGTTGATCCGGATTTGTTCATCCAACTTCTTTTGGAGATCAACAACCTCTTCAGAACATTCTCAAAGCTCAGATTTTTTTATATAAATCTGGCAATGAAGTCCATCAATTTTCCTTATCAATCGATGTTTTTCAAGACAAAGATTATTGATGAATTTTTTTAAGTTAGGATTCTCAACCATATTGATGGTTTCTAGAACACGCTCGAAGTTGAGTTTATCCATTTCTGGTGAACCATTTTTAGAGACAAAATCATCCATACTCAGATCGCTACAAACACAGACTTATAAGGTCTTAAATGTGTTTGCCTGCTCTGATACCAATTGAAAAAGATGGGGTCTAACAACCACACCCAATATTTCGTTTGGCAATCTGAATAGACAAATTCCAATATACTTTCAAGAGAATCAACTAGACAGTCAGACTCAATCTAGAGAAAAGTATATCGAAGAGTTTTATATCTCTATCTCTTAATTTAATTCACAATCAGCAAATAGGAATTTGCGAGCCCGATTGAATATAAGAGGAATAACTTGAACTGTACCAAAGACCAATATTCAAGGATCAATCAATTTTAATCAACAACCAAAGGTTGGATATACCAATTGATCGATTCAACACACAACCTGTGATATTTCAATTATATACAAAAATATAATGTATAAAAGAACCAGAAGTTTTGTTAACGAGGAAACCACAAATGCAGAAAAACCTCGGGACCTAGTCCATCTTTGAACACCACACTATATTAAGTCGTTACAGACACTAGCATACTACTAATTAACTTCAGACTGGAATGTAGTTGAGCCCTAATCAATCTCACACTGAGCAAGCTACAGTTGCGCTCCTTACGTTTCTGAACCCCAGCAGGATTCTACGCACTTGATTCCCTTAGTTGATCTCACCCAAAACCAAGAGTTGCTACGACCCAAAGTCGAAGACTTGATAAATAAATCTGTCTCACGCAGAAAAGTCTATTGGAGTAGATAAATCTGTCTCCCACCGAAATACTTACGTGTATTGTTCAGTCTTTTGATAAATCAAGGTGCACAGGAACTAATTAATAAATCGAACTTATATTCCCGAAGAACATCCTAGTATTATCAGTCACCTGACAATAATCTTAATTGTATGGTGGTGAAACAAGATATTGTGGAATCACAAACGATGATACGAAGATGTTTGTGTCTACTTTTAATTTTGCCTATCGGAGATTAAATCTCGAGCAAATCTTAGAGAATATAGATCTCAATACGATAGAATAAAGCAAGATCAGAACACGCAACTACAAAGAAAATAGTTGGGTCTGGATTAAAAATATCAATGAAGTCTTTAAGTCGTTAACCTATAGGGTTTCGTGAAAAACCTAAGGGTAAAGAAGAATCGACTCTAGTGATAACTAGTATCACACATGAGGTATGGGGATTAGGTTTCCCAGTTGCTAGAGTTCTCCTTTATATAGTTTTCAAATTAGGGTTTGCAATCTTATTTACCTTGGTAACAAAGCATTCAATATTCACCGTTAGATGAAAACCTGATTAAACCCAAGCTAATATCTTTCAATCGTTAGATTGAACTTAGGTTTTTATACACAAATGAAATATACCCTCATTTAGGTTTGTGTAACCGTACCTAATTAAACGTGTACACTATGTTGGCTCAACAGTAGTTAATCGAGGTTAGCTATATGAAAACTCTCATATCAACCTTATTTATCTTAACCATAACTAGTTCACATGACTCAAATGAAACTAGTTAAAGAGTTGTTCAATTACTATTTCTCATAGAAGTATACACGAACACAATTGAAGCAAAATCGGTTTGATTCAGTCGAATCAATTCATGAACATTATAGCCACGGTTTGCAAATAATGCATTCCTTATTATATAAATGTATTTGTTCATGTCACAACCGATTTTAGAACTTTAACCATTCTAATATGCAAACGGGTACGCACACTTGAAATAGCCGGACCAAGTTGGGTTTTCGCCAGTATGCGAATGGGTACGCATGCCTCCAAACCCAACAGAAATTTTCGGTCACAAACCTATGCCAGTATATGTACGGGTACGCGCACTTAGGTTCCCGGACTTTTTCAAACCAACAGGTATGCATACGGGTATGCATACTATGGTTCCTGGACATGGATCACACATATGCAAGAGTGCACAACATGTTTATAATCCAATGTTGGTTAAGTGTTCTAAACTCTTATTTCAATCATTGAAACTTTTTTAGAGGATGACAATAGCCGTTTTCACACACTATTAGCATCAAAGCAATTTTCAAGTTATTGAAATAATCATAACGAAACATTCCAAGTCTACACCAAATGATTGTATCACATAAACCTTGTAAGATGTTACACGGAAATTTTTACATGATCATCTTTTGACCTTCGTCAAGAATATAAGATGAACTTGGTTGAAGTGAAAGCTTACCAACACATATTTTGAGAAATATATAAGCGATTTAAACTTAGCTCGAAATCTCAAATGTGCATAATTGAAAAACTATAGTAATACGACTTTTGTATCAATATAGGAGATAAAGTAGAAATAAACTTTCCAAGTGATAGATGAGTTTTAGTCTCCACATAAATTTTGTTGATGAAGTTCCACAAGCTCTCCTTAGTATTTCTTCGTCTTCAATTAATGACCACCGTGAAGTCTAATGCTCAACTACGCAATCTATCCTAGTTCGAGACAGTACTTTAAGTAGACTAGAAATCAAGACCTATAGTATTGATCACTAATATTGACAAATAAGATTGAGACAGCAACGCTTGCGAGTTCGACCGAGCAATACTCTAACAAATTGTATCTTGTATACTTCTATGAGAATATAAACAATTTAACAACTCTATAACTAGTTTCATTTGAGTCATTTGAACTAGTTATGGTTAAGATGAATGAGGTTGATATGAAAGTGTTCATATGGATAACTTCGGTTAACTATTGTTGAACCAACAAGGTGTACACATTTAGGTACGGTTAATTAATATCTAAATAAAGGTACATTTCATTTGTGTGTAACAAGCTAAGGTCGATCTAACGGTTGAAATATATTAGCTTGAGTCTAATCAGGTTTTCATCTAACGATGAATATTGAATGTTTTGTTACCAAGGTAACTAAGATTGCAAACCCTGACTTGAAAACTATATAAAGGATAACTCTAGCAATTGGAAACCTAATCCTCACACCTTCTGTGTGATACTAGTTGCGACTAGAGTCGATTCTCCTTTAAACTTAGTTTTTTCACGAAACCCTATAGGTTAACGACTTAAAGACTTCATTGGGATTGTGATGCCATACCCAACGATTTTTTCTGTAGTTGCGTGATATGATATTGCTATTTCTATCGTGATTGAGTACTATCTTATCTAAGATTGGCTCGAGATTTAATCCCATATAGGCAAGATAAAAAGTAGTCACAAACATCTTCATCTTATTGTTTGTGATTCCATAATATCTTATTTCACTACCATTAGGTTAATATTATTGTGAGGTGATTGATATATCTAGTCTATTCGTCGGGAATATAAGTCTAGTATATCAATTGCTTCCTGTTTACCTTGATTTATCAAAATACGGAACAAAACTCATAAGTTTACCCGTGGGAGACAGTTTTATCTATACAATAGACTTTTCTGTGTGAGACAGATTTTTTTATCGAGTCTTCGACTTTGGGTCGTAGCAAATCTTAGTTATGGGTGGGATCATCTAAGGGAATCAAGTGCGTAGAGTCCTGCTGGGATTCAAATACGTAAGGAACGCAACTATACCTTGATCAATGTGAGATTGATTAGGGCTCAATTATATTCCAGTCCGAAGTTAACTTGGAGTAGGCTAGTGTCTGCAGCGGCTTAATACAGTGTGGTGTTCAAATCTGGACTAGGTCCCGGGGTTTTTCTATATTTGCAGTTTCCTCGTTAACAAAATTTTTGGTGTCTATGTTATTTCTTTTCTGCATTATATTTGTTTATATAATTTAAATATCACTGGTTGTGCGTAGTTCAATTAATTAGAGAATCCAATCTTTGGTTGTTGATTATATTGGTTGACACTTGAACATTGGTCTTTGGTACCGTTCAAGTTGTTTCACATAATAATCAGGCTCATGAATTCTATCTGTTTGATTTGCTGATTACATTGTGAAACAGAGATACAACTATTGGATATATTCCCATTGATTGAGTCCGACTGTCTAGTTGATTCTCTTGGAATTATATTGGAGTTTCTCCATACAAATTGCTAAGCGAAATATTGGGTATGGTTGTTGTACCCCAATTTTTTCAGTAGGCTAGTGTCTGTTGCGGCTTAATACAGTGTGGTGTTCAAAGATGGACTAGGTCCTAGGGTTTTCCGCATTTGCGGTTTCCTCGTTAACAAAATTCTGGTGTTTGTGTTATTTCTTTTCCACATTATATTTTCTATATAATTGAAATATCATAGGTTCTGCGTAGTTCAATAAATTAGATAATCCAACCTTTGGTTGTTGATATAAATTGATTGACACTTGGATATTGGTTTTTGATAACGTCCAAGTTATTTTTCTTATTCAATAAGGCTCAAAAATTCTTATTTGTATGATTGCGGATTGAATTAAGAAATAGAGATATAACTCTTTGACATATTTCCATTGATTGAGTATGAATGTCTAGTTGATTTTCTTGGTATTGTATTGGACTTTGTCCATATAGACTGGTAAACGAAATATTGGGTGTGGTTGTTGTATCCCTGATTTTTCATGGAAATACTTAATATTGGACCCATAAGTCTTCTTAAAAGTGTCACGATCTGATTTGGTTTTAAACTAGGGCTCCCATCTATATTGTCAACGATCAAATGCTTGAATAACTTGGTTATCACCGCATGACTCTTCAACCTCAAACCAACACCACAACTACAAAAAAATCCGGAATAAGTAATGTGCATAACTATGTACACCACTACGGACATACATTAAAAAAAATCCTAAAAAAAGGTGCACATCTATGTCCACCACTATGGACATACACATAAAAAACATAAAAATAAGTAACGTGGATCATAAAAAAAAGAATTGGTAATGTGGACTTATATGAACACCACTAACCCATGAAGAACATTAACATCTTTCAGCACAAAGTGAATTCACCATTCACAGGCCCAAAGTGAATCCTCCAACAACAACCATTTTCTTCGCACTTTGCAGTAAAACGAGTCTTATCATTTTTAAGAATAATAATCTTGTAACCAGTAGCCATCTTGTATTTATCAATAGCAAGTCTAACATCTTTAACACCACCCATAAATTCTCTACCAATATTTTCAAACATATAAATCCATTCATCAGAAATCAGAGGCTTGGCCTTATCTGCATCATGATCTACCACCCTTACAAGCATAGGACTTTCAGTTACACAAGAATTTGCAGTACTAGAACCAGTATTAATGATACAACCAGACTTAGAACGAGAAGTATGATTCGGAATCACGTCAACATTCAAATAAAGATCTTCATTGTTAATAACAATAACAAGAGCAATTAAACCTTGCAGTTATATATCACCTTGTACAAAAACTACTTGATCATTATCCATATAGTTGAAACATATACTCCCAGGAGACAAAGACCTCCACTGCTTACATGCAAAATGCTTCAATTCATCTACGGCTGTCGAAGTATTAACACGAAAAGCAGCAAAATGCTCACCATGATTCAAAATAGCATGAATAACCTTCGCAGACATATTTGATACCCCTACATATTACAAAAGAAATAATAATAAACATTTGAAGCTTCAAATCACAATTTCATATTTGAATAATCTAAAAGGTGAACAGTGTACATGAGTACATATTTAATCGAAGCCAAACATCAGATAACAATAAACCTAAATCAAATACTCCATCGACTAATCAAAGATATAATTTTCAGAATCTTACTAGAACACATAATTGAATAAATCAGAAGCCTACGATCAAGTATCAGTTCAATTGCATGTCATGATTCATAAAATAAAAATCATCATAAAAAAAAGTAATCAAAGATCGTTTCACGAGAATCGAAAGCTAAGATATAACAAAAATCAAATCAAGATCATACAAACAATAATATGTACAGATTGTATTTATATCATCAACTCATAAACTTAAAAAAAAACTAAAAATCAGAAACAAATTTCAACAATGAACCAAAAGTAAACTAAAAATTAGAGATTCCAAACTAACCTGAAGTTGTTGCAGAAACGATCAAATCCAACCTAACCTCTATGAATCTGTTAAATCACTTCCGAAATTTATATCTGGATCAATCTATCTCTCAATCTGTCGTGAATCCAAATCTGAGATCAAAAAAATCGATTTCAGAACACTTTCAAACTAACCTGAAAATGAATTATATTGGAGAAACAATTGAAACCTGATGCATCGCTCTCTCTCTCTCTGTCTTTCTCTCTCTCAATCTCAATCTCAAATCCGATTTATTTTTTCTTTCAAAAAGCACTGTTTAAATAAAGAATCGATGGAAGGTCAGTTTTGGTATAAAAAAATCGGAAATCGCTGGATCGTTCCAAATTTGGACTAACGCGTCAAGATTTGGACAAGATTGTAAAACACGGGTGATTTTTGGATTAAAGCGTCCTAGGCTTTGGGTGGATGGACTAGAGCGTCCAAATCCTACTAAAAATGGGACTAAATGTTAATTTCTACTTTCTTGTTTGTCTTAGAGCATCTCTAACAATGGGTGCTAAAAATCCTATGTGGAATTTTTATTTAGATCCTTATTTATGGGGTTACATATATGTAGGAAAAAAATTAATGGTTTGCTCATGAATCATCTCCAATGATATGGGGTCTTATTTTTTGGATTTGTGTTTTTGAATACAGTAAAACTTTTTTAAAATAATATTCGATAATATAATAGTCTCGCTAAAATAATAAAATTTTCCAGTCCCAACTCGGGCCTTAGTGCTAAAATAATAAATTCGATAAAATCATAATATAATAAATTTCAATAGTTACCATTAAACATTAATAGGTCCCAAATATTATATAAAATAATAATTCAATATTATTTTTATAATGATTATATTATTACATGAAACTAGTTGGAAGCCTAACAAGCTAGGCTCCAACGACATGCTACTACATTAATTGAACAGGTTGCTGTGCTAGCCTACCAACGAGACTCATGGGTAACCTTGCCAAGGGGAGCCGAAGCGGGAGGGGGGGGGGGGCGAGATTGTGTCACAAGGGGGGCAAACTAACACTACCTTCCATGTTAATTCCTGCAATATTACGCCATTGGGGACTTCAACCTGGGACCTCCTGGAACGCATGAAACTTCGGGGAACGGGGATGACCAGCTGAGCTAGGGCCCGTTCTTTAGAAAATAAAAAATAATTTTCATACACATTAAATTTTCTCAAAATATGATGCAATGTTGGTTTGTTTTTCTCCGAAGTTCAAATCAAGTTGTATTTCATCCTTATTGCGTTGTTGATTGATTTTTGAGATACGCCTTTGAGATGAGAAGACATCCTAGTGATTTAGAAGCTTGTATTGTTTGTGACTAAATTGAATTGTAAACTGTATGTTAAATACAAAAAAAATCTGTATAAAAATATCTTTTCATGGAAATTAATAAGATTTATTACTTTAAAAACAAATGCATGCCATTCTAAAAATATTTCTGTTAATGTTTTTTCATATTTTTCTATATCTATTTCGGTATTTATCTTAAGATACTTTATTTTTATTTTTTTAATATGAATATTCTCGTTTTTTCCAAACATTTTTTTTAAATTAAAGATTATTCTTTAAATTAATATATTATTAATATATTTATAAAATAATAATATTTTATCGATTAAGTAACATATCTATAAAATAATAGGATTTGGGTGGTCTCAAACCTATTATTTTATAGATGTTTTACTGTAAAGATAAAAGTGATTCCTTTTTTTCTATTGGTTTAGAAAAATTTATATAAAAATATTAATTAAAAAAATAGTCAAAAAGATGACATGGAGATCATTCTGAAGGTCTAAATAAGACTTTCTCTAAGATCTTCGTATTTATTTTGACACCCTTCCTACTTTGTAGCACCTACTGTGGAGATGAATTTAATTTAATTTAAATGAGGGTCTAAAATTCTATGTGTCATAAGAAAATAAAGAGGAAATAATTGTTTGGTCCTTTTTTAGATGGTCCCAAGACTATTTGGTCCAGCGGGAAAAGTCGTTTCCTGTTTGGTCCATATAATTATTTAAAAATATTAAGTGGACAAAAATATCCTTCCGTATTGTTTTAGCTTTAATTTTCGTACTCTTTTATTCTTATAATTATTTGAGTTCATGCTCTCTGATGAACTCTGAACTTCCTCTTACTTTCGTACAAGAGTTCATTCTCTTTGATGAACTATCAGGCGTTGGTCATGATTATGTAGATTTGAGTTCATTATGTTTGATGAAACAACTTAAAAAAAAGGGGAAATAACATAGTTCATTCTTTAAAGTGAACACCCAACAAAACTTCCACTATTTATGATAAAAAAAACAGAGTTCATTCTTTAAAGTGAACACCCAACAAAACTTCCACTATTTATTACAAAAAACAGAGTTCATTCTTTCTAATGAACACACAACAAAATAAACCAAAATTCAAACTAGAACAAAGTTCATTCTTTAAAATGAATACCCAACAAAACTTCCATTATTATGAAAAAAAAAAAAACAGAGTTCATTCTTTCAAATGAACACCTAATAAAAACCAAAATTAAAACAGAGTTCATTTTTTCAAATGAACGTCTAATCAAAGTTCATTATTATGAACAAAAAACATAGTTCATTCTTTCAAATGAATACCTAATTAATACAAACTATATTAAGACTAAAATAGAGTTCATTCTTAAAATGAATACATAACAAAAAACAGAGTTCAATTTTTCGAATGAACGCATAACAAAACTTTCATTATTATGAAGAAAAAAATAGAGTTCATTTTTCGAATGAACACCTAATCAAAAACACAGATCTCAAAAATCAAAGAACAAAAAGATGATTTACAAAGATTAAATGAAACTCACCAGAAAATCAAATTAATCTCTATAAATCACATCTTCATATTTTTCGAATCTTCAACAGCAGTAGAAACGCGTCATCATCATCTTCAACAGTAGGAAAGAAGAAAGAAGAAAGAAACAATGTTCATTCTAATCAATGAACTTCACCATCTTCATCGTTTTCATCATCTTCAACTACAACAGCAGAGAAGAAGAAAACACAAAATCATCGTCGTCTTCATCATCTTCATTGTATTCAATAGAAGCAGCATCAACAAAACAGTGACAAAGAAACAAAAAATCTACGTCGTCTTCAACAACAACAACAACATAGAAGAAAAAACCAAAAACCTTTGTCGTTCATCACCATCTTCATCGTCTTCACCATCAGAAGCAGAAAAATAAAGTTACATTGTTGAAGAACCTTACATAAAACATAGGTGTACTCGTATACAATGTTTAATCTCCTTTTTTTTAGCTTGAATAATTCAAAAAATTAAATTTTTACGAACTTTTGTGGAGTTCAGTTTTGGATTCGGCTATAATCTTATCAGTCTAACCATGTGCAGGAAGAACTGTTCAGCTAATATTTTAAATCCGAACCCACGTGTTTGAAAAAATAGTTAAGGTTCAGCTTATTCGAGCTCGTCTCATAGTTACATGAACTTGTCGTTTATAATTTGTGTTGCTTTTATAGACGAATTACAGTGAAATGTTCATCTAATTTGTTTCCAACTGAAC
This sequence comes from Papaver bracteatum, assembly GCA_023529315.1. Taxonomy (NCBI): domain Eukaryota; kingdom Viridiplantae; phylum Streptophyta; class Magnoliopsida; order Ranunculales; family Papaveraceae; genus Papaver; species Papaver bracteatum. The sequence continues at coordinate 208,303 of JAJJWX010002486.1, forward strand.
TTAGTTGTGTAACTTGATTAAAAACCCAAGTTATAAGTTCGGTTATAAAATTGCATCTCCAAAATAAGACGAACTCCAAAAGCTTATGGTTTGGCTTGTAACTTACATTTCATATGAGCCAAACCTAACCTTAATGGGACATTTTCATAGGTCCGACTTGGGTTCCAAATTTTTGAACCAACGAACCTATATTTTTTGGGTCATCTTATCTTGTCGTATTCTCTTAGATCGTAATTACGAAACCTCTACCAATGCAAGTGAAATGACGAGGGTAGCCAAGTACACCACAATCTTTTAGTTTGATCACAAGCTTTTCAAGACCCACCGTGTATAAACCTTTTTAAGCAACAATCACTACAAGAATATTTCAACATGGTGTCTGCTTGGAACAAGGTTAGTCCGGACTGTCCTAACAATGTGAGAAATCAAAGCCAAGTACACTTTGTGTGATCATCCATGGATACAAGATCGAGATTATACAACAACAAGATGTTCACTTGATGATATTTATGGTACAAGACCGAAACACTATAAGATTAATATCAAGTGCCTAGTTAATATACGAGTGCAAATACTTTAATTATAATATAACGACAATTATAATGAAGAAATAAAGTAAAGCACACACCAGAATTTTGTTAATGAGGAAAACTACAATCTTATAGAAAAACCTATGGACCTAGTCTAGTTTTGGATACTCAATGAATTAAGAAGCTACAAAAGTAAACCAACAACTTCTTGTAGATGAGACGAAGCAATCTAAAATCCTAGTTACTCAGCTTCATCAGTATTCTTTCTTTGATAGCATTTAGCAGAACCACAATTCTCAATGAAGTTAGAATACTAGATATCCTTACAGAACAAACGTTTTTTTTAGAACTAGATATAGTAGATCTTCTTAATGGTTCACAGTAACTTCTGCTACCAATCTTTCAACTGGTAAGACAAGATTCCTTTGGATCGTATTCCAAACAGTAAATGATCAAAATTGTTTGGTAACCAAACTCACTTTCCAATCACAAGACCGAAATATATGATAGAAGAACAATTACGGATCATCTGTTTTTAAAATCTGTTACCAGATCTGAAGCTCCTAGGTTACAAGATCAAACAAGACAATGACTAGCGAAATAATCAATTTTTATTACAAGGTTTATGATAAAATCACAAATAACTTGTAGATCTCAAAAGGCTTATATTTATCGAAATAAATAACTTTTAAATCCTGAAAATCAAGTCACAGAAAGTCACACCAAGATCAAAACACAAGAGCAAAGTTTTCAAATCCTCAAAGTCTTCAATCTTTGATTTAATCTTGAAAGCAGCAACCTTCAAAAAGAAGCTTGATTCCTCTATTGATTTGTTGCACAAAACGGACTCTGTTAACAATGGAAAGTCAATGAATCTATCTTAAATATCTAGAATTACTTAGATTTATAGAAACGTTAAATTTTTGATCTAATTTGAGTGACCTTATATCAGAAGATAATGATCATGGAATAATCAAACTAGGTGAGATCAAAGATACAACAACCGTTAGTCAATCAAATCAATAGTCAAAAACTAAAATAATAATACAATTATCTAGTTTCCCACAACGGTATTCGTTGAGCTTCTTGATCCCACAAAAGTCTGTAAACGAGCGGACATAAGAGATTTTTCTTAATTGGGGTACTTTCCTCTCCGAATAGTCGGCTCTACCAGAAGCAACACGAATGAAGTTTACTTGGCTATTAGGATGGTTTCCAAGAAATGCGAACTCGACTATTTATAGACTAATGTTGTTTGGACAACAAGGAAATTCCAAAACCGAAAGATTCTCAAGATATGCAATAAAGTACCTAATTTCGGTTTTCATATTTCCAACTAATTAAGTATCAAGGAATATCTTCAAGCAATTAATAAATAAGATTTATGCACATGTTCAAATTACTCATTATGTCGACATCTTTAACTTTCCTATTATGCAAACCAAATTTCCAAAATCACGCAAACCCTAAAGTGTACGTGATATTAGAAAATCAATTTTTTTTTTCTTAAGGGACTCGGTTCTACCTTATAAATATAGATTGGTAGGGATCGGTTCTACCTTACTTCCCAAAATAGGTTCGGGTAAGTTCTACCTTATAACAATAGATAGGTAGTGATCACTTTTACCTTACAAAGATAGATAAGTAGGGATCGGTTCTACATTGACTTCCAACATAAGTTACGATCGGTTATACCTTAGTTCCCTCCTTAGGTACGAATTGGTCATCCAATAGATTTTTAATGGAAATCGAACCAAAAAACCTATTGATTCTTTTCGATTACGAAACGAGTTTGTATATCTACTTCCTTAAACCAATGTAATAAAACATAGTTTCCTATGATGAAATCAAACCTATCTAGAATACAAAACAAAGCTTGGACAAGTTATGCAAGATAAAGAGTGGTCGAGGTTTGTCTAGGGAGAACATAAATCAACGGTTATGGTTTGGTCAATCCATATATTATTAGTATCCCATTGAATTTGAATAATAAATATTCTATTGATAAGTATTCCAAACTAAAGAGTTCAAAATGGTAGATGGTGGTCCTATAAATCTCGGAATGATCTCATTTTTGGTGGGAGTGTAGAAACTTATAAGAAGAACATGTCATCAAAAAATTAGCTTCAAATTCATTGCCGGTTGGTTTTGGTATAAATAATGGCGCTAAAATTTCAAGATTATGTCATTATAACCATCTCAACGGATCCTTCCTCTATATATTATATATAATATTTATTAATTCCCGAATATACCCTTTATTGATGGGAGAAAATGATTTACTGGTTTTTTTAGGAAAGTGGAGAGACGACCGTGTGGACGGAGACTCCTCGACCGAGCAAATTGCTTTAACCTTTTGGCAAACATATGCACTACGAGTGCTTTGAGTTTGAGTGAAGGAGTGGGAAAGTGGGAGATCGTGGTTTAACCAGTTCCATGTCGTGCGAAGACTAGGTTGATCGTCCACCTACTACTTTTCCAACTTCTTCAACTGCTTGCACGACTTACTCACATATCTCATCGTGGATGAACACACGTGCCGTAGGCCTCCAAACCAAAACCCTAGTTAATATCCCCCCATTCGAAGTGATTGATGTCTCATGAATATGGAGTCTGCAAAGCAAACGTGTATTTAGTCAGTTGTTGACTTGACTAGACGATGAGTCTTAGTATTGTTGAGTCGATCATGATGGACAAATACTCTAAGACTTATGAATTGAGAATGTCTGCTAAGACATATGTATAGTTCTCGAATGAATATTAATAGTTGAATCAACATTATGAATATTGACAGGCTGAGCAAATATTGCTCATATGATGAATTGCTGAATATTGATAGTTGAATTAACATTATTAGTTTGAGCAAATATTTCTCGTTTGAGGAATTATTAAATATTGATAGTTGAATCAATATTGATAAACTGAGCAAATATTGCTCGTCTGAGCAAATATTGCTCGTTTGTTGATTATTGTAACACGACCAAATAAAATATTAATTTAAAATATTGGTAGATGGACCAAATATTATATCATAAAATGTTGACTGCTTGATCAACATAAAAATAGTGGTGTTTGAACCTGTTCAAAATTTTGCTTTGCAGAACATTCGGTTTGAAACCCTAATTTTGATCGATTGCTGATCCATTGATGATTTACTGAAAATCAACCAATGAGTGAGATAGATACCAACTACATGGGATGATGGGTCGACCATGTAGTTCCCGGATGCTCTAATGAGCAAGCACCAAAGTCCTTTACGAACCAGTTGGTGAAGAAATGATTAAATGTTGGTTTAATCATTTATTAAAATAGTGCTCATATGAGCACTAGGTAATAAAACCTAATTATAGAGAGATAAGGGACCGTCCAAGATGGCACGCAATTAGGCATTGGTGGTCGTAGGACCGACTGACGGTCGTTTGATGAAATTCCAAATTATTTGCAAAGAGTTTGAACCCAACATGAACAAATTAGGTCAAATTATGAAGATGTGTGGGACCGAATCTTTGCAAGCCAAAGGGATGACCTTGGTCGATCAAGGTGGCATGAACGTGTTACCATGTTTCTCGTGTCTCAATTCTGAGAATTTTGATATCTTCTGACTTGCGTTTGAGCAATATCTTGGATTTTCAGAAGGGTTTGATCTTGATTGAAGCTCTCAATTTTTCTTGAATGAGCAAGTAGGTCATTGCTCATCCGATCGATATTTTAATATTTACATGAGAAGCCTAGTCGGTCATGTGACCATTTGACTTTTGCTAGTTTGAGCAACATTGGTGAAATATTGAAAAAATTAGGTTTTTGCTCAAACGAAGGAGTTTCATGGGATGAAGGAAGAAATAGTAATAAAATAAGAAATTAGAGAAGTATGGGACCGGCCACGGCTAGGGCATGGACGGCCGGCTAGTAGGCTCGGTCCCGTGACACTTTTCCTTATTTTATATTATTTTTCATCGTGTGAGGAAGTATGGAGAAATTAGGAGTTTCGCTCGAACGGGGGAGTTTGCTCGAATGACGGAGTTTTCATGAGATTAGGAAAAACAATAAAATAAGATTATTGATGGTGGTTTTTGAAAATACGGGGGTCTAACAACCTCACCCAATATTTTGATTAGCAATCTGTATGGACAACTCCGAGTTGTTTCCTAGAGAATCAACAAGACTCAATCAATAGAAAATATCTTAAGCAGTTATTATCTCAATCTCTCGATTTGATTTACTCAAGCAAACATGATTCGCGAGCCTAATCAAAGAGAGATATCTTGGATGGTACCAAAGACCAATATCCAAGTGTCAATCGATTTAAATCAACAACCAAAAGGTCGGATATTCTAATCGATTGAACAATGCACAACCTGTATTATTTCAATTATATAAAAATATAATGCGGAAAAGAAATAACACAGACACCAGAATTTTGTTAACGAGGAAACCGCAAATGTAGAAAAACCCCGGGACCTAGTCCAGATTAAACATACATTGTATTAAGCTGCTACAGACACTAGCCTACTCCAAATTAACTTCGGTCTGGACTGTAGTTCAACCCCAACCAATCTCACACTAATCCAAGGTACAGTTATGCTCCTATGCCTATGATCCCAGCAGGATACTGCACACTTGATTCCCTTAGCTGATCTCACCTACAACCAAGAGTTGCTACGACCCAAAGTCGAAGACTTTAGCAAACAAATCTGTCTCACACAGAAAAGTCTAAAGGTAATAGATAAATTCGTCTCCCACGAATAAACCTATGAGTATTGTTCAGTCTTTTGATAAATCAAGGTGAACAGGAACCAATCGATAAAACCATACTTATATTCCCGAAGAACATCTCAGTTTCATCAATCACCTCACAATAAACTTAATCGACGCAGCGAAGAAGATTATTGAAGAATCACAAACAATAAGACGAATATGTTTGTGACTACTTTTATCTTGCCTATCAGAGATAGAAATCTCAATCCAATTATTACAATTGTACTTGTACGATAGAAATAGCAATATCAGATCACAAAACTACAAGAAAAGTAGTATCGGTCTGGCTTCACAATCCCAATGAAGTCTTTAAGTCGTTAACCTGGTTTTAGAAGAAGAAAACCAAAGGTTAAAGGAGAATCGACTCTAGCTTGATAAAACTAGTATCACACATAATGTGTGGGGATTAGGTTTTCCAGTTGCTAGAGTTCTCCCTTATATAGTATTTCAAATCAGGGTTTGCAATCAATGTTAGCTTAGTAACAAAGCATTCAATATTCACCGTTAGATGAAAACCTGATTAGATACAAGCTAATATCTCTCAACCGTTATATCGAAAACTTAGCTTGTCATACACACATGTACTTGACGTTTTGAGTTTGTGTAACCGTACCCAAATGTGTACAATGGTTGGTTCAATATTATTCAACCAAATGGTTAGCCAAATGATAACTTCCATATCAACCATATTCTTCTTCACCATAACTAGTCCAAATGACTCAAATGAACTAGTTAGAGAGTTGTTCAATTTCTATGAGATCTCAAGTACTACAAGAGACACAATTGAATAAAAACCGATGTGATTCACTCGAATCATTAATCATGAAATATAAAGCCACGGTTTGCAAAAGCATTCCTTAGTAATTTAGAATAAGTTCACGAACAACGTTTTCAGACATAACCTCTTGAGTTCGCGGACTCAAGCTAACCGGTTGAAGTTAATAAACTCCAGCAGAATTTCTCGGAATGAGAACTTCCATCAGTTCGCGGACTGGGTTCGCGGACTGCACCTGAGCTTCAACTTCAGCAGATATTCTCGGGTTCGAGAACTTACGCCAGTTCGCGGACTGCTCACATTTCGGTTCTACTTGATCAACAAAGTTCGCAAACTTCGGTTCAAGTGTTAAGGACTTATACATATATGTGTTGCCACAACAATGTTTATATCCCACAATGGTTATATAGTCTAAACTTTCATTTCAATCATTGAAATATTCTTAGAGGACATCATATAGTTATTTTAACGAACTAGTTTTCGTCAGAGAGATTTCCAAAGTGATTGAAACATAACATGACTTTCGTCACTAGGAAAAGATGAACTTGGCTAAAGTGAAAGATTTACCAACACACATTTCGAGAAATAGATAAGCGAGATATACTCAGCTCGAAATATCACATGTGCATATTCTTAATCTATATAGTATAACAAATTTTTTCTCAAGATAGGAGATAGAGTAGAAAGACTTTTGAGTGATAGATAAGTTCAAGTCTCCACATACCTTTTAGTCGATAAAGATCCACTGGTTCCTTGAGTAGTCCTTCGTCTTGTATGATGATCTCCATGGAGTTCTTGAGCTCAACTACACTTTCTATCCTATTCCGAGACCTTAGCTATAGTAGACTAGAAATCAAGACTATATAGTTTTGATCACTAAGATCGACAAACATGCTTGAGATAGCAACGCATGTGATTTTGACCGAGCAGCGCTCTAATAATCTCCCCTTTGTCAATTTTAGTGGCACAACTATTAATACATATGGAATACAAAAATTAGATAAATAAACTTTGTAGCTCCTATTTCACATGCCTAATCTTCAACAATACTCGAAATCTTCGTCACTTCCAAGTAGTCCAATGATCCCTAAGGTTGTAAGTTTAATATCATCGTTGTTGAAAATCCTTAGCTATAACAATGAGAAAAACATTGGTTCTCAATCATTGTTATACAGTATCATAGTATTATTATACAATTTCAAAGTCCAATTGCATCACAACATCAATAATAATACTATGGTGATACTTCACTCCCCCTTAGTCAATACTCCATCTCACATGGAAACCACTCCCCTTACATAATGATCCGAAAACCATATGTATTTGTAGTGTGAACTACAATTAATTCTCCCCCTTTTTGTCAATAAAATTGGCAAAGGTACAAGAATGGGATCCTAATGAAATTTCCGTAAGAGACATTTCCTGACCAAAGGTAAATGTTCTATCATCTTGTTTAGATGCAATCATAAATCCGAGGCTAAATGCATTCATCAAGGAGTTTATAAAGATACAAAATAACCACTAAAAATTCCATAGCCGCACTCCCCACAAAGATTTGGAAATTAAGCGCAAGTTCAAAAGATCTCTCCCCCATTAGATGTCATTCCCAAAGGAACAACAAGAGCGACCTTAATTTCAAGAGAAAAGAAGGATTTATTTAGACTCAACAAATTGCATACAAGTATAAATTTGGAATCCAAAATATTCAATCATATTAACCAAAGCGAACCAAGATTAAGTTTACTAAATATGCTCAACACAAGTAAACTTATGGAGACTTAATTCATTGATTAGATTATTCACAAGAGAACCCATAAATACTCTAACCGGATTACACAATTAAACTAATCACAAAGTGATCAATTCAATTGTCCACACTCGACATGAGAAAAATCTATGGAGTGCTAACTAAATAATCACACAAGATGATTGATTTAGTTCATTTGGGCTCAACATAAGAGATTATGGAACCCCAACTAAGATTATCATAGGAAATGACAACCCTAACCGTACATGTACTCAACATGAGAGAACTCATGGAATACAAACTAAATAACCGCACAAGTTGATTAATTTAGTTCTTAATGCTCAACATTTTGCATCTTTATGGAAAAACCAACTATGCCAATAAGAAATCGACTTAGTCGTATCGTGCTCAACATAAGATATAAGATGGAACCTTCACGGTAACACATAATAGTATGGAACAATTAAGCTCTAAAACGTGGATTACAAAAACAAGGACCTGTTTTATTTTTCCATCACAAAGTGACATAATAGACTTTATCCTTGAATCACAAAAGATTTTAACCTATCTTACATCAAAGATTGACAATATAGGCTTAACTTTTGTGTTTTGCCAAAAGTCCATTCATTCCTTTATCAATATTTGCATACCAATACGTGAATGACTTTACTTTTGACAAAATATGGGATAATCAAGTTCACGGACGTAAACATACAAATCCCATCAAAATATTGCAATATATAAAACCATAAAGATTAATACTGCAACCATCATCTTCCAAACGACTTTAGTATTTAAACCAATAAATCTAAAAACAAGAAGATGAAATCATTGGATATAGCTATGTGTAATCACAATCATCGCTATTCCAAAACACTAGTTGTTCTTTTAAATAAAACAGAAAACATAGAAGATTTACTAGACATGCTAAATACGATTTTCAACTAAAGTTTGAATAATAGAGAGTTCATCAGAAGCTTTCTTTATTTCGTTTTTCAGAAACTCAAGATTTCTTATTGCTATCCCGAGCTGTTCACGAACAACTTCAAAATCACGAAGAAGATTTCCTACCAATTGTGAGGACATCTGAACTGGTAGATTGTTTTCATGGTCAATAGCCTGATGATAAATTATGAAAACAGGGTCTTCATGAAACTCAATATCTTTTTCCTCCATAATCACTTCTTTGTTACTTTTCTCCATTGTGCCAAGAATTCAGTAGGATCTTTTTACCCTTATAGAATAAGGTGTCAATTGATAACATATATAAGGGGGTTCATATAAAACCCTAGACACAAGAACAACCGTGCAACTTTAGTGGTCGTGCACAGGTGGTCAAAGATGACCAAAACGTGGAGAACCAAATAAGAAGAGGAAGAAAAAAACTCAACAAGGAAATCATTGTCAAACACAATAGAACATACTTCGAAAGAGACTTGAAATAAATCCTAAAGATAAGGAAAAATACATACACCTTTGACAACTTTCTCAAGATACTTTTCTTGAGAGCACAGAGCATCGTTCTTATCTCAAAAGAAGGATGCTTCAAAAATCAGTCATGGTGTAGTAAGATGAGCACTTTGCTCATCATGGTTGATTTATCCTCTAGAGCAACAAAGGGATGCGTTATTCAACAAAAGTGAATAACTTATACTAGAAGAAGAACTAGGAGTACATGAGTTAGCCACTTTCTATGTTTTTGCGACGCCCCGTTTGAGTATGTTTATACTTGTCTTAAGTTCTGAGACTTGATTATTTATGTGAAGAAAATCTGGAACAGTATTCTAGGATTTGAAGCCTTTCATAGAAGGGGACATGGAACTTGATCTCTTTTTCCTTCTCATGTGCCTTTTCATTTTTTCAGGGTTGTTAAACACCCATTTTTCGTTCTTATTTCTACCTCGATTCTCATTTAGTGTTCGAAAGTCACGAATAAGAGGTGACTTGTCAATGTAGTTTTCTTGCTTGTTGAATGTACCTTTTACTCCAACAATATGAGGAACTGGTTTAATCACTTTCTTGGACACCCATATAAGAATGTCGTGAATTTTTTTATTCCTCAAACGAAAATGACAATTCCATTTAGGATGCCCTTTATTCCCACAATAATATCAGTTAAAGGAATTGTTTTTAGCTGTTCTTTTGTGAGTAAATTTGGGAGAAGTCCCTTTGTCCTTAGGCACATTTCAAGATGCAAACGTTGTTTCACATAAAGAGTTATTAACGGCTTTGACAAAATTGATCTTACTTGTTTTTGGAGTGTCTATTCCTTTATAGCCCAGATCGCATGTATCACGATGTCCTTTACATGCTCCAATCATAGAAGTCAATTTTGTAGAGCTAGTATTGAATCTTTTCAGACTGTCTTCCAGAGATCTTACTTTATCAAGGGCATCTGCAAGATCAGTCTCCAATGACTTTTCTTTAGTAAAAAGTCTGAGTTCTTTATCATAAAAACATTTCTGTTGAGAGTTATACTTTGCTTCAGTATCTGCAAGTCTTTCTTTCAACACATGGAGATTTCGGAGAAGATTGTCACATTCAGACCTTTTTGAACGAACATCATCTTCACGATATTTAACGATAGATTTTAGGATATTGTACCCATTATCATATCCTTTAAAGAGTTTTCTCAATTTTCTGTTTTTTTTTACAAAGAGGAGCCATATACTTTCTCAGGAAGGCTGTTGACCTTTATGTCTTTAGTTCATGATCAAACATCTTGATATATTGTGAGACTTCCTCATCAATACTCGGTCCTTCTTCTGAATCACTGTCATCTGAAAGGTCACCCAATTTCTCATCAAGATATTTTTCCAAGTCAAATGTAGTTTCAGTCACAAGACAATTGACAGAGTTTTTCTCAGAATCTTCAAGTCTTTGGGCTTTACCTGAGTTCCTTTGTACTGGTATGGCATTATCAGTGATACTACTCTTGTACATAGAGTCAGATCGCTACAAACACAGACTTGTGATGTCTTTAACGTGTTTGCCTGCTCTGATACCAATTGAAAATACGGGGGGTTTAACAACCTCACCCAATATTTCAATTAGCAATCAGTATGCACAACTCTGAGTTGTTTTCTAGAGAATCAACAAGACTCAATCAATAGAAAATATCTCAAGGAGTTATTATCTCAATCTCTCGATTTTATTTACTCAAGCAAATATGATTCGCTAGCCTAATAAAAGAGAGATAACTTGGATGGTACCAAAGACCAATATCCAAGTGTCAATTGATTTAAATCAACAACCAAAAGGTCAGATATTCTAATCGATTGAACAACGCAAAACCTGTATTATTTCAATTATATAAAAATATAATGCGGAAAAGAAATAACACAGATACCGGAATTTTGTTAATGAGGAAACCACAAATGCAGAAAAACCCTGGGACCTAGCCAAGATTAAACATACACTGTATTAAGCCGCTACAGACACTAACCTACTCCAAATTAACTTCGGTCTGGACTGTAGTTGAAACCCAACCAATCTCACACTGATCTAAGGTAAAATTATTCTCCTACGCCTATGATCCCAGCAGGATACTACGCAGTTGATAGGTGTGTAAAAACACCTCTCTAAGTATCGATTGGTTATGCTTTCTTAGCTAGTTTTCTAGTAAAATTATATTACTATCTTTCTTTTATATTTTATGGGAATTTTGGAGCTTATTCCCGAAAAGAACAAAGAATCGTCCAATTGGCTACAAAAGAGGCAGAATTATCATTGCAAACTACTACGGACAGTAGTTCGAGCCATGGGTTTGCTGGCTTTGTTCCAAGGGTCAGAAGATAGATTACGAAGTTAAGAACTTGGGTCGTTTGCATGGAGTTTTCACGATGGCTGAAGATACTGGTACGAGTGGCAATGAAGAGTTTGGCAGTAGGTGTTGACAGCGATGACGCGAAGAGGCTCGAATGGGAATATGTTGGGTATGAAGAGTAATGAGTATGAAGCTGCTGTTGTTGGGTTGCATTTAACGGAGATTAATGTTTCATTGAAGAAGAGGATAATGGAGATGGAAGGTTAAACTTGTTAAGAGCATGTAGCTGCTACCATTTCCGGTGATAATGAGTAAGCTATGCAATGAAGTTGTTGTTCCTACCAACTATGGAAGTGGTAACTAGCATTGAGTAACTGCCAGATTGGTAAGGATCTGAGCTAAAATGATGTTGCTGAGCATGGCAGTGACTAAATTATAAACCAGAAAATGGTGAGTTCTATGACGTAAGGAAGAACGGAGCTGTGAACTGAGCGTGAGAAGAATACAGATAGATTTTGAATGAAGCTGTGATGAAGCTTGAGCCGAGAAGTGGCGCTTCCGCTGTGAATGGTGATTGTCGGGAAATGAAAATTGATTGAAGAAAACAACACGTACAGGATTGAGGCTTTGTTGATGGGTTCGAATGGAATCTCGTTAGTATGGAAGTAAATAGGAAATTGAACGGGTTCGAGTTGGAGTTCAGTAGCAAAGATGATTGACGCGGTTGCTGTGATGTTTCTTGTCCGTGACTGCAGATGAAAGATGGCCAGAGAGAACTCGAGATGAGGTGATAATGAAGCTCTTTTCCAATGTTGCGTATGGAGTTGTTGGTTGTGGGTTATCGAGTGAGATGCTCGATTAATGATGAAGAATATATGTTGCTGGAAGCAATGGGAATGAAGATGAGATCGATATAACATGGAATTATGGAACATGGCAGTGACGAGAATCAGTACTGTCATGAAGATTAATGGTCGACAAAAGAAGAAGACTGTTGGCTGGTGATATATGTTACTTTCGGTGATTGATATGGAGTTGGCAGTGGTGGTATATGATGGCAGAACTGATTATCACAAGTAGAACATAAGCTGCCAATTCCTTGAGATGAAGATGGAGTTGAAAATGAAAGATGGTGGTGACTGATGGCTTGGAGGTGTTACCGTGGTTGATCGAAGAAGGATGTCTGCTGTTATTCATACACACTGAAAATTATCAGTGAGAACTGAGAACTACGTTTAGGTTTTTCCCACCGTATATAATCTCAGGGAAGGTGTCAGATGGGACTTCCAACCGTATTGGAACTCAGGTGGACTTACGTTGCTTTATCCCGGCCATAGTAAAACACGGGAGAGAGTTAAGTTCGATTGAAATATTGTGCTGTCAGTTTTGGCAGACTGACAAGCCATTAACAGTTAGGCTACAAATGGGCTGGATCGAGTGCGAGCCCAATAGGCTATTGAGCCAAAATATTTTACACGACCAAATTATGGGATGCGTTTATGCAACTTCTTTGCATGGCCAAGACTTGGCCGTGACTTTGGGAATTTTGCCAGGAGTTTGCAACCTACTTTGACCGGGCGTTATGCACGGGAATAAGGAGGTGCACTTTCCTATTTTTGCTAGGTTTCCTAGTTTTCTTAAAGAGGAAGTTACAAAACTCTATATATAGAGAACCCTAGGCATAATTTGATATATCTTCTTTTCACCGTTTTTCTCCCCCTTAGGGGGAGAACTATCTCTTTTCTATTCTTTTTATATTGTAAGGATGAATTCAAAGTTCTAATGTGAAGCTCAATTATTTTGCAAGTTTGTTTCAAGTTTTAAATTGTTTCATTGTGGATTTTTTTTACCATATCGAAGGTTTATGATTGGTTCTTAGATTGGTTTGGGTGCGCAACCAGATTAGTTTATTAATCATTCTAATGCTAGTAGAGAGTTGAGTCGACCCGTAATTGTTTTTTAACTCCTACACAAGTAGAGATCTCAAGACCTTACAGAGGGATTCTGTGGAGCAATTACGAGTAAAGAAAACACCAGTAAGTGGACTGAGCGTACCGAGTTTAACTGCTGGGATCAAACCTAAATTCACAAATCTTGAATCGTTTTGGGAATTACATCATGTAGTCGAGCGCTTCCGTGACAAGGTGGTTCTTTTGAATAGAATCTGGTAGTCGAGCGCTTCCGTATCCGGTGATATAAGGAGTTTTGGGGATTGCTAAGCGTACCTGCTTTCCTACGGTTGGTGACAATTGATTCTAACAAGAGATAGACGGGTACAATGTTGAGTTAACGGTTAGTAATTGCGAAGGATTTCTTCAATATCTTTATCTTATTATCCTTTTTATCCTTATTTTTTTTTTTGCCGATTTAGATAACATAACAATTGCATTACTCTTCGTGGGAACGATCCTTACTACCGTTATATTATATTTAATTAGTGGGAAACATCTTTTTATTTTGTTGAGTAAACGACGCTCACCAGCAGTTGATTCCCTTAGCTGATCTCACCCACAACCAAGAGATGCTACGACCCAAAGTCGAAGACTTTAGCAAACAAATCTGTCTCACATAGAAAAGTCTACAGGTAATAGATAAATTGGTCTCCCACGAATAAACCTATGAATTTTTTCAGTATTTTGATAAATCAAGGTGAACAAGAACCAATCAATAAAAACATACTTATATTCCCGAAGAACAGCTCAGTTTCATCAATCACCTCACAATAAACTTAATCGACGCTGCGAAGAAGATTATTGAGGAATCACAAATAATGAAACGAAGATGTTTGTGACTACTTTTATCTTGCCTATCGGAGATAAAAATCTCAAGCCAATTATTACAATTGTTCTCGTATGATAGAAATAGCAAGATCAGATCACACAACTACAAGAAAAATAGTATCGGTTTGGCTTCACAATCCCAATGAAGTCTTTAAGTCGTTAACCTGGTTTTAAAAGAAGAAAACCAAAGGTTAAAAGAGAATCAACTCTAGCTTTAGAAAACTAGTATCACACATAATGTGTGAGGATTAGGTTTCCAAGTTGCTAGAATTCTCCCTTATGTAGTCTTTCAAATCAGGGTTTGCAATCAATGTTAGCTTAGTAACAAAACATTCAATATTCACCGTTAGATGAAAACCTGATTAGATACAAGCTAATATCTCTCAACCGTTATATCGAAAACTTAGCTTGTCATACACACATGTACTTGACGTTTTGAGTTTGTGTAACCGTACCCAAATGTGTACAATGGTTGGTTCAATATTATTCAACCAAATGGTTAGCCAAATGATAACTTCCATATCAACCATATTCTTCTTCACCATAACTAGTCCAAATGACTCAAATGAACTAGTTAGAGAGTTGTTCAATTTATATGAGATCTCAAGTACTACAAGAGACACAATTGAATAAAAACCGATGTGATTCACTCGAATCATTAATCATGAACTATAAAGCCACAGTTTGCAAAAGCATTCCTTAGTAATTTAGAATAAGTTCACGAACAACGTTTTCAGACATAACCTCTTGAGTTCGCGGACTCAAGCTAACCGGTTGAAGTTAATAAAATCCAGCCGAATTTCTCGGAATGAGAACTTCCGTTAGTTCGCGGACTGCACCTAAGCTTCAACTTCAGCAGATATTCTCGGGTTCGAAAACTTACGCCAGTTCGCGGACTGGGTTCACGGACTGAGTTGCTGCTCACGTTTTGGTTCTACTTGATCAACAAATTTCTCAAACTTCGGTTCAAGTGTTAAAGACTTATACATATATGTGTTTCCACAACTATGTTTATATCCCACAATAGTTATATAGTCTAAACTCTCATTATAATCATTGAAACATTCTCAGAGGACGTCATATAGTTGTTTTCATGAACTAGTTTTCATCAGAGCGATTTCCAAAGTGATTGAATCATAACATGACTTTCGTCACTAGGCAAAGATGAACTTGGCTAAAGCGAAAGCTTTACCAACATAAATTTCTAGAAATAGATAAGCGAGATATACTCAGCTTGAAATGTCACATGTGCATATTCTTAGTCTATATAGTAAAACGACTTTTGTCTCAAGATAGGAG
The DNA here is from genome assembly GCA_023529315.1 of Papaver bracteatum. Classification (NCBI taxonomy): domain Eukaryota; kingdom Viridiplantae; phylum Streptophyta; class Magnoliopsida; order Ranunculales; family Papaveraceae; genus Papaver; species Papaver bracteatum. Next base: position 223,955 of record JAJJWX010002486.1, read on the forward strand.
ATAGAGTAGATAGACTTTTGAGTGATAGATAAGTTCAAGTCTCCACATACCTTTTAGTCGATGAAGATCCACTGGTTCCTTGAGTAGTCCTTTGTCTTGTATGATGATCGCAATGGAGTTCTTGAGCTCAACTACACTTTTTATCCTAGTCCGAGACCTTAGCTATAGTAGACTAGAAATCAAGACTATATGGTTTTGATCACTAAGATTGACAAACATGATTGAGATAGCAACGCATGCGAGTTTGACCGAGCAGTGCTCTAACAGTTTTTAGCTTAGGGTTGAAATCGTAAAACCTTACATCTGATGTGACGTCACTATGTAAGGAAACAGTTCCGTGAGTGCTAACCTTTCCACCAACATATTTATTGATCCGTTCAATATACTTACGTGAAATTTACCCAGACTGGCGAATGTAGCAATCATCCCAGATGTTCTGTGAATTTCTGCGCCTCGCCTATATTCACATAATATAAGTTCCTTTGAATGCCTTTTATGCTATGTTCTCCGGCTGAACCCTTAATGGTTATATGGCATGACTATTTGTGTTCACTCACAACAGAGTAGCACGAATTTCCAAGTATCAAGGATAAGGTCTTTGCATAAGGTATTCAATCAGAAAAAGCATGCTGCTCTCTGGAAATGAACCTAAAAGAATTCTGTATATCAGAATTCAATCAATTTCCCTGATTAACTTACGGAAGTTAGGGTTTTGCTCCTCGCGTGGTATGTCAGACCTTGCTCATCGAAATTAAACCTAGGAAAGCTAGGTAATTAATCCTCCATGGATTAGCAGGTGTAAAACCTTTCTCAGAATCAAAAAATAGGGAGCCGCCACAGCAAAAGGAGGCGTGGCCATGCCTTAGGCCAACTGGCGCCACTTGCCATTGGCCACGCCCCTTCCTAAACCGGCCCTATTTCTCTCGACCAATCGTGTCGCCTCAAATTAGCCTCATGCACATAAGTTGTGGCTGTACCCATACTTGTCGGCCCCACTTTCCATCGACCAATTAGGTCGCTGTAAAGCCTCCATGCTCTCACATGAAGTGTAGCCACGCCCATGCTTGGACGGACCTCTTTTAATCAACTAACCAGGTCGCCCTAAAGCTGCCATACTTTCACCGGAAGTGTAGCCACGCATTATGTTTGGAAGGCCCCTTTCCTTGGCCAATCAAGTCACTCTAAACTTGCCAACATATATGAAAAACAAAACGCATCTCACCACAACAACATATTGATCGACATGCCAACATGCCACTCTGCAGCGTAGCATGACAATTTGTCCTTGGCCACGCCGCCAAGCCCTAATTTTACCATGGCGCCAAATCCTAGCCTTCGCCACGCCGCCAAGCGCTAATTAGGCCACGGTGCCATACCATAACTTTGACCATGCCTCCAAGGCATAACTTTGTCCATGGCACCAAACCTTAGCCTTGGCCACGACGCCAAACCCTAGCCTTGGCCACACCGCCAAGCCCTAACTTTGGCCACGGAGCCAAATGCTAGCCTTGGCCATGCCGCCAAGCACTAACTTTGGCCACAGAGCCAAATTCTAAGCTATGGCCATGCTACAACGCCACAGGGCCACGCCACGGATATGCCGTTATGCCATGGCCACGCCAGGCGCCATTATGCCAATGATGCCACTTTGCTATACAACGAGATATGGCCATAATCAATGGCCATCCTTCTTCATGAGATGCAATCTTAACCATCCAAGTTTGCCACCGAACTGGCAGACTTATGGAAAGTTTTAGGAGACCAGCCGCCTAAATCTAGTGGCCATAGATACGCCAGGCGCCACTTGCACCACCGTGCCACTGGAATGCACGAGCCATGCCAGCCATACTATATTACCACTGGTGTACACCAAAACACTCTGCGCCATTATCAGGAGCCAACACAAGGTATCCATGATCAATGGCTACCCTCCCTCATGAGATGCAATCTCATCCATCTAAGTTCGCCACTGAACTGACGGACTTGCGGCAATCCCCAGGCAACCCGCTATGCCACGGCTATGTGAGGCGCCACTATGCTAATGGCACCACTTTGCTACACATTAAAGATGTGGACATAATCAATGTCTACCCTTCCTCATGAGGTGTAATATCAGCCATTTAAGTTCTCCACCAAACTGACGGACTTGTGGCAAGTTTTAGGCGGCCGACCAAGGAAAGCCTAATAGAAAAGGGAGGCGGGGCAACAAATAATAAAAAATGACTGGGGACTTCTCGCGACAACAAGGGAATCACATAAAGGATCGGATTTACTCCCTGAAGATTCAGTTTTGGTGAAAGATGCTAAAGCAAGTAAGTTTTTGTCAGACGATGTTTATGCGATCTATTGTTTGGGTTTTTACATTTACAAAGGAAGCCAATAACCCAATCACCTCAAGATTTCATATCATCCCATATTTTTCCCTTTCCCATGCAACATTCACGGTTTCACAATTTTCCCGAATGGTTTCGCTACTTACATTCGCAATTCATATTTCGACATATCAATTGATCAAAGGGCTATTAATCCAAAATAATCCAAAAACTCTTATAAGAAGCAATCATCTATCAATCCAAAAGCCAGAAAACCAAACCATAAACTAGGTGTTTCTTTATCCTTTCAAAAAAGAAAAACCTAAGAAAAGGATATTCAGAAAATGAAAACATTTAAGGAAAATTTCCTAACAATGGCTCATTCTTCTTGGAGAAAACGTCCTTCATGCTTTGAAGAGCCGCCCTCTTGAGCTTTAACTCCTGGGAAAACTTATTGACTTATGCCTCCTATTGGTTAATCAAATCCGCGGAAGGACCATCAACCGATTCGTCTTGTAGCCTTTGGATCTTGGAAAATCCCTCACAGAACCAGGAGGCGTTAAACTCAAAGTCTAAACAATATCCCGGTGGAACTGCCAGCTTGAGATTACATCTCCAAAAACAGTGTGACCAGTCACATTGCACATATCATGAATTCAAGATAATGTTTCTTCCACCCGCTTAACCAATGCAAACCGGCTGGTGATATTTTTGGTTGTTGCGATATGACCATACCTTTCCCATATTCTAGTATACAGTTCCGAATACTTATATGGTACACTGAAGCCTCCGATCAGCACATGATCTTTATGAGGAGTCAAAAATAGAGAGTCGAAAATGGCGCATGCAATTGAATCCGTGACCAGCTGGGGTTCCTTGGCAACAATTGCACCTGCAGCCATGGAGGCGTTTTCCGTCATCTGAAATATAACAACATCTTCACAGCAATCAATCTTCATATCTTGGTGGCTAGAAGGTACGACTTCTGTGATTGGTGACACAGTATCATATTGACGATGGTCAATCTCCACCTCCAGATTACCAGCGGGTACGTTTTCTATGACTAGAGACACTGTTACACCTTTATTGTCGTGGATCTCCACCTCGAGTTATTTTCAGAAGCAGGTTCCTCCTTTAAATATCACCAATTGGGCATATATTCGGTATAAATAATCCAGGGAGAAAATGTGCGGAAACTCACCGACTCACTTGTGGACCCACTGGAAGAAGACTCGCTGCTACGCTCGGAAGTACTTTGCCCATCACCGTCAGATCCTAAGCTTTCCTCTTTTTCGCCTTCCTTTTTACTGATGATAGACCCAGTATCACCAGATTTTTCTTTAGAAGGTACCATTTCTTGGCCACGTGCATGTCTGGAAAAGGCGTTTGTCTTGCTAATACCCTGAGTCAAAAGGAAAAGATTTTCAGTGGCAATAATTCAAAATATTTATGCAATACGGCCAAATCAGGAAGAAAATCATACATACTTGCATATTGGAAGAACTGAAAGTCACAAGAGACATCGAAGCCGAATCCGATTGGAATCCACCTGCATGATTTTCGACCTTTGCTCCCTTTCTTGTGGACTGTATGCATCCGAGCTAGATGATTTTCGTTTACCCGAAGGAAGTTGTTTCAACAATTTATGCTTTGCTAGAACCGTAGAGGAAGGTTTACCACGTGGATTTGTTACAACATCCTTCACGAACTGATGAATGAAAAGAAACTCATCTTGTCAGAAGACATTATATTTGGGAGTCGTCACAGGTTTTCGTTCTGAGAGCAAGAAGGGAAGGCTTTTATCCGATGCAAATACACTGTAATCAAGAATAGTGGATAATATTTCATCTGGTATTGTCATTGGGAAACAAAATGGGACTCCATGATTAAAGTCCATATGTCGAGCATCCCTGTCAATGTTGTAAGAGACTACTCCACAAGATCCTCTGAAAAAAGATGGCACATACCCAGATATGCGGCTTCGCAAGAACACAATTTATCCAATGCTCATATTCTCGTCAACAAAATGCAATATCATGTTTGGTGCGCAAGCAAAAGTGTTTGGTTGAACTATGGAGGTGTGGACTGGAGCCCAGGGAAGAAAGTTAACTGCATGCGCATTGTCAAGAAATTAAATGAGCTTTGATCCAAGCCTTTGACGCCTATCCAACCAACGGAGTATCCTAGAGCCGCCATATATATCAGGAAATGAGGTTTTTGAGTTAGGAGCATAATGTTTGAAATGCTCCCACAACCATGCCTGGAGAAAGATGACATGGATATACGAGTCTACTTTTATATACCCATTAGAGATGTACATGTCCGCTACCAAGTAATCCAGGTAGGTGTACAAAGAGCCAAGAAACAAACTTCCAATGTGAAGAATAACGCATTTCGCTAGTCTGATAGCAAATTTGATGAACTTATGCCTTATTTCCTTCTTGCCAGAGCCGTCATCAAAAATGCCTCTGGATAGCCACAGAACTAAAAATGCAGCAACATGGAGTGTATCATCTAACACTCGATCCGACTCTGGCTCATCAGGGAACCACTCAGACACCCACCAATTATAGAAACACTTTTCCTCATAACTATTTCGAACATATCCTGTTGCTTTCATGTCCAAAGCGGCGTGTATTTCTTATTCTTCCTCAGAAAAAACAACGTCAAGCTCCCTAATTATTGGAAGACTCGACAGAACGGCTACGCTTTCCAAAGAAATAGTCATCTCACCCCATCTACATATAGCCGTGTGAGTTTCTGGACACCATCTGGAGATGAAAGTAATCAGGCCTGCATCATATTTTCTAATTTGAAGTATTGCAGAAGCCATGGCAGCATTCACAATTTGCGCTCTAGTCAAATTAGCTATTACATGGTCTCGGCTCATCATGAGCTTCATCTATTTATCATAAGAGCGCAATGGACTCTGACAGATTTTGAAATCTATGAGAGAAGCCATATACTCTTTCTTCTGAAGGCAAAACCTCATTATACGCATGGACAGACTGTTTGGACTTCTCCATCATTTTCTGAATCAGTCAGAAGAGTTGGCACGAATTTTGTATGGGTCCTCATGACTGTAGTAGACTTCGTAAAAAACTCGTCATCTATGTTTGGCTTGGAGTTGTTAGCACTTCTCGATGCGGCGGCAGAACTGCTTTTAGATGACATCTTAATAAAATTCCCTTATACTGCTTTCACTTTCGAAGTAGCTACAACGAAGAGAAATAAAGAAGAATTACTACTTTGAAGAAAAAACATACATGATTTTTTTTCTTCAAAATTAGACGCAATAATCAAGGAGAAGTAACGAATTTTCTATGGAGAAGTTTTTCCTTGGCCGCATGTCATGGTACTCACGACCAAATAATGGGGACTGATGCTTGTTCGACGGGATATGTGTACTACCGTGAAAAACATGCTCTTAGCCAAAACCATTCAATACCACGGGAGCAACACTGTCGGCCAAATCACGCCTTGCCACGGAAGTTGCACTCATGGACAAAGGAAACCCTAACAAATAGGTTCTATGGAAGGAGCGAATATAATTGTCCGCGCTCAAATAATTACCTAGAAGGTTAATTAGTTTCGTTGCTATTCACGTTATAGCTAACCCTAATATAATACTGCTGACGAAGAGAAGTTATTCATATCAAAAATATTTTATGGAAGTCATGCCTATGTCTAGGGTTTACACCAAAACGGAAGAGCAAACAAAAGAAGAAACACGGAGATACAAACCTGGAATGTGCTCGCCTGCTTATTGCTATCACTTTGCCGCTAGCACCAAGACGTGGAAACAAAGCCAACAATACGAAAGAAAAGAATATAGGTAACGCCTTTTATAGGCATGGTGTTTTTGGAGTTCGATTAGAGAAAGGTTTCTCTTTTAGGACGTGCACAAAAAAGGCAGTTGGGCCCGCGATGTTGACGCTCCATAGCGCTAATCTCCGCGGTTAAACTAACACTACGCCAATGCTCCATGGATTTATCCTTACCACTCCTATCCGACGCCACCTCTACCCACTCAGCATCCAAAACCGCGTCATCCACCATGCCATGGACATAGCCGAGCCAGCAGTACCACGCCCATGCCAGAAGTCCGCGTCCAAGCCAGCCGCGCTATCCACCTTTCAGTAGCCAACCAAAGTGGCGCCATGTTAGCCGTTCAAATCCATGCCATCTACGCCATTCTGCAGCGCCATCTCCGTACGACCAAAATTGAAACACCATCTCCGTCGTTCAAAACAGCGACACTTCACCATTCCAAGCCACAAGGATCATGGATTCCTCATGATTTCCACCAAAGGTTAGTCGAATTTCCCTGGCAATTTTTTCACGTCTTTACCTTTCAATTTTACTCTTATCTGTCACCATCTCATGCTTACCCCGCAACAACGCCACTGTTACGTGCTAAGCAAGGGACTTAATATTGGTGGTGGTTTTTAGCTTAGGGTTGAAATCGTAAAACCTTACATCTGATGTGACGTCACTCTGTAAGGGAAAAGTGATGTGAGTGCTAACCTCTCCACCAGCATATTTATTGATCCGTTCAATATACTTACATGAAATTTATCCAGATCGGAGAATGTAGCAATCATCCCAGATGTTATGTAAATTTCGGCGCCTCGCCTATATTCACATAATATAAGTTCCTTTGAATTCCTTCTATGCTATGTTCTTCGGATGAAAACTTAATGTTGATATGGCATGACAATTTGTGTTCACTCGCAGCAGAGTAGCACGATTTTCCAAGTATTAAGGATAAGGTCTTTGCATAAGGTACTCAATCTGAAAAAGCATGATGTTCTCTGGCAATGAACTTAAAAGAACTATGTGTCAACAAATATAATTCAATCAATTACCATGATTAACTTGCGAAAGTTTGGGTTTTGCGCCTCGTGCGGTATATCAGACCTTGCTCGTCGAAATTAAACCTAGGAAAACTAGGTAATTAATCCACCATGGATTAGCAGGTGAAAAACTTTTCTCAAAATAAAAAAACAGGGAGCCGCAGCATCAAAGGGAGGCGTGGCCATGCCTTAGGCCAACTGGCGCCACTTGCCATTGGCCACGCCCCTTCCTAAACCGGCCCTATTTCTCTCGACCAATCATTTCGCCTCAAATTAGCCACACGCACATAAGTTGTGGATGGGCCCATACTTGCCGGACCCACTTTCCATCGACCAATTAGGTCGCTCTAAAGCCGCGACGCTCTCACCAAAAGTGTATCCACGCCCATGCTTGGTCGGCCCTCTTTTAATCAACCAATCAGGTCGCTATAAAGCCACCACACTTTCACCAGAAGTGTAGCCGTGTATTATGTTTGGACGTCCCCTTTTCTTGGCCAATCAAGTCACTCTATATTTGCCACCATACATGAAAAGCCAATCGCGCCCCACCACAACAACATATTGATCGACATGCCGACAAGCCACTCTACCGCGTAGCATGCCACTTTGGCCTTGGACATGCCGCCAAGCCCTAATTTTACCACGGCGCTAAATCCTACCCTTGGCCACGCCGCCAAGCCCTAATTTTACCTCGACGCCAAAACCTAACCTTGGCCATGCCGCCAAGCCCTAATTTAGCTACGACGCCAAATCCTAGACTTTCCCACGCCGCCGAGCCCTAATTTTACCACAGCGCCTAATCCTATCATTGGCCACGCCTCCAAGCCCTAATTTTACCATGACGCCAAGCCCTAATTTGGCCACGACGCCAAACCCTAGCCTTGGCCACACCGCCAAGCGCTAACTTTGTCCACGGCACCAAACCCTAGCCCTGGCCACGCCGCCAAGCCCTAACTTTGGCCATGACGCCAAACCTATCCTTGGCCATGCCTCCAAGCCCTAACTTTGGACACAGAGCCAAATTATAGCCATGGCCACGTAGCCAAATCCTAATTTCTGGCCATGCTATAACGCCACAGGGGCCACAACTCCACGGCTACGCCGCTATGCCATGGCCACGCTTGGCGCCACTATGCCAATGTCGCCACTTTGCTATACAACGAGACATGGCCATAATTAATGGCCATCCTTCCTCATGAGATGCAATCTCAACCATCCAAGTTCGCCACCGAACTGACAGACATGTGGAATGTTTTAGGCGACCAACCGCCTAAATCTAGTGGCCATGGCTACGCCAGATGCCACTTGCACCACCGTTCCACTGGCATGCACGAGCCATGACATGCATACTACATTACCACTGGCATACACCAAAACTCCCATGCGACATTATCAAGCGCCAACACAAGGTAGCCATAGTCAACGGCTACCCTCCCCCATGAGATGCAATCTCAGCCATCCTAGTTCACCACTAAATTGATGGATTTGCGGCAAGCTCCAGGAAACCCGCTACGATACGGTTATGCCAGGCTCCAGTATGCTAATGGCGCCACTTTGCTACACAAAAAAGATGTGGCCATAATCAATGGCTACCCTTCCTCATGAGATGTAATCTCAACCATTCAAGTTCGTCACCAAACTGACGGACTTGTGGCAAGTTTTAGGTGGCCGACCAAGGCAAGCCTAATAGCATCACATGATATTTTCCTATAGCAATGTCTATTGACTTTGACTTGCGACATATAGCAACCTGCTATACGTTTTCCGCAAAAACACTCGAGATATCAAATATGTCATAAACTCGGGGATACTCATCAGGGTATTGGTCTGGCGGTTTACAACGTACGTCTGCAATGCGCCCATTACAAGAAAGTGTCATAAAGTAGGAAAATTAGTGGTGGTGAAAAGTAACGGTGTAATAATTCATTACCTTCATCATGGAAGCGTAATGACTGACGGTTACACGAATTCACTTCCCTCATCATGGAAGCATAACGTCTAATGGTTACACGTTACCCATTCCTTCACCACTCAATCATTTACACTTACGACGAGACCATGGTATGTTTCAATATGACTTGTATAAATAGGCTTCACCTATTTTCACCAAACATAAGTTTTGGTCAGAGAACAACACAGTATCCAGAAATCACCTGATAGCTTTCCATTATGCATATTTTCTGATACAAGTCGTAAACAACCACACCTTCAGAATCAACGATTCTGGTCTCAACACTCTCTTCGCTTCCATCCCTAATACCAACCCTTCTCCTTCACTTTGTGACCGAAGCAATCCTGGAACGGCCATTCCTTGGTTTAGGACAGGATTGTACAGATTGATCTCTCGGATCAAAAGTACTCCCGTGCAGTGCATTGTTTAGGGTCTAGACTCGTTTCTCACCGACACACCCAAAATTACCAAAATCAGCAAAAACGGTTTTCACCCACAAACAAAGATAAAATAAATGGGAGAAGCGTGGGACGGGCCACGATGGCATGACCGGCCGACCAGGGGGCCCGGTCCCCTAGGCGCCTCTATATTATTTTATTATTATTATTTTTCTTCCCAATTTTGCATAGATATCCTCGTTCGTCCATATTTTTGAATGCTCGTTAGTGTATTTGGGTGCTCGTTCATGCATTATTGTTAAGTACACTTGCACCATTTTCTCGGGGCTTACTCGGTAGTGGCCTAGATGCCCGTGCATTGAATATTTATTACTAACCCATGGAATTATGTTGAGAAAATCCATGAATTGAAGTAACAAAATATTATGTTGAACGTAGAATATTTTCCAGGAATTCAATTGATGAATCTTGCAACTAGAAATAATTAATTGATTAATTGACGGATCTGAACTAGCAGGCAAGATGTCAAGGAGTTTTTTTTTTTTTTTTTGGTAAATCCAAATTATATTAATAAATAACAATATGTACAAAAGAGATTACAAGAAAAAGAGGTCAAGAGACCCCGAAAAACTCATAAACTACTTGAATCTAAAATAAGACACATAAGGAGACTCAATAGAAGAAATAAAAATAGGTTTTCCAACATAATTTAGACCTTGTCCATTTCTTAATAAATAATCCCTTTTAGCCATGCCATCCGCTGCAAATTTCACTTCTCTATAAGTATGTTCGAAAGAAATTGAGTCATAAAAGTCTTGAATAACCTCCCAACGAAGCTTGATCATCCAAGGAACATTTGAATTAGAAAAATCAGTGACTGCACTTATTGAATCAGATCGAACAATAATATGGCTCATACCTCATTGCACAGCCCACTCAAGCCCCACAATAATGCCAAATAATTCATCCATATAATTGTTAGTTATTCCACGGCCGATACTCAAAGCACCAACCACATTACAATCTGCATCTATGGAAACCAAACCAACACCCGTACACCCTGGATTACCCCTAGAATCTCCATCACAGCAAATGAGTAAAGTGTTTCTTGGAAGAGGAACCCAAAAACATTCCAAAGGCTGAATATTCTTCACCAATCTGTGTTGCACTATAAAGAAATTTAGAATGTTCAAATCATACACAGAGTTATGCATGTAGATTTTTAATCGAACCGAATTCTCATGCACCAAATGAAAAACACGCTTCTTGAAGAACTCCAGATGCGCTGTTTTCTTACCATAGGCAATTCTGTTGCGAGTAAGCCACAACTCAACTCTCACCATCGAAATTATTGTTAACCAAATGTCCTTGATTATGCGACTCTTTCCATTGGAAGATTTATTAATAAGATTCTAATGAGGAGATAAGTTAAAAATGGAAGTGATCCAGTCCCAAACCTGAACTGCAAAGTCGCAATGCCACAATATATGGTCCAACGATTCCTCCTCTGCATTACACAAGTAGCATTTATTCACAAGGCTGATTTTGAATCTACTTTGTACCTTGTCAAGAGTCGCACAAGCCCCACGTTCAATCTTCCAATTCTGTGCCGCCAGATTTGGATGCACAGTATTACGCCATAAAATAGCATAGTTATCTTCTTAAACATACTTCTATCGAATAAGGTTCTTTGTTGAACTAACCGAGAATAGACCCTTCAAGTATGGCATCCAAAGTCGATGATCATCACCCCCCAAAAGTTATGGAAATTCAGCCAAATTAATCCCAGCACTTTGTAAGTTATGCAGATGCAAATATGGAATAACCCATTCATTGTTAAGAATTAAATCACTTTAAACTTTATTGTGCTGTCCAACCTCTCTTCACCTATGATTTCTGCAATGTTAGTATAACCCTACCAAATATCAAAATATAAAGATGTAGAGCGTCCATCCTCTATCAAAACCTTAGTATTTTGATCCACCACCTTATAAACTTGTTTAATTCCCGGAAAGATTGAAGATTTCACTCCATATTTCTTGATTCTACCCTCCCTTGTAGTATACTTGGCGAAAAGAAAACGAGTCAATTTCTTCTTATAAGACCGAATATTCCACCACAACTTCATAATAAGCGCCTTGTTGGTAACAACCAACTTTGTAATTCCTAAACCCCCTATTTTACCGGACATCAAACTTTGTCATAAGCCACAACAAATTTTCATCTCACTTCACAATCACCTGACCAAAGAAAATTACGAATAACTCTCTCACATTGATCAATAAACTTACGAGGCCATTTATAAACAACCATGTTATAAATTGAGTAACTAACCGAATTTATGAGAACCACCCTGTATTGAAAATAAAGTAACATCCCCTTCCAAACCGAAAGCTGCTTCTTAATCTTATTAATCACATTACAAATATGATGATATTTTATGTCTCCAGGCACTAGTCCAAAACATGGATTTTAGGACAGGTAAAATCTATTGAAAACTAGGTTATAGGATAGTTTTTGACCGTCCTAAAGTCTTTCCTATTTTTGGTGTACTATTTCCTGAAGGACGGTTAGTTTTTGTTAAATAAATACTACAGATTCTGTTTGCCAAAATCAATGACTAACTATGCCAGTCTAAATTCAGATTTTAGAATTCAGCAACCTAATTTAGCCTAGTCAGTTTCAGAAGAATCTAAATCATCTTAATCAAATTCAGATGATTCGATATCTGAATCGTTTTTGTCTTTATTTTTTAATAATATTTTTAGTCTAATATTAAGGACAAGTCAACACACCGAATTTGGTCAACAAATGGACCCATTTTATTATAATCAACACGAATTTAATTTACAACTTGACAACAATCATCCTTAGTTTCAATAAGAGAAGCTGCATTCACATTTTAAATAACAATGAGGAAAAAAATGACTCAAATTCGAGGTCTGGTTACGAGCCATTCCATCGTATCACATGAAAAATATCTCCAAGTGGTTTGCCACCAACACACAACTTCATAATGCTTTCGATGACTTCATCAGATAAGCTTTCATAATTTCCATTATTTGACCTAGCGCAACTGCTTTCTTCTTTAGATTCCTAAAGATACATCCAATTACTAGATCATGTCCACAATTAAAATAGAGTACTTAGGGTGACATGCCAACAACAGTACAATGGTAATAACACTAATCTTGATGGATCTGCGAAAAATAAAAAGAAAAGGAATCCAACATATTAATAATAGATAGATTTCCACATCAACAATGCCACTGTAATAGCCATGTGTGTTCCTAAGCTTTCTAATAGATGAGAGGTAGCACTCTGATAACTATCCCATGACTGTATCATCTTTCTACGAGGGTTACAACGGGATGTTATAGGTTTTTCTTCAACAAGAGAACCAACAAAGTCTTGATTCGGTTGTGATCCAAGGCTGTGAAAACAGATACTTAGAAACCAGGAGTTATGAGCATAGTTCACTACAAAGCAATATTTCCAGCCTGTCCATTATAAAGGCCGTTTGAAATAATCTTCCCTCCTCCATGAACTACCTGAAATGAAAATAAAATAGAGAACTATATTAGTGTGGGTGCAGCGGGATATCCTCTTTGATGAATAAACCATGCATGTCAAGACATAAAAAATGAGAGACTAAATAGAGAAATCAGAATCGATATTGCAAATGCTTATATTGTGACATGATTTATGACCCAACAACTACTTTGGAAGTCAGAATTGAGAGTAACGTGCCTGCATATCAATTGGATACAAAGCCAATTGAACATCAGAACTAGCAGTACCTCCGGTTAAGACACTATCCACAAAGTTCAAACATAATTATTAGGAATACATCAATCCTGAAATGCCCAAGACCAGACACCGAGACATTTCTTGTTTACCATTCAAAACTAGACACAATCATTAATAGTCTCCATATCTAACAACTAAAACAAAGAAAAAGTTAAAGAGTTTTACTTTTCACATTCTTACCGAGGCAAAAAGCTATTGCGCTTCCACTTCAAAGTTATATTGCATTTGCATAACCATATCACCTGATCAAAACAACGAATAGAGACCATTCACAATTACACAACTAGCACAAAACAACATATTATGAAAAATAATACTTATGCCCAAATAATACAAATAACGGTCCAAATATTTAGGTCAGCTGGGTTTGAAGACCTTGATTCTTCAATGTAAAGTACCTTGTTCACATTTGCAACCTGCTGATCATTTTTATCCACTAATTTATATTTTCATATATAGTTAAGGACCAGTTGGGTGTTGTACTACAATATGTATCCCCTGAAAAGGAAAAAAAACGTTTAGTCCATTGCACAAATCTAGTAATTAAGCATACTTAATAACATATATAGGTTCTGGGAAAAGTAATTATACACTAATTCAATCATTCATTTTCCAATATTTATAATAATCTAATAATAATGATTATATGTGGATCAAATTGACCAAGCCAGATGCCTAAGAGACCTCCTGTTGTATGGAGGACTCATAGGTTCCATAATCCATCCCTCATTCCCCACATACATGCACCAATATATGAGAGTTTCCCAACAATTTGGCGAGAAAATAAGTTAGATATACCAAAAGAAATAACTATTATAACAGCTGTGTGAAGATTTAGATCAAACATGTCAAAGAAGTACTCGGTGATGACATTATCGGTTGACAACTCTATACCCTTAGAGCACCCATAAAGCAGTACAAAGATCCATGTCATGTAATTGGTTATGGCATACCAAAGTACCGAAAGCAAAGACAGAGATGACATATTCACTTGATGACAGTTGAATTCAGTATTACTTAGAAATGGATGATTCAAGGTTTAAAAATTAAACAATTCGTTGTTTGTAACATATATGTTTATAGAGAGAGAATAAGGGATATATGTGCCTCTATAGAGAAATATAGTGTGCGATTAAATCACTTTCCACTATTTTTATATATATCTAATGAAAAATATTTCATTCTTAGAGCTGCCTCACATAATCATTCCAATACATACAAACTTAATAATCACAGTAGATTGCAAAGATTACATTTTAGTGACATCTAATTAAAAAAAAAATGAAAAAATGAAAAAATTGAACTAACCATCAATAGATTAGTACCTGATAAGTGCATGATTCATATGATTTTAGTGTCCATTCCATACTTGTTAAAGCTATTATTCTTGCATATTTTCGTATTATTACTCTTGTTTTCTCTTATTTGCCTCTAATAGGCAAATCATCCAAAAAGGATCTACAAAGTTCTTAAAAGATCTATTAAGAGAAGTATTTCAAGTATCCAAGCGCCCAAGTCAAGAGAAGTGGAAGAAAATCGACAAAAAGGAGCAAAACGCTCAAAATCAAGAGAAGGGCCAAAGAACGATCTTAACTCATTCAAATTAAGGATTTATCATCACCATCTTGAAGAAAATTTAAAGATAAAAAGAATTCAAAAATAATGAGGTCATTCCGAGTTCGGATGAAGAAGTTGTGGCCAAAACAATTTTATTGAAAACCGAAGACAATGCAGTCCGCGAACTGGGTTTGCGGACGGGGTTCGCAGAATTAATTTCGAAAATTTCTGCTGGATTTTGAAGTTTGCGGACTGGTTCCGCGCACTTATCAAAGGGGAAACGTGTATAAACTCCTTGGAAGGCTTAAGGGCACGTTTGGGAATGTTATTTCATTATTTTAGGTTGGGATTTTAAACCTAACTAAATACGTGAAGACCAAGTAATGTAAACCTATAAAAAGGTATTAGGTTATGTAAAACACATCACATCATTAGGTCACGAAATTGTTAGTCGTTTGTTTATACTATTTGAATATTTATGATTGATTGATAGATTGTCTAGGTGGCCAACTGAATTGATTTATTGGTTTAATCTATTGCTAGTATTAAGTTAGGAGATAAGTAATCATCGAATAACTTGTACACAAGTAGAGAACACAAATCCTTGCAGAGGGATTCTGTGGAGAGATTGTGTGTATGAATAACACTAAAAAGTGGAGCTTGATCTAAAATTCTAACTATTAGGATCAACCTATAAATTCACAAAAGATAAAGCATTCGATTGGATTACACCTTGAGTGATATACTACTTGGTGGTTCGTTGAATAGAATCTGGTAGGCGAGAACTTCTGTATCCAGTGATATAAGGAATTTAGGGGATAGCACTGGTCTAGATGTTATTCTACGGTTGGAGATAATTTATGATTAACGACGAGTAGGAAATTATAATAACTCATTGACGGTTTATATACGAAGAAGGATTCCTCAATCATATCTCTCTCTATTACTTACAACTTATTATTTTAAATTTATGTTGATGGTGGATTTCTATTTAAAGGTGTTGATGGTGGATTTTAGTTTAGGGCTAAAATTGTAAAACCTAAAATTATGCGCTAACATCCTGTATAAGATAAGGCCATTAATGAGTGATGGATACTCCTTCACTTTATCAATTCACCTAGAATGGAGCATGTGGCAACAATCCCATTCTATGAATAAAATACACGAAATTCATCCAGGTTGGAGCATGTAGCAAAAATCCCATATACCCTGTGAATTTAATATACCCAGAACGGAGCATGTAGCAACCATCCCGACGGAGCATGTAGCAACCATCCCGATTTTCTGTAGGTATACAACATTACTATTAATGCTTTAATTAAAGCCTTGTGTTCGACGTGCAAACACCCATAGGCTACCTGACGGTAGGTTATACTAGCCCCGTTGAACGCATGCAAGACTATCCATGTTAGTCTCACTTGCTGAAAATAAACCCAAAAATATATCTCACCCGTCCAACTTCGCAAGCATAGATAGAGGGTGTAGATATAGATTCAGGGGGTCCTGAGCATGCTACCATGATCACCTCGGAACCACCTTCACACATGACCAAACGGTCAAGACCAACCATGGTTGGTCCTTCCAAAACGTGCGCTCAAAGTGAGCATCACGCACGGCTAGGGTTTCTTTTAATCGTGAGCGTCCAACTTCGCCGGCATAGTTGGACGGCTTAGATTATACCCTAAAACAAGTAGTGAAGTGATGGTACACCATTGGTGGGCCTACTTTCTACCTACATGACCGACTCCATCATAGGCAAGCCGTGGTGCAATAAACGATTGCCCAAACAAAGCTAGTTTAACGCCTTATGCAGGTTGAGAAGATCCAAAACGATCACGACCATCCGACTTCGCCGGCATAGTTGGATGGCTTAGATTGCGCCCAGGGTCATAGAGAAAGCATGTACATGCTCACCGTCGACCCAAGATGCTGCATACATGGTCGGTATCCCCAAAAGAGATGCACGTAACCCAAAACCGATCACTCAAAGTGGTCGGTCTAAAGCCCTAATTAGGGTTTGCGGCGCAGAAACATCTCGAGCGTCCATCTTTGCAGGGTACTGTAGTACCAGAATATCGCCACAAAGATATTCTCGTGATAAGAACGACATTTCCACGAGAAGATTGAATACTCCCACTACAAGAAAGACATCTTTCACGAGAGCGTCGTAAGAATTCTCCAACGAAATTTGATGAGCAACATGAGAAAGCATCAAGATAGTTGACGATTAAAGAAGTATGATAAAAGAATGATGTTTCACGAGGATTACGAAAGATGGTGAAAGTAAACAATGTAACTACCACGATGAGATCGCAGAATAGATCCGAAAGAAGGGGAAAACTTAGCTGTCACCCACTATGTAATTTCCTATATAAAGGGTTCAAGTAAGTCCAGAAAGGATGATGTATTTTTTAGAGTTGAGAAAATATTGAGGAGAGAGAAACTCCAGAAAAGAAAGTTGTAATTCTGAGTTTGAATATTTTCTATAAACATTTCTGAGATCTAAATAATAAAAGTGTCATTTAAATCTTCAATCTTCAACAAGTTTCACTTAGATTTCTATAGGATCTTAATAGGGGTGTAGTGTGGGAAATCCTGCTACTACATTTTGGCGCCGACTAAGGGGATCGTTGAATTAGCAAAATCGAAGAAAAGGTAAAAAAAGAAGACAGGGATTATTCAAGATCAAGGAAACTTTGAAGAAGATTGGTGAAATATTCAGAAGAAAAATGATTAGAATTAAAGAAAATTGTAGGAAATTGAAGTATGAATTAGTGTCAAGAGAAATGATCGATAAATTTCATGAAAATATTAAGGGGAGGATACATAAGCGTGATTTTGAAGGGAGAAAAATTATGATGGTAAAGAAAACGCCATTATTAAAGAATTGGGAAAAGCAGGAAATTACATTTACAGCAAAAGAAGTTTTAGAAGAAAATCTAGATCATACATCTCCTTTGGTGATTACAGTACCCATGATACCAATAAGGAAGGAAAAGTCAATAAAATTTGTAGAAAAATGGGCTATAAATAGAACTCTAGTTGACACAGGAAGTTCTGTGGATATAATGTTCTATCATGCTTTTAAGAAAATGGGGTATAAGGATGAAGAAATGTCTATTTCAGCATATCATATTCATGGTTTCGGAAAATCTATAACAAAACCAAGAGGAGAAATAATAGTACGATTACCACTTGGAGAAATTGAAACACAAGTAACATTATGCGTGGTGGATATGGAATCACCATACAACATGATATTGGGAAGATCATGGATACACGCAATTAAAGCTGTAGCGTCAACCTTACATCAACGTATCAAATTCCCTATGCCTAGTGGAATTGGGGAAATTAAAGGAGATACAGATCTTGAGAAGATATGCTATCAAATTGAAGTAAAAAATTGTGAAGAACGTCCTAAGCTGCGAAAAGCTCGCAGAAAATTGATGAGAGAAACAAGAAAAGAAGAAGAATTTAAAATTTACATGATAAGAGCAAAAGAGGGAAAAGGAATACCCAATGAATTTTCGCGAGAAGGAGATGAACGTGCGAGAGTCATAAAAACACCAGCACCAGAAGCCAGTTACACTGCAGCTGAACCAACAAAAGAAGTAAATATTGGGAGTGAAGAAGAACCTAAAATACTGAAAATTGGGACTAGAATGGAGATAGACGAGGAAGAAAGAACTATAAATCTTTTGCGAGAATACAAAGACGTTTTCACGTGGAGCATGGATGAAATGCCAGGGATAGATCCATCGGTAGCATGTCATAAATTAGAAATCAACAAAAATGTAAGGCCGTTCAAGCAAAGAATAAGAAAAATCGCAACAACATACCATTCTCAGATAGAAGAAGAATTACAGAAGATGCTTGATGCAGGAATAATAAGGCAAGCCAAGTATCCAGAGTGGATTGCAAATATGGTGGTGGTCCCAAAGAAGAATAAAGGAATAAGAATTTGCATAGATTTTACCGATTTAAATAAAGCTTGTCCTAAAGATAGTTTTCCACTACCAGATATTCCCCAAATGGTTGAGTCAGCAGTGGGAAATGCAAGAATATCTTCGTTAGATGGATATAAAGGATACAACCAAATCCCTCTCGCTGAAGAAGATCAAGAACATACTGCATTTTTTGCTCCAAGAGGGTTATATTGTTATACAAAAATTCCCTTTGGATTACGAAATGCTGGTGCAACATACCAAAGAATGGTGGAGAAGGTATTTGCAAAGTGGATCCACAAAACACTGGAGGTATATGTAGATGATATGTTAGTCAAGAGCAAGGAAGCTGAAGATCATGTACAAGACTTGAAGGAATTTTTGAACAAATGCGACAATTTAATATCAAAGTAAATCCTGACAAGTGTACTTTTGGTGTGACTTCAGGAAAGTTTCTGGGGTATATTGTATCAAAGGAAGGAATACAAGTTGATCCAGAAAAAGTGCAAGCGATTCGCGATATGCCCACACCAGCTACAGTAAAAGATGTGCAAAAATTGAATGGGTTGTTATCCTCATTAGGAAGATTCATCTCGCGATCCTCTGATAAATGCAAGCATTTTTTCGATATACTCAAAAAGGGAACAAAATTCAGATGGACAGATGAATACGAGAAGGCCTTTCAGGGAATAAAAGAGCATTTAATGGATATAACCATTTTACAGAAAGCTGAACCAGGAGAAGAGTTATTAATTTATCTCGCGACAACGACATATGCGCTAAGTGCGGTATTGCTGCGAGTAGATGCTGGGATAGAGAAACCAATTTACTATATTAGTAAAACATTCAATTCAGCAGAGAAAAATTATTCAAAGATTGAGAAATTAATCCTAGCATTGGTACATGCAACTTTCAAACTTCGCATCTACTTTCAAGCACATAAGGTCAAGGTGTTAACAAAAGTGCCAATTGAATCGGTAATGAAGAATTCAAAAAGGTCAGGAAGAGTAGAAAGATGGAATGCACAAGTAGGACATTTCGATATCAAATATGAAATTCTATCTTCGCCAAAATCCCAAGTCATCGCAAATTTCTTAGCTGAATTTCCTTTGGAAAATGACGAAGCTGTGGAAGAAATGATGGAGGCAGAAGAAGAACATGGAGATCCAAAATAATTATTGACAGAACCCAATAGATGGGAGATATTAGTGGATGGATCATCTAATGGAGAAGGAAATGGGATTGGAGTTGTTTTTATTTCACCAGAAGGAGAAAAAACAGCTTTCTCATTCATGTTAGAATTTACATCCACTAATAATGAGACAGAATATGAGGCTGTTATCCACGCTTTGAAATTTGCAATAGAAATGAAGTTGGAAAATGCTAGAATCACAAGCGATTCTCAATTGGTTATTCGTCAAATAACTGGAGAATATATAACAAATGAACCTTCTTTAAAGAAATACAAGAGACTCGTGGAAGAATTATCTACGAGAATTCCAAAGATAAAATGGAGGCACATATCAAGGAAAGATAACCAGCTTGCGGACGCTTTTGCCTTCATATCTAGCATGATGACAAACCCACTTGCGAGATGCATAAAAATTCAAACACTCTTATTACCTTCAGTAAATAAAGAAGACGAAGATGTGGATGGGAATTCCGTCGAAATTGACGAAGAAGAAGAGAAAGATGTGATGATTGTAGAAAATGGCAAAATAGAAGCAAAAGAGAGAAACAAAGATTGGCGAGCGGAACTTCTTGCTTATTTGGCGAAAGGAGAAACTCCAAGAAATAGACTGGAGGCACACAAGCTAAGAAGCAGGGAAACTAATTATGAATTAAGAGACGGAGTGTTATATCGCAGATCTTTTAATGGACCATCGCTAAGATGTTTGACAAGGGAGGAAGGAGAAAAGGTGTTAAAAATGCTGCACAAAGTGGAGATCTGGTAATCATAGCGGAGGTAGATCTTTGGCATATAGAACGAAGATGCAAGGGTATTACTGGCCTTACATGCATGAAGATGCGAAACAACATTCAAGGCGTTGTGAAGAATGTCAGCGATTTGGAAAAAAGATACATGCACCAGGAGCACCACTATCATCCTCAACAAGTGTATGGCCCTTCGGAAAATGGGGATTAGATATTGTAGGACCATTTGTGCCTGGATCTGGACAAAGGAGATACCTCATTGTGGCTACAGATTATTTCACAAAATGGGGAGAAGTAAAAGCAGTACAACATATTCGTGATAAAGATATTTTCACATTCATATTCGAGAATATCATCTGCAGATTTGGAATACCAGCACAGTTGATGTCTGATAATGGAAAACAGTTTGAAGGACAGAACATAGAATTACTACTCAATGCATTTAAGATAAAGTGTGGAAAATCTACTCCTTTATACCCACAAGCAAATGGTCAAGCTGAGGCAACTAATAAAACGATCGCAGATATTCTGAAAAAGAAATTAGAAGGGTATCACAAATCATGGTGTGAGCAAGTACATAATGCAATATGGGCCTACAACACCACTAGAAGAGAGGCTACTGGAATGTCACCCTTTTGTTTAACATATGGGGTTGAAGCTGTATTACCAACAGAAGTTGTTATTCCTACAACAAAAAGAGAAGCGTGGGAAAGGAATTTAAGTGCTGGTATGATTTTACATAAACTAGATGAATTGGAAGAAAAAAGGGAGAAGACTTTACAACATATGGAAAACTACCAGCGAAGGTTAGCTCGCGAATACAACAAACGTGTCAAAAAACGAGAATTCCAAATTGGTGATTTAGTTCTGCGAGAGACACCGAGATATCAGCGAGAGAATGGTGGAAAATTGGCGAAAAAATGGGACGGACCTTACTTAATTAAAGAAATAATTGGAAATGGGGCATACAAATTAATGGATCCTGAAGGAAGAGATGTTGGCCAACGACTTGATAGACCATGGAATAGACTATTTTTGAAAAGGTATTATCAGTGACAAATGTTGTAAGGTAAGAAATATTGGCATAACTAAAGGTTATTATCAGTGACTATTTTTATTTTAAAGATTACGCGAGCAATATCGCGAGAAACGCGAATGAAATTTCGCAGAGATTAAGAGAATGGGACAAACCTTTATGGCGTGCAACTTAGTTCGCGAGTACAATTTCGTAAGAGGCAAATGTAAGACCTACAAGCACGTTGTAAAGGGGTATCTCTTTATATGATTCAGGGATAAGGTTATACCGCTACTGGAACCTGAGTCATACAGATGTAGGGGTTAAAGAAAACCTATCCGAGAGAGAGAGATCTTGGATTTCCAACTTTATAAGGTTATACCCTGGTTGGACGACTGAGAGTCTCTTCCAAGAAGTGCAGAGTATGACCAAGGCGCCGAGGTACACGGTTTAGCCAAGGGTGCCCGGGACGGACGAACCTACCCTGGCCATCTTTGGTAAGTCTTGGCTACAATGCACTTGGCCTGAAGAAAACCCCACCTAGGGTGCAGTCTTGTAACTATAAGCCATATAGGCATAAAGGACAAGAGGCTGCGAAAACAACTGGTTGTTGGTAAATCTGGATGGGAGGAGCTAGTCTTGTATGGCCGATGTGCCCTCCTTGAAGGGGCAACCCGGGGGAAGATAAGGGAGGCACCCTCCATTAGGGAGCTGATAAGTGTCTTAAGACGGCAATGTCATGGGGCTCTAAGATCGCAAGATCATTTAGGCCTGTCATATTGTCGCGTAAATTATACAGAGGCAAAAATCCATAAAAAAAAAGTTAAGATGAGGTCAAGGGGTTTTTACATGCAAATGTGAAGACGTCCTGTGATTTCATCGCAAGACGGCAATGTCATGAGGCTTTGTTTTCGCGAGAAAATTTAGGCTTGTCATATTGTCGCAATATAATAAAGAAATATAGATAAGGCAAGATCAATGGGTCAATACATGAAAGTGTAAAGACGTCCTGCGATTTTGTCGCAAAAAGAAAAAATTGGCAAAATAAGACCTTTAATTAGGAAGGCAAAATAAGACCAATAGAATAATCTCAAAAATTAATTCTTCTTTGATTAAGCATGCAGGGAAGATTTCTTTATCACAAGAAACAAGTTGAATTCAACAAGTCTCAAGAAATTTAATGAGGAGGCAAGCAAGGGAATAAATATGTAGGATTTCATTAAGTTTCTTGAGAATATTATAGTTCAAAAAAGGGTTATATCATTTGCGAGAAAGAAGAAGAAAAAAAGAAACTAAAAATAGAATTCAAGCTTCAAGCGGTAGTCTCGCCAGATTTAGAATTGTCGGGATTGTTATCATCACCAATATTTCTTTCATCGCGAACATCATCGCCAGAGTTCTTTTTGTTACGATCTTCTCCTTCTTTTGGAGAGTTTTCTTCTTTTCCTTGATCATCTTCTTCTTCAGCGTCCTTTTCAACATCTCCTTCAGAAGACGGATATTCTAAATCTTTATCCATAGGAAGAGGGACTTCATCATCGTCAACTTTCAAAGGTAGAACGGATACGGGAGAAAGAGAGTTGGAGATCAAAATTTCGTTCACGAGAACTTCAGCACTAAGATGAACTTGGCGAAGGAAACCTTTGTCGCGATTTCTGATCTCTATATTCTTGAAATACTCAAGATAATCAAGTCTTCTTTCTGCTTTATCACGAGTTTCTAAAAGGTTGAGAAGAAGAGTCTTGTTTTCTTTGCGAACACTGTCTAGCTCCTTAGTAAGATTGGTGATAGTAGAATGAAGGCTTTTTTCAGATTCTGCGAGCAACAAAATAATGAAAGGTTATAGAAATAAATATATCGTGAGAATATCAACAAGTGAAATATAACATAAATTGTGACAAGGGAAATCAACAAGTGAGGCAGTCATAATTGACTACCTTCTTTTTGCGAAGTTAAGTTTTGGATTAATGAAAAGAGGCAGTTCTCCCATTGGTTCATAGCATCATCAAATTTGTCGCCAACTATGCCTTTTACACGAGATTTCATGTTCTCTTCTTTGGTGCGTAAATATGAATTTTCTTTTGACAATGAGGAATGAGACTCCTTTAGTTGGGAATATTCATCTCGAAGCTTGCTGGCATTCAAACTAAGAGTTAGTCTACCCTTGATAAGTTTGTCTATTTCAGCAGCAGATGATTCAGTTACTTCGTCAAGTTTATTTTTAAGAGAGCGGAGAGACTGCTTTTGGTCATCACATATCCCTTGAAGATTGTTTACTTTCTGCGAGGAGATCGCCAACAAGCTTGATAATTTGTATTTCTCTTGAGATAGAGTTCTATTCTTGTCTGATAAAGATTCTATAGACAAATTAGTCTTGGATAACGAATATGAGAGGTGAGTAACCTCGTTGTTTAGAAAACTGTGATTTTGCAATAATTGATTATTCTCATTTGTGAGATTTCTTATTTGATCAACTGAATACGTATAAAGATTATCTAATCTACTATGCTGGTCCATCCAAGAATCTCTTTCAATGCGAGCTTCATCAGCTATGGTTTCATATTTAAGTTTCTCGATGAAACGATTTCGGTTGGAGACTAATATATAAACCAAGAATTTAAAGGGAGGATTAAGTACGAAGAATATGGAAATAGAATAAAAATATAAAAGGACAGAGGCAAAAAGAAGCTTACTTTTTAACTCATCAATCTTTCTAGCGAGATTCTCGCGATCCAGTACAGAGTTGTTGAGCTTGTGGTTTAGAGTTTCACATTCAGAAATCTTATCTTGAAGACTTTTTCTCAAAGCAGCATTTTCATTCTCTAGAGAAGCTCGTGAAATAGAATTGTCTGAGCCAAAATATTTGAGCAGAGTTTCGCAAACTCCTCTTTGGAGAGAATTAGTAGAAGAATCTCTAGCATTATTTAGAATGTTAGATAAAATTTTGAAAGCAACATCAATTCCTGCGATGGTCTCATTTGATGAAGGAAGGGATGTAGAAGGTGAAATAGAAGAAGTGAGGACAAGATGATGATTTGAGTCATTAGCAATGGTTGTATCATCAGAAGGAGGAGTTTTCGGGAAAGTAACATTTGAAGGAAGTAAAGGGCTAGAGGGAGTTTCAGTTGTGATGGGTTCTGCAATTTGAATTGGTGAAGGACCAGTAGAGGTAGTGGTAGTGAAAGCGAGCTTCTCGCCAGAAGAAGGAGGGAGATCAGATTGCACAGGTGTAGGTGAAGCTTTCGCAGATATTAAGGGAGGAATGATGAAATTACTTCCAAAGGTCTTATTTAATTGGCGAGATCTTTTAGGAGGATTAGCATTACCCTCGTCATTCTGCAAACAATAATCTAGATAAGAAACAGAGGCAACAATATTGTTATTAAGAAATAGAATGTGTTTCTTACTACCTTATTGCTCGCAGAATTTTCTTTCCTTTTTCCAGTCGGCCTCTTGTGAATAATAGGTTTTTGAGTCGAGGATTGGGAAATAGATGCAGCTCCGCTGAAGAGAACATAATATGGGGTTATAAAGAATTAAGTAAGAGAAGATCGAAGAATATAAATAAAAAGTTTGATCTAAGAAAATATCATGATCAAAAATATACCTCGAGGAATCCATTAACACAGTAGCAGAAGAATGAGAAGGAGAAGAAGTTGCAGAACAAAAGGCAAAGAAACTAAATAAAGAAGAAAGAGAGTTAAGAGAAGAAAACTAGAAATGAAATTCGACTCTTCCTTTTATAGGCAAAGAAGGGAGTAAATTATGTGAGACGTGTCAATACAAAAGGGGAGATTTACAACACGTGTTAACAAGGAAAGCTGAATTAGCGGAATATTGTCGGAGAAAAAAGTTCAGATATTCTTGCGATAGTTAAGGATTCTCATGATCGTTTCTTCTTCGCAGAAAAGACATGAGAAGAGGCAAGATGTAGTACCAGAATATCGCCACAACGATATTCTCGTGATAAGAACGACATTTCCACGAGAAGATTCCACTACAAGAATGACATCTTTCACGAGAGCGTCGTAAGAATTCTCCAACGAAATTTGATGAGCAACATGAGAAAGCATCAAGATAGTTGACGATTAAAGAAGTATGATAAAAGAATGATGTTTCACGAGGATTACGAAAGATGGCGAAAATAAACAATGTAACTACCACGATGAGATCGTAGAATAGATCCGAAAGAAGGGGAAAACTTAGCTGTCACCCACTATGTAATTTCCTATATAAAGGGTTCAATTAAGTCCAGAAAGGATGATGTATTTTTTAGAGTTGAGAAAATCTTGAGGAGAGAGAAACTCCAGAAAAGAAAGTTGTAATTCTGAGTTTGAATATTTTCTGTAAACATTTCTGAGATCTAAATAATAAAAGTGTCGTTTAAATCTTCAATCTTCAACTAGTTTCACTTAGATTTCTATAGGATCTTAATAGGGGTGTAGTGTGGGAAATCCTGCTACTACACCATTGTACTACCTCCATGCAGGGCTGATCGGTTCCTCCATTGGAACTCTCTAAGCATGCAAATGTTTGGGCCGAAAGAGGCAGCATGCGCGCCTCCCATCCAACGGTCGCAAGCAAGGCTACGAGTCATCTCGTCCATCCAGCTTTGCAAGCTTGGACAAATGGCTTAGGGTGCGAATCAACCAGCAAACAAGGTATCACTATGACCACCATCCGTCACTCTTCTTCACAAGGTAACCAACCAAGGCATGGCCTGTCTATACAGCCTCCAAACGGTTACCTGAAGATGGCTGCATGCGATGTTATACCAAGTTCATGGTTCACCCCGCACTATTTTCTGTGGGTCCCGCGATCCACACACTCGAGACATTAATCACGTCACAACTGGGGGATACAAACTGGGGTATTGGTCTGGCGGTTTACAGCGTGCAGCGTGCAACGCGCCATCACAAGAACGTGTTAGGAAGACATGGGCGGTTAAGTCAAGATGGGAGAAGTGGGCAGTTCTGATCGTGTGACACTCACACACAACTCCACTCTTCCCTCACTCCACTTCCTCCACTTCCCACGAGAGACGTGAAGAAGGCTTAATGACTTGTATAAATAGGTTCTTCTCCTTATTTCCAAAAACAGAAGTTCGAACAACACATAGAAAACCAAGTGTTAATCGTATTCAACACCCAGAGCCTGCCTGCAACATTTGCTAGCCTGCTCAACCTTCTGTTAACAAGTCATCAAATAGCCTTCACCTTCATACTCTCAACACCTTCTTCTCTTCCCTCCCAAAGATCAACCTCACATCCTTCACCTGTGACCGAAACAAATCTGGAACGGCCTTGTCTTCGGTTTAGGCCATAATTGTATATATTATCTCTCGAATCAAAGTGATCATCGTGCAGCACATTTGTTGAAGGTTTAAACTCACTTCTCATCCACACACACCCAAAATTACCTAAACCGGCAGAAGTAGTTTTCTCCCACAAACAAAAGGCTAAAATTGTAAAAAGCCAATTTTTGTAAGCTGACGTCCTGTAAAGGATAAAGCCTTCAGGTGATGAATATTTCTCACCATGATAATTCATTGGAGCATGTGCAACCATCCCTGATAATTATAACCTACCCAGAACGGAGCATGTAGCAACCATCCCGATTTTCTGTAGGTTTACATCATTACAATTAATGCCCTGCTCAAAGCCTTGTGTTCGACACGCAAACACCCGAAGGCTACCTGACGACGGGTTATATTAGCCCCGTTGAACGCATGCAATACTACCCATGTTAGTCTCACCTGCTGAAAACAAACTCAAAAATAGATTTCATCCGTCCAACTTCGCAGGCATGGTTGGACGACCTAGATCACGCGCGGGACCGAGTAGCGCGCACACACATGCTCACCGTCGTCCCAACATTCCCCTCGTACCATCGACCTCACCAAAAGAGGTCGGCAAATGTCGGATTCGGTCAGATATAGGTAACCGGTCGGAAACCCTAAATTAGGGTTTGCATCAAGTGGTCGCAGGCAGCCACTTTGAGACAAACGAACGGAAGCCAAAGGAAGGCGGGATTAGCTGGCCGACCACACCAGCATGTCCACTGTGGGCCCAGATACACAACCAACCAATCGGCCGCGAACGGTTGTAGACCATCCATCTCGAAATTCGTGCCCAAAGGTAGCATGCACGGCCCCCTTCTAATCTCGACTGTCCATCATCGCAGGCTGAAACGAGCGACTTAGATTACTCTCATTGACTTCCAACAAGCATGGGCATGAAGAGTGGCGTCCCGCCTACCTGCTGGACCGATCGGCCACTCCATGCACGCCTCCCAAGGCTGAAAACCGTTAGGGTGAAAAGGGAGGCTTGCAAGCCTTCCAAACCCTAATCCAACGATTATTCCTCCATCAATCTCGTCCGTCCAAGTTCGCATGCTTGGATGAATATCCTAGGAAGGGAGTTAGGTGGAAAACAAGGTATCACCGTGATCACCATCCTCCACACTTCCCCATGGCATAACCTGTAGGTACTGAATATCGCAAGATTATTGGGTTGCGAATATATCAACAAATACAAGAGAAAATTGTTACGAGATAGTGCAATAATAGAAGAAGCACATAGAAGTATGAAGGGTTTGCGAACATAAAATAGATTTACGAATATAAGTTGCGAAACTTCGCAAGTTAAGTACAGTTGTACAAATTTCACTACAAATAGTAGTTCAAATATAAAATTTGAGAGGTTCGTTTAAGGAGTGTAAGGAAAAATCTTAGGAGAGAGAACAGAGAAAGTTGTAACTGTTCCAATCCATTGATATATTTACTTGTAACTAATTGAGAGCATTAATAAAAATTTTCATTCTTCATCAAGAACATCTTAGAGTTTTATGAATTTTACTGAGGGTGTAGTTGTAAGATTTCTTGCAACTACATAATTGGCGCTAGAAACAGGGAACCTGAAGATCATCATTGCAGAAATTTGAAGAAATTTTGGAAATTTGAAGATCAAATGGAATCAGCAGATGAAGATTGTAAAAGAAAAGAATGTAATATGATCACAAAGACAATGATTGATGAATTTCATAACAACATGAAGGAGAGGATACACAAACGAGATTGTAGAGGAAGGAAGATCATGGAAGTGGAGAAAATAACAACTTTGAAAGAATGGGAAAAGCAGAAAATCACATTTTCAGTAGAAGAAATTCCAAATGAAGACTTGAATCACACTTCACCATTAGTAGTCACACTTCCGATTATGCGAGAAGAAAAGAAAACTGCAAAATCCATAGAAAAGTGGGAATTAAATCGAGTCTTGATCGATGCAGGGAGTTCTGTTGATATTATATTCTATCATGCACTTAAGGGGATGGGGATTAAAGATGAAGAGATCATAAATTCAGAATGTCTTATCCATGGATTGGGAAAATCTACAACAAAATCCAAATGGGAAATAATTTTACGAATGCCGCTGGGAGAAATTGAAACACACGTAGTTTTATGTGTGGTAGATATGGAATCTCCATATAATATGCTGATATGAAGGCCATGGATTCATGCGATCAAAGCTGTTGCTTCGACATTACATCAATCAATTAAGTTTCCTACACCAAAAAGAATACAAGAAATAAAAGGAGATCTTGATAATGCAAAATTTTGTTATCAGATTGAAGTAAAACAGTGTGGGGGTAGAGCAAGAAAGAAACAACTTCGTAGAAAATTTGCGAAAGAAGCGAAAAAAGAAGAGGAGTTCAGGGTGTATGCAATAAGAGCAAGAGAATAAAAATGAATACCAAGTGAGATCCCATAAAAAGAAGGAGAACCAATGAAAATAATCAAAGAACCAACACCTATGGGAGAGCAAAGTCCTAGTTACGTCGCAGCAGAACCAACCAAAGAAATAAATATTGGAAGTGAAGAAGAGCCTTTAATCTTGCGAATTGGGACTAAGATGGATGAAGAAGAAGAGAAAAGAACTATTGATCTCTTACGAGAATACAAAGATATATTCGCAGGAAGTGTAGATGAAATACCATGGATTTATCCCTTAGTGGCGTGTCATAGGTTGAACATAGATAAAAGCGTAAGACCATTCAAACAAAGATTTCGCAGAATTATCATGCACAAATAGAAGAAGAATTACAAAAGATGCTAGATGCAGGAATCATAAAAGAAGAAAAATACCCAGAATGGATTGCGAATATGGTCATTGTTCCAAAGAAGAATAAAGGGATAAGGATTTGTATAGATTTCACTGATCTAAACAAAGCCTGTCCTAAAGATAGTTTTCCATTGCCAGATATACCACAAATGGTGGAATCAGCTGCGGGACATGATAGAGTCACTTCACTTGATGGGTATAAAGGGTACAATCAAATATCACTCGCAGAAGAAGACCAAGAACATACTGCATTTTTTGCTCCAAGAGGTTTATATTGTTATGTGAAGATGCCATTTGGTCTGCGAAATGCGGGTGCTACATATCAACGAATGGTTGAAAAGGTGTTCGCAAAGTGGATACATAAAACTTTGGAAGTGTACGTAGATGATATGTTGATAAAAAGTAAAGAGGCCAAAGATCATGTGCAAGATTTGAAGGAGATATTTGAACAAATGAGAAGATTCCACATCAAATTGAATCCTGAAAAATATATAATTGGAGTTGCGTCAGGAAAATTCTTGGGATACATAGTATCAAAGGAGGGAATACAAGTAGATCCAGAAAAGGTACAAGCAGTTCGTGACATGCCAACACCTGCAACAGTAAAAGAAGTGCAAAAGCTAAATGGACTCTTGGCCTCACTTGGAATATTTATTTCGCGAATGTCAGATAAGTGCAAACATTTCTTCAACATACATAAGAAGGGAGCAAAATTCAAGTGGACTGATGAATGTGAAAAATCTTTTCAAGGAATCAAAGAATATCTCACGAATACATCCATATTACAGAAACCAGAGAAAGATGAATAATTATTGGTGTACCTCGCAACAACTCAGTATGCTTTAAGTGTAGTTCTATTGCGAATAGACGCAGGAATAGAAAGGCTTATTTACTACATCAGTAAAACTTTTAACACAGCAGAGAGAAATTATTCTAAAATGGAGAAGTTAATCTTAGCCCTGGTTTATGCATCATTCAAATTGCGAATATACTTCCAAGCACATGTGATAAAAGTGGTTACCAAAGTTCCAATTGAGTCAGTCATGAAGAACACAAAAAGATCAGGAAGAATAGAAAGGTGGAATGCACAAATAAACCATTACAAGATAAAGTACGAAGTATTATCATCGCAAAAATCACAAGTTATCGCAGATTTCTTGGCAGAATTTCCTTTGGAAGAAGATGAGGCAGTAGAAGAGATGATGTATGTTGAAGAAGAATTTGGGAATCCAAAAGACTTGTTAACAGAACCAAATAGATGGGAAATTTTAGTAGATGGATCATCCAATAGTGAGGGGAATGGAGTGGGAGTTGTGTTGATTTCACCAGAAGGAGAAAGAACAACATTTTCATTCAGACTGGAATTTGCATCCACGGACAATGAAACAGAGTACGAAGCTGTAGTGCATGCATTGAAGATCGCAATAGAAAAGAAGCTTGAAAGTATAAGAATAACAAGTGATTCTCAGCTGGTAATTTGTCAAATTAAAGGGGAATATACCACGAATGAATTTTCTTTGAAGAGATACAAGAAACTCGTTGATGAATTATCTGCGAAGATACCAAAGCTAAAATGGAGGCATATCACAAGGAAATACAATCGACTCGCAGATGCTTTTGCATTTATTCCAAGTATGATGACAAACCCTAATGCAAGAAATATCAAAATCCATACAATTCAACACCCATCAGTAAATAAAGAAGAAGAAGAAATTGAAGAAGCAGTTGCGATGGAAGTAGAAAGGGAACTACCAGATAACATCGCAGATTGGAGAAAGGACATTCATGCATATCTCGCAAAAGGAGAAGTACCCAGGAATAGACTAGAAGCGCATAAATTAAAGAGTCGTGCAACAAATTATGAGTTACGAGAAGGAATTTTATACATAAAATCTTTCAGTGGACCACCTCTCAGATGTTTAACTCGTGAAGTAGGAGAAAAAATATTAAAGATGTTACATGGAGGAGAAGCTGGAAATCATAGTGGGGGAAGATCTCTGGCGTACAGAGCAAAAATACAAGGATATTACTGGCCTTATATGCACACAGACGCAAAATTATTGGTAAGACGATGCAAAGAATGTCAACGACATGGGAAAAGAACTCACACACCAGGGGCACCATTAACCTCTTCAACAAGCTGCTGGCCTTTTGGGAAATGGGGATTGGACATTGTTGGCCCATTCTTACCTGGATCTGGGCAGAGAAGATTTTTAATAGTCGCAACATATTATTTCACGAAACTCGTAGAAGTAAAAGCAGTACAACATATTCGTGATAAGGATGTTTTTACATTCATATTCGAGAATATCATTTGTAGGTATGGAGTTCCAGCACAATTAGTATCCGACAATGGGAAATAATTTGAAGGGCAGAATATAGAGATGTTACTCAGTGCTTTTAGGATAAAATGTGGGAAGTCAACTCCACTATATCCACAAGCTAATGGACAGGCAGAGGAAACAAATAAAACAATCGCAGATACAATCAAAAAGAAATTAGAAGGACATCTCAAAGGGTGGTGCGAACAGGTACCTAGTGCAGTCTGGGCATACAATACAACTAGAAGGGAGGCAACTGGAATGTCCCCTTATTGTTTAACATATGGAGTAGAAGCAGTATTTCCAACATAGGTTGTAATTCCGACAACAAAGAAAGAAGATTGGGAAAGAAATTTAAGTGCAGGGGTGATATTAAGTGAGCTAGATGATTTGGAAGAAAAAAGGGAAAAGGTGCTGCGACATATGAAAATTTATCAGGAAAGATTAGCTCGAGAGTATAATAAGAGAGTTATTGAACGTGAATATCAACCGGGTGATTTGGTCATGCGAGAAACACCTTCGTACCAGAAAGAAAATGGAGGAAAATTAGCACCAAAATGGGATGGACCATATGTCATTAAAGAGATTGTGGGAAGTGGAGCTTATCGATTGATGGATACAGAAGGAAAAGACATGGGTTTAAGATTCGGTCGACCCTGGAATAGATTGTATTTGAAAAGGTATTATCCATAAAACTCATTATAATTTTGCGAATATTGTTTGTTTGCACCAAATTACTAAAATTACAAATTTTAAAATTCACTTGCGATCAGCTTTCATTAAGGAAAGACGCAAAACTTTACTTGCGATCAGCTTTCATAAAAGAAAGACGAAAACTGTGATTAGCTTTCAAAAAAGAAAGGAAGCCGCAGAAATTTTACACATGCAAACCTTTGTGGCGTACACCCTAGTTCGCGAAGCAACATTTCGCAAGAGGCAAAGTCCTAAAGTACGTCATTTAAGGGGGTACCTATAAGCATGGCTCAGGGAAACCGGAACACCACCAAGGAACCTGAGTACATGAACATTACGTGGTACATAACCCAAAAATGGGGTACCTATCCGGGTTAGACACCTTGGATTCTCAACCTAATCTTGCGATGTAATATGATTTAGGTTGGGCGACTAAGGCATACTGTCTTTCCCAAGAAGTGCAGAAAAAGATTGTAGTACCAGAATATCGCCACAACGATATTCTCGTAATAAGAACAACGCTTTCACGAGAAGGTCAAATATTCCTATAAATATAAATGACATTGTTCACGAGAGTGTCGTAAGGATTCTTCATCAACATTTGACGAGCGTCACAAGTGAGCTTCATAATAACTGACGATTGAAGAGACATGTTATGAGAGTGTTATTTCGCGAGGATTACAAAAGTTAGCGAAGATTAGTATTGCAAATACCACGATGAGATCACAGAATATATCCGAAAGAAGGGGAAAACTTAGCTGTCACCCACTATGTAATTTCCTATATAAAGGGTTCAAGTGAGTCCAGATGAGGATGATGTATTTTTTAGATTGAGAAAATCTTGAGGAGAGAGAAATTCCAGAAAGGAAAGTTTTAATTCTGAGTTTGAATATTTTCTGTAAACATTTCTGAGATTTAAATAATAAAAGTGTCGTTTAATTCTTCAATCTTCTACTAGTTTCACTCAGATTTCTATAGAATCTTAATAGGGGTGTAGTGTGGGAAATCCTGCTACTACATTTTGGCGCCGACTAAGGGGACTTCAAAATTCAAAATCTCTAATTACAATTTGAAGATTTGGAGAAATTAAAGAAATGGCTGGAAGAAGGAGAAGAAATACATCAAAACCACTAACAACAGTGAGAAGAAGTAAAAGACTTGCAGGTGAAGAAACAAGTGTATTAGGAGAATCTTCAAGGATGAGAACTAGGAGGAATAGAACAAGGAATGAAAGGGAAAATACAATTCAACAACCAAACCAATCAACATCGGTACAAAATGGAAGAGTGGATTATGATAGAGTAAGCGTGCATACATGGAGATCGGATTCAATGGGAGAAGAAACAAATCGACAATTAAGAGAAGAAAGTGGAGTAGGAAGAAATCAGGAGGTAGAAGAAGGGTCGATTCATCAAGATGAAGATGAAACAACAGAAGAATTAGGGCAAAGAATACAGGAAGAAATAAGGTTAGAGGCGGTGGAACGTGCAAATTTAACAAGACAAAATCATGAGTTGAGAATGGAGAATTTAAGGTTACAAAGAAGAAAATCAAGAAGTACTACTAGATCAAGTTCAAGATCATTTAGAGAAATACCAAGGCGAAATTTTCCCACAAGAAATGATGGAGAAAATGTACAAGAAGAAACTGAAAATCCAAATAGAGGACAACATCAGGGAGAAGAGAGAGTAAATAATGATTGTAACGATCCACAAGGAGAAACTTTAAATGGACGGCGAAATATTGAAAATCAAAGAAATGAAGGTAATCAAGATGGTGAAGAAAATCATGAAGAAGGAAGAAGAATATTACATGGACGCGAGCACGTCAGAAATCAAAGAATTATTGAGAATGAAATAGAGAGACATTATGCTGAACAGGCACGCTTAGCTCGCGAGAGAGAAATGCTGAGGGCAGAGATGGAAGAACAAGAGTTTCAAGAGGCAATAAGGCAAAACAATCATGATAATCGAGAAAGAAGACGTACACAAAATCGTGGAAATAGCAATATTCGGGAAGAGTATGACAGAATACAGAGAAGGATAGAAAGACAACGAAGAGAATTGGCGAGAAATGAAGAAGTTGGTGGAGAAGAATTTAGGAGACAAAATCAATTGCGAATTACAGATAGAAATGAAGAGGAAAATCGCAGGAGAAGAGAAAGTAAAAAGGCCAATAGAACAAAGCCCAACTGCAAATGAGCAAATTTTGAGGGAATTAGCAGAAATGAGAGGAATGATAACTAATAGAAGAGAAGGTGGAAGAAGGCAACTTGATGAAGCAATCGAAGAAGCATCTAGAACTCCCTTTACACAGGAAGTACAACTAAGAGGAATTCCTCCAAAATGCAACTTGCCAGCACTAAACAGTATTTTCGATGGGACTACTTGTGCTATTCAACATGTTAAAGCTTATGTTAGGTGTATGCTGCAGTGGGAGAATCATGATGTTGTTTTATGCAAATACTTTGCATCCATCTTGACTGGCGAAGCGCTAAAATGGTTTGAGGGATTGCCGAAAAATACTATTACTTCTTTTGATCACTTACAAGCTACATTTTTGGGTGCATACATAAGCAACAACTCTTCACGACCAGGTATCGAAGATGTGTTTGGATTAAAAAAGAGAATTGGCGAGAGTCTAAAACATCTTACCATAAGATGGAAGACAATGTGCAGTGAGATGGCAGGAAGAGTAGATGAGAGATATCTTATTTTATCCTTCATTAACGCAATGTTTGCGACCAATTTGCTCTATATACAAATTTTCAGAATCAAAAACACCATCACAATGACTGAACTAAGAGAACTACAAGAAGAGTACATTGCTTTGGAAGAAAAACAAAACGAAATGGAGTCATACCCAATTGCAAACACCAGTTCTGTAGTGGCTAATGGAAGTTTGCTTCCCAAAATGATTAATAACGTGGCGAGCACCTCGCAAGTTCAAGTAGAGAAAGTGGCGAATAATGACAAACAAAAGCTAGTGGCTATGGGAAGTCGTGATCAAGAAGAATTTGAAAGAGAGAAGAATTATTACAATCGTGGAGGAAATAGTCAAATCCAAAGGCTTGACCAACCCCAAGAAACTTATGGTGGACAAAAGCAAAATAATTTCAGAAATCAGGGGAATATGAGAACCATATGGGAGGAGATCAAGATGCCACCCTTGAATGCTAGTGTAGAAAAAATCTGGGAAGCTATCATTTTAATGGAAAATATACCCTCGCCATGGAACATGGGGAAGGAACCACATCCTAACACTCGTAATCAAGAATTCTGTCCTTATCATCATTTTCATGGGCATTCGATAAATAATTGCAGAAATGTAAAAAGAATAATCTTAAGAATGATCGATCAGGGGAAGCTAAATCATTTTCTAAAAGGGCATCAACAATCGCAACAATTTCCACCACCACCAGATGATCGCAGAATGATGAATGTAAAAGGAGCAGAAACTTTTGTTATAGAGGTTGGAACTAAAGCAAAGAATTTATTTTGTAATTCTATTGTGCATTCTTTCAGAACCATCGAAGATTTCCACGATAATGTATTGTATCGCCAGAGAGATATGGTGGAAAAGAAATAATGAATATAGCGAGAATCTCGCCATTAGAATAGTGGAAACACGGAAAATAAATAATGAAACCCATTGGTGGTAAGGTTGGAAATAAAACCATAAAAAGCAGAAGAAGAAGAAGAAAATAAAGAAAACAATAATGAAATGGAAGAGTCTTGGGCCATTGACAGAATCCTGATTGATACTGGTAGTTCCGTAGATATCCTGTTCTATCACACCTACAGAACCATGGGTGGGAAAGATGAAGATTTGATACCATCGACATACAAAATCTATGGTTTTAATGGAACTGCCAACAAGCCTAAAGGGGAGATCACAATGAGAATTCCGTTAAGAGGAATGACTTCCAAGATTTTATTCTGTGTTGTTGATATTGAATCACCATATAACGCTTTGATTGGTCGACCTTGGTTACACAAGATATTAGGTGTTGCATCTACCTTTCATCAGTGCATTAAATTCCCTCATCCAAATGGTGTTGGAGTAATTAAAGGAGATTGGGGAGAAAGTAAGAAATGTTATGAGATAGATATCAAGTCTTGTGAGGAAAGAGCAGGGAAGAACAACAATTGGAAATACAGAATTAAGCAACAACAGAGAAGTGACAAATTAATGGTTGATTCAATAGAAAGGCATGAAGAAGTAACTAACGAGTCCCTCGCAGATATCAAGCAAATAATAAAACGCAGCAAAAGTACAGGTATAAAAAGCATAAAAGGTTGATCAAGAGAAACCTGCGGGAAAACACTAAATAAATGAACAGATGATAAGGAAAATAAGAAGAATGAAGTGATAGAGAGATGAAATATGACGAGCAGATCCCTAGAAGTGGAAAGGTAAAGTTGTTTTTTCTGTTTGAATGAAGAAAATGAAATTGAAAAGTTGAAAAAAAAGAAAAAGAAAAGAAATTATTAAGATTTGAAGCTCGCAAGAAATTTAAGAAAAACGAATATAATTTCGCAGAGATTAAGAGAACAGGACAAACCTTTATGGCGTGCACCTTAGTTCGCGAATACAATTTCGTAAGAGGCAAATGTAAGACCTACAAGCACGTCATAAAGGGGGTATCTCTTTATATGATTCAGGGATAAGGTTATACCGCTACTGGAACCTGAGTCATACAGATGTAGGGGTTAAAGAAAACCTATCCGGGAGAGAGATCTTGGATTTCCAACTTTATAAGGTTATACCCTGGTTGGACGACTGAGAATCTCTTCCAAGAAGTGCAGAGTATGACCAAGGCGCCGAGGTACACGGTTTATCCAAGGGTGCCCGGGACGGACGAACCTACCCTGGCCATATTTGGTAAGTCTTGGCTACAATGCACTTGGCCTGAAGAAAACCCCACCTAGGGTGCAGTCTTGTAACTATAAGCCATATAGGCATAAAGGACAAGATGCTGCGAAAACAACTGGTTGTTGGTAAATCTGGATGGGAGGAGCTAGTCTTGTATGTCCGATGTGCCCTCCTTGAAGGGGAAACCAGGGGGAAGATAAGGGCGGCACCCTCCATTAGGGAGCTGATAAGTGTCTTAAGACGGCAATGTCATGGGGCTCTAAGATCGCAAGATCATTTAGGCCTGTCATATTGTCGCGTAAATTATACAGAGGCAAAAAGCTATAAGAGAAAAAAGTTAAGATGAGGTCAAGGGGGTTTACATGCAAATGTGAAGACGTCCTGCGACTTCATCGCAAGACGGTAATGTCATGAGGCTTTGTTTTCGCGAGAAAACTTAGGCTCGTCATATTGTCGCAATACAATAAAGAAATGCAGATAAGACAAGATCAATGGGTCAATACATGAAAATGTAAAGACGTCCTGCGATCTTGTCACGGAAAGAATACTATGGCAAAGTAAGACCTTTAAGTAGGAAGGCATGATAAGACCATAAGATTGCAAAAATATCAAGGTTTGCGAAAATATCGCAGAAATTATGAAATTCGCCAAAATATTTGTTTATTAACTTTCTCATATTGCAGATGAATAATAGAGGCAAGAGGCAAGTATGGGAATGAATAGAATAATGAAGATTATTATTCATCACCATATGAGAAATTTATATGGATATTAAGGCACAGATAATTAGCAGATGCAAACTATATTGACCAAGTTATATTGCAAAAAAGAGGTTGTTCTTTCATTCATACAGATAAGGGGGCAAAGAAATTTATACATTAAATTGAAGAAAGTTGCAGCAAATTGAAGAAACTCGCGATTGATTACATTAAAGAAAGAAGTTAGACAGATACATTGTTTCACTTATCAACATTGTCATCTTTATCAGATTCTTCTTCTTCACCAGATTTCTTTTCTTCATTATCTTTGTTGGGCTCTTCATCATCGCCAGAATTTGTTTCTTCGTCATTACTCTCTTCTTCACCTTCGTCAAGATCTTCATCAGTATCAGAGATATCAAGATCTTGAACCATTGATGGTATTGCATTTGCAAGATCAGGATATAAAGAATGAGGAATTCCATGATCATCGCAAACCTGCCTAGTAGTATTATTACGGGTAATGAGGAGGGATCTGTTAAAATTTGCAGAAGTAATCCCAAATTGAGATTTTAATCGTGAGTATTTATTGTTGCGAGCAGTAAGATCGTTCGCGAGTTGATGATTAATATCTTCTAATTCTCTCATCCTTACACGGCATCTGTCTTCAGAATCTGCGAGAATAAGACATCGATAAGATAGAAGTTATAAGAAAGAGTAATAAAAAGCAAAAAGTTATTAATAGAGTAGAGTGGTTAACAACCTTCTTTTTCAGAAATCAAGTCCCTAATTAAGGATGATTGATCAGCATGAAGACTAGCATCTATACCTAAATTATTCCTAGCATTATCAAGAACCTGTGCTGCCCAAGAATACTCATCATCGCTAGTAATAAGAAGGCGAGAACGAACTTGAGTTTCTCTTGCAAGAAGATTTTTATTCTCGCAGATAAGCATATCTCTTTCCTTATGAACTTCGAGAAGAATTTTATGGAAATCCGCTAGAGTCTCGCTGCCATTTCTAATTGCTTGATCTTTCTCGTCAACAAGATCACTATTTATACTTCTTAATCCATTGATCACTTATTTTGATTCATGATAAAGACGCTTAAATTTATTAGATAATCCTAAATTGTGCATGTGTTCAATGGTCAGGAGGTTAAGCTTAAGTTTAAGTTCCTCTGTAGAGAGGGATCTAATTTGTTCGTCATCAAAATTACTTAAGGAGTTATTAAGGCGAGCAAGAAGAGTATTATCATCTACAGGTTCGGGAAAGGTTTGAAGGAATGTAACTTCGTCAGTTAGACCATAAACATCTGCAAAAATGATTGCTTGGATAAGCTATATAAAATAAAAATAAGAAATCTAAAAGAAAGAAAAAGTAAATCATACCATAAAGTTGTTTGTTGGCATTGTTAAGATCCAAAATCTTCTGTTTATCAACTGAAGCTTCAGTTTCCAACAATTTATTCTTCTCGCGAAGCTCAGCAATTTCAGCCTCTAGTTTCTCTTTATCTTGACGAAGATTAACAACCTTTTTCTTAAATGAAGCACATTTATTATCTAAATCAGCATCAGCAGCAAAAGAAGCTCTCCCAACCTGCAACAGAGTTTTATAAGTACAAAAAATTTTGACGAGAGAAATTTGTTGAATTAAGAAACAATTAAGAAAACGTACCAGAATACCAAGTGCATTTAAGAAGCTTGGAGTCAGTGTTCCAGAAATTCCACGAAGAGAATTATTATCAGATAAGATTGGAGCATCGCACACTTTGACGAGCGCTTGAGCAAGCCCATTAAGAGTTTCATCACCATACTCATTCGCAGTTCCACGAGAAGAATCGCCAAAAAGCATGGACAGTTGGGCCATGGAAGAATCGGAAGGAGAAGAATTTTTCACAGAGGGAACTTCTCTAATATCGTCAAATTCTTCGATAAATTCATCATTAGATTTATCCAATTGGGTATGTTGAGAAGAAGAATGCTGAGTTTTATTCTTCTTCAAAGGAGGCTCGCTGGTTTCTTTATCACGAGGGGCAGAACGTTTTCCTTCACCAGAAGCAGTAGATTTCCCTTTACGATTAGTTGAAGATTTCTCCTTAGGTTTTGGTTCTAAAGGTGGTAATTCTTCAATTACCTACAAACACAGATAAAGATAAGAAATAGGGGCAACAATATATTGTTAATTAATAAAGGAATATTTCTTACTTCATCTGTGAAAGATCTAAGAGCAAGAAGAGTGTTGGGTTTCCTATATTTCTCGTAATTAAGTTTCATTTTGGCAACCTGCAAGATAACGGAAAAGTTAGCGAGAGTAAGAAGGAATAAATAATAATAGCATAAGAAGATGAGAGAACATACATCGGAATACCTATCAGTCCAGTTGAAAGTCCATGGTTCATAGTGAGAGAGATTCGCAGGAAGTTGGAGAGAACCGGATATATAAGGACCTTTAAGGCATAAGGGAAAAATAAACCACTTATCGTCATTAGAATGACGAGGGCCATCATTTGTATTGGTATGAAAATCAATGTCTTGCATAAGAGCATTCTCGCCAGCGACCTTCTTTTTATGCAAACGGACACCCCAACAGGTACTATCCCTTACCATGGGGAGTAACTGGTAATTTCGAAAGAAGTTATCTACAGTATACTTTGCAGGGATAATCGGAATATGTTTATATTTAAGACTTTTATGTTCTTCGGAATATTGGGATCCTTTTACAGCACCGCGAGAGGCATATTCCAGTAATAATCTAATACAATCCCCGCCAAGTTGATACACCGCTCGTGAAAATCTCTTATCAGAAATTATTTGGTAAAAAAGTGGAAGTTCAGGGTTGTAGAGAGGAAGTGGAAGACCAGCTTCAAGTTGACCTAACGAAACTATAATTTTTTCATGAGAGCATTGGAAGTTAGAAAATAATTCAAGAGAAAGAACAGATCTGGGACTTTGATCTGGGATTAAAGATAAATCAAATCCTTGATTTTTGAGTTTTTCTTGCATCAAATTGAAAGCAATAAGATTTTTAGCACCAGCAGCAACCATTTTGAGAGAATGGGAATGAAAGGAGATTGAAAAAATGGCGAAAGATAGTAGATGCGCGATTTGCGGGAAAGCAATGAAATTTGCAGAGAAGAAGAAGGAAAGAGAATGAGAAGAAATAAAAAGAGAAGAATGAAAGAAGGTATTTATAGCAGAAGAAGTTTCTCGAGAAAATAAATGTGGTTAATACAATGAAGAGACGTGAATGGTCAAATAACAGCGGTTTAAGACGACGTGTCGAAAAATATATGGGTGATAAAATTATATGAAGACAGCTGGTGAAAGGTTTAGAGACGTGTCAGAATAAAAATGGAGGATAGGAGATTACGGCAATTTATTCTCACGATCTTCTCTTCTTCCCAGAAAAGACATGAGAAGAGGCAAGATGTAGTACCAGAATATCGCCACAACGATATTCTCGTAATAAGAACAACGCTTTCACGAGAATGTCAAACATTCCTATAAATATAAATGACATTGTTCACGAGAGTGTCGTACGGATTCTTCAGCAACATTTGACGAGCGTCACAAGTGAGCTTCATAATAACTGACGATTGAAGAGACATGTTATGAGAGTGTTATTTCACGAGGATTACAAAAGTT
Source organism: Papaver bracteatum (assembly GCA_023529315.1). Classification (NCBI taxonomy): domain Eukaryota; kingdom Viridiplantae; phylum Streptophyta; class Magnoliopsida; order Ranunculales; family Papaveraceae; genus Papaver; species Papaver bracteatum. Next base: position 266,087 of record JAJJWX010002486.1, read on the forward strand.
GGCGAAGATTAGTATTGCAAATACCACGATGAGATCGAAGAATATATCCGAAAGAAGGGGAAAACTTAGCTGTCACCCACTATGTAATTTCCTATATAAAGGGTTCAAGTGAGTCCAGATGAGGATGATGTATTTTTTAGAGTTGAGAAAATCTTGAGGAGAGAGAAATTCCAGAAAGGAAAGTTGTAATTCTGAGTTTGAATATTTTCTGTAAACATTTCTGAGATTTAAATAATAAAAGTGTCGTTTAATTCTTCAATCTTCAACTAGTTTCACTCAGATTTCTATAGAATCTTAATAGGGGTGTAGTGTGGGAAATCCTGCTACTACAAAGATCAAGGCGCCGAGGTACATGGTTGAGTCAAGAGTGCCAGATGGGTTTGAAGCACATCTGCCATTCTTGACAAGTCTTGGAAAATGATGCACTTGGCCCAAAGATACCCCATAGGGTGCAACCTCGTAACTATAAGCCCTATAGGCAAAAAGGATAAGAGGTTGCGATCAAAAGTTGGTTGTTGGCAGAACCGGATGGGAAGAGCTAACCTTGTATGGTCGATGTACGCTTCCTTGAAGGGGCAACCAAGGGGAAGATAAAGGGCAGCACCCTCCATTAGGGAGCTGATACGTGATATAAGACGCAAATGTCATAAGGCTTTTTGTTCGCAAGAACATAAAGGCTTGTCATATTTGTGCAACAATCTAATTTCTGCGAGCCTTCTAAAAAAAAAAGAGAACTCGCAGAACATAACAAAGAAGTTAAGATGAGATCAATGGGTTTTTACATGAAAGTGTAAAAACGTCCTGCGATTTCATCGCAAGACGATAATGTCATGGGGATTTATGTTCGCAAGAATATTTAGGCCTGTCATATTATCGCATGAAAAATATCCTGAAGAGGCTATAATACTAAGAGAAATGATAAGGCAAAATCAATGGGTCTCTACATGCGAATGTAAGGACGTCCTGCGATTTTGTCGAAAAAACAAAGAAACGTGGCTAAATAAGACCTTTACTTAGGAAGGCATAATAAGACCACAGAAAATAATAAAGTCAATTCCATTCATACCATTGGAGAATCTTTATATATTTTCAATAACAAAATACATCAAGAATTCCTACCTAAGAAGGAAATTTTATTCGTAAGCAAGGACGGATATTTCATACCAATTAAATTTTACGAAGATTGAATACTTCTTATACTTCTTCAAGGATATCTAATACTTCAAATACTTCTTCAAGGATATGTCATACTATTTTTACTTTTTCAAGGGTGTTTCATAATTCTTCAAATATGTTTCATACTTCTTATATTTCAAGAGGAAGATTTCTTGAAGATATTCAAGGATACTTCGCAACAATCAGAAACTTCGCAACTTAAGATGAAGCATGTATTTTAATACTTACAACAAAAATTGATCACCTGAAGATAAATAATCAGGGAAAAAGGGAATACTAAGCTAAGTCTTCAAGATAATTTATTTCTCTTCATGTGATCAATCAAGAAAGTATTCAATTAGAGAAAAGTCGAATCATTATCGCAAAATATAAAGTATACTTCTTAAGGAACACAAATAATAAGCAGAATTGTTTGTAAAAAGAAAACCAATAGTAGCCAAGAGAAAGAGTTCAAAAGAAAGAAAAACAGAAGGATTAACGATAACTTGAGAAAGAAGTTTATCATGCTTAGAGATTTTCATCAACATTCTGCAATTCTTGCGAGACATTATCCTTTGTAGAGCCTTCAACATGAGTTTCTCCTTGAGGGATAGATTCTTTCTCACCATCAAGTTCTTCATCATCACTATCGTAATCAAAGTCACTATCAAGGTCACGGGCAACTTCATCATCAGATATTTCCAGAGGTTTAATTTGTTCTGGAGACAAGGATTTTGATAAGAGAATGTTTTTTACGTAGACTTGAGATTTCAGATGACTCTCACGAAGTAAAGCCTTCTGGTGGTTTTTATCTTAAATATCTTTAACATAAGCATGATAGTTGAATCTTCGATTGGCACGATCACGAGAATTGATCAAGCGAGTAGAAAGCAAAGTGTTCTTCTTACGAAGCTCATAACAAGTGGTCTCCAACCCAGCTTTAGCGTTGCGAAGATTGTTCTCAGATTCTGCGAGTTCAACAAAATTATAAGAGTCAATTCTGCAAATATAACAAAATTAAAGATATATCAATGGCAACCATATTTTAATGACTACCTTCTCTCTGCGAAGTAAGAAATTGTGCTAAAGATAGACAACAATTCTTCATCTGATCCATAGCTTTATCGAAACCATCACCGACTAATCCTTTAAGTCTGGATTGAAGCTTATGATCTTTGGAAAGAAGAATTTTTTTATCCTTCGTAAGTTTTGCATTAAGGTTTTCTAGCTGAGAATAATCTTCCTTAGTTTATTCTTCTTAGTGTTTAAGATTATATTCTTATTAAGAATGGATTTCTTCTCGACATCAAAAGAGTTTCTCTCCGCATCTGAAGACTTCTTTAGTTCCTCAAGTTCACCTTTTAACAAATAAAAGAGATTTTCTTGATCGCAACATTTACTCTGAAGAATTTTCAATTGTTGTGAAGAAATGACCATTGTATTCAAATACGAACATCTTTCTTCTGATAAGGTCTTATTCTCTTCTAATAAGGTTTCTATTCTTAAATCGGCTTTAGTCAAAGAAGAAGTGAGCTGAGATATTTCGTCATTCAAGAATTTATGATCGTAAATCAATTGGGTATTCTCTTGGAAAATGGCATCTAAATTGTCAAGAGCACATGAATGAAGACCAGATAAGTAGGAAAACTGGTTCAAAAGACTTTCATACTTGGCTTGAGATTCTTTTGCGTCTGATTCATGGTGAAGTCCCAACATTCGACATTTCTGGATTGATTCTATAAAGGGGAATGGGTTTTAATGGGTGTTTTAAGCATGCAAGTAATATAAGCAAACAAGAGGAGAAAATATAAAGATAATATCAATACCTTTTAATGTATCATTCCTCTTACGAAGGATCGCACAATCTAGAGAATCATTTTGAAGCTGATGATTCTCTCTACGAAGATTCTCACACTCTGCTTTCAAAGACTCCTGGGTTTGGCGAAGAAATTCAACTTCTTTTTCCAAGGTTTGGCGTGAAATAGAAATATCAGGATTGATGAAGTTATTGAGTGTTTCGCAAAACTCAAACTGCGAGCGAACATTTGAAGACTTCGCAGTATTACTCAAAACATCAGATAACATCTGAAAAGTTGAGTATATTCCATCTCGAACTTCTTGAGGAAGTGGGGAAGAATTTGAAGGAATAAGATTAAGTTGTAAATTGTTTGGAGAAACATCATTCAAAGAATTAGGAGTTAAGATGGGTTTCTCAAGAGAAGGAGTTGAGGAGGTAGCTTGCGAAGGTTTATCTTGAAGAAGTGTTGATAAATTAAAAGGGGTAGGAGACTGAAAACTGGGTAATGGAGTAGAGGCAGGAGTTTGCGAAGAAGTTCTTTCGCGAGGAGGAGAGGAAAATTCTTTATCAATTACAGGAAGGAAATCATTGATTGAAACTGATGGCTTGGATTTGGTAATACGAGATCTCTTGATAGGGTAGGATTTTTCATTGACCTACGAATCAAAACGTAGATTAAAAACTGATTCAGGAGGAAGACAGAGTATTTTAACTACCTTTTGATTCTCAGGCTTTCTTCTTCGAGGATTAGGGCTTGAGTTTTTAGTTGAAGGTTTCATCAGGGAAGCAGTTTTACTGAAGGAAATCAAAGAAATAAACAAGTGAAAGATGCGAGAGATAAAGAAAATTACCTTGGAGAGCTCATAATGGGATTAACAGCGGGAGAAGGTGACAATTGAAGATGGAAGGAGATGAAGTTGCAAAAGTAAAAAAAACTAAGAAAGAAAGTAGAAAAGATAAGGAAGGGAATAAAAGGAGTATATATAAGGGAACAATTAGGAAAAACGGTTACAAAAGACGTGTTCGAATTCCGTAACGGTTATATTCTCACGATCATTACTTCTTCGCAGAAATGACATGAGAATAGGCAAGATGTAGGTACTGAATATCGCAAGATTATTGGGTTGCGAATATAGCAACAAATACAAGAGAAAAGTGTTACGAGATAGTGCGATAATAGAAGAAGCACAGAGAAGTATGAAGGGTTTGCGAACATAAAATAGATTTACGAATATAAGTTGCGAAACTTCGCAAGTTAAGTACAGTTGTACAAATTTCACTATAAATAGTAGTTCAAATGTAAAATTTGAGAGGTTCTTTTAAGGAGTGTAAGGAAAAATCTTAGGAGAGAGAACAGAGAAAGTTGTAACTATTCCAATCCATTGATATATTTCCTTGTAACTAATTGAGAGCATTAATAAAAATTGTCATTCTTTATCAAGAACATCTTAGAGTTTTATGAATTTTACTGAGGGTGTAGTTGTAAGATTTCTTGCAACTACATAACCGGCCAAGGTGGGTCCCGCTCATGCGACCTCCGAACAACGCCTGAACATAGCTAGTTGAGTCACTTCAACTTGCAATCTTTTCATCAAGGTTGTGTAGGCTTCAAGCATGTTAAGCATATTTAATGCACCGCATGCATACAATATGCGCCTACAAACAACTTGATTATTTTACCTAGCACCGTTTGCTACCTTATGTGGGTCCCACGACTCACTCGAGACGTTAATCACATCACAACTGGGGGATACAAACTGGGGTATTGGTCTGGCGGTTTACAGCGTGCAGCGTGCAACACGCCATCACAAGATCGTGTCAGGGAAACATGGGCGGTTAGCGATGATAGGAGAAGTGGGCAAGCAACCGTGTGACACTAACACACAACTCCACTTCCTCCATCACTCCACTTCCTCCACTTTCCCACGAGAGACGTGATGAAGGCTTATCGACTTGTATAAATAGGTTCTCCTCCCTATTTCCAACAACACAGAAAAAACCAAGTGTTAATACCATCGTATTCAATACCCAGAGCCTGCCTGCAACATTTTCTAGCCTTCTCAACCTTCTGTTAACAAGTCATCAAATAGACTTCACCTTTATACTCTCAACACCTTCTTCACTTCCCTCCCTAAGATCAACCTCACATCCTTCACCTGTGACCGAAACAAATCTGGAACGGCTGTGTCTTCGGTTTAGGCCAGAATTGTACAGATTATCTCTCGAATCAAAAGTGCTCATCGTGCATCACATTTTTTGAAGGTTTAAATTCACTTCTCATCCACACACACCCAAAATTACCTAAACCTACGGAATTAGTTTTCTCCCACAAAAAATTGGCGACCACAGTGGGAGGTTAATCTATCGGTTGTGAAGTCGATCTCTTCAATACCATTTTAATTTTCAAGAATGGTGGATCTTAGATCTGGATCAGCTACCAATCCCGAGGGAGGTAGCTCCGACAACACTTCTAGCGCTGATATCCCAATTACTGGTGTCACTATGCAACCCACCAGTACAACCAAAGTGTCCCGTGGAGTTGCGTCTTCTACCATCAGTACCACCAGTACCAGCGGAGCAGGAGCGGACATTCTAGTAGGTGTGACACCTCCCATTACAAGAGCTATAGCGGCTGCAAATCCAGGCATTTCCTCAAGCATGACACCTCCGTCCGTCACCAGAACGACTGCTACTCCCCCTTCAGGACGAGGATCTGGAGGACCCAAAGGAGGACAACCTCCTATCACCATGGTGGACTTGATGGAGAGATAAGAAACACTCGCTAAAGCTCAGGCAGACATGGCAACCACTCAGAAGGAGGTACTCACCTTCCTTAAAACATTAACCGATCGATTACCGTAAGATTCGAGACAGCCCCAAGGGCCAACAAGAAATACGTTCAGCACACCTGGAGCAGGTGCCTCAGTTACGCAAGCCTACCTGAACAAAGAGTCTTATGCTGCTGACCACGCAAGAGAAAGGGACCAGGAGAGTCTCAGGGAAAGGAGCCGATCATCCAACTTTATTACACGTGAAGATCTGGAGAGACTCCTCCAAAATCGTGGCAAAGAAAATCCGATGGACGCGCATCGACACCAGCCTCCATATCCACAAGACGTGCAGCGGATTCCTCTTCCCAGGGGATACACCTCCCCTCAATTCACCCTTTACGATGGTACCGGTAATGCTCGTGAACACGTCTCTCGATTTTTAGAATCCTTAGGAGAACACGAATACAATCACGTTCTCCGCCTGAAGGAATTCTCCAAATCACTTACGGGGAGAGCCTATACGTGGTACAATAACATCGCACCCGACATCATATCTAATTGGAGTGAGATGGTCAGCGCGTTTTACAAGAAGTATTTCTTTGTATCTGAGCAAGTTACTTTCTCGGACCTGGGGAGAATCTCCCAACGGAACAACGAACATCCAAATGATTTTGTCAAAAGGTTCAGAACACAAGCGTTGGACTGCCATGAACCAAATGTCACAGAACGACAGCTGGTGGAATTATGCATCAACAGAATGATACCCATATATCGTGCCCTGCTGGAAAACTTGGGATTCCAGACATTCTCAAAGCTCCATGAAGCAGCCAAACGTTCAGCCACTACCGCCCCAGCATTATTGGAAAGAACCAGGATCATTCGGAGCGACGATTCACGAGATAATCGGGGAAACATGCGCCTCATTAACAAGCAGTATAATACTGGCCCTTCTGTCAGTGTAGTAAGCGAAGGCGGAAAGAGAAAAGCTCCAGCGGCGGCAGAATAAACTACCCAAGCGTGCGGCTCAAACGCATAAAGCTTCGCCCCGGAAGAGAACATACAAGGACCATGTGCAGAGAACTGAAGACACAGGCTTCCCGTTTCCGATAAATGAAGTAATGGAACTCTTGGAGGCATGGATTCAGGATGATGCTATCAAGCTACCTCCTATCAGACGTCCACCAACTGAGAAAGACATGGCAGACCCTAAGTACTGCCGTTATCATAGGTTTGTCCACCACCTAACTAAGGATTGCAACAAGTTAAAAGAAATCTTCAGGGAAAAGATAGCAGAAGGAGAGCTTCAATTGGGAAATGAAGGAGTTCACAGAGACCCTCTTCCTGTCCGAAGTTGCATGATCTCTGGAGACTCTGTGCGCAAGACTGCACAAACTATGATGGAACACCTATGTGAAATATTGTACCTTTCCAAGGTACAACGTCAAGATATATTCATGGCCCTCAACCGTATTGTGTCAGGAAGGCGTTTGTACCCAGAAAAAGAAGTCGTTTCAGCATCTCAAGCCTCCTTGGAAGATAGCGCAAACAAAGGAAACTGGGGACTTTTGACCATCTCCCATTTGAAAGATGTCAAGTTCGGTAGAACATTAATCGATGCAGCTTCTGAATTCAACATCGTTAATATCAAGACCCTACAAGCTGCGAAAATCTCAAAGAAGGAGGCTACCCGTGGTCCGACTGTGATCAAGAGCCCAGCAGGAGAGTTTGTGGATGTCTACGGATACATTGACCTTGATTTCAAGATCGGTAACACTCCAACACAAGACAGATTCCATATAATTAAGGAACATCCAGATTACGACATGATTCTGGGGCGCCCGTGGGTACATAAGGCGCATTCCTTACCAATCTCAGTACCTGGAAGAATCTCCAACAAGCCAGCTCCGATGATTTTCAACAAACCTTGGAGACTCAAAGACTGCCTGTTGCCTCCATACCAATAACTCACAAGCATAACGCAACTCCCTAGCGAAATCCCTTCATCCTACATCAAGAGATTCCAAGCCCAATTAAGTCTCATTGAACAACCCTCTTTACAAGTAGTGGATAATTGTCTTGCTGGACCACAGGGGACTGTTTCACCTGACAGGCGGGCCACCACCAAGAGATGTGAATGGAGTGCTGGCCCCTTTAAGCGCTTCACCAAAAGTTTGGAAGCAGTCAAGAATGACACGTGTCAGAAGTAAGCTGTTATACCAAGTCCAAATCCGTTTCAAATCGGAGATATGGTAGCAAAGGTAACCACGTTCCAAGTTGGAAACATGGCAGTAAAAATAACTGCCCAGACTGATATGCCTGCAAAGGAAGAGGAAGTATTCTTAGTGGCAGATTTTATCTTGGGCGGTTACTGCAAGATCATCAATGCAGACAAACTCGAATGTGGTTGTTCACTCACGATGGCTCAAGCCCTACCTCACTTGAAGACACGACATCACCTCTCTAATCCCCCCGGGGGGATTCCTCCAACAATTTTCCTTTTCACAATATTTGTAATTCCTTCAAAATGATGGCACCGCTTGCCTTCATACTTATTAGGGTTTCAATATTTCTTCAAGTAATCAAGATTTCATTCCTTTTATAATTTCTCATAAAATTACACAAAGTTATGAGTCACCTTCAAACCACCATTACCCAGAAAGAAAACCCTAAATCCTCATACCAAATATTCATACCATCCTGGTAATATGGGAGGAATAAAACATGTAAAAAGGGGAGGAGGAAGGTATCCTACATGATCTACTTCAACAGAGCCAGATTCACGTCAGGGGTCACAAGCAGAAAAAAAAATGCATGTTTCGAAAGCAACATTGAATAAAACTTTGTTCAAGACAAGCAAGCAAAGAAGAAAACTTCAAACTCAGTCGCCACTGAGTATAAAAAAAAAAACACTACGAAGAAGAATAACAGGGAAACTCAATTGTTGGTTGCGTCTTCATCACTGTTGGGATCCACATCTTGTGCCGCTTTCTCCAGAGACGCCTCAACTTCTTCATCGGGCATAGCAGCTACCGCCTCAACATCTTCAGCATGCGTATCTTCTGCACCTTCTACAGAATCCATTGCAACCTTGGAAATTATGCCAATCACTTTCGGACGTTCAGTCTCATCAGTATCAGGGTCAAGGATTATCACACCACAACGTATTGGGTAATCACACTTCCCATCACCCGCAGGATGTTCGTGTTCAACCCTTCGTCTCTTCAACCGAGCCGCAAACCTTTCAGTTCTCGAGCTTACTGGTGCTTGTGACGCCTCGCGTTTCCACTTCGCTCGCAATGCTTCTTCATGTCTTTGTTTCTCCTCCATATCGATTGCAACTGAAAGACCATGGAGCTGCCCCCTGACAATGGTTAAATACAAGACAGACATTCCCTGTACGGCATGGCTGACTTCACGAAGTGGCAAATCAATTTTATCCATTACCTCCTCATGTGCGTTAGCTTCTGGTTTATCAACTTCAAAACTTTTTTATGAAGAAGCTGCAGAGTGGTCATCACCAACTCCTTTCACGATGTACTGCAAAAAATAGAGGAAGATAAGTTACGGCGGCACATAAAAAGTATTCTAATCACAACTATCGCCAATCGTTTAAGAAATCAACGTGTGGAGCAATACCTGAGATGTTGAAGAAGACGATCGCCTAATGAGAAGAATACGGGAAAACTTCTTTATATGCTTCACGATCCAACAAGATCCCCAGGAAAAAAGAAGTCCATCTTTGCCGCTTTCTGAGGCTGTTGAGTCGGGATTGTGATCAACAATGTTTATCGAATGTACGATGCTTGATAGGCATATGAGAAGGCACACAGAAAGAGGAAGGCCAAGATGGATCAACCCACCAAGCTGTACTTCCCCAGCCAAGCTTTACCATTGGAAGGATCAACTCAACCGGCTCCAAGACATTTAACACACATGACATACCTTCTCCCATGCGGTAAACATGTATTTACTCTGACTTTAGTTATTTTTGTATGCAAATTGTCACCATCTCATGCCTACCCTACAATAGTGTAACCATTGCATGCTAGGCAGGGGACTTAATGTTGATGGTGGATTTTTATTTAAAGGCTAAAATTGTAAAAATCCAATTTTTGTAAGCTGACGTCCTGCAAAGGATAAAGCCTTCAGGTAATGAATATTTCTCACCATGATAATTCATTGGATCATGTGCAACCATCCCTGAGAATTATAACCTACCCAGAACGGAGCATGTAGCAACCATCCCGATTTTCTGTAGGTTTATAGCATTACAATTAGTGCCCTGCTCAAAGCCTTGTGTTCGACATGCAAACACCCGTAGGCTACTTGACGGTGGGTTATATTAGCCCCGTTGAACGCATGCAAGACTACCCATGTTAGTCTCACCTCTAGTTGGTAATTCTCCGAATCATTCCCGAACGTATCCGAACTGACCGAATCCGAATGATACTTCCGAACTATTTAAACTCCAAACCTAGTTCCAGGATTATATGGACCTCACGAATGATTTGCGAATGTATCCGAACTAACCGAATCCGAATGATATTTCCGAACTAGAACTTCGAACCTAGTTCGCACCCAACCTCGCTCTCCCATAAGTAATTCTCTGATCAGAGTTTTGTTGCTTGGTTTTTGTTTGATTTTGAATATACTTTATATTTAAATACAATTATTCAGTTAAATTTTTTATTGATAGTTGTTTAACCAGTATTTTATGTGTTAATTTTTGTTTAAAAATCTATAAACTCGTTTTATAATACATTTATGCGATTAAACTGTTTACTTCTTGTTAAATAATCACGCTAAAATATTTTTTTCATCTTATAAATCATATACAAATAAAATTAGTCTCGTAATAAGATCATAATACTTATCAATTTATCATTTATGTAATCCGAATTTTAAGTGCCGAACTCACATTTATAAAATGAATATACACGTACGTATGCCGTTCCGAACTACTGTCCGAACAACGAACCGTTGACCGGTTTTTTGACCGAATACGACCTATCCGAATCCGTATAATTCTCGTACGTATGCCGTCCCGAACTACTACCCGTACCCAGAATTGCTAACTAGGGTCTCACCTGCTGAAAACAAACTCAAAAATAGATCTCATCCGTCCAACTTCGCAAGCATGGTTGGACATCCTAGATCACGCGCGGGACCGAGTAGCGCGCACGCACATGCTCACCGTCGTACCAACATTCCCCTCGCACCATCGACCTCACCAAAAGAGGTCGGCAAATGCCAGATTCGGTCGGATATAGGTAACCTGTCGGAAACCCTAAATTAGGGTTTGCATCAAGTGGTCGCAGGCAGCCACTTTGAGACAAACGAACGGAAGCCAAAGGAAGGCGGAATTAGCTGGCCGACCACACCAGTATGTCCACTGTGGGCCAAGCTACACGGCCAACCAATCATTCACAAATGATTGCAGACCATCCATCTCAAAATTCGTTCCCAAAGGTAGCATGCACGGCCGCCTTCTAATCTCGGATGTTCATCATCGCAGGCTGAAACGAGCGACTTAGATTGCTCTGATTGACTTCCAACAAGCATGGGCATGAAGAGTGGCGTCCCGCCTACCTGCTGGACAGATCGGCCACTCCATGCACGCCTCCCAAGGATGAAAACCGTTAGGGTGAAAATGGAGGCTTGCAAGCCTTCCAAACCCTAATCCAACGGTTATTCCTCCATCAATCTCGTTCGTCCAAGTTCGCATGCTTGGATGAATAGCCTAGGAAGGGAGTTAGGTGGCAAACAAGGTATCACCGTGATCACCATCCTCCACACTTCCCCATGGCATAATCGGCCAAGGTGGGTCCCGCTCATGCTACCTCCGAACAACGCCTGAACATAGCTAGTTGAGTCACTTCAACTTGCAATATTTTCATCAAGGTTGTGTAGGCTTCAAGCATGTTAAGCATATTTAATGCACCGCATGCATACAATATGCGCCTACAAACAACTTGATTATTTAGCTATCACTGTTTGCTACCTTATGTGGGTCCCATGACTCACTCGAGACGTTAATCACATCACAACTGGGGGATACAAACTGTGGTATTGGTCTGGTGGTTTACAACGTGCAGCGTGCAACATTCCATCACAAGATCTTGTCAGGGAAACATGGGCGGTTAGCGATGATAGGAGAAGTGGGCAAGTAACCGTGTGACACTAACACATAACTCCACTTCCTTCATCACTCCACTTCCTCCACTTTCCCACGAGAGACGTGATGAAGGCTTATCTACTTGTATAAATAGGTTCTCCTCCCTATTTCCAACAACACAGAAAAAACCAAGTGTTAATACCATCGTATTCAACACCCAGAGCCTGCCTGCAACATTTGCTAGCCTGCTAAACCTTATGTTAACAAGTCATCAAATAGCCTTCACCTTCATACTCTCAACACCTTCTTTGCTTCCCTCCCTAAGATCAACCTCACATCCTTCACCTGTGACCGAAACAAATCTGGAATGGCCGTGTCTTCGGTTTAGGCCAGAATTGTATAGATTATCTCTCGAATCAAAAGTGCTCATCGTGCAGCACATTTGTTGAAGGTTTAAATTCACTTCTCATCCACACACACCCAAAATTACCTAAACCTGCGGAAGTACTTTTCTCCCATAAACAATTTCTTTGACTTATTTTATTGAAATCTAAAACAAAACCCCTCTTTGTGACACTTTGACAACTAAAAATCACTGCTCTTCGTGGGAACGATCCTTACTTCCATTATATTACCAGTTAATTTTGTGGAAATAAGATTATTATTTTGATTGCACTCATGACACGCAACAAATTTTGGCGCCGTTGCCGGGGAGCAGTTGGTAGCTTTAGTTGTTATTTTTATTAGTTTTAATCTTGTTTTTAGAATTTCTTTTTAATTTCGTTTTCTTGATTTTTGTTTGCAGGTACTTAATATCTGGCACCAAAAGACTAGGAATACCAGAGGTGTGGAATCCTAACTCATATGGGAACGGTGTTACAAGCACGCCCACAGTTGCAAGAAGAACCTTCTACATCAACAATGGTAGGTTGTACAAATAATCCACCACCCACACCTGCGGAGAGGAAGTTAGGAGAGTTGACATCTCCATGCTTAGACTCACAACCACTATGTATTATAATCACTAATCCAGTGAAGTTGAGTCTACTTCATCATTTACCGAAGTTCAATGGACTTCCAGGCGAGGATCCGAATCGTCATCTTCGGAAATTTCAACAGAAGATGACTAGTTTTAGGCAAAGTACCGAAGACAGTGATACAACATTGTTGCAAGATTTTCAATTCTCTTTAATAGATTCGGCGGAAGAATGGTTGTATTACCTTCCTCCATGTAGTATTACAACATGGAATGAGATGAAAAAGGTATTTTTAGAGAAGTATTTTCCTGCTTCTAAGGCATCATTCGTTCGTAAAGAGATTAGTGGTGTTCTTCAGTTTACTGGGGAGTCTCTTTATGAATATTGGGATAGGTACAAAAAGTTAGTGGCAAGTTTCCCTCATCACAACATATCACCAACACTCATCATTCAATATTTATACGAAGGATTACTTCCAGAGCAACAAAATTTGATTGATGCGGCTGCTGGTGGTTCACTTCCTGAGAAGAAAATCTCACATGAAACCAGTTTGATTGAGAGCATGGATTCGAATGCTCAACAATTTTATACCAGAAATAACTCAAATGTTAGAAGAGTTAGCAATATGGAGGAAACTTCACAGTCAGAGCAGCGGATAAAAAATATAGAGAAGGTAGTGCAAAGAATGGCCGCAGTTATTATTACATCATAAGAAGAGGAAGTCGAGGTAAATGCTTTATTCCCTAATAAGTGGCCAAGGTATGATCCATACTCAAATACTTATAATCCTGGTTGGAAAGATCATCCTAATTTCAGTTACGTTAACAAGCAAGCTGCAGCTCCTAATCCATATGTGAAACAAGGAGGTTTCCAACAACAAGTCCAACCACAACAATGACCTCCAACTGAAGAATCTAAGATTGACATGCTCATCTTCATGTTTCAACAAAGTCAGCAGAAAGCCGATCAAAATCAGTTAAAAACTGACCAGTTCATACAGAAAGCTGATCAAAATCAGTTGAAAACTGATAACACTATTAATAATTTACATACTCAGATCGAACAGTTGGCTACGGATGTGAATCAACTGAAGGCAAAAGCGTCTACAACACTCCCATATCAACTGTTTGTGAACCCAAGAGAGCACGTCAATGTAGTAACACTAAGAAGTGGGAGAAAAACTGAAGGGCCACATCAACAAAAAGAGGTTAATAACGACATTGAAAAGGAAGTAGAGGAGGAAACCGTACCAAAGAAAAAACCAACCTCAAACGGCCAACCTAAGGACACGGTTCCCACTTTTACCATACCACCTCCTTTCCCTAGTCATTTTTCCAAGTTGAAGAAGAAAGCTCAAGACAAGGAGATCATGGATATTTTCAGCAAGCTACACATCAACATTCCATTTATTTAGGCCATCAGAACCGTATCCAGGTATGCTAAGGTTTTGAAGAATTTGTGTAAAGGAAGGATAAGTTGATTTCTAATGAGATTACTCAAGTGGGCGAAAGTGCTACAACTATGTTGCTAAATAAAATGCCTACAAAGTGTGAAGATCCTGGTGGCTTCACAGTTCCCGTTACCATTGGTAACCGATGATTCGAGCGTGCTATGCTTGATTTGGGAGCTTATATAAGTGTTATGTCAGTCGATGTTTATGATTCTTTGAATCTCGGACCTTTAAAAGAGGCAAATATTACTATTCAATTGGCTAACAAGTCCAATATATATCCTAAGGGAGTCGTGGAGAACGTGTTAATTCAAGTGAATCAGTTAATCTTTCCGGCTGATTTTTAAATTGTGTATATTTACAATGGAGATAATTGTTCATCTACTTCGTTACTTCTTGGGAGACCATTCATGAAGACTGCAAAGACGAAGATTGATGTTGATAGTGGTGCACTCACTATGGAATTTGATAAGGAGATCATACGGTTCAATATTTTTGAAACCATGCGCTATCCTAGTGATGTTCACTCCGTTTTCTATATTGATGTTATTGATACGTTAACACAACAAATGTTTGATTTGCACAATGAAGATGACATGGAGTTGTGATACGGAATAACATTAATTTGGACATTCATGGACATTCGAAGATGTTGAGATAGCCAAAGAACTGGTGGAGATGTGTGGTTCCTTAACAACACTACAAGAAGAAAAAACTGGTAATATTTTAGTATATTTCTTTACCTGTAACTAATGAGGTTCCATTACCTTATATTGTGCAGGCACCGAAACTAGAATTGAATCTGCTTCCAGACCACCTAAAGTACGCGTACTTAGGTGATAAAGAAGAACTTCCAGTGATTATTGCAAAGAACCTCACCCCAATACAAGAAGAACGTCTCCTTAGGGTTCTGAAAGAGCACAAAACGGCTATTGGTTGGACAATTGATGATATTAAAGGAATTAGTCCATCCATGTACATGCATAGAATCCTAATGGAAGACGATTTCAAGATAGTACGTGAGGCGCAGTGTAGGCTTAACCCACCAATATTGGAGGTCGTGAAGAGAGAGATCTCCAAATTACTAAGTGTGAGGGTGATTTACCCAATTTTTGACAGCAAATGGGTTAGCCTAGTTCAAGTGGTACCTAAGAAAGCAGGTGTCACTGATGTTAGAAATCAAGATGATGAACTTGTTCCTACAAGAGTTCAAACTGGATGGAGAGTGTGCATAGACTACAGAAAGCTTAATGCCGCAACCCGAAAGGATCACTTTCCTTTTCCTTTTATTGATAAGATGTTAGAGAGGTTAGTGGGATATTCATATTATTTCTTTTTGGACGGTTATTCGGGGTACAATCAAATTGTTATTGTACCATAGATCAAGAGAAGACTACTTTTACTTGTCATTTTGGTACGTTTTCCTATAGACGAATGTCGTTTGGTCTTTGCAATGCGCCTGCCACTTTTCAGAGGTGTATAGTTAGTATATTTTCTGACTATGTGGAATGCATAATTGGGGTATTTATGGATGATTTTAGTTTTAATGGTGATTCATTTTATATTTTTTTACAAAATCTTGAACTTGTGCTTAAAAGATGCATAGACACTAACCTTGTTCTTAATTGGGAGAAATGTCACTTCATGGTAAACCATGGCATAGTTCCCAGTCACATTGTGTCCCCTCGAGGGCTTGAAGTTGACAAAGCAAAGATAGACTTAATAAGAAACTTACAATATCCCACTTCGGTGAGGGAAATTCGTTCTTTTCTTGGTCATGCAAGTTTTTATAGGCGGTGTATCAAGGATTTCTTCAAAATATCAATGCCGATGTGCAGATTATTGCAAAAGGAAGATATTTTTTACTTCAACAAGGAGTGCAAGGATGCCTTTGATAGATTAAAAGAATTGTTGACAACTGGACCAATTATCAAGTCACCGGATTGGAGTTTACCATTTGAATTAATGTGTGATGCAAGCGACTATGCAGTTGGAGCCGTTTTGGGTCAAAGAGTAGAAAAGATGTCTCATGTGATTTATTATGCATCTAGGACCTTAAACGATGTACAAATCAATAATTCCACTATCGAGAAAGAATTTTTGGCTATAGTGTTTTCACTAGAAAAATTTAGATCCTATTTAGTGGGTTCAAAAGTGGTTGTGTATTCCGATCATGCAGCACTTAGGTACCTATTAAAGAAGAAAGAAGCTAAGCCAAGACTTATACGGTGGATTCTACTATTTCAAGAATTTGATTATGAAATCAAGGATAAAAGAGGTGTTGAAAATACTGTTGCTGATCATCTCAGTAGACTTGTTGTTTCCGAAGAAGAACTTCCTTAACAAGATCATTTTCTAGACGAACAAATTTTGTCAATTGAAGATTCAACACCTTGGTATGCGGATATAGTGAACTACTTGGTTACAAGACAAGTACCTAGTACAATGTCTAATTTTCAAAAGCTTAAGCTAAAGAAAATATCCAAGCAGTATGTGTGGGATGAGCCCTACTTGTGGAAATGTGGTTTTGATAAAATCATCCGCAGGTGCGTACCTAATTCTGAATTTCAATATATTCTTACTTTTTGTCATACATATGCATGTGGTGGTCACTTTGGTTCTAAACGTACAACTTTCAAAGTACTTGAAAGTGGATTTTATTGGCCTACCCTATTTGAGGATGCATATATTTTTTGCAAATCTTGTGATAGATGTCAAAGAACGGGAAATCTAGGTGCTCGAAATAAAATGCCACTCACACCAATTCTTGGTGTTGAAGTATTTGATGTGTGGGGAATTTATTTTATGGGTCCTTTTGTCAATTCTTATGGAAAATTTATATACTTCTTGTTGTGGATTATGTTTCAAAATGGGTGGAAGCTAAAGCCACCCTTACTAATGATTCTCAAGTTGTTTGTGAGTTTGTGAAGGAATATATTTTTTATAGACATTGTACTGATAGGTGTCTAAAACACCTAATTTAATATCTAGTATTTATGCTTTCTTTGCTATTTTCCGTGTGAATTATGTATCTTATGTGTGAGTTTGAGTTATTAGGTACTTTGGAGTCGCACGGAGAAAAAGAAGAAGAAATCACCCAATTTGAGAAAAAAGGGGCAAGATTGTCATTTTCAGGGGCGAACACTATTTGGAGCTCAGCTAAGGATAAGGGTCAACTCTCTTTTGGAGGAATGTTAAGGACATCCCTAGCAAGGTTAAGGGGTAGCCAATTTTGTGCTTAAGGGTATTGCTAAAAGCACCAAAGAATAAACTCAGGGAACCTATATTGGGGTGTCTTAATCTCCCCCTTCTCTTATACCTAATCAAATCAAGAGAAAGGAGAACAATGGCTGTTGCTGTTGTCCGAGAAACTGAGAGACGAATTCGAGAAAGAAACTTGAAGTTATTTCCAGTAAATCGATCTGCTGATGATGGAGAAGATGGACTTTGTAATGAACTGTGAAGAACAAGAATTAAGATGCAATTAATGTACAGGTACGGTGATTTTGTGTCAACAACAGTGAAATTAGGGTTTAATGGTTGAATCTCAGATTTGCAGTGAAGTCGAGATTCAGATGGGGTTCGAATATGTGTTGCAAGTCATTTGTGATTGTGCAGACAAGAAAATGGAAGAATGGGTTTTGAAGATAAAGATGTTATTGATTGAAACAGTAAAGAACTGAAGTTTCAAAAACCAGGGATTTGAACAGTGAGGAAAACCAATGGAGGATTCTGCTGGTAATTGAGTGTTTTGAGATGGGTGTTCAAAGAAATGTGAGAAATAGAGGATGGTGCTAATATTCATGGGCTCTGGTGATAAAATTGCAAGGATTGTGCTAGATGGATTGAGCTAAGATTTGGGTTTTGGTTTGCTGTTGATGATATTAAAACCAGAGTATGAAGAATTGCTGCAATGGGTTTAAGTGGCAGCTGAGTGAATTGGTGGTTGATTTACAGGTTAATGATGATGTTGTAGCTGGGATTTGAGATGATGGTAGAGAAATGTACAAGGGTTGAGAGTTGATTGCATCCTGTAATGAATGGTTCAACTTAGATGTATGTTAGGGTTAACAGGTGCAGCTCTATGAATGTGTGAATGAATGCAAGGAGTTAACATTGCAGGTGATAGAACTACAGAGAAGGGGAATTGGAGTTGTTGCTATGCTTGCGATGAGGTGTGATGGCAATCTGAGGCTTGTACTACTGGTGTTGAATGTGAGGTTGCAGTTAAGAACACAAGAAGAATGAATTGAAGCAAAGATGGAGCAGATAAAGAAAGGGTTGAAATCAGAGCTATGGAGATGTTGGCGGTGACTGAATTAGTGAATCTGAGACTGAATTGATGCAGTTGGCAGTGGTGAATGTATGGCATTGCGGGATTGGCGAAGATGTGTGTTTGTTGTGAATGCTTAAGTTACAGTTGCAGGTCATGGGCTTGAGACAAATGGCCAGGCAAAGGGAAGTTAGAATGGAGCTTGCTGTTTGATGGCTGGTGGCTGAGCAGCTGCGCAATTGGGGGTGGTTTGGATTTGAATGGCAGGAATGCAGTGATGCTGTGGGGCTGCTGCTGTTGGAATTGAGGATGGTTGCATCTGGTCAGATGGAAAGATCAAGTGGCACTGTGACTGATTTTGGTTTTTTCCATTGAGAATGCTAGGATAGAGCCAAGGAATGGGAACTGTGTGGTGTATGCAAATTGTGCAGTGGGTGTTGGTGGTGAAGTAATGGTGGAAATTACATGGTTATTCTCAGTGGATTCAAGAGTTTGTATGGGGTAGGAGCTATAATGGAGAGTTTTGAACTGGTTGGCATTGCAAATGATTAAACTGTAGGAGTGTTTGAAGGGATGAATAGATGAATGTTAGGAGCTGTGGAATGGCCTAAATTTTGGCTGGGAAACATGCCAGAACAGATAGACTTTGACGGAATCGGAGTATGGCGAGTCGAATCAACGATCCAGATCATGACTCAGTGGCTAACTCACTCTCTTTCTTTGACTCGGTTGACTAACGATGACCGTTAGGTCAACGGTTAACTTTAACGGTGCCGTGACGGAATATTTCGCCGACGGAGAAGAAACTCAGGTGGCCGGCGGTAGCTTTCTTTGCCGGATTCCGGACAATTTCCGGCAAGCGCTTTTGGGACAGAATTTCTACATGGGTTTCTCTCACTTGTGGGCTTGGTGGATTTCTATCTAATGGACTTTGAAGACAAAACCTAATTTTGGAAGGAGTATCCTTTATGGAAATTGAGAAACATATAAATAAGAAGATTTATCTTTTATCATATATCTTCTTCTACTTTTGTTTCTAGGGTTTGTGAACATGATAGGGTTTCTCTTTATTCTTGTTATGAACTCCATGAACATGAGCTAGAGTTTTATTATTGGTTATGGAATAATTGGATTTCACATAATATGGGTTTTGATATGATAAGTTAGTTTTATCTCCATACTTTATCGTTTATGATTCACTGTTTATATTGTTACATGAATTGAATGCTTGTTTGATCGAGTCGCGAATCGGTTGAGTTTTTGTTCATCTCTATTGCTAAATTAAGGTTTGTTATACGTAAAAGTGATAGATTCCTGATTACAAGTAGCATGAATATGGTTATAGCTTGTAGTGATGCATCCTTATAATCATATGTGAACCGTAACCTTTGTTAAATTGAATTAGTGCACTTTCCACGTTCAATTGCTTTGATTGGCCTGATTTCATAGAACTTAATGCATCTAGGGAATTAAACTTGATTAGTTCTTTTACACGTTATGTTATTCTTTTAGATAGAACTCATACTCTCATCTTTTAATGTGTTTGTTAATGACAAAAGGAGATTTGCGGGATATTCTTGCGATCAAGATATTCTAGGGCTTTTGATAAAAGTTGAGATTAAATATCAATTCCAATTATTGTTTTGAAAGCATGTTAGTGAATGAAGATGAATCCTTAACCAATATCTCTCCTATTTGATTTGTTTGCTTATTTCTTTCTTTGCTTTTATTTTACTTTTACTTTATTAAAAATCAGAAAACCCCCGGAGTTTTATATAGGAAACCGAAACAACTTGACAATCTAGACCTCTCTGTGGGATCGATCCTTTCTTGACCTTGCTATATTTATATTTTGAGTAGTAAGAAAGTGTAAATTATTTTTGACGCATACGATAGCGATCAAATTTTGGCGCCGTTGCCGGGGAGGCAACGATTGTCACTTGTTTTTGGTTACTTATTTTTATTTTTAATTTTGTTTTTAGTTTTGTTTCTTATTTTTGTTTTTCTTATTTTCTGGTTTTGACATAGTTTTGAGAACTCTTGTTTCAGGTACCAATTCTATGGAAGGAGCATATTGGAGCAATGGATATGATTTTCAACCTCCTCAACACTATGAAAATTTCCCACCATCTATGGAATACAATCAAAACCAATTTATTGGCTATGATGCATATCCTAGAGAACCTTATGGTGATTTTCATACATACCAACAACAACCTTGTAGTGGGTATGTAAGTCAAGCACCTAGGTGGGATAATTCTACTTCTAATTGGCTTTATTCGAGTTGTATGCAGATTTTGAATGGATTACAAGACATGCAACAAAGGCTAGACCAACTTGATCGTAATAGAGAGAACGTCGCACAAACCAATTTTTGGAACATTCCTTCTTACTCGACTCCAGATCGTAGTTATGATCATTCCCCCATTCAAAGGGAAGAGTCATGTAAAAGAGAACCTATCGTATCAAATGGTGGTAAGCGTGTGAACGTCAGGAAACTTGCGCATAAATTATACAAGTTGGAAGATGATGGAGCCTCGGAAGAGCTTGTCGATGAAATTAGTAGGACCATTCATATGGAACTTAAACGACGTCGTGATAAAGGTTGGGAAACCGACGATGATTCTTATTATGGTGAGTCTGAAGATGAAGACGAAGATGATTGTGTTGAAAAGGACCAACCTTTGGAGATATTTGATGACGTTAGTGTAGTTGACTCAACTCTTTATATTTATAATGATCAAGCACCTATTTAAAAGGTATATGAGTATGATGAAACTAGTGTTTTACAGAATTTTGGAACAAGGTTTGAGTCTTATGAAGATGAGTATGTTGAGAATGTGACCGTTATGACCAATATTGTGGAAGACCCAATTGAGCTTGCATATGATTGTAATGATGATGTTGATGCCGAGATTTTGGTTTAGGCAGAAACGGACGAAGAATGTTTGCAAGGTTTGATAGAGGACCATGATATACAAGAGGTGAATAGTTCACTTGAATTTTTCAAGGATGAAGAGGATATCGTAATTCAAGAGATTGTGAGAGGTTTGTCTAACCCTTTGCATATTGTTTCTTCTCCTTTACCTCTTATTGGTTTGAATGTATGTGCTTCGAAAACATTGTTAGATGACTTTGTTTCTCGATATCCGCCATTAAAAACACTTGATTCTCATACTATGCAGGTTTTGGAACAAGAAATCGTAGAAATACCCGACTCTTATATTCTTTATGCACTTCCATGTATGGACAAGAATAAGTGTGGGGGAAGCTTTTATCGGTTCATAGCTTCATTTATGTTTTATATTACTAATATTTGTGTGAAGCTAGTGTTTACAAAGCAGGTGCTATGGGTGGATCCCTAACTTTTCCGATTATTGGTGTATGGGGAATTCAACTTGCATGTCAGGCCGACGACTTTAAACCAAGCGCTAATGGGAGGAAACCCATCGGTTTTGTATATCTATCTCTATCTTTTTATTTTTTTTAAGTCTTTTATCTTTATATTTTATTTTGGATATATGCATATCAAAACTTCAACTTTTAGAGATTTGTGAACAATCTAGAATAAACACTAGCCTTTCTAAGTAGATGGAATTTTTTCTTAACGATGAGGTGTATATATTTGCTGAGTTGGGATTAGATGCCAACTAAATAGCTTGTTTAGTGTTTATTCTCTATTGTTCAGAAATTTCTATGAGTTGGAGTAATGAGTTTTTTATCATGCATTTTATTTTCATATTGTGTATATATATCATGTTATGAATTTCCCACCTTGACTTTCTTTGGACGATTCAATTTACATTGAGGACAATGTAAAGTTTAAGTGTGGGGGAGTGTTCTCATATAGAGTTTTTAGCCTTGTTAGTTTTCCCTTGTGTTCATATAAAAAAAAAATCAGAAAAATAGAAAAAAACCAAGAAAAAATTGTGCTTTTTGAACTCCGAAATCTAGAAACTTGTGCCTTTAGGATGACACAATTAGTGGATGGAACCATTTTGATTGCAGGAGTTGAGGAACTAATTAGCTAAAAGGGACAACCATAGCTCAGAAATCACAATTAACATGATAGTTGTTACCGTATCTCGGAATATCACCATATCACATTCTATTTTTATTTTATTTTTCCATATTTATCTATTGTTCTCTAAGTGCTTTGGTGGGTCACTAAATATCGAATTGTTATTACTGCTAGGATGAAATAGAGTGATTGAGTTACTAGGAAAAAAAAAGACCGACCAATTAGACCAAACGGAATAAAAAGACACTTGGATAGCAGTATGTGTGAAACGTTGTCCCTGTCTCCGTCGCCTAAACAAGTGTGGAATGCAGGATCCAAGGCAACTGTTACATTCTTGCTGACAAGAAGCATGTGCTTGGATCCAAAATATCTAATCATGATGTCTACAAAATAATAAAAAAAAAAAGTGAAAAAAAAAAGAAAAAGTATTATATTGGTTGAATAAAGTCACTCATGGTTCCCTTGTATATGCCAGTGAGTTGATGTAGAATTCAAACTAGTAGCTCAATCCAATAGTATGCATAGGTTCATCTTTGCGGTGACCTTCAGACAGATATGGGAAACATCGATCACTTGTGAACATTCGCCAACATCTACATCTATATCCATCTTCTTAATCTTTTCATTGTGATTGTGGTTTGTTTTTCCGAGTATTGTGGCTTGTTCGATTATCTAATTAGAGCTTTATTTATTAATATATGAATTGAATTTGCACAAGGTACCTCCTCCTGTAGTCAGTTTGGATTCTTTCATTGATTTGTTACAAATAGACGGAGTTGTAAATATAGGTTTTGTAGGTAGACCTCTTGTAAACCTTCACGAGACTAAAACTTGTCCACTAGGGACACCTAGGGGTTTAAAGGCTTGTTATTTATGCTAAAATTAACCGTAGCCTCGACGAGACGGAGTTGTATGTATGTTTTAGAATTGTTTTGTTTGATTTGCTCGAGGACTAGCAAAGTCTAAGTGTGGGGAAATTTGATAGGTGTCTAAAACACCTAATTTAATATCTAGTATTTATGCTTTCTTTGCTATTTTTCGTGTGAATTATGTATCTTATGTGTGAGTTTGAGTTATTAGGTACTTTGGAGTCGCACGGAGAAAAAGAAGAAGAAATCACCCAATTTGAGCAAAAAGGGGCAAGATTGTCATTTTCAGGGCGAACACTATCTAGAGCTCAGCTAAGGATAAGGGTCAACTCTTTTTTGGAGGAATGTTAAGGACAGCCCTAGCAAGGTTAAGGGGTAGCCAATTTTGTGCTTAAAGGAATTGCTAAAAGCACCAAAGGAGAAACTCAGGGCACCTATATTGGGGTGTGTTTTATCTGTGGTGTCTTAATCTCCCCCTTCTCTTATACCTAATCGAATCAAGAGAAAGGAGAACAATGGCTGCTGCTGTTGTCCGAGAAACTGAGAGACGAATTCGAGAAAGAAACTTGAAGTTGTTACCAGTAAATCGATCTGCTGATGATGGAGAAGATGGACTTTGTAATGAACTGTGAAGAACAAGAATTAAGATGCAATTAATGTACAGCTGCGGTGATTTTGTGTCAACAACAGTGAAATTAGGGTTTAATGGTTGAATCTCAGATTTGCAGTGAAGTCGAGATTCAGATGAGGTTCGAATATGTGTTGCAAGTCATTTGTGATTGTGCAGACAAGAAAATGGAAGAATGGGTTTTGAAGATAAAGCTGCTATTGATTGAAACAGTAAAGAACTGAAATTTCAGAAACCAGGGATTTGAACAGTGAGGAAAACCAATGGAGGATTCTGCTGGTAATTGATTGTTTTGAGATGGGTGTTCAAAGAAATGTGAGAAATAGAGGATGGTGCTGATATTCATGGGCTCTGGTGATAAAATTACAAGGATTGTGCTAGATGGATTGAACTCAGATTTGGGTTTTGGTTTGCTGTTGATGATATTAAAACCAGAGTATGAAGAATTGCTGCAATGGGTTTAAGTGGCAGCTGAGTGAAGTGGTGGTTGATTTACAGGTTAATGATGATGTTGTAGCTGGGATTTGAGATGATGGTAGAGAAATGTACAAGGGTTGAGAGTTGATTGCATCCTGTAATGATTGGTTCGACTTAGATGTATGTTAGGGTTAACAGGTGCATCTGCTTCTATGAATGTGTGAATGAATGCAAGGAGTTAACATTGCAGGTGATAGAACTACAGAGAAGGGGAATTGGAGTTGTTGCTATGCTGGCGATGAGGTGTGATGGCAATCTGAGGCTTGTACTACTGGTGTTGAATGTGAGGTTGCAGTTAAGAACACAAGAAGAATGAATTAAAGCAAATATGGAGCAGATAAAGAGAGGTTTGAAATCAGAGCTATGAAGATGTTGGCGGTGACTGAATTAGTGAATCTGAGACTGAATTGATGCAGTTGGCAGTGGTGAATGTATGGAATTACGGGATTGGCGAACCTGTGTGTTTGCTGTGAATGCTTAAGTTGCAGTTGCAGGTCATGGGCTTGAGACAAATGGCCAAGCAAAGGGAAGTTAGAATGGAGCTTGTTGTTTGATGGCTGGTGGCTGAGAAGCTGCACAGTTGGAGGTGGTTTGGATTTGAATGGCAGGAATGCAGTGATGCTGTGGTGCTGCTGCTGTTGGAATTGAGGATGGTTGCAGCTGGTCAGATGGAAAGAGCAAGTGGTGTTGTGACTGATTTTGGCGTTTCCTTTGAGAATGCTAGGATAGATCCAAGGAATGGGAGCTGTGTGGTGTATGCAAATTGTGCAGTGGGTATTGGTGGTGAAGCAATGGTGGCCATTACATGGTTATGCTCAGTGGATTCAAGAGTTTGTATGGGGTAGGAGCTACAATGGAGAGCTGTGAACTGGTTAGCATTGCAAATGATTGAACTGTAGGAGTGTTTGAAGGGATGAATAGATGAATGTTAGGAGCTGTGGAATGGCCTAAATTTTGGCTGGGAAACATGCCAGAACAGATAGACTTTGACGGAATCGGAGTACGGCGAGTCGACTCAACGATCCAGATCATGACTATGTGGCTAACTCACTCTCTCTCTTTGACCCGGTTGACTAACGATGACCGTTATGTCAATTGTTAACTTTAACGGCGTCGTGACGGAATATTCCTCCGACGGAGAAGAATATCAGGTGGCCGGCGGTAGCTTTCTTTGCTGGATTCCGGCCAACTTCCGTCCAAAACCCCAGTTTTCCAGCGAGCGTTTTTGGGACAAAATTTCTACATGGGTTTCTCTCACTTGTGGGCTTGGTGGATTTCTATCTAATGGACTTTGAAGACAAAACCTAATTTTGGAAGGAGTATCCTTTATGGAAATTGAGAAACATATAAAAGAGAAGATTTATCTTTTATCATATATCTTCTTCTACTTTTGTTTCTAGGGTTTGTGAACATGATAGGGTTTCTCTTTATTCTTGTTATGAACTCCATGAACATGATAGGGTTTCTCTTCATTGTTTATATTGTTACATGAATTGAATGCTTGTTTAATCGAGTCGCGAATCGGTTGAGTTTTTGTTCATATCTATTGCTAGATTAGGGTTTGTTATACGTAAAAGTGATAGATTCCTGATTACAAGTAGCATGAATATGGTTATAGATTGTAGTGATGCATACGTATAATCATATGTGAACTATAACCTTTGTTAAATTGAATTAGTGCGCTTTCCACGTTCAATTGCTTTGATTGGCCTGATTTCATAGAACTTAATGCATCTAGGGAATTAAACTTGATTAGTGCTTTTACACGTTATGTTGTTCTTTTAGATAGAACTCATACTCGCATCTTTTAATGTGTTTGTTGATGACAAAAGGAGATTTGCGGGATATTATTGCGATCAAGATATTCTAGGGCTTTTGATAAAAGTTGAGATTAAATATCAATTCTAATTATTGTTTTGAAAGCATGTTAGTGAATGAAGATGAATCCTTAACCAATATCTTTTCTATTTTATTTGTTTGCTTATTTCTTTCTTTGCTTTTATTTTACTTTTACTTTATTAAAAATCAGAAAACCCCCGGTGTTTTATATAGGAAACCGAAATAACTTGACAATCTAGACCTCTATGTGGGATCGATCCTTTCTTGCCCTTGCTATATTTATATTTTGAGTAGTAAGAAAGTGTAAATTATTTTTGACGCATACGACAGCGATCAGGTACACCAAGAGTGGTTATCAGTGATGGAGGCTCACATTTTCAGAAATCCTTTCATGCTCTACTCAAGAAGTACAACATAACACACAAGGTTGGTACGCCATATCACCCACAAACTAGTGAGCAAGCTGAAATCTCAAATCGTGAGATTAAATCCATTCTTGAGAAAAATGTGAACACTACACGGAAAGATTGGAGTTATAGGCTTAATGATGAATTATGGGCATATAGAACGGCGTACAAAACACTAATTGGTATGTCTCCATATCGGTTGGTTTATGGAAAAGCTTGTCATATTCCAGTTGAACTTGAACACAAGACATATTGGGTGATAAAGATGTGCAATTTGGATTATGGCAATGCAGGGAAACAAAGGAAGTTACAACTTAACCAGCTAGAGGAGATACGTCGTAGATGGTGGATTTTCAACAAAGGCTAAAATCGTAAACTCATGATTGTACGGACCGCCGGTTCAGCAATCGCATGTGAGTATTGAGAAACGGGTCTCTCATCGAATTCTCAACGGAGAGTGCTTTCTCTCAGAATACATGTAGATGTGCAGTCAACGTCTAGACAACGGCATAATCTCATGAATACTGAATACTTTCAGTAATTTCTATATAGTATCACGGGATGGACGGCTCTATGGGGCAATATCGTCTTCAGGAACAAACAACGAGTTTAACCTGACTATATAAAGTATATGGCTTAACGGAAAGTCATGTCAGGATAATTAATGCTCCTATCGTAGTCAGTTTATTCTACTAGGCATAGACCCATGAGGTTAATTATCCATTCATTGCTCCGATTCCATGGTCGAATCAACGACGATCCCGTGGAATGGCAATAAGATTGTTCCGATTCCGTGGTCGAATCAACGACGATCCCACGGAATGGCAATATCATTGTTCCGATTCCGTGGTCGAATCAACGACGATCCCACAGAATGGCAATATTATTGATCCGATTCCGTGGTCGAATCAACGAAGATCCCACGGAATGGCAATATCATTGCTCCGATTCCGTGGTCGAATCAACGACGATCCCACGGAATGGAAATATCATTGCTCCGATTCCGTGGTCGAATCAACGACGATCCCACGGAATGGCAATATCATTGTTCCGATTCCGTGGTCGAATCAACGACGATCCCACGGAATGGCAATAAGATTGCTCCGATTCCGTGGTCGAATCAACAACGATCCCACGGAATGGCAATATCATTGCTCCAATTCCGTGGTCGAATCAACGTCGATCTCACGGAATGGAAATATCATTGCTCCGATTCCGTGGTCGAATCAACGACGATCCCATGGAATGGCAATATCATTTCTCTTATTCCATGGTCGAATCAACGTCGATCCCATGGAATGGCAACGATCACTCATTGTTCTGAGTCTGTAGTCGAATCTTTAGCTGATCCTATGAATTAACAGTAAACATCTATCCGTATTATTAATCATTTCATGGATTATTCTCTATTGAATTTCATGAATTAGTAATAAATAATTAACGACCGGGCATCGGATCTACCTTTGAGTAAGCCCTGTTTCAAATGGTGCAAGTGTATTCAACGATGATGCATGAACAATCACCGCACGAACGAGTATTTCAAAATACGACGAAACGATGAACCTATGCAAAATAAGGAAGAAAATAATAAATAATTAAAAATATTTGACCAAGGCGCTGAGACACGGACACACGATCAACTCATCGTGTCATGGTCAGCTCCACGCTAATTCTATATTTTTTAATACACTTTTATTATTTTTCATGATTTGATAAAATTCTCTCGTTTGATCAAATCTCCGTCTTGAGGAAATTCTTCGGATTCGTGGTACTTCTATGAGTCCGTCAAAAATCAAGGAGAGTGTGTGGGGCGTGACCATTGGCCGACCGGCCATGCCTTGGTCCCAGCCGGCCCACACCTCACGGTCCTTATTATTTTTTTATTATTATTATTTTTCTCTAATTTCATGAAAAACTCCTTGATTTCATGGTATTTTCCCTCAAAAAATTCCTTTAAATCATAAAAAATAATAATAAAATAAAATAAATTATGAAAACTCGTGGGACCGGGCCTTGGCCGGCCGGCCATTCCCTAGCCGGTCCCACACGCCCTGTTTTATTTATTTCATTATTAGTTATCTTATTTTTCCTTGATTTCATTGTATTTTTCTCAAAATTCCTTCAAATCATCAAAAAATACCCAAAAATTATTTAAAAAATTATTAAAATTCGTGGGATTGGGCCATGACCGGTCGGTCACGCCTCCATGATCTCACACGGCCAAATTTTACGATTTGATATTTTTCAAAGACCATGAACTCATGGAAACTCCTTCAATTCATGAAAACACTCTAAATTTATCAAATTTCTCAAAAATTCATGAATCCTTCATAAAATCATCAAAATATGTAAAACTAAGGAAGAGACACCACGGGACCGTGGTCATAACTGGCCGACCGTGCTTTGACCACCGAAGTCCCAGTCTCACAATTCCTTATTTTATAAATATTTTCCATCGTCTCATGGTGTTTCCTTCGTCTCATGGAAACTCCTTGATTTTAACAAAACTCCTTCGTTTTATCGTCGGATCGGCCCCTTAAATCTTTCCTGAATTTTACTTTCGGGCTGTTTTCACCTCCCGAACGAGCTCAAAACCTAAAACCTCCCGCATTGGGAGATAGTAAATGTGAAAAATACTAGAATCCCCCTACTATATGGGTTCAATATTTTGAAGCCCCACCAAATGGATCCTCCCCTATCAACTCCATCCTTTCACTTTTTAATATTTCTAGGCCCAGAAGTTTAGATTTCATGGCCTGGTAATAAATTTTAGGGTTTGGGGAAAATTTGTAATACCAAAACTGCCCTTTACTATATATACCTAATGAAATAGGCTATAGGTTTCATTTCCATTTTCATTTTCACTTTCTCTCACTTATCTCTCGCCTCTGCTCTGAAGAAAATTAGGGTTCTCTCATCAAACCGAAGAAAACGATTCCAGAGAGCAAGAGAACGATTCTCGCTCCATCAATCTCCGCTGATGACGTTTACTTATTACAGAAGAACGAAATCAGTCAATCATTTTTGGTTTTAGATTGAATCTCATATCAGAGATGCAATGATTTTCTTAGGGTTTTCTTCCTTCCCTATCAGTTACAATCGATTCTTTGTTTTCTATATCTAGTTATTATTTCATCACATCAATTTCTTCTTTCATCTTCTTCATGGTTCTTTTAATTTCATTAGATTTCATTTTCATTCGGTTTTGTTTCTCCCTGTAGCTCTGCAGAAACAAAGAAGAAATATGAATCAAAGAAAAAACAAAGAAAATCAAATCGGAGAGGAAATTTGGAAGATTAATATCGAATCTCAACAGTTTCAAATTAATTCATGAACAAATCTAACAAATCAGATAAGTTTTCCTCCTAAACTATATTTGTCTTTTGATTCAGTTTTAATTTTGTTTTGAAAAATCAATTTATGGTTCAAAAACCTATAAGAACAATTATTTCTAACCAAGTTTTTAATTCGATTTGTAATTGGAGTCTGGATTTGTAATCATCTCATCTTTATCTTCGATTTAAGATAAAAAAAATCACAAATAATTTGTAGAGTTCATGATTGAGATTTGATTGATCTGTCAATCTGGATGATGTTTGTGATGTCTTCAATGACATTGAGGTTGTAGATTGAAGCTATCAGTTGTCCTTTTTACCTAAACAGAAAGTGTTTGCGTGTTGGAATTATTATCAGTGCTATCCCATTCTGGAAACAATTTTTTCTTATTTTCCTTCACTCCTATGAATCCATGTAGCTGACACTTCCTTGTTCTACATTTTCTCGTAGGACCAGTATGTATCTGAGAGGATGGCTAATGATCAAGGCCCTTTGGTTATGAATGCGTTTGAGATGATCACACTTTCTCAAGGATTTAACCTATCAGCTCTCTTTGATAGGAGACAGGTTCATTTCTGTGCATTTGTAATTTTTTCACACACGTGATCTTTCTTTCTCTCTCATATTGTTGGTTCTCAATTTTAGTGGGCAAGTGTATATAGTTTATCGATATATACTAGATTAAGAGATTAAAAAGGGAATATAACTAATCTATCTTACATTATCTTGGCCAGGACTTTTTAATTTGTAGAGTTCACAAAAAAGGGGAAAGTTTGTTTTAGACGAAGTGGAGAAGGCTGTGAATTTAAAGCTGCAGGAAACTCAACACAAGATTGAAAAATGTTTGGAGGAAAAGACTGCCATTGCCAGCGTACAATATCGTTTTAAAGTAGCTTAACTTTTATATTTATGTTGGATCTAAATTATTATTACAGGTGATTTGTGAAACTCTGAGAATGGCAAACATAATCAATGTTGTATGGAGAAAATCTCTCAAGGATGTTCAAATCAAAGGTAAAAATATATAAATAATTTACAGGTCAAAGGAATATAATTATTAATCAATTACCTACTGATCAGAATTTATTAATTAATATACTTTGCAGGTTACTTGATACCTAAGGGTTGGTGTGTATTAGCTTCTTTTAGTTCAGTTCACATGGATGAAGAGAATTATGACAACCCTTATGAATTTGATCCTTGGAGGTGGCAGCAACAGGTATGTTAATTCATGATTATGTTTGGTTAATTAAATTCAAAAGAAGTCGACTAATCAATATTCCAACATACTTGGTACTTTTTGAACATGTATACAGTATACTAATCATTTTCTCAGAGCTAAAGTAACATAAATGTGGATAATATATATGGCTGAATCAAATTATATTGGTTTAATCAATTCTTGTTAGCTTTCCGATTCCAACACTTATGTGAGGTTCTTTGGTCAAAAAAGTCACCAAAAAGAATAAAGCAGCGGCTTCATATTCAAAAAGCTTAAAGTGAGAACACTCATTAGTACTAGTTGTCGTAATTAGAACTGACCCATCATAACCTCAGACAAAAATACGAACCTAATAGACAATATGAAAATGAGACTTACATAATGAAGTATCTTAACCCTTGGGTTTATAACTCCATGAAACTTCTATAAGCATAGAAGCTCTCCATCAGTTGTATTGATAATGGTTAAGGTTTGGCCCAAATAGATGACTCTACTAGTTCTACACTGGTGAAATGATTTTGTGATAGGATAATTGTTGTTTACCTTCTAGTTACACAAACTAAATAGATGTGTAACTTTTACTTACACATACTTATTGAATGTGTAACTTTTGGTTACATAGATTTTACTTACATATAGTAATGGTTGTTACTGATTGAAAATGTTGCATTCTTTCCATTAAGGTTGCATTCTTTTCATTCTAAAATGTGCATATAATATGTGAATGATTGTATGATATGAAACGTGTATCTAATCGATAGTTGTTCATTGTGCTTTACTCGTCCGTTCATAGCTATGTGATGGTGAAAGTTGTAGACGATGGTGGTGCGGGTGGTGGTACTACTGGAGTTGTGGAGAAATAACTGGAGGTGTCATATTAATTTGTGGTGGTGGAATTGCAAAGTGGTGCAACTATTCTATTGAGTTTTGTGATTCTAGGAGGTGTTGGTGGTGGAGGTGCATCTTTTAGAGGAGGATATGGAGCCAATGGTAGTGCTGGAAAAAACTATTCAATGCACTCAAATTATTTGCTTGCTGGTACACCTTTTTAGATCCCTCTCTTGTTGTTTTTAGTTTCAAATTCTATGTCTAGACTGCACATTTATTCACATTACACAAGTAGGATGCATGTGTAACTTCTAGTTACACATGTGATGTGCTTGTGTAACTATGAATTACACTAGACAGATGCATGAGTATCTTCTAGTTACACATGCCAATTATGAACAAACCTTGTAACCAAAAAATTACACATGCCAGTTACACAGGCTTTTATGGATGTGTAACTCTTAGTTACACAAGTCAGGTGCATCTATAACTCTCAGTTACACATATTATATGCATGTGTAACTCCTATTTACACTAGACAGATGCTAGGTATCCAAGTCATATGCATGTGTAACTGCCAATTACACATGATAGATGCATGTGTAACTCCAAGTTACACATGTTAAGATGGGTTATCATGTGTCTTTTCTGTGATCTTTGTTCTATAATTTTGCCTTACAATTCTCCTATAATATTATTATTTTTTGCTTTTTATTCATCCAACCTAATCCATGGATGTTTATTTCGTTGCAGATATGCAAGCATTTTGGAATGAGGAAGACAAGAAATAAAGGCAAAAAATTCTAGTATAGGTTTCAGTGGCTTATTTCTAGTGTTTTAACTCATTTATTGTGTTCAGTAACAACCGATTACTATAGTTGGTAAACAGAGTTATTATTGTAAATTAATATTAATGCGATAGATGTATTTTTTGTATATTTTTTTTTTCTGTTGTGTAACTGTTGACTACACATGCCATATGCATGTGTAACTTGTGGATACACTTGTCATATGTATGTGTAACTTCTTATTACACATGTCATATGGATGTGTAACTTTAAGTTACACACTATTGAATACATAACATGAATGTGTAATTTTTATACATGTGTAACTTCCGGTTACACTTGCAATATCAATGTGGCCAGAGGTAGTGGTGAGCGGTGGTCGGTCGACGGTGGTGGTTATCGGCGGCGATGGTCGGAGGTGGTTGCCGGCAGTGGTTGGCGGTGGCTATGGTGGTTGGTGGTGGTCGGAGGTGGTTTCCGGTGGTGGTGGTCTGAGGTGGTTTCCGGCAGTGGTGGTCATAGGTGGTTGACGGCGGTGGTGGTCGGAGGTGGTTGACGGCGGTGGTGGTCGGAGGTGGTTGTTGATGGTGGTGGTCGGAGGTGGTTGGCGGTGGTTGTGGTGGTCGGAGGTGGTTGCCGGCGGTGGTTGTCGGAGGTGGTTGCCGGCGGTGGTGGTCGGAGGTGGTTGGCGGTGGCTGTGGTGGTCGGAGGTGGTTGGCGGTGGTTGGAACATCATCACATAATATTTTAATAATTTGGGGCCTAAATTTAAATTTTATTTAATTATGGGCTTGACCATATGCATAAGGGTATCAAGGTCTTTTAATAATTTGGGGCCTAGATTTAAACTTCTTTTAATTAAGGGTCTCACATTATGGGTTATCCATGGGTTGGGCCTTAGCCTAATTTTCCCATAGTAAATTCTTTTCCGTATGGAATGAAGGGGCGGACCATCAAAATCCAAGTCCGTATGAGAATTCTACATCAATTCTAGTAAAGGACGTTAATTAGGGTTTGGGGGTTGCTCAAGCGACCAACAGTTGGTCACGTGATCACTGTGACCGGTGTACACTTCATAATTCCCTCACTTTTCATTATTTTCCCTCGTCCGATGAAGTTTTGACGGTTTTATCAAAAAACTCTGATTTTGTCATATTTTCTCAAATGGTCGCTCAAACGTGCACCCGAAAATATTGAAATTCTCAAGACTGAGACGCGGACACCTTAGGGACACGAGCACATTATCTTGACCGACCAAGATTATCTCTTCGGCTCACGGAAGCCAATCCCATCGATTTTCATAGTTTTGACCTAATTTGCACAATTGCTCGTATTAGGTCCAAAACTTCCAAACACTTTGGATTTTTCATGAAGTGACAATCATACGGTCACAGGACAACCCATGGACGGCTACATGACTCTATGGTCGATCCATCACTCTCCCATAATTAATTAGGTTTTCACACCTAAGTCTCAGACGAGCATTTTGAATAATGATTGAACCAGCATTTAATCATTCTTTCACCAACAAATCATGAACTCTTCATGAATTCATCATATTTGCTCACGTGAGCATATGGATACTACATGGTTGATCCACGGTCTCATGTAGCTGCTCCTCATTCGTCCCATGGTTAAAACTTCTGACCATGAATTGATCATAAATCAGTCAAATTAGGGTTTCTGAGTTCAAGGACCATGCTTCCAGACTCTAACCTTAATAATTCTACGACTACCTCAAGGTCATGAATTAATATTAATAATTCTACGATGACCTCATGGTCATGAATTAATATTAATAATTCTACGGTGACCTCATGGTCATGAATTTTATTAATTATGCTAGGTTCAACGACCAACACTTTAATTAATATTCTTGGCACACTGCCACTCATTCATGAGCAACACATGCTCAGACGGTCAAATATTCAACAAATCATCACAAGAGCAACACTTGCTCAGATGATCAATATTTGCCCGAGTTAAGGAATATCGGTTCAACAATCCACCAATATTCAACAATCCATCGAATGAGCAATACTTGCTCACTTCATCATAAGAATTATACCTCTGTCTCATGACACGTTCAATTCGTGGGTGGTTCCAGAATATCTTGTTCGACTCAGCAACCACGTGGACTCATTGTCCCATCAAACCACGAAATCATCAATTGACTAACAAACCACGAGACGATCAATCGTGTCACTTGGGGGGATATCACTTAGGGTTTTGGTCTGGCGGTCTACGACACGTGTGTTCAATCACACGATGGAATGTGAGCAAGTCGTGCAATCAGTTGAAGGAATTTACGAGGTAGTGGGTGGAAGGTCGACCGAGTCTTTACACGTTGGACAACCGGTTTCGAACACGATCTCCACCTCTCCACTCCTTGATTCCATTAACTGTCACACTTCATGGGATCATGGTGTCTACAATTCCAGCAATATAAATAAGTTCCTAAATCAAGATTGAAGGCAGAGAGAATCGAAAACATAACGAATACATAGAATACTCAGAGTAAAAAATCTCACGTCTCTTCGACAACACGAGATCATCAAACTCATCAATTGAGCAATTTCTTCATAATCGTTCAACTTCAATCATTCAGAACTTATCATATTCAGAATTCACACACCCACAATCCTTGAATCACCATCGATTCCACACATTTCTCAGCTTCCCTCCTACAGATCAACCCATCCTCTCTTGTGACCGAATTTACTCTGGAACGGTCGTTGTCTCGATTTATGCCGGAGTACTACAAATTGATCTCTTTAATCTAAGCACCCCCTTTGAAGCGGTGCATCTGTGTGAGGATTAGCATTTTTCCTGGTTCGAGGAACCTCCTCCGTCCGGTCGTATCCTCAATCCCTTAAAAACCAGCAGATCGTTTTTCCCCATCCACATACGTAATGATGCTTATGAGAGTTCTCGTATTTACAAGGAAAAGATGAAACTTTTCCATGACAAGATGATTTCTCGAAAGAATTTTGTTGTGGGGCAAAAGGTTCTTTTATTTTACTCTCGTCTTAAATTATTTCTTGGTAAGCTACGGTCCAGATGGATTGGACCATATGTGGTTACTAATATTTATTCTCATGGCGCAGTTAATATTTCTAGTCTTAGATATGGAACAAACTTGAAGGTGAACGGCCATAGACTGAAAGCATTTCTTATGTGGATATGGATGTGCAACAATTTCATGATTATCTCCCTCTGGAGGAGTAATTGAAGGAATGCCAAGTCGGGATGAGGACATTAAACTAAGCGCTAAATGGGAGGAAACCCATCGGTTTCGTATCTCTATCCTTTTATTTTTAATTTTCTTAGTTTTGCATATCATATCTTGCATTCCTATCTTAGATTTTACAAGTCCTATATCTATAATGAAAGTTTTGACGAATTCTTGTTAGAAAATTCTGACTGCAGACTTGTTACGAAAATAGCGCTCGAGACTTCATACGGAGTCTGATTTGAGTGGTTGACCCCATATTTTAAAGAGGACAGACATACCTTTCTTTTCCAAAAAGAAAATCTGAATTTAGAGTCTGTTAAGTTGGAGCGATAGGCCTGGACATTTGAGTTTCGGTATTTTTCCAGAACTTTTTCAGATTGCATGTCAGTCAGTCCGGAGACCATCAAAGTCATACTGTTTATCAAAATACTGTGCCATTTTTATACATTATATCAAATACATAGGCGAAAAACTTTTGTTTAGGATGTTTTTCCTAGTTCCCTACCCATTTGTACAGTTTTTGAGTTTTTCAGGGATGTTATGTCAGAAATCAGAATTTTCGGTTTTGAACATTGAGGACAATGTTGAGTTTAAGTGTGGGGGAGTAGTTAAACATGTTTGGGTTGCATATTTAAAAAAATAATCATACTTTTTGATTTCTTGCATTCTTGAGACTTTATCTTTTGGAGTTAATTATGAGCTATTTAGGATGACACTCTAAACCTCTTTCAGGTTGAAACAAGTTCTTACGGCTATAAATTGAGTTCCATTTTGTCATTCTACTATACTTAATTAGATACGTTCATAATTGAATGTGAAACCATGCTATGGTAGTCATTTGAAAGATTCATCCTCGCTAGTAATCACTACTGAATCACTTTATTTTTATTTTTGCAATTATATGTTTCTCTAAAGTGATTTGGTGGGATCCTGATACTGCCATGGATGTTGTAGCATGATAATCATTGGTTGAGCCAGAAAAAAAATAAAGCTCCATAAGACAGTTGTCTTACACTCATAAAGAGTGAGCCAGAATTTTTTTTTTTTTTATAAGGCTACTGATGAGGTTCTTGACACTTTTATCGATACTAATAAATGATAGGTCCGGAATCGCGGATAATCATAGTCGATAAAATAAAAACCATATCATCAATATATAGCAAGTCAAAAAGACTACTGATGAGGTTCTTGACACTTGGATAGTAGTATGTGTGAAACGGTGTCCCTGTCTCCGTCGCCTAAACGAGCGTGGAATATAGGATCCTAGGCAACTATCATGTACTTGCTGAAAAGGAAACATGCTCTTAGAGTATCTAATCATGTGGTCAAGTTAAATGGGTGCTTTTCTCAACTAGTGCGCTATAAATATATATCCTTTGACGACGTTCACACAAGTATTGTGGGTAACATCTTTCACTTAAGTCAACATTTGCACACTTCACTTTTCTATTTCCATTTTCTTATTTATCCATGTGATTTCAGTATGCGAGTGTTGTGACAAACGTGGCAACAAGTATGATGACTATCTTAGTAAAGTTTTGCAATCATGTTGAATGTCATACGTAAGTAATTGCTTGTGTGTGCGGATTGGAATGTATGTGGGATGTTTGCATCTAAAGAACTTATGCAAGCTATTTTTTTAGATATTACTCTGTGTCTATCCTTAGTAGTTCTTCCAAGGCGAGAGATTGGAGTAGGTTTTGTGGGTATACCTCTTGTAATCCCTCACGAGACTATAACTTGTCCACTAGGGACACCTAGGGGTTTAAAGGCCTGTTATTCATGCTAAGAGTAACCGTATCCTCAACGACATGGAGTTGTTGTATTTAGGATTATTTTTATTTTAGTTTGCTCGAGGACTAGAAAAATCTAAGTGTGGGGGAATTTGATAAGTGCGTAATTCATATGATTTTAGTGTCCATTCCATACTTGTTTAAGCTATTATTCTTGCATATTTTCGTATTATTACTCTTGTTTTCTCTTATTTTCCTCTAATAGGTGAATCATCCAAAAAGGAGCTACAAAGATCTGAAAATAGCTATTAAGAGAAGTATTTGAAGTATCCAAGCGCCCAAGTTCAAGAGAAGTGGAAGAAAAGCGACAAAAAGGAGCAAAACGCTCAAAATCAAGAGAAGGGCCAAAGACCGATCTTAACTCATTCAAATTAAGTAATCCTCATCACCATATTGAATATAATTGAAATATAAAAATAATGAAAAAAGAATGAGGTCATTTCGAGTTCGGATGAAGAAGTTGTGGCCAAAACAGTTTTATTGAAAACCGAAGATAATGCAGTCTGCGAACTGGGTTTGCGGACGGGGTTCGCAGACTTAATTCCGAAAATTTCTGCTGGATTTTGAATTTTGCGGACTGGTTTCACGCACTTATCAAAGGGGAAACGTGTATAAACTCCTTGGAAGGCTTAAGGGCATGTTTGGGAACGCTATTTCGTTATTTTAGGTTGGGTTTTTAAACCTAACTAAATACGTGAAGACCAAGTAATGTAAACCTATAAAAATGTATTAGGTTATGTAAAACATATCACATCATTAGGTTACGAAGTTTTTAGGGATTGGAGAGAAGAAACATCACACGGAGAAATTATCAATCGTAACGTTATCTCTTACTTTTCTCATATGTATATCATGGATGTTTCTACATCCATGAGTAGCTAAACACCTATTGATTGAGGATGAATTCTAAGTTGTAAACAAGATTTGAGTTATTATATTAATCTACTTTGAAGTTATTCATATGATTATCATTTGTTTATACTATTTGAATATTTATGAGTGATTGAGATTGTCTAGGTGGCCAACTGGATTGATTTATTGGTTTAATCTATTGCTAGTATTAAGTTAGGAGATAAGTAATCGTCGAATAACTTGTACACAAGTACAGAAAACAAAACCTTGCAGAGGGATTCTGTGGAGCGATTGTGTGTATAAACAACATTAAAAAGTGGACCTTGATCTAAGAGTCTAATTATTAGGATCAACCTATAAATTCACAAAAGATAAAGCATTCGATTGGATTACACCTTGAGTGATCTACTACTTGGTGGTTCGTTGAATAGAATTTGGTAGGTGAGAACATCTGTATCCAGTGATATAAGGAATTTAGGGGATATCACTGATTTAACTGTTATTCTACGGTTGGTGATAATCTATGATCAACGACGAGCAGGAAATTATAATAACTCATTGACGGTTTATATACGAAGAAGGATTCCTCGATCATATCTCTCTCTATTGCTTACAACTTATCATTTTCAATTGCCTTGATTTACTTTATTGAAATCTAAAACAAAACCCCCTTTTGTGACACTTTGACAACTAAAACTCACTGCTCTTCGTGGGAACGATCCTTACTTCCATTATATTACCAGTTAATTGTGTGGAAATAAGATTATTAATTTGATTGCACTCACGACACACAACAATACCCAAAACTTACTCGTTCAAGTTCTCATAAGAAATAATTTCAATCGTTTTTCTTAATGTCCTTCTGTGTCTTCATCACAAATCAAATCCCAAATCCATTCAATGATTTGAACCTAGAAACAAGCAAATCCATTTAACAATTTTAACCTAGAAACAAAAAAATAATGGTAATAATTCAAGAAAGGAAAGACAAATTTTACCTCTGGAAGTAGACTTCAAGTCTGGGTATCTCTGGATTCAAGGTAGAAGATAGATGTAGATCTACAGAGAGAATTTGTTAAAAACAAATAAAATTTATCCACTCACACTCTTTCTTTCTTTGAGTTGGATTCGGAAATTGATTCGACTCAAATCTTCCCAAAAAAATTTGGGGTTTTGAAGAAATTAGATTTGATTGTTCAAGGATTTCCCAGAGGAATCGATTGTGGTGGTTAATAAAAACTGAAACAGCTATCGATAACCACGAAGGAGGATAATAAGGGGGGATTTATTTTATCGGTCCTTTTCAGTTTTGAGAAGTTTCTAGATCTAATTATAAGTCGTTGGATTAATATGATTTAAGGGTTTAAGATATGGGTGGAAATTTAGGGAGGTGGGGGAAAATAAATACGAAAAAAAATACAGATTACTACCGTTAATTACTTGCCCAAGATATTTGACTAATCCCAACTGTAAAATATTTAATGACAAACATAATGCGTCCTTTTTCCCATATGGGAAGTGTCCTAAAAACCATGCTTTGGACTAGTGAAGCATAATTTGAACACCCAAATAACAATCAGGAAAAGTTGAAACCACCATTCCCAACAAATTCGTTATAG
This sequence comes from Papaver bracteatum, assembly GCA_023529315.1. Taxonomy (NCBI): domain Eukaryota; kingdom Viridiplantae; phylum Streptophyta; class Magnoliopsida; order Ranunculales; family Papaveraceae; genus Papaver; species Papaver bracteatum. The sequence goes on from JAJJWX010002486.1 coordinate 306,540, forward strand.
TCCTACACCTACTTAAAGAGTTGCCACCATAATACACCTTACTCTTTTGATGACAAACGGTTTGTCTTGAAGAAGCTTGATATTTACCCAATAAATTAAGAAAATTATGCAAGCTCTTCATATTTCCCTTGCAAAAGATCATAATGTCATCAACAAAGAAAGGATGGGTAGGATAAATACCTTTTTTAGACAACATAGGAGTCATCTCTTTGTTCAGAAAAAGTTTTGTGAGATTTATGCTAAGAACATCTTCAATCAACACAAAAATAAGAGGATATAAAGGGTCACCCTGTCTCAAACCTATATTAATTTTGAAGAATCCATCCGGACTACCATTGAGAAGAACTGAGATATGGGATGAACTAAGAATAATAAGAATCCAAGAGCACCATGATTCTGAAAAACTATATCTTCTAAAAACTTCCAAGACAAAGGACCAACTAACAGTGTCAAAAGCTTGAGAAATATCAAGTTTTAGATCCACATTGCCATCCTTACGCTTGATTTTTAACTCATTCACCATATCCGAAGACACAATAATGTTCTCATGAATATTCCTACCTTTGATGAACACAACTTTCTCTTCAGAAACAAGTTTATCAAGAACTCCACCAAGCCTTGTAGCCAAAAATTTTAAAGAAAAAATTACTAAGACCAATAGGACGAAAGTTATGAAGAGTGTTAGCACCTCTCACCTTGGCCAAGAGAATTAAAAGACTTGAGTTCGAACCTTGAGGAATTATATTATGCTTTCAGCAATAAGTAATTGCATTGGTGGTATCATGATGAATGATATCCCAACAATGCCTATAAAAACACCCAGAGAAACCATCCGGCCCTGGAGCACTATCAGCACCCAAATCATAAACTTCCTTCTTAATCTCCTCCACCGAAGGAGTAGCATCCATCATAATGCTTTCTTCCTCGGAGATACTCTCATGCTCATAAAGAAAAAGACTCTCATCAATAGGTTGTTCAGCACCATTGAATTTTGATTCAAAAAAATTGAACCGAATAGTCCCTAATCAGGTCATAATCCGAAATAGTATTCACTAAAATTAGTAATGACTGAAGTTCTTGGTTCACGCCCCCCTTTTTTTTACTTATTGTGCAAGATACAATTAAAATCTCCCATAACTAACCAAGGAGTAGTATCATTTATCGAAGAAAGTTGCTGCCATAACCTTCTTATAGTAACTTGAAAGCAGCTAGCATGAATAAAAGAAATTAAGACTCCCTCTGTCTCAATCGCAATGGCTTGTTTACTAGAGTTAATAACTACCGGAGTAGTCAAATTATTGGACCAGAAAATCCAAAATGTAGTTGCAGGAATTCCCACACTACACCCTATTCAAGAATTTTATCAATATTTGTGACATAATTTGAAGATTAAAGACACTTTTTCATTAATTTGATCTTAAGGAATTACAGGAATCAAGAACACAGAACACTTGATTAAAGATTTTCTCTCTCCTAAAAACTTTCCTAGCACTCAAAAATTCATCCCTTTCTCTGGAACTATTCATCTCCTTTATATAGGTATTTACATAGTGGATTACAGCTCATGACAGCTCATTTACAGCTAAGATTCCCTTCAATTTCGGATCTGAATTCTTGCGATAAATCACAGTTAGCACCGCCCTTATATTTCGCAGGTTTTATTGATATATCGCAGACATGTCACACTTTCTTCATGTTTCCGTCGTTTTCAGTCATTACGTCATTGTTTAAGTCATCTTTGGATGTTTCGCAGAATATCATTGATGTATCGTGAAACAGTCGTTTACTATCGATGTATCGCAAGATCTTGTTGTTTTTTCTCAGAATATTGTTGTGACAATATTCTGATCCTACATCTTGCCTCTTCTCATATCTTTTCTGCGAAGAAGATAAAGATCATGAGAATTTAAGTTTTTTAATTTGCCGCAATTCCTTATTTTTTACTCGACAAAGTTCCCTACTTTACGCTTTTACTACTGACACGCGTCAATCTTTACCGATTAACCCGGTTACCCATCCTTCATCTATAAATAATGTCCCACTCGAGAGTATTTCTTTCTTCTTTCACTTTCTCTCTTTTTTCTCCAACTTTTCCTTTTTCTTGTCTGCAACTTTTTCTCTCCTGGTATCCTTCCTGCTGCTGCTCTAATGGAGACTCAAAGGTATGTTCTTATCTTGAATCTTACTTTGTTCATGTTATGTTATCTTTACCGCCCTATTTTCTTCATATTCCCCATATTTTATCATCTTTTTCAGTAACACCACTTCTCAGATTAAAGTTACTATCAAAAACCCTAACCCTAAGGGTTCTCAGAAAAGGCGTGTTGGGAAGATGAAAAGATCTGAGGATGATAAGGTAGTAATAAACATCTATTCCTTTGAAATAACAATATTGTTGCCTCTGTTTCTTATCTACATTATTATTCACAGAATGAAGGGAATATTCCTAAACCTCTTAAGCGTTCTCGTCAAGTTAAAGCTCTTTCAGATGAAGTGGATATTCTTGAATTTTTACATGCAAAACCTGTTCTACCGCAAGATAAATCCTCTTCTTCTCCTAGCGTGAATTTCAATACCCATGTTATTTATTCATCGACCCCTAATAAAGTTATTGATACTAATATTCCTATCTCTGATAATCCCAACATTTTAAAAACTGTGATGGATGAATCTATGATACTTGGAAATAAATCTGTGACAAATAAAACTGCGGTGAATGAAACTAATAAAACGACGGTTAATGAGGCTGCGATGAATGAAGTCGTAGATAATGAAACTATGGTAAACGAAGCTGCAATTAAAGAAGCTACGGTGGATGATGTTGCGGTGAATGAAACTGTAACTGCGACCAATCAAATTCCTTCTTCCATTCTTACTATCGCCAAAACTTCTTCCTCTACTTCTCTTCCTTCTTCCCAAGAAATAGCAACAGGGGTTGAAGCTGCTTTTCAAATATTATCTGAAGTTTTAAACGATGCTATGAAATCTTCTTCAGACCCTGCGAGACAGGATGTTTATATGATTCTAAGCAAGCATCTTGGGTCTTGCGGTTCTTCATCTTCGTTAACTGCCTTAGAAGATGAGGTTGAAACTTTGAAGAAGAATTTTCAAGCAAAAACTTTGGAGTGTGAACTTCTCGATCATAAGCTTCATAATTCTGAATTAGACTGTGAAATTCTTCGCAGCAGAAATGATGATCTAAAAGGTATAACTTTCTTGTTTCTGCTTTTTCCTCTGTTAATATTTGCTTTTTTTATGTACTCAATTTTCCTTTATTTATTTGTTGATGCATATTTAGCTTCCAAACATAACCAATTAATGAAGATACTTGAGTGGGAAACAATCGCTGATGAGGCCCGTATTGGGAAAGAATCTTGGAAGAATCAATTTGATAAATTGAATGTTCTTCACACATACTCAATTGACGAGATAAATAATCTTAAGAATGAGAACAACCAGCTAATTCATGAACGAGATCAACTAATTCATGAACGAGGTCGTCTAAATAATGAAGCCACCCAACTTTTATATTCGCTAAATCAAATTAACTTGAGGGTGGAATCTTTATCAGATGAAAACAGAGTTTTATCCCAAGAGAAACGTAGTTTTGTGGATACAATAAATATTTATTCGCAACAATTAGACAATCTACAAAAGTTGTGTAAGGATCAAGAGCAATCCCTTCGTGTACTGAAAGATGAATTCAAAAAGATAACTAAATCATCTGCTGCTGAAGAAGAGAAGATTATAAAGGGTAGGTTAGCTCTAAGTGTAAAAGTCAACAATCTCAAAGATGATTGTACTCGACTGAAGGAAGAAAATGTTTATCTTCGCAATTGTGAAAAAAGTATAAAATCTCGTTTAAAAGGTAAGGTTGGGGATAATTTTGATGATGCCATAAACCGATGGAAGAGTTGCTTCTTTAATATAATTCACACTTTATCTTCACAAAAGGAAGGTAGTCATTTTGACTGCCTCATCTATTAATTACTTCATGGTATTTTCTCATCTTATTTTTCGCGAAAATTCCATCTAATATGCAATTTTTCTCTCGCAGAATCTGAGAAGCATCTTCAAGCTTCGATTTCTGATCTGTCTATGAGGTTAGCCAAACTTCGCAAAAAGAATACCGCGCTTTCCAATGCTCACAACAGAGCATTGAGAAGATTTGACTATCTTGAGTATTTCAAAGATATAGAGATCAGAAATCGAGAAAAGAATTGCCTCCGCAAGGCTCATTTAGGCGCTGAGGTTTTCATAAATAATGTTTTATTCTCTCATTCTTTACCTCCTATGAAGATCAAACCCTTGGAGATAGAAGATAACAAAGTTCCTCATCCCATAGATGAAGATCTAAATTATTCAAGCAATGAAGAAGATTTTTCTGAAGATGAACAAAGTCCACCTGAGGACGAAGGAAATCCTCTTAATGAAGCAGAAGAACAAAATCCTCCTCATGAAGAACAAAATCCTCCTCATGAAACAATCGATGGTGATGGAAAAACTCAAACTGAAAAAGATGATGCTGGTGAAGATAATAGTGGTGAACAAGAATGATGAAATTAGAGAAGAATATTCTTATCATGTATTTCTGCGAAATATTTCTTGTTCTTCTCCCTGTTCTGCGAATGATTGTAATTTCCGAATCTTTCTTCTTCCTGCTCTTTTTGCGAAACATTGAAGTTTTTGTAACTCAATCACTTGTTCTGATTTATATACCATTATTAATTCTGAATCCAATCTTCATAAACTCTTGTAACTTGATTATCCATCCTTTTTTTTTATTATTTTGATTCTTCTCAAGGAAGATAATGAAATATTATTTTATATTCCCCATATTTGCCCCTCATAATCTTCCTTGTGAAGTATTTTATTTGTTATCCTTGTAAGAAATCCCATACTTGCCTCTTTTTATCAATCTGTAATATGATAAATGAATTATCTCAAATATTTCTGTGAAGAATTTGTTATATGCTTCGCAGATATAACTTTTCTTGTGGTCTTATTTTGCCTTCCTAGTTAAAGGTCTTATTATGCCACTTTTATGCGACAAGATCGCATGACATTCTTACTTTTATATGTAATAATCCATTTATCTTGCCTTATCATTTAATTTTAATTCCTGCGACAATATGATAAATCTAAGCTATCTTGTGAGATTGATCTCTCTTTGCTTTTTAAGACTTATGACATTGCCGTCTTTGCGATGAAATCGCAGAACTTCTTTGCGATTTATATCCTCTTATTATTTGATTTCATTTATCTCATCTTTTGATCTTATCGCAAAAACCCATTGATCTCATCTTAACATTTTTCTTTAGGCTTTTTGGCCAGTCATGCGGCAATATGACGGGCCTAAATACTCTTGTGAATATAAAGTCCCATGACATTGTTGTCTCTGTCACGCGACAATATGACGGGCCTAAATATTCTTGTGAATATAAAGCCCCATGACATTGCCGTCTTTTTTGATACATAGCTCCCTAATGGAGGGTATCGCCCTTATCTCTCCCCCCGGTTGCCCCTTCAAGGATTATACATCGTCCATACAAGACTAGCACTTTCCCATCCGGTTCTACCAACAACCAGTTGTTTTCGCAGCCTTGTCCTTTATGCCTTATATGGCTTATAGTTACAAGACTGCACCCTAAGTGGGGTTTTCTTCGGGCCGATCACATCGTAAGCCAAGACTTGCCATGGATGGCCAGGGTAGGTTCATCCATCCCGGGCACCCAAAGCTCAACCGTGTACCTCGGCGCCTTGATCATACGTTGCATTCCTTAGGAGAAACTCTCGGGCGCCCAACCAGGGTATAACCTTATATAATTAGGAATCCAAGTTATCTCTCCCGGATGGATTTTCTATAATCCCAAATCTCCATGACTAGGTTCCAGCAGCGGTATAGCCTTTCCCATAGCCATGCAAAGATATACCCCCTTATGACGCACTTTAAGGACATTGCCTCTCACGGAATAGAATCCACGAACTAAGGTGTACGCCATAAAAGTTCGTCCCGTTCTTATATATTTTTAGGCGATTTGCGCCTGTCTTATGCATTTGCATTAAAAAAATTAATTATCTCGCAAATTGTTGCGGAAAATAGCTTTTATATTCAGCCAACTTTGTTCTTACAGAACATCTCTTTTATTCTCTCGCAATTTCTTGCGTGTAATCCATTCAATCTAGTCTTTCAAACCTTTATTGATAATATTTTCTTAGATACTGTCTTTTCCATGGTCTGCCAAGTCTTTGACCCATGTCTCTTCCTTATGGATCCATTAATTTATATGCTCCAGTTCCAATTATTTCTTTGATTATATAAGGCCCATCCCATTTTTTCGCTAATTTTCCTCCATTTTCTCGCTGATATTCTGGTGTTTCTCGCAGAACTAAATCTCCAACTTGGAATTCACGCTTCTTTACTCGTTTATTATATTCACGAGATAATATGCGATGGTAGTTTTCCATATGTTGTAGTGCCTTTTCTCTCTTCTCTTCTACCTCATCAAGTTTGTCTAGAATCATACCAGCACTAAGATTCTTTTCCCAAGCTTCTCTTTTTGTTATAGGAATAGCAACTTCTGTTGGTAATACTGCCTCAACCCCATATGTTAAACAAAAAGGTAATACCCCAGTTGCTTCTCTTCGTGTGGTATTATAAGACCAAACTGCATTATGTACTTGTTGACACCACGTTCTATGATACCCTTATAACTTCTTTTTGAGAATATATGCAATTGTTTTGTTAGTTGCTTCAGCTTGACCATTGGCCTGTGGATATAAAGGAGTTGATTTTCCACACTTTATCTTGAATGCATTAAGTAACATTTCTATATTTTGTCCTTCAAATTTTTTTCCTTCAAATTTTTTTCCATTATCTGACACCAATTGCGTTGGAATTCCGAATCTGCAAATGATATTTTCAAATATAAATGTGAAAATGTCCTTATCACGAATATGTTGTACTGCCTTAACTTCCGCCCATTTTGTGAAGTAATCTATTGCGACAATTAAGTATCTCTTTTGCCCTATTCCTGGTACAAATGGTCCCACAATATCTAAACTCCATTTTCCAAATGGCCAAACATTTTTTGAAGATATTAATGTTTCACCTGGTGCATGTATTATTTTTGCAAATCGCTGACATTCCTCGCATCTTCTTGATAAATTCTTTGCATCTTCATGCATATATGTCCAATAATAACCTTGCATTTTAGTTCTGTATGCTAATGATCTGCCGCCGCTGTGATTACCAGCATCCCCACTATGTAGCATTTTTAATATTTGCTTTCCTTCTTCTTGTGTCAAACATCTGAGGGAAGGCCCATTTAAAGATTTTCGATATAATACCCCATCTCTTAACTCATAATTTGTTGCTCTACTTTTTAATTTATGTGCTTCAATCTGTTCCTTGGTATCTCCCCTTGCTAGATATGCGTGAATTTCCGCACGCCAATCTGCGATAATTCTAACTTGATTCTTCGCCATTATTTTCTACTACCATTGCTTCAGCTTCCCCTTCTTCTTCTTTATTAATTGACGGTGCTATGAGTGTTTGTATTTTTATATTTCTCGCAGTCGGATCTACCATCATACTCGATATAAACGCAAAAGCATCTGCAAGCCTATTATCTCTTCTTGAAATATGCCTCCATTTGAGTTTTGGAATTTTCGCAGATAATTCTTCAACAAGTTTCTTATATTTTTTCAAAGATATATCATTAGTTGCATATTCCCCTTCAATTTGGTAAATAATCAATTGTGAATCACTTGTAACTCTTGCGTTCTGCACCTTCATTTCTATTGCAAATCTTAAATCATGTACTACAGCCTCGTATTCTGTCTCATTATTGGTAGATTCGAATTCCAGTCGAAATGAAAATGCCATTTTTGCACCTTCTGGCGAAATAAAAACGACTCCAACTCCATTTCCTTCTCCATTGGATGATCCATCTACTAATATCTCCCACCTATTTGGTTCTGTTAAAAGATCTCTAGGATCCCCATATTCTTCTTCTATATCCATCATGTCTTCTACAACTTCATCATCCTCCAAAGGAAATTCTCATGAGAAAATCTGCGACAATTTGAGATTTTGGCGAAGATAAAATTGCATATTGGATCTCAAAATGCCCCACTTGTGCATTCCATCTTTCGACTCTGCTTTGATCTTTTGAATTTTTCATTACTGACTCGATTGGTACTTTTGTTAGTACTTTGATTTTATGCGCTTGGAAATATATGCGAAGTTTAAAAGCTGCATAAACTAATGCCAAAATTAGCTTTTCAATCTTCAAATAATTTTTCTCTGCAGTATTGAATGTTTTGCTGATGTAGTAAATAGGTTTTTCAACTCCTGCGTCATTCCGCAAAAGTACTGCGCTTAAAGCATGTGGAGTTGTCGCAAGATATATCAGCAATTCTTCTCCTGGTTCAGCCTTCTGTAATATGGATATATTCATCAAATATTCCTTAACTCCTTGAAAAGCTTTCTCACATTCGTCTGTCCATTTAAATTTTGTTCCCTTCTTTAGTATGTTGAAGAAATGCTTGCATTTATCTGATGACCGCGAAATAAATCTTCCTAGTGAGGCTAAAAGTCCATTCAATTTTTGCACATCTTTTACTGTTGCTGGAGTTGGCATATCTCGAACTGCTTGCACCTTTTCAGGGTCAACTTGTATTCCCTCTTTTGATACAATATATCCCAAGAGTTTCCCAGATGATACTCCGAAAGTACATTTCTCAGGATTTACTTTGATATTAAAAAGTCACATCTGATCAAAAATTTCCCTTAGGTCCTGCACATGATTTTTAGCCTCTTTGCTTTTTACCAACATATCATCCACATATACCTCTAAAGTTTTATGTATCCATTTCGCGAACACTTTTTCCACCATTCTTTGGTATGTTGCTCCTGCATTTCGTAATCCAAAAGGCATCTTTGTGTAGCAATATAATCCTCTGGGAGCAAAGAATGCAGTGTGTTCTTGGTCTTCTTCTGCCAGCGGGATTTGATTATAGCCCTTGTATCCATCTGACGAAGATATTCGATCATTTCCTGCGGCAGATTCCACCATCTGCGGGATATCTGGTAAGGGAAAACTATCTTTGGGACATTCTTTATTTAAATCAGTAAAATCGATGCAAATTCTTATCCCCTTGTTTTTCTTGGGAACTACTACCATATTGGCGATCCATTCTGGATATTTCGCTTGCCTTATAATTCCTGCATCAAGCATCTTTTGCAATTCTTCTTCTATCTTGGCATGATAAGTAGTTGCAATCTTTCTTATTCTTTGTTTGATTGGTCTCATATTTTTGTTAATCTCCAATCTATGGCACGCAACCGATGGATCTATTCCAGGCATCTCATCCATATTCCATGCAAAAATATCTCTATATTCTCGCAGAAGGTTTATAGTTTGCTCTTCTTCCTCCACGTCCATCTTAGTTCCAATTTTCAGCATCTTTGGGTCTTCTTCACTTCCAATATTTACTTCTTTTGTTGGTTCTGCTGCAGTATAACTAGCTTCATGTTCTCCCATTGGTGTTGGTGCCTTTATTATCTTCGCTGGTTCATCATTTTCTTGCGATACATCGCCAAATATTCCTCTTCCTTCTTCTGATTTTATCATGTAAATCTTGAATTCTTCTTCTTTCTTTTCTTCTCTCCTCACTTTTCTGCGCTGTTTTCGCAACTGAATTTCATTTTCACAATTCCTTACTTCATTTTGGAAACATAACGCTACATAATCTGCATCTCCTCTAATTTCGCCAATTCCACTAGGCATAGGGAACTTTAAACACTGATGTAGAGTTGATGATACAGCCTTGATTGCGTGTATCCATGGTCTTCCCAACAGCATGTTATAAGGTTATTTCACATCCACCACGCACAAAGTGACCCGCGTCTCTATTTTCCCCAGCGGAATTCGCACTACAATTTCACCTTTAGGTTTTGTTAAAGATTTTCCAAATCCATGAATATGATATGTTGGACTAAGCATTTCTTCATCTTTGTATCCCATGTAGTTGCGGATTATCTCACAACTACACCCTCATAAGAATCCATTAAAATGATTCCTAAATCTAATTAATTTGATATGAAACTAAGAATTAAAGTACTAAAATTATAAAAAGAGACACAAATATTTTTACGTGGTTCGATCAATGTGATCTACATCCACGGTGCTTCACTAGTGATTGTATATGATTACATAATTTTACAATTGAGACTCCATTAATGAATATTTGGACCTCTAGTTTTTTGGGAAGAAGATGATAAAGAAAATAAAATCTCTCCTAACATTTTCTCTCTCCTCCTAAAATTATCCACCCTCTCAAAAAGACCTCTCCTTCCTCTCATGCCTAAATGGCTATTTATATGATTTTACAAAAGATGACAGTTGTGTTGTCCCGCCATTTCAGATTTGAAAATTATCTTGCGAACCTTCGTAACTTCACTTCGCAAACCTCTTTTAATAATTATTCGCAAGTGAATATTGTTGCGGTATTCCGCTCCTACATTTTGCCTCTTTTTTCTTGAATATTGCTTGAAGAGCTATCTTCAGGAAAAAATCACTTGTTGTGGTTATTGGAGTAGTCTTTGATCTTTGTTGATGAAGGAACGAGTGAAAGAATATCAAACTCAAAAAGTATATACTTGCCTTTATTCTTTTGCGAAGTTCTGAAGCTTTAAGAAGTAATTAGAAGTATCATCTTGCGAAGTATGAAGTATGCGAAGTATCCTTAAAGAAGTATGAAGTATAAGAAATATAAAATATCCTTGAAGAAGTATAAGAAGTACTCAATCCTCGAAATATATAAGAAATATAAAATATCATTAAGAAGTATAAGAAGTACTTAATCCTCGAAATATATAAGAAGTATTCGTCCTTGAATGAGAGTGATAAATATTTCCTCTGTTCATGTGAAATTATTATTGCCTCTGTTCATGTGAAATTATTATTCCATTTTTGGTGAGGATTCTTGCTGAGAAGATAAAGAACATAAAATATTTTCTTGGGTATCCATAGTTGCCTCTGTTCTTTATTTATGAAGGAGAATCCTTGAGAAAATGTTGAATGATTAAATTGCGTCTCTATTCTTATCTTGCCTCTGCCTCAAGTGATAACCCTGCTAACTTTTGAATATTTCTGCGAATTTTTGAACTTCTGAATAGTGCTGCGAATAGTGTTGCGAATATAGTGTTGCGAATAGTGTTGTGAATAGTGTTGCGAATATAGTGTTGCGAATATTGTGTTGCGAATTATGAATAGTCCTGCGAATTATGAATGTTTCTGCGAAGTTTCGCGGTATTATCCTGTAAAATTTTGTAAAATACTTGTGCGAATATAATATTTATGTAATGATTATGAAATGTGTATGCGATGCTTATGCCATGAAATGCTTATGCAATGCTTTTATGATGCGAATATGATGCTTGAATGATGCGAGTATGATGCTTGTATGATGCGAGTATGATGCTTGTAGGATGCGAATACTTATCTATTGCAATGTATATTTCAAGTTTATGTTACATCATTTTTCCGCATTAAAATTGATGTAACTTTAAGTTGCTTCCATTCCTGCAATATGATCATCTTCGCAAGTTTATTTGCGTATTCTCTTACATGTATCAGTCTTTGATTGAGAATGAAATCGCCTCTTTTTCTATGACTTCGTGATATATATTCTTGTAAAGATTCTTCAGTGATATTGATGGAATTGTCTTCTTTGTTAGGACTTCATGATATATATTCTTGTAAAAATTCTTCAATGATATTGATGGAATTGTCTTCTTTGTTAGGACTTCATGATATATATTCTTGTAAAAATTCTTCAATGATATTGATGGAATTAATTTCATTAATTGATGTGGTCTTATCATGCCTTCCTAAGTAAAGGTCTTATTTTGCCACCTCTTTTGTGATAATATTTTTGTGTTTGCGATAATATGACAAGTCTGAACATTCTTGCGAATATACAACCTCGTGACATTATCGTCTTGCGTTGAAATCGCAGGACGTTATCACACTTTCATGTAATAACCCATTGATCTCATCTTATCTTCATTGTTATGTTCTGCGAGTTCTTTTTTTTTTTTTTTTTATATATAAGGCTCGCAGAAGTTCAGTTGTTGCACAAATATGACAAGCCTTTATGTTCTTGCAAAAAATAATCCTCGTGACATTTGCGTCTTATAGCACGTATCAGCTCCCTAATGGAGGGTGCTGCCCTATATCTTCCCCTTGGTTGCCCCTTCAAGGAAGCGTACATCGACCATACAAGGTTAGCTCTTCACATCCGGTTCTGCAAACAACCAGCTTTTAATCGCAACCTCTTATCCTTTTTTCCTATAGGGCTTATAGTTACGAGGTTGCACCCTATGGGGTATCTTTGGGCCAAGTGCATCATTTGCCAAGACTTGTCAAAAATGGCAGATATGCTTCAAGCCCACCCGGCACTCTTGACTCAACCGTGTACCTCGGCGCCTTGATCGTTTTCTGCACTTCTTGGGAAAGACAGTATGCCTTAGTCGCCCAACCTAAATCATGTTACATCGCGTAATATCGCGTAATGTCGCAAGATTAGGTGAGAATCCAAGGTGTCTAACCCGGATAGGTACCCCGTTATTGGGTTGTACCCCGTAAAGTTCCATGTACTCAGGTTCCTTGGTGGTGTTCTGGTGTCCCTGAGACATTCTTATAGGTACCCCCTTAAATGACGCACTTTATGACTTTGCCTCTTACGAAATGTTGCTTCGCGAACTAGGGTGTACGCCACAAAGGTTTTCCTGTGTAAAATTTCTGCGGCTTTCTTTCTTTTTTGAAAACTGATCACAGTTTGCGGTATTTTGTTCGCAAATAAATTTTTGCGTCTTTCTCCAATGAAAGCTAATCGCAATTGATTTTTGGCGGTATTTTTTCGCCTTTTATAAGTAGAATCCAAATTCTTTTTATTCGTAAAAATTCATCGTAAATTTTTCATGTCCATAAAATGTTGAATGTTTGCATAAAATCTTTAGTATAAGAAGTATGAGAAGTATTCATATCGCGTCTTTAAATTAAAATTGTTCTATAGAATTATATAAATTTAATTTTCTCTGTTTTTTGTAACTTTGAATTCTTTGAAAAATTTTGAGATCTTTAAATTTTTTCGATGGGTTCATTTTTGAATCTTGCGATTGTATCGCTTTTCACCAATATAAAAAATCTTTGAAATGGTTTGAAATCTTTGAAATTTTGCGAGTATATCGCTTTTGGTAAATAAAATCAAAAATCTTTTGTCTTCTATAAATAAAATATTCAAGGAAATGGTACTTACCTTTTGCGGCTTTTTGTTGTCTCTTGAGAAGTATATGATTTGCTTGAAGAAGTATGAACGTTGCACAAAATATAATTATTTCGTAGCAAAAAGAAGTGTGAGAAATGAGATTTGAACCCTTGACCTGCCTCTTGTATAATGTTGCGTTATACCAACTTTTCTAACCATTTCTTGTGAAATATGTCTGTGAAATAATCCCCTATTTTCTTCGCAAACCTCTTTTAATAATTATTCGCAAGTGAATATTGTTGCGGTATTCCGCTCCTACATCCCATTTTCTTGAATGTGTGGTAAAACATTATATCCACAGAACTTCCTGCGTCCACCAGAGTCCTATTCACAGCCCACTCTTATGTAGATATTATTGATTTCTCTTTTCTTGTTGGTACAACAGACACTATGATCACCAATGGAGATGTATGACTTAAATTCTCTTTCGAATTTCTCACGTCGTGAATGTGATCTTCTGCTTTTCTCAATCTTTTAACGGTGATGCCTCATCTACCGTCATGATTTTCTTTCCTTCAAAATCTCGCTTGTGTATCCTTCCTCTAAAATCTTCATGGAACTTATCTATCATCATCTTTGTTATTACATCACACTCCAATTTCTTTTGATTATCTTTGACTTCCATCATCCTTTCTTCCATCCAACTTCTTGATATTCTTCTAATTCTTGAATAATTTCTTTCTTTTACCTAACTTTTACTATGATTTTCAACTCTCCATTCCCTGTTTCTGGGCGCCAAAATGTAGTTGCAGGAATTCCCACACTACACCCTATTCAAGAATTTTATCAATATTTATGACATAATTTGAAGATTAAAGACACTTTTTCATTAATTTGATCTTAAGGAATTACAGGAATCAAGAACACAGAATACTTGATAAAATATTTACAGCTAAGATTCCCTTCAATTTCGGATCTGAGTTCTTGCGATAAATCGCAGTTAGCACCGCCTTTATATTTCGCAGGTTTTATTGATATATCAAAGACATGTCACACTTTCTTCATGTTTCCGTCGTTTTCAGTCATTACGTCATTGTTTAAGTCATCTTTGGATGTTTCGCAGAATATCATTGATGTATCGCAGAACAGTCGTTTACTATCGATGTATCGCAGTACTGTTGTTTATTTCTTAGGAATATTATTGTGACAATATTCTGATCCTACAAATATTACCCTTAGAAGACCCATTAGAATTATGTATTAACCATCTACATGAAGTTTTTGTAAGAAACACAAAGTATAATGTAACTTAAGTTCTGCCAAATAGAAAACTTCAGGTTTAAATTCCATAATCAACTCCTTCAACTTTCATTGAGCATTATCACACGCAATGCCATTAACATTCCAATACAAAACACGCATTAAAAACTAGGCTTGGATGGCTTGGTTAACTTCGCTTGAACTCCAGGTTTTAAACGTGGAGAACTACCCTTTGCAACCCGGCTTCCCAAAGTTATATCTTTTATTTCTGAAACTGAGCTAAATTGAGAAGTTTGTTGTTCCCCATTCTTTGTACCCTTGTAATTTCTTTATAAAGATAGCATCATGTTTGTTTCCGTAGTAGTCACGGCACCACGATCCTCCAAACCGACAGAAGTACCATCAGAAGGTTTAAGAATGTTAAACTTGTTTCTAGTCAAAAGTTGTTCACCAACATATAACGCGTCGCCAATAGGAGTTGAAGAATTAGTCCTATCAAGATTAAGAATCTGAGTTCCAACCGATCCTGACTTAGTTTGTAGTGTCATAGTTTCACCCACTAAACCACTTTCAACTAAAACTGAATTTGATCTAACACATGTTTAGTTCTCGCCAATTCAACAGATGCAGCTTCTAACTCAGCTTTATACTTTGCTATAACATTCTCCAACTGCTTAGTTCTCTCCAGCTGAGCAGCATACTCCAATGTAACCGCGTCGTCCACCTTATTTCGAACTTCAGGAACCGCATAAATTTGTGGCGCACTCTTTCCTTTCTTGCGCTGAGCAACCTGCCATTCCTGGCCAGCTCTTGCATTACCAGTAGAAGTACCCTCACTAGAGCGCAACTGTTGACTCTCACCAACACGATTCTGTTGATTTTCATTTCTAGTAGGACGAGCATTACCAAGTTGTTGATTAACAACATTGTTCTTCTTTCTGCATTCCCCATCATTGTGTCCAATGATTTTGCAGTGCGAGCAGAATTTAGGTCTCTTATGGATATCGAATTTCTGCTAAAAATCCAATCCACCCACAGTTACATGGATCGAATCCATATCAAGCTCATAGAAGTTGATATTAATCAGAACAGACGCATAGTAACCATATTCATGCGCCAAGGTTCACTTATCCACTACAATGGGCGTCCCCAACATTTTTTTCATTGCCAACAAAGTTTTCTCCAACCAAAACTCCATAGGTAAACCGGGAAATTTAACCCACACAGTAAAATGAGATGTTTTCTATTTTTGTGGATCAAAACTAGGGTACCATTCCAAAATATTAAGCTTCTGGTGATCTACAATCCAAGCTTCATCCTCAAAAATATTATTTTTATCTTCTTGTGATAATAACTTGATAATGAAGAAACCTCTAACCATGGGGATGAACTGAACACGACCATTTCTAAGCTGCCATTGTGATTCCAAATCTTTCTTCACGTCAGTGAAGTTAATGTCTTTGAAATAAAGTCTCACAATGAGACTAAATCTCCAGACTTCACAGCACTCATCATAATAATCAACCGGGATCACCACAGCTGGTTTCCAATCTTTAACCTTAGGGTTTGATAACTTACTCAAATCCAAAGATGTTGATGGCATCGATTTTTTCCCTTGAAGTTTTTCAGCATAAGTTAGAGTCTTAGTTTGGGAAGGATCTGGTTGATCCCTCATCTCGAATCACCAAAAGATGATCGAGCAAAATTGGAAAAACATGAAAGTTTGAAAAGCCCTAAAGTTTTCTCCAGAGAGGGAAAATTTCAGGAGAAAAAAAAACTAGTGAAAAATGAAAATTTGTGTGAGTGAAGCTGTCAAGGAGCATTATTTATCCGAGAATTGAGCGTTATGAGCTAGTTGAAGTGTCATATTAATTCTGCATAGTCAGGGAAAACATTGTTACATCCTAAAGACGTTATCGCTCTATACTAGCAGGCAAGTTGTCTAGGAGTCTTCCAATAGTTCCCGATTCTATATAGAAGTGAATACCAAAATTGCTCAGTTGATGAAATATGTCGTGGTCTCAATTGAGAGGCTGCATATTCATGCATGCTCTGAGAGGCAATACACTCAGTCATAGGTTTTTATGATGTTCTGAGAGGTAATACACCTAGTCAGATATCATCGTGGCATGAGCTTTCATGCTTAAACGAGAGACATGGATCTCAATATTTGTCTGATTGCAGGATCAGGAATATGCAAGACTATGATTTTTTACGATTTTAACCTTTGTCAAAAAATCCACCATCAACACCCTTCTTATAATTACAAAAGTAAAGGAAAACCGATATATATTTCTATTCTTCAATATAAAAATGTCCTTGTATATAATTCCATTCTGTTTTGACACTTTGACATTCTCCCAAATAATGCCTCCTCATGTGTGAGTTGTATCCTCAAGCCAACCATGGAATTATGTCGGAATTAATTTTCACATACTCTTTCCCAAAAGAATAAAACAATGTTATTTGATATGTTTTATAGTTTACAAAGATATTTTTTCGATAATTTGAAATGATATTTGTCCATCTCCCTCAGTTTAGTAACCAAACTTAACCAAAACATTAAACTATATAGTATATAACAAATTACATCACCCAAACTCATACTTCTAGAGAAGCTAGACATAAGTATTGACAATGTTCAGATCCTTGTTGATTTTATCCCCTTTAAGAATAGTCTGAAAAGATTAAAACTCTGAATTGACTCAACAATACATATCGCATTATATGTTCTTACTATTTCAATAACATAAAGGAAAACTAATTCATTTACTCAAGATATTATGTTATAACACGTTAAACTATGCCAACCCATTTTACTCACATAAGATGTAGTTTTAGTTTTTCAAAATTTCCAAGTTTTCTACGATATTAACCTTCCAAATGTGAAGTTATTTGCTGCATAAATTAATGAAACTATGATTAGCTAGTAAGTAAAATGGTTAACTACTTAATCTAATAAAAATAGACTACAACGACGAATATGTAGACTCTGTTACCCATCATCATTGAATAAAAATAAAGTTATGGTATTTATTAGGAAATATGTGAGATGGCGCGAAATTACTCATTGGGAACCGATGTTCATCAAATCATAATTACACCACCCACCACTGCTGTTTTTACTGAAACAACTCCTACCACCACTTCGAATCAAACCATAGAGCCTTTGCCTTAATACCACTACAATAGCCAACGTGGTCCACTTGTATAAATATTACTTAATTTGTTATCATTTTTTTTAATTAATTTCTAGAAAGTACTTCGAATATATATATATATTGTAATATTTTTCCATCACAGTGTTTGGTAAAGATTTTTTAAAGTGATTTTTATGCAACACACTTCCAAAATCTATCAACTTTGAAAAGTAGAGGAGAAAGATCTTTTGAAAGCTTCAAAAGAAAAAGCTGATAGAGCATTGCTCGGTTGAACCCACCAAGCGTTGGTATGTCAAGTTTGGTTGTCATATTTTAGTGAAGCAAAACTCATTTAAGAGTCGCTTGATTTATATGTACTAGAGTCAACTTTGTATAGGTTAGCTTGAAAGTATTAGGATGAGACAATACAAGTATTGCAAAGACTTGAAGATGTGAAGAAGAAGACGGAGCTACAACAACAACATAATCCTTCCACTCGAGGTTAGTGATATTTTACTTGAACTGTTTCATTCCCTAACGTATCTTTCAAGTTGTGCATATTGAAAATATAAAACTGCGAAGCATGAACACTCTAGATAGACATAGTATTAAGGAATACAATATGAAGTTTCATGCTTAACCATTAAACTTTGTATATAAGACATCAACATAATCGTATGAATGCTATTGTGATTATTTATGGGTATGAGGTGACGATTTCATCCTAGGGAACAATGTTTACTTGTGTTCTAAGGAAGTAAGTTTATGATACGTGTTGTGAACCGAAAGGGAAATCGCCAGGCGTTATTGGGTTTGTTCTTCATTGCATATCTTATGAACGACCAATATGTGTGATTTGTATAACCGTTCACAACTTGTGTGCGTTTTTGGTAAAACTATTCACATAAGGCCTAACTTTTGTATTGGTATGACTTTTATTAGTAAAACCAATCTTAAGTAATCACCTAGGGTATTATCGGGTTGTGTATGTCTGAACTTATTACTGGGAAGAGGGGAACTGATCCTAGTAAGAGGTGCAGTGATCACAAGGGGGAACTGATCCTTGTATGAGGTACAACAAAGTTTATGGAAGAAATGGGAACCAATCCTATGAACATGTGCATCAAAGTTTTGGAAAGGGGGAACCGATCATATGAACATGTGTAGCAAAGTTTTGGGAAGGGGGAACCGATCCTATGGACATGTGCAGTGCATACGAGTTAGATACCATATATATGTGGGGAACCGATCCTAGTATCGAGTCAACCGTTTGTTTGGTAATCTAGTGTAACTATGCACAATACTCACATGGAAACCCATGAGAGGTGATTTACTTGATCAATCACATAGTTCTTGAAAGTCAGATGAACCAATTCTAAACTTGTTTGGAAGTGTGGTAAATCGGTTTCAAGTGAGAAAGCATGGTAAAGACTTGCAAGAGTAAGATGTCAACACTCTTTGAATACTGTGCATTAATGCTTATTCTATTTTGTTCAAAGATATTCCTTAAAGGCTAAGAAGGAAGTAAATCCAAAGATCGAATTTAAATAAGTTAAGAATCTTTTTAATTAAGGGTTTTTATTTATATATGGAAAATAAGAATTAGTAATGTGCATTTTCTAATTAAAGATTTACCAAGGAGATTTCGATCACTATTTTTGGACAATGCATTCACAGGAATTATGAAAACCAAATCTGGTGGAGTAATGAAAATATCTTGAGAATATTTTCGGTTTTGGAAATTCCTTGGTGTCCAAACTTCCTTGTCTATAAATACTTTGAGTTTTCATTTCTAGCAAACTAATCCTGCATAACCTAGACTTACTCTTTTGTCTTTATTACTGGTGAGGTGCCTATTGGAGAGGAGATTAATCTAATTAGGTGAAATCTTTTACAGCCACTCAATTTAAAGTCTTCTTTGGGATTGAGAAGCTCTAGCACGACCCGTTAGTGGGAAACTAGATATTGCGGTTTATATTTAGTTTTCTTATTGATTTGATTGACTAACGGAGGTTGAATCTTGATTGCACCTAGTTTGTTTATGCTTGAGAATCTTCTCTTCTAATATAAGATTCACTCAAACTAGTTCAAGGTTTCGACAGGGATCTTTAGACTGTTGTTATATCTAAAGGTGATCTTGTGATAATCCATTGTTAACAGAATCCGTTCTGTGTGTGATTGATCACAAGATATTCAAGTGATTGTGTGCAGGTGTTTATTGAAGATCTAAGAAGATTTGAAGATAAAGAAGATATTGAATATTTCTTACTTGGTGTTTTTATAATCTTTGGTGTGCACAATACTTGTTTTGGAAAAAGAGGATCCAATTAATAATCGGTTTATCCTTGTAGTAGATTGGATTGATTAATTGAGGAATATCGGCATCAACACATATCACTTGGTTGAAGAGTGTTGTTGGCTTAATCTTATTGATTGCCTTTAGGTGATTTAACGTAAGATAGATCTTGGAACCTAGCAAAGGAGTTTATGTTAAGATAAACAAGGGAACCTTTGCGCAACTCATATCACTTGGTTGAAGAGAGTTGATACAAAACAAATTTTTGTTCCTTTATTGTATGGAATATGATCCAAAGGAATTGGTCCAAGTAAGTGACTTGTTTACAGGTTGGAGGCGTAGGAATACCTAGGGAACTAGGTGAACTATAGGTTTAGTTCCTTGGTCTCAACTATACTAAGTTGTCTTATTTTGTATAGCGGCTTAATTCTGAGAATAATCAATTCTGGACTAGGTCCCGGGGTTTTTCTGCATTTGCGGTTTCCTTGTTAACAAAATCTTGATGTGTTATTTACTTTATATTTCCGCATTATAATTGTTTTATTATAATTAAAGTAAATTAAACAAACGTTAATTCCTATTTACTTGATACGTGAATCCTATTGAGTTTGGTTAGGTCCGAACGTTTGTATCAAGTAAACATACTTTTTTGTTGTATTGTCTCAATCTAGTATCCATAGACGATCACACAAAGTGTGAACCGATTTGTTGTATTGTCTCGACTCAGTCTATAGACAATCACTTTCGGGGAAAGGACTTATAAGAAGGAAAAGTTATAGCTTGAGGTATATTTGGGGTACCATCGCCTTTTCAATTGGTATCAGAGCAGGCAAACACGAAAAGATCTAACAATCTGTGTTTGGTGCGATCCATCCTATAAGAATTGAATCCATTTCTGATTCAGTTAACGTTGAGCAAGAGTTTGACTACTTAAAGGTTGAAGATGTTACTACCTCGTTGACTCATGACCCTGGAGTTGCGAAAACATCTATGTCTTTTTCTGATGAAAAAGAAGATGTTGATAAAGAGTTGGTAAAACTCCTAAATCCTATAAAAACTTTGTCTTCTAAATTGTTGATTTTAAAGACAGAGTCAAATCTTCTTAAACAGGAGATCGGAGACAAAGACAATCAACTGAATAATCTTACTGAAGAGAATATGAATCTCACTGTCAAATTAGAAGCTTTTGTTAATTCTCTTGATAAAGAGATACGTCCTATGACTCTGACAAATGATGTTGTTGTATTAGTATCATCTGAAACATATCAAGATGATGGTAGTTTTCCAAACTACATCAAGTCAGAAGAGGATGAGAAACAAGCTTCTATATCTACTGATGATCAAAGGAAATCTTGTCCAAAGGAAACTTTGAACTGGTTCCATGATAATGATCTTAAGGAATACTCTTTTCAGTCACTTGACAGGAAACTTATACTTCTTCAACATACGGTGGTAAAGATCTTGAAGGAAGTTTCTTGTCTTAAAAAACTGAAAGATTATTCCTCAGTAGAAAGACAAACTGTGCCACAACCCTATAAGATCAACTCAAGATCATAAAAAAGAGTTGATAATAGCTTTTGGAAGAAGATTCCTCCTCATCCATATCGAAACAATTCTTTTTTTGATGAATAACGATTCCAGAAGGAAGGGAAAGAGAGAATCTCTGCCAAAAAAAAACAATGAGGAGTTCCCAATAATTGTTTCAGATAATCACACTGATGTGAATCATAACGAAGTCCTTAGAATGAGAAAATCATATGAAAATATCATTGAAAGAATTAAGAGAAACCTATCAATCTCTGAGAATTCTTACATGGGTAAAAATTTTCCACATGATCATATCTCTAGAGTTAGAAAAAATCATCGGCTTGGGAGAAAATATATTGGGAAAAAATTCCCTAAAAGAAACATGAACTTTGTTTCTGATAATAAATATAAGCTTGAAAATGCTTATTCAGATACAACCTAGTTGTATCAAAATTGTGCATTCTCATCCCCTTCTGTGCTCGCTTTTATGGATGGGAATGACACCATAATAATGGAGCACATGTAATTTGTGTATTTGATTATCAGAAAAGTTGAAACCTGTTGGATGGTTGTATATCCTAAAAATGTTCAAGTTTATCATGATTTTTATTTGGTAGTTTTAAATAAAAACATGAAGTTCGGACAAATGGAAGTGAAATATATTCTATAATGTTTTCGGATTCCACAGATGTATTTCGGTCCGAGTATTGGTTCCCTTTAAAGGGAAACTAGTCATTCCAGTTTATTGATACACTGATCAATCATTATGCTTATATAACCAAGTATGCCCCCAATAACTCGCAGTGTCTCGAAGACTAATAAGGAGGAGGAACAAAGGGTTAAAGATTGTCAAGGAATAAATACTGAGAAGAGGAAAAGAAGCAGATCATCAATCATGTCTTATTATGATTCTGAGAGTTCAGTTGGATCACAAGATGAGTCATGTCTTTTGGCCTACAATCTACAAGATCCAACCAAAACCAAGTGGGTTCGTTCTGATAGTATGATTGACTATATCCATGGTGTTGAAGATTTAAGAACCAATCTCATATTAACGATTCAAAATCAAGATTGGCTCAAGGATAAGATTGAGGAAGCTAAAGATGGAATAGCTGTCTTAAAAATTCTAGTTGAAAAACTTGAGAAACAAGAAGTGGTTGCAGACAAGTCTCTTGAGACATGCTTTAATAGTTTGAACACTGAAGAAACATCGGTGAAAAACAAGAGCACCACTAGAGATTAAGATTATATGCTGTAATACTTAATCTAGAAAAATAGACATCAATTTTTGATCGCTTTCACTGATTGTATGAGTCTATTATGAATAAAGTTATTTGATTTATAATTTTTCTTGTGATAGTTTTTGGTTTACATAGCTGGTACTTTAATGATTTATTTTATATGTTATGTATGTTTATGAGATGTTTGATTTCGATTTTATGCCTTGATATTCGATCTCATAATATGTTGTGTACCCTTATGGTTTGGGTGACTTTTTGATTTAGCGGGATTAAGTTCTAGCCCAAGTTGGTAGGCTTTATCAAAGGTTCATTAGGGATTCCTTAGAAACAATATGTTAAAAAGTCACAATATGTTGAATTGGTTTTGGTTTAGCATAAAAGCATATGTGTTTCGACGGTTTTCAACTTTTGATTGCAATTGTTAAAACCGATTTTAAACCTTTCCCTTGTAAAGGTTGGTTGTTGTTATTCTTTTGTATTTGGCATGAGAATAACAACATGATGGCATTTCAATATCAATTCTCCCGGAAGAAGAAAGCGATGGAATCATATTTGGAGAAGTTGGATGCGAAATTGAGGTAACAATCTTGTTAGTTAATTATTTTCCTGTTTTAAGAAAAGCCTATTTTTGTTTGATATATATATATTTCTTTTGCTTAAAAGAAATTGTTGGTACAATTGATGTGTTTATTCCATTATGATTGTATGGATATGTGTGTTATTCAATTATTTCCGGTTAAGTAAATCTTTTGCTATCTTGTTTTGTTTGTGTGATATCAATAGTTTAGACTTACAAAATTTGGTGCAATTGTGGTGCTTTGATATTATGTTGATTCAATTGCTTCCAGTTAAGTAAAACAATTGTTACTTTACTTTATTATGTAGTATGAATTGTTTAAACTTACAAAATTTCGGTGCAATAGTGAAACTATGGTTTGTATGTTATTTCTATTGTATCCGGTTGAGGTGAATAATTATGCAAGTTGATTTATTGGTTTGTATGAATTATTTATGGCTTAAAAAATGAATATATTGACGAGACGAGGTGTTTAGTCCAATTCGATTCCGGATAAGATAAGCTAAGTTAATTCTGATCTTAGTTAGACTTATCAAAGTGGAGGTTTCGGTTATTCAAGTCTAATCGAAAGCCTAAACAAGGAAATGATAGTTAACTAACCTAGTATTTGGCTTGTTTGAAATCTAAAGGTATAAGTTATATGGATAATTAGAACCTAATGAGAAAAATGGAGTTTATCTTTGTTTTGGTCTTATCGAATGAAGCGGTTGTATTTATACACTCGGTTTAGCAAAGGAACTAAGTTGCTTAGTTGATTTTTGGTTTGCTAAACTAGTTGGGAAAATTTCTTCGAGCAATTATTTCCATGATAACATATCAAAACGTAATTACTTGTAGTTTTGGGTTTGATATTGGTTATCAAAAATGGTTTGTGAAACCCTCGTGCTTGACTCAATAGGTTGCAAGTCTATTCTTGAGATTTGTAAGATCCTTTTTGTGTTGTCCATTGTTTGTTCTTTGCTTTGTCATTTTTGTGACAAAAAGGGGAAAAAATATATGGAGTAAACAAGTGATGCTAGAGTCAATCTATGGTTGATTGGTGTCACTAGGGAGGAGGACGATGTTGCTTGAACGTTTATCTAATGAATGAGGAAAAGCACATACTAAGGGGGAGTAACATATCATATGAATGAGATAACAAAGATGTGCAGATTGAATATCTACCTAGCTTACCTTTAGGGGGAGTATAAGCTTTGTTATTATAGTGCAGCTGCTATATTTTTGAGGATTGAATGAATGCAGGTTATGTGATGTAGATTCTTAATCAAGCGTATATGTAATGAATTCTTGAAATTTGTTTATCCATATGATTATAAGAGTTTTGTCACTAAAATTGACAAAGGGGGAGATTGTTAGAGCATTGCTCGGTTGAACCCACCAAGCGTTGGTATGTCAAGTTTGGTTGTCATATTTTAGTGAAGCAAAACTTATTTAAGAGTCGCTTGATTTATATGTACTAGAGTCAACTTCGTATAGGTTGGCTTGAAAGTATTAGGATGAAACATTACAAGTATTGCGAAGACTTGAAGATATGAAGAAGAAGACGGAGCCCCAACAACAACATAATCCTTTCACTCGAGGTTAGTGATATTTGACTTGAAATGTTTCATCGCATAACGTATCTTTAAAGTCATGCATATTGAAAAAATAAAACTGCGAAGCATGAACACTCTAGATAGACATAGCATTAAGGAATACAATATGAAGTTTCTTGCTTAACCATTTATTTATGGGTGAAAACTATTTCTGCCGGATTTGGTAATTTGGGGTGTGTAGATGAGAAATGAATCTAAACCCTAAACAAAAGCACTGCACGATGAGTGCTTGTAGATTCGAGAAATCAATCTATGCAAATCCATCATAAACCAAGAAATGGCCGTTCCAGACCTGTTTCGGTCACAAAGTGAAGGAGATGGGGTTGATCTTAGGGAGGGAAGCGAAGAATATGTTGAGATTGTGAAGGTGTTGGCTATGTATGACTGGTATCAGAAAGCTGAACTAACTTGCAGGATGTAAGCTATCAGTTTCGGTGTTTGAATACGATTGTATCAACACTTGCCTCTGTTGTCTTGTCCTATTTGAAAAATAGGGTGGAGAACCTATTTATACGAGTCTTTTAGCCTAACCCTTGTATCTCGTGAGAAGTGGAGAAAGTGGAGTGATGGAGTAGTGGAGTAGTGTGTTAGTGTTACACGACCAGTCTTTCCCACTTCTCCCATCATCATTAACCGTCCATGACTTCCTGACACGTTCTTGTGGTGGCGCATTGTGCGCTGCACGCTGTAACCGCCATACCAATACCCCAGTATGTATCCCCCAGTTTGTGACATGATTGATGTCTTGAGTGTGTGGATCGTGGGACCCATTGAAAGTAGCATGTAATGCAAAATTGAATAACTGCGTTATTCAGGAAGTCGATACTTGTGAAGTATCATGTGTATTCTATGTAAGTACTGCATCGAGTATACTCAGTATGTATGAAGCATCGTTGTTTGAGCGTCTCAAAATAGCCTCATGTCCATCATACTTCATGTGATGGTTTGGAGGTTGCGCAAGCAAGTCCTCCCTTGGCCGACCACATGGTGTGGTAGAGTGACGGATGGTGATCACCATGACGCCGCACTGACCAACTAACTCCTGACCAGGGTTGTATAACCAAGTCGGTGAAGTTAGACGGGCGATATGATCTTTGAGACACTCATCTGCGACCTTTAATGAAATTAGGGTTTTAGAGGAGGTGCGCAAGCATCCCTCTTCAGCCTGGTCGACTCCAAGATTGGGTTACGATTTTGGCCGGGCCGATCACGCATGCGTGTAGATGGCATGACGGTGTAGGCGCCTATACCTTACTGTCCCATGAAAACGTGATTTGGGCCACTAAAATTCGTCCGACGAAGTTGAGTGGTCAAGATCAATTTGTGACAGAAAACTAGTGCCGCAAAAGCCGCGCATCGTGTCAACTTCAGGCGCGCGTTCCAAGACGACCAAGCTTGGTCGGTCTTGGCCGATTGGTCTGGCGTGTAGGTGGTAGGCTGATGTTCAAGCCTATACCTGACTGTCCCATGAAAACGTGATCTAAGCCACTCAATTTGTCCTGCGAAGTTGAGTGGTCGAGATTAGTTTGCAATTGGGAAGTGTGACACACTAGTTTGGGCGTGCGATTTGGAATAACCAGGCATGGTATCCCTTGTACAATCAGGTGAGGGGATAGATGGTCCCACGGTGGTCATGTTGCTTTGACCAGACCTGCTTAATCTAATATTGGGCCTTTCATTTGTGCCGGAGAAAATGGACGCTCGTGATGTTCAAAACCCTAATTTGGGTTTCATGGCCGTGCGTCATGCTCTGTTCGGGCGCACAAAATAGAACGACCAACTATAGTTGGTCCTGACCGATCGGTCAGGAATGTAGGCGGGCCCATGGTGATTGTGTTGACATGCTCTGGGCCCTTTGAATCTACATCTACACCCACCATCTATACCTGCGAAGATAGATGGTTGAGACCGTTTTGCAATACATGTAATGTGCCGCAAACCCTAATTTAGGGTTTTTCGTCCATACTGCTTTGGCTTGGATGTTTTGGCAGGCTATGCCAACCCTTTGGGGAGGCCGACCATGCGGGGCCCACGTTGGTTCGATAGTGAGTACTCCAATACCTGCTTGGGGTCGTGGATCCGATCTAAGCTATCCAATTCATGCTAGTAAAGTTGGATGGTCGTGATCGTTTTTGAGACTGACATGGACAGTCCAGATTTGAATATGCTCAATCGGGCTAGTATAGCACACCGAGAGTAATATGCTCCATCGGGCTAGTATAGCACACCGAGAGTAATATGCTCAATTGGGCTAGTATAGCACACTGAGAGTTGCATCTTGTACGCGTATTTCGTACATGATTCGTTACTAATGCTTGGAGGTTCGTGTTGCTCTGCTGAGAACAACACTCAGTCGTCATGCCGCACTGATAATGAGCACAGGAAATACAAGGCTGGTCATGCATTAATTAATAATGCTTGTAAATTCACAGAATACTGGGATTGTTGCCACATGCTCCATTCTAGGTGAATTTAGTAAAGTGAAGAAGTATTTATCACTTATTAATGGCTTTATCTTTTGCAAGATGTTAGCGCATAAATTTGGATTTTTATAATTTTAGCCATAAATAAAAATCCACCATCAACATTAAGTCCCCTGCCTAGCACATAATGGTTACACTATTGCGGGGTAGGCATGAGATGGTGACAGTTAAAGACAAAGCATATGAGACAAAGTTAGATGTTACTAGGAGAGACGGGTCATCCTTTCCTTGGAGCATGTGACGTTCAAGAAGCGTTCAGGCGAGTATTCCCCTAGCATGATGTCGGTGTTGCTTGCTTTGATGGACTGTTACGCCTGTTTCGTTCGTAGGGCTATTGCGCCTGCTTGATCGAACATGGGCTTGATGTGCCAGTTTTGGTTAATCGTGGGTCCGCTCCGCCTGCTTGATCGAACGTGGGACCCGATATGAGCATGCTTGTTTTAAAATGAACCTTGTGTGCTCAAATGTAAATGTGGGTCTCACAGAAAGCGTTGAAGCAGCTTCTGGAGCAGGCCCGAGAGAGCATTGAAATGTGGGAGCTGAAATGCCTTCTTCTGGAGAGAGAGCTTTGATTAGGGACGGCTGTGTCTGCTTCGACCAATCTGGGGCTGGGATCAAGTGGGACCCGCCGCATGCCTGACTGAATGTTGACCCTGTATTTCGACTGAAAATCGGCCCTGCTACGTGCGCCTGTTTTATTCGAATAGCAACCTTGTGAGTTTGATCAATACCAAACTTGAAACTTGAGAAATACCGGACTTGTGACTTGATCAACACCGGACTTAAAACTTGAGCAATACCGGACTTGTAACTTGATCAACACCGG
Source organism: Papaver bracteatum (assembly GCA_023529315.1). NCBI lineage: Eukaryota > Viridiplantae > Streptophyta > Magnoliopsida > Ranunculales > Papaveraceae > Papaver > Papaver bracteatum. Next base: position 334,763 of record JAJJWX010002486.1, read on the forward strand.
ACTTGAAACTTGAGCAATACCCGTGTTTGGACTCAATGCCAGCCTTGTGTACGGCAACGTGAATGTGTGTTCTGTCGTCTGTGACTACACATCTCACGCATTTTTATACAAGTACTGACTCCTGTCTTTTATTGTAGAATGAAGAAAAGAACTACTGTCAAGACGTCTTCTGGGGATAATGCTGGTGCCAAGTCAGGAGGTGTTGACAACTTCAAAGATATGCTGAACATTGATGATGAGTTTTTCACCGCGCCCTTTCAACTATATGAAAATATTCGTTCCACAAGATAACCCTTCTCCTATCGACTTCAAGGTTTTTCATTCTCCACTGGGCCCTCATGAAGGTTGGATGAGACGTATGCTGAGCAATGAGTACATCAAAGATAACTTGATCAGAGCGCAGATTATTGATGTAACTTGAGTGTTGAAAAGGCTCGAGAGGATGTTAAAGTGGCTTCTGGTGCGAAAGTTGAGGTGGATCCTGGAGAGAGTGTTGAAGCAGGATTTTGAAGCGAATGTGGGTCCCTGAGAGAGCGTTGAGGCGGCTCTTCAATAGACCATTGAAGCAGCTTCTGCTGGAGGGAGCGTTGAAGTTTCTTCCTCTTCAGTTCAATTTACCCTTGCGAATTCCATGCTTCTTGACTGACCATCTCTCTCGTGTTTAAGAAGTCCTTGACTGACGGAGAAGGAACTTCATGCTGAGCCTCAGTCCCCAAGCGTGGTTTACATGGTTTGTTCGTAGTGGTTGTTGTCGATCCAGATATGAAATATCTTGGACGTTGTTTCATTATTGTGGAAGTCGTGCATGTGGTACTGGAGTTGGATTTGGCGGAAGCAGGATGTTGTATCTCGGTGGTTTTCCTCTTGCTGCTTCAGGGAACTGCTTACATAAGGATGAAGGTTGTATCGCCTGTTGGTGAGATATATGCACCTATGAACATTATAAGGCTCTTCATAAACTGGCAGGCCTGGTTCTTTCTATCAGGGCATATGTTGTTATAGATGAGCGTTCAACATCTCCATAGGATTACCAAAAGCGCATATTCTCTAACATAGCATAATAGACATGTACCACATCGATAAAGTGACTACTTGGGATCTTGAAGATTGTTTGTCGATAGAGTGACTCACCCGGATCTTGATCGATATGACGTGTGGACATCGCTATCTTCTTGAGGCTTCTCCCTTAAGGTATCATATCCAGTGGAAGATTGTCGTCATAGAGCGTTGATACGTTGCACCGGCATTCTTTAAACCAAATGGATGTATGGTATAATAAAAATTTCTGAGAGGAGTTCGAAAAGCTATCTTACTTGCGTCATTCTCGTACATCCTTATCTGGTTGTAGCCGCTACATCCATCCATGGAGGAGAACATGCAGTGTCAGCTGGTTGCATCTACTAAGGATAGGAGGATCGTTTTTTGGAGCAACACCTGTTCAAGTCTCTGAAGTCTATGCAACACCTGTGTCTGAACTGCAACTGTTTAACCGACTTGGATCCAGGTATGACATGTAGATGATGGGTGACCAATTTTCGTATAAATCAGGCATTTTTTCATATCTCCAAGCGAATATGTCTTGGTACTCTTTGAGAAGTTCCACGAGCTTCGTGCGTTTATCCGTACATAAGGTTGAGATGATTGAGATAGGCCTAGGAGATTCCTCAACGATTTCAATCTCATCAGTTGTGGATTTGGTACCATCTTGTAGTTGTTGTGGAGCATCTAGCACTTGTTATTATGGTTCGTTGCTATTATAGCATTCCATTGGGTGGAGAGACTGGGTAACAGTCTCCCCTGCTAATTGATAATGGCAGCGCCGGTATACCGTTTTCCCTTTCTGGTCACGATTTGCAACAAAAGTTCATTTTCTCTTCGTGTGAACATGGGCCGTGGCTTCACAGGATGGAGAAAAATGATTCGTCAGCAAAGATGCATCTTGGATTTTATCCCTCAATGATACAAGCTGGTCTTTTTCCTGAATTGACGCCCACGTGGGGAGTGGGACGCAACAAACTTGTCTGATTCTTTCTGCGGAGCTTCTCCCGTATGTGCTGGTTTGGTTTCCCTCGAAGTCCGTCATTGTGGAAGACTTTCGTACGACCTTGCCTGAGAGAACCTTGGATGTCTTAAGAGTCTTGAGAGTAATCACATTCGAAGACGATCTTGTGTCAATAAGGGCCGTCTTGAACTCTGAATCCTTGATGCGTGCGGTGACATGTAGGGCTCGGTTGTGACCTTTCTCTGGTTGATTGCAGCAAAACATCTCCGCACGCTTATTCTTCGAGAGGTGTGAAAGTTCGCATAAACTTTCCACTAGAGAAAACTCTTCCCGATCCACCGACCACTTGTTCATAGTGAAAGTATTGACTTGAGGAGGATTGTTGTGAGGATTAGTCCCCAGTGTAGGAGTCTCCATAACAGGACCGCTCATATCTGATATCACTTCTTTGATCAGGTCCATGTAGGTCCGCGCCACTGAAGTACCTTCTTCGGTGCGTTGAATGCGTTCCTTGTTGGCTACAGGGGCTGTCGCGGCTCTTGTGGCAATCGATGAGTTAATGTCTTAAGAAAAGTGAGTACCTCTTTCTTAGTTGCGGCCATATCCGTTTGAGTCTTAGCAAGAACTTCCTGCTTCACCATCAAGTATGCAGTTGTAATGGGGGATGGTCCTCCTCTCGTCCTGATGAAGGAGTGGAAGTTATTGCTCTGGTGACTACCGGAGGTGTTACACTAGAGGAGATCTCGGGATTTGTGGCTGCTCTGGCTCTGGTGATGGGAGGTGTTACACTTACTGGAACATCTCCTGCTACGCTAGAGCTGGTGGTAGAAGTGACGGCTCCACGAGATGTATTGACCACGGTAGCTCCACTGACAGGTATATCGACACCGGGAGTGTTATCCACACTAGCACCGTCAGAATTGATTGCTGATCCAGACCTGAGTTCTACCATCTTGAAATGAATTGATGATTAGATTGGTCCTAAGATCTACCCTTTTTGAAATTGATAAAATTGAATCGTATTTCGAAGAAATTGACTTTACAACCGAGAGATTAACCTCCCGCTGTGGTCGCTAATTGTTTATGGGTGAAAACTATTTCTGCCGGTTTTGGTAATTTAGGGTGTGTGGATGAGAAATGAATATAAACCCTAAACAAATGCACTGCACGGTGAGTGCTTATAGATTCTAAAAATCAATCTGTGCAAATCCGGCCTAAACCAAGAAATGGCCGTTCCAGACTTGTTTCGGTCACAAAGTGAAGGAGATAGGGTTGATATTAGGGAGGGAAGCGAAGAAGGTGTTGATATTGTGAAGGTGTTGGCTATGTATGACTTGTATCAGAAAGCTGAACTAGCTTGCAGGATGTAAGCTATCAGTTTCGGTGTTTGAATATGATTGTATCAACAGCTGTCTCTGTTATCTTGTCCTGTTTCAAAAATAGGGTGGAAAACCTATTTATACAAGTATTTTAGCCTAACCCTTGTATCTCGTGAGAAGTGAAGAAAGTGGAGTGATGGAGTAGTGGAGTAGTGTTACACGACCAGTCTTGCCCACTTCTCCCATCATCACTAACCGTCCATGACTTCCTGACACGTTCTTGTGATAGCGCGTTGTGCGCTGCACGATGTAAACCGCCAGACCAATACCCCAGTATGTATCCCCCAGTTTGTGACATGATTAATGTCTTAAGTGTGTGGATCGTGGGACCCACAGAAAGTAGCATGTAATGCTAAATTGAATAACTGCGTTATTCAGGAAGTCGATACTTGTGAAGTATAGTGTGTATTCTATGTAGGTACTGCATCGAATATACTCAGTATGTATGAAGCATCGCTGTTTGAGCGTCTCAAAATAGCCTCATGTCCAGCCTACTTCATGTGATGGTTTAGAGGTTGCGCAAGCAAGTCCTCCCTTGGCCGACCACATGCTGTGGTAGAGTGACGGATGGTAATCACCATGACGCCGCACAGACCAATTAACTCCTGACCAGGGTTGTATAACCAAGCCGGTGAAGTTGGACGGGCGAGATGATCTTTGAGACACTCATCTGCGACCTTTAATGAAATTAGGGTTTTAGAGGAGGGCGAGAAATTCCAAGAAATCGATTAGAGGCACATAAATTAAAAAGTAGGGAAACCAACTATGAGCTAAGAGATGGAGTATTATATCGCATATCTTTTAGTGGACCATCGCTAAGATGCTTGACGAGGGAAGAAGGACAAAAGGTGTTAAAGATGTTGCATAGTGGGGATGCTGGTAATCATAGTGGAGGAAGATCTTTGGCATATAGAACAAAAATGCAAGGCTATTACTGGCCATATATGCATGAAGATGCAAAGAAACTCTCAAGACGTTGCGAAGATTTCCAGCGATATGGAAAAAAGATACATGCACCAGGAGCACCATTGTCATCTTCAACAAGTGTATGGCCTTTTGGGAAATGGGGATTAGATATTGTGGGACCATTTTTGCCTGGTTCTGGACAAAGAAGATATCTAATTGTTGCAACAGATTATTTCACAAAGTGGGGAGAAGTAAAAGCAGTATAACATATCCGCGATAAAGATATTTTTACATTTATATTTGAAAATATAATTTGCAGATTTGGGATTCCAGCACAGTTGGTGTCTGATAATGGAAAGCAATTTGAAGGGCAGAATATAGAATTGCTACTCAATGCATTTAAGATAAAATGTGGAAAATCTACTCCTTTATACCCACAAGCAAATGGTCAGGATGAGGCAACCAATAAGACAATCGCAGACATCTTAAAAAAGAAACTAGAAGGATACCACAGGGCATGGTGCGGGCAAGTGTATAATGCAATATGGGCTTACAATACAACTAGACGAGAAGCAACTGGAATGTCACCTTTTTGTCTAACATATGGGGTTGAAGCTGTGTTACCAACAAAAGTTGCTATTCCTACAACAAAATGAGAATCATGGGAAAGAAATCTAAGTGCTGGCATGATTTTAAATAAATTATACGAATTATAAGACAAGAGGGAAAATTTTTTACAACATATGGAAAATTATCAATGAAGATTAGCTCGCGAGTACAACAAACGTGTTAAAGAACGTAAATTCCAACCAGGCGATCTAGTGCTGCGAGAAACACCAAGTTATCAGCGAGAGAATGGTGGAAAATTGGCAAAAAAATGGGATGGACCGTACATCATTAAAGAGATAGTTGGAACTCGGGCATACAAACTAATGGATCCTGAAGGGAGAGATGTTGGTCAAAGACTTGATAGACCATGGAATAGACTATTTCTGAAAAGGTATTATCAATGACAACTTCTACGAGATAAGAGATACAAGTACGTTGTATGATGAAACAGATAATAAATTATTCTTTCTCTATTACAACTGAGAGGTTCTTCTGATAACAAAGCAAAACAAGAACTGTGAGCATCATCGCAAGAAAGGCGAATAAAAATTTCGCAGAGATTAATAGAATGGGACGAACCTTTATGGCGTGCACCCTAGTTCGCGAATAAAATTTCGCAAGAGGCAAATGTAAGACCTAATAGTGCGTCATATGAGGGGGTATCACTTTACATGACTCAGGGATAAGGTTATACCGCTGCTGGAACCTGAGTCATGAAGATGTTGGGGTTAAAGGAAACCTATCCAGGAGAGGGATCTTGGATTTCCAACTATATAAGGTTATACCCTGGTTGGACAACAAAGGACCTCTTTTAAGGAGTGCAGAGTATGACCAAGGCGCCGAGGTACACGGTTGAGTCAAGGGTGCCCGGGGCGTACGAAACTACCCAGGCCATCCTTGGCTATGATGCACTCGGCCCGAAAAAAACCCCACTTAGGGTGCAGTCTTGTAACTATAATCCATATAGGAATAAAGGACAATAGACTGTGAAAACAACTGGTTGTTGGTAAATCCGGATGGGGGGAGCTAGTCTTGTATGGATGATGTTCCCTCCTTGAAGGGGCAACCAGGGGGAAGATAAGGGCGGCACCCTCCATTAGGGAGCTGATAAGTGTCTAAAGACGGCAACGTCATGGGGCTTTATGATCGCAAGAATATTTAGGCATGTCATATTGTCGCGTGACAAAAATTATACAGAGTCAACAAGACATAAGAGAAAAGTTAAGATGAGATCAATAGGTTTTTACATGAAAGTGTAAAGACGTCCTGCGATTTCATCACAAGACGGCAATGTCATAATGTTTAATTCTCTCAAAAGAGTTTATACTTATCATATTGTCGCAGAGATGTTGAAAAAATATGGATAAGACAAGATCAAAGGGTTTTTGCATATAAATGCTAAGATATCCTGCGATTTTGTCGCAGACATAAAATTTGGCAAAATAAGACCTTTAACTAGGAAGGCAAAATAAGACCAACAGAATAATCTCAAACATTAACTATTTCATTTAAGAATGCAGGAAAGATTACTTCAAAAAAATTCAGAAACATTATTCAAGGTCTCAGAGCAGGAATATTGGAAGAAAATATCGCAGCAGTATTTATCACATCGCAGATCTATTCTTAATATCGCAAGAAATATAGACACACAACTCGCAAAAGGAAGATACAGAAAATGATTCATTATTACAAGAAAGATAATGAATGGCAAGTAGGGGAGTGGATAAATAAAATGTCATTATCTTCCTTGAGAATATTCAAAATAGCAGGCGTAAAAGTTGAATTCTAAAGTTGCAAAAAGTTACATTGCTCGCAAGAAAGAGGAAAGAAAAGAAAACAAAGCAAAACTTAAGCCTCAATGTTGGTCTCGCCAGATTCATTATTGCCAGAATTGTCAGCTTCACCAACATTCTTCCCCTTGTGAGTTTCTCCTTCTTATAATTCTTCATCAGCGATTGATTTACCACCAGTAGTTACTTCTTTGGGGGACTTATTTCTTCTTCACCATCTTCCTGATAAATATCTTCTTCAACACTCGGAAACTCTAAATCCTTATCCATGGGAAGAGGAACTTCATCATTATCAACTTTTAGAGGAGGAATAGATACAGGAGGAAGAGAGTGGGAAATCAGAATGTCGTTCACAAGAACTTCAGCACTAAGGTGAACCTTGCGAAGGAAAGATCTGTCACGATTTCTAATCTCCATATTCTTGAAGTATTCAAGATAATCATATCTTCTCTCTGCTTGGTCGCGGGATTTTACGAGATCGCAAGAAAGAACCCTATTTTCATTACGAGCTTTATCCAATTTATCAGTCAAATCAGAAATGGTAGAGTGAAGATTTCTTTCAGATTCTGCGAGTAACAAAAATAACAAGAAAATATTCAAATGAAGATCTCGCAAGGAATATAACATAGAAATTTAACAGAAAAAACAGCAAGTGAGGCAGTCAAATGACTACCTTCTTTTTGTGAAGTTAAATTTTGGATTAGTAAACAACAATTCTCTCATTGATTCATGGCATCGTCAAACTTATCCCCAACTATACCCTTCAGGCGAGATTTTATGTTTTCTTCTTTGGAATGAAGATATGAATTTTCTTTTGCCAATAAAGAATAAGATTCTTCTAATTGGGAATATTGTTCTTGAAGTTTGTTGGCCTTTAAACTAAGAGTTAATCTCCCCTTCATAAGTTTATCCATCTCAGCGGCAGATGATTCAGTTACTTCCTTGAGTTCATCCTTAATAGAACGTAGATATTGCTCTTGATTGACACATATTCTTTGGAGATTACTCAATTGTTGCGAGGAAATCGCCATCAAGCTTGAAAATGTGTGTTTTTCTTAAGATAAAGTTTTATTTTGATCTGATAAATATTCCGTCGCCAAATTAGCTTTGATTAACAAGTATGAGATCACGAGTTTCTTCAGCGATAGATTCAAATTTAAGTCTTTCAATGAATCGACTCTGATTTAAAACTAAATATAAAAGCCAAGAATTTAACAAAGAAACTTGATTACAGAGAAGAAGAAAACTTATTAGAACAGAAGAGCAAAAAGACATAGGAAGGAAAATTATACCTTTCAGCTCACTATCTCTCCTGCGAAGATTCTCGCAATCAAGTGAAGAGTTGCGAAGCTTGTGATTTAGAGTAACACATTCTGAAATTTTGGCTTGAAGGTCTCTCTTCAGATTTTCAATTTCATTTTCTAGAGACGCTCGCGAAGCAGTACAGTTAGAGCCAAAATACTTAAGTAAAGTCTCACAAACTTCATATTTGAAGGTGTAGTTGCAGATTATCTCACAACTACACCCTCATAAGAATCCATTAAAATGATTCCTAAATCTAATTAATTTGATATGAAACTAAGAATTAAAGTAAAAAAGAGACACAAAGATTTTTTACATGGTTCGATCATTGTGATCTACATCCATGGTTCTTCACTAGTGATTGTATGTAATTACATGATTTTAATTGAGACTCCATTAATGAATATTTGGAGCTCTAGTTTTTTGGGGAAGAAGATGATAAAGAAGAATAATCCCTCCTAAAAATTTCTCTCTCCTCCTAAAATTATCCTCTCCTACTCAAAAGATCTCTCCATAATAATCCCTCCTCTAATTTAACATTTGAACTACTATTTATAGTGAAATCTATACAACTATAATTTTGCGAAGTATCGCGAACTACTATTCAAATTCTATATTCGCAAAGTCTTCCCGCCTTTCTCATGTTTTGTCCGTCGTTCTTTGTTGCGTCGTTTCTAATATTTCTTTTGCGACATTATTATGTTGTGTCATACAATATTCGCAAGTGAAGGTTGCTGTGATATTCTGCTCCTACATCTTGCCTCTTTTTTCTTGAATATTGCTTGAAGAGCGATCTTTAAGAAAAAATCCGTTGTAGTAGTCTTTGATCTTTGTTGATGAAGGAATGAGCGAAAGAATATCAAACACAAAAAGTATATACTTGCCTCTATTCTTTTGCGAAGTTCTGAAGCTTTAAGAAGTAATTAGAAGTATCGTCTTGTGAAGTATGAAGTGTGTGAAGTATCCTTAAAGAAGTATGAAGTATAAGAAATATAAAATATCCTTGATGAAGTATAAGAAGTACTCAATCCTCAAAATATATAAGAAGTATGAAGTATCCTTAAGAAGTATAAGGAGTATTTAATCCTCGAAATATATAAGAAGTATGAAATATCCTTAAGAAGTATAAGAAGTACTTAATCCTCGAAATATATAAGAAGTATTCGTCCTTGAATGAGAGTGATAAATATTGCCTCTGTTCATGTGAAATTATTACTCCATTTTTGGTTAGGATTCTCGTTGAGAAGATAAAGAACATAAAATGTTTTCTTAGTACCCATAGTTGCCTCTGTTCTTTATCTGTGAGAGTAGAATCCTTGTAAAAATGTTGAATGAACGAATTGGTTCTTTATTCTTATCCTGCCTCTGCCTCATAATAGTGATGTGAATAGTGCTGCGAATTATGAATAGTCCTGCGAACTTTCGCGGTTTTGCTCTGTAAAATTTTGTAAAATGCTTGTGCGAATATAATATTTATGTTATGAAATGTATATGCGATGCTTATGCCATGAAATGCTTATGCAATGCTTTTATGATGCGAGTATGATGCGAATGCTTATCTATTATGATGCATAGCTAATGTTTGTGTTACTTAGCTCATTTTGCCGCGGTAAAATTGATATATCTTTGAGTTGCCTCCATTCCTTCACTATTAGTCTCACATGATATAATATAATTAAAATATTAAAGATGCATAATCTCAATTTCATTTCAATGTATATGTTCGTAAGCTTGTTTGCTTACATATAATCATCTTTACAAGTTTATTTGTGTATTCTCTTGTGGTCTTATTTTTCCTTCCTAGTTAAAGGTCTTATTTTGCCATCTTTTGTAGCGACAAAATCGCAGGACGTTCTTTCACTTTCATGCAAAAACCCATTGATCTTGCCTTAACTTTTTTGTATAGTATTTTAGCCTCTTCAGGAAGTGTTGCGACAATATGACAGGCCTAAATATTCTTGCGAACATATTGCCCCATGACATTGTCGTCTTGCGATGAAATCGCAGGACGTCTATACACTTTCATGTAGCGACCCATTGATCTCATCTTAACTTCTTTATTATGTTCTGCGAGTTCTTTATTATGTTATTATTATTATTATTATTATTATTATTTTAGAAGGCTCGCAGAAGTACGATTGTTACACAAATATGACAAGCCTTTATGTTCTTGCGAACAAAAAGCCTCATGACATTTGCGTTTTATAGCACGTATCAGCTCCCTAATGGAGGGTGCTGCCCTTTATCTTCCCCTTGGTTGCCCCTTCAAGGAAGCGTACATCGACCATACAAGGTTAGCTCTTCCCATCCGGTTCTGCAAACAACCATTTTTTGATCGCAACCTCTTATCCTTTTTGCCTATAAGGCTTATAGTTACGAGGTTGCACCCTATGGGGTATCTTTGGGCCAAGTGTATCATTTTCCAAGACTTGTCAAGAATGGAAGATGTGCTTCAAACCCATCCGGCACTCTTGACTCAACCGTGTACCTCGGCGCCTTGATCATTTTCTGCACTTCTTGGGAAATACAGTATGCCTTAGTCGCCCAACCTAAATCATGTTACATCGCAAGATTAGGTTGAGAATCCAAGGTGTCTAACCCGGATAGGTACCCCATTATTGGGTTGTACCCCGTAAAGTTCCATGTACTCAGGTTCCTTGGTGGTGTTCCGGTTTCCCTGAGCCATGCTTATAGGTACCCCCTTAAATGACGTACTTTAGGACTTTGCCTCTTACGAAATGTTGCTTCGCGAACTAGGGTGTACGCCACAAAGGTTTGCCTGTGTAAATTTTCTGCGGCTCTCTTTCTTTTTTGGAGGCTAATCACAGTTTGCGTCTTTCTTTTATGAAAGCTAATCGCAAGTAAAAATTGCGTCTTTCTTTAATGAAAGCTAATCGCAAATAAATAATTTTTATTCGTAAAAACTCATCACAAATTTTTCATGTACATAAAATGTTGAATGTTTTCATAAAATCTTTAGTATAAGAAGTATGAGAAGTATTCATATCGCGTCTTTAAAAAATGTTCTATAGAAATATATAAATTTAATTTTCTCTGTTTTTTGTAACTTTGAAGCCTTTGAAAATTTTTGAGATCTTTAAACTTTTGCGATGAATTCATTTTTGAATCTTGCGATTGTATCGCTTTTCACCAATCTAAAAAAATTTGAATTATTATTATTATTTTTATTTATTTATTTTTATAGAAATCTTAGAAATTGTTGAAATCTTGCGAATATATCGCTCTTGGTAAATGAAATCAAAAATATTTTGTCTTCTGTAAATTAAATATTCAAGGAAATGGTACTTACCTTTTGCGGCTTGTTGTTGTCTCTTGATATGTCTCTTGTATGATGTTGCGTTATGCCAACTGTTCTAACCATTTCTTGCGAAATATGTCTGTGAAATAATCTCCCATTTTCTTCTTGCGAAATATCCCAAGATCTTACGAAGTAAACCTTTGCATGAAGTAAACGAACATTTGCGAAGTGTTGGTACTGCGAACGTTCGCAAGGTAAACATTTGCGAAGTGCAAAGAGTAGAAGTGTTGGTGCTGCGAATATTCGCAAAGTAAACATTTGCGAAGTGACAAAATTCTTTGCGAACATGTTGAAGTAACTGCCCTTGCCATCGGTGCGTCCTTGTTTGTTTTGGAAAAAATATATGAAAAATATGAGTGGGGTGAAAATTGAACTCATGACCTCACTGTTGTTTACTTCGCACATGACCATCTGTGCTGGCTGCTTGTTTGCGAAAGTAAACTAAACTTCGCATTACTTATTCTTATGTTATCGCGTAACTGGATGATATTAATTATCTCGGATCTTCTTCTTCTTCTTCGCTGTCAGCAACTTATTCTTGGAAAATTTTATTGTTTCCTCTATAGAATTCATGTGATAAATTTTGAATCTCCTGAACTAAGTGCCCTTTTGTCAAGAGACTAATGATTTTATTGCTTTGTTTCTTTTTTGCGAAGTGAAGCTGCGAACTGATGTTGTTGTTGCGAATTGGACTTCTCATTAGTAAACCTACGAAGTGGGCTTAGAATTGGGGTACCCCCTATTCGTTCTTTTGCTGTATTTGATATTGGTAGTGAGAATGAAGCTTGCCAGTTCAGGAGAATCAAGCTGCGAAGTGAACTGAGAATGAATCTTGACGGTTCAGGAGAAGATCAAGCTGCTGCTGCCATTACCGATGGAGATCAACAGTGATGTGGTTGAAGAACTTGATGAGACGTTTTTGCTAGCAATCTGTGAAGATGGGGGAAATGGCTAGTTTGAGTCTGCAATGGAAGATGGGTTTAATAGTTGAGGTCGTAAACAACCGGTTACTTCCAGTGATAGGATAAGTTGAACAACTCGAGTTTCAATGGAGTTTGGCCGTAGCTCAGCAGATGATGGCAGTGTTGAAGCTTAGAGTTAGATCGAGTCTCATGATTGTAATATGATGATTGAGCTTAAGATGATTGCTGGTGGTGATGGATTCGACCAGAAAAGAGTTTCCTCATTCCTTCACCTAGTTGATGACGAAATAAAAATAATATTTCTTTCTTTTCCTTGCTCAATAATCTTCCTGCGAAGTAACAATTGTAGCGTGCTATGAAGTAACCTTGATGTTTCTTCTCTGGTGCTATGAAGTATATAGTTGCATTATATACTCGCAAGTTGCATTATGTACAAAATTTGCGAAGCTAGGAAAGTCTGCGAAGTTAACAGAATTCATGGGGCTCCTCTCAAGATATGTTGTATTCACTGGTGCTAGTTGGGTTGCTCGCAAGTCCATGCTCTTTGAATAGTTTGTTCCATGCAAACTACACCAAAAACAAAAAACGATTATGCAAAAAAACATTATGGGGTATTCAGAACGCCACTAGCTGAATAATTATCATTAGATGCTTGTAATCCATTTCTTCATTCTATCCACTTCCTGATAATTATCATTTCTTCATTGTTATCACTTCTTCGCAACTGCACCATTTGTTCGCAAGAACAATTCAATTTATTCATTCGTCCTGTGTTGTCCTCTTCCTTTATGTCCACCTGTTTTTGTTATCACTTCCTGCTATCACTTCAATTGCCTGCAAAAAATAAGACTCAAAATATCATCTCGTGCTATGGTTAATATTTGAACTTCACGTAATCTCTCTGATTATTTCTTATTTCACGAAGTATATCGTTCACAGTGTAAACTTTATCGTTCAGTGTATTTCTGATTATTTCTTATTTCTTATTCGAACCGTGGCTCGTAATTTCTTGTTTAAGCTGGGGACTTCTTGGTGCTGGTGGTAGAATATCGCAGCAACCTTTCTCCCTTTACTGGACTTAATTATTTGTTGGTCTTTTGCTGTGGTTGAAATTTGTGCTCTAAAAATTTGTCTTTTGATGGTGTTCTTCGCAGGTATAGCTTTTGGATTTGAAGAAAAATGTTCTTCGCAGGAGCGGGCAAAGAATCAAAGAAAAATGTTCTTCTTTCCCGTTTACTACAAAGTAATTCTTTCCCGTGAAGTAAGTCCTCCCTTTGTCGAACGGCTGCGTCTTTGACGTTCATTTGCTTTGTGCGTCTATGAAGTTACATTTCCTTTTCCCTTGGTTATTCTTCATCTTTACTGCTTCCTTCGCCGCTAGATCGAGTAATTAAATTATGTTTGTAAGTATTTGCTGGAGCTGCACTGATATTTACTTCTGAAATATTATTCGCAGGATTTGTGTTGTTCGCAACTTTCCTCTTCATATGGATTTATGTGGTGTGGGTTAGAACCACAGAGAGAATGACCAGCTTTTGTCGATCAACCCATAATCTTCATGTTCTTCTGTATAATAACACTAATAATGAAATGAAAAATTAAATTAACAATAGGCTATGCTCGCCAAGTTTTGGATGATTCGTATGTAAATTCCCAAATAATATGAAGAGTTAAGATTCGGAATTTTCGAAATCATTTCTACGGGATTTTAAAACAAATTCCAAATCCATAGAAATCTCTTATTAAAAAAGGTTTCCAATCATGAAATCAAAATTTCATCGAAAGAGAGATTAATATTTTTTGAAATTGTGTTTTTAAATCAGCAGATCTAAATACTCATAAGTAAAATTAAAGAGATGAGAATAGGATTTGTCCTCCGATGGAGTTTGTAGTAGAATAGGATCCTTTCCTCTTGCTTATTCATCTTTTTCTTTCTCTTGGTTCTTTAAAATTTGGTGAGATTTGTTGTTTTAAGATGCGAAAAATTCCTAGACCTTCTCCTTCTGCTCTTAAAATCCATAGATCCAGTTGAGTTCATTGCTAATATTTTCCAACTTTTCTTCACTTTCTTCAATCTATCAAGAATCACCCCTCCCTGTTTCTAGTGCCAATTATGTAGTTGCGGATTATCTCACAACTACACCCTCATAAGAATCCATTAAAATGATTCCTAAATCTAATTAATTTGATATGAAACTAAGAATTAAAGTAAAAAAGAGACACAAAGATTTTTTACATGGTTCGATCATTGTGATCTACATCCATGGTTCTTCACTAGTGATTGTATGTAATTACATGATTTTAATTGAGACTCCATTAATGAATATTTGGAGCTCTATTTTTTTGGGGAAGAAGATGATAAAGAAAAATAATCCCTCCTAAAATTTTCTCTCTCCTCCTAAAATTATCCTCTCCTAAAATTATCCTCTCCTACTCAAAAGATCTCTACATAATAATCCCTCCTCTAATTTAACATTTGAACTACTATTTATAGTGAAATCTATACAACTATAATTTTGCGAAGTATCGCGAACTACTATTCAAATTCTATATTCGCAAAGTCTTCCCGCCTTTCTCATGTTTTGTCCGTCGTTCTTTGTTGCGTCGTTTCTAATATTTCTTTTGCGACATTATTATGTTGTGTCATACAATATTCGCAAGTGAAGGTTGCTGTGATATTCTGCTCCTACAGAAGGGATCGATAGAAGATTTCCTAGCATCATCTAAAATATTACATAACACTTTGAAGGCAGCGTCGATTCCTACTGATGCTTCATTAGATGAAGGAAGAGATGCAGAAGGTGAAGTAGTAATAATGGCGAATTGCAGATCTGAATTATTTGCAATGGTTGTATTATCAGAAGAAGGATTTTCTGGAAAAGTAACAGTTGAAGGAAATAAAGGACTAGAAGGAGTTTCAGTCACAACAATTTTAGGAGTTTGGTTTGTCAAAAACTCAGTAGAGATGGGGGTATTGACAGCGAGGTTCTTGTATATAGAAGAAGAAGGATTCAATTGCGAAGGTGTGGGAATAACTCTCGCAGATGTCAGCTGGGGAATAATGATATCAGCCTCAAGAGTTTTAAATTGGAGGGATCTTTTGTGAGGTCTAGCGATATTCTCGTCATTCTGCGAATAATAACTTAGATAATAAATAGAGGAAACAATATTGTTATTAAGGAATAAAATGTGCTTCTTACTACCTTATTACTCGCAGAACTCTTCTTCGTCTTTTCAGTTGGCCTCTTGCGAGGATTAGGGTTTTTAATTACATACTGTTCATTAGGAGTAGTTCCACAGAAGAGAAAACATAATATGCGAATTATGAAGAATCAAATAGAGAAGATTGGAAGATATGAGTAAAAATTGGTTCAAACAAATATCATAATTGAAAAACATACCTTGATGACTCCATTAGAACAGTAGCAGGAGAATATGAAGAAGGAGAAAAGTTGCAGACGGAAAACAAAACAAACAGATGAAGAAGATAGAAAAGTAAAAGAATAAAATTAGTTTTATAACCTAATCCTACCTTTTATAGGAAAAAAGGTATGACCTGTTGGTTAGAGACGTGTCGGTAAAAAGAAGAATTTACAACACGTGTAGGCGGTTAAGCTAAAATAACGGAGCCATGTTGAGAAGAAAATATGGAAAGAAAAGAAGCTGCGAGCACTATGAAGAGTTGAAGATTCTCATATCTTCTCCACTTTGCAAAGAAGACATGAGAAGAGGCAAGATGTAGGACCAGAATATTGCTACAACGGTATTCCAGCGAATAACAACATTTCTGCGAGAACGTCGCGAGTTCTTTAACAACGCTTGGCGAGTGTCACAGAATAGGATAAGGAATGACGTAATGGCTGACGATTGAAGAAACATGAAAAAAGCATGTTTATCCTGCGATGGTCACAAAACTTTCGAGAAAGAACATTATAGTTGTCGCGATATAATTGCAGAGTAAATTTGAAAGAAAAGGAAGACTTAGCTGTCATCCACTATGTAAATTTCTATATAAAGGGTTCCACTAGATTCAGAGAAGGATGATGTATTTTTAAGAGTTGAGAGAGTCTTGAGGAGAGAGAAACTCCAAGAGAAAGGTTGTATTCTTGAGTTTTTACATTCCTTGTAGCATTTCTGAGAATCATATAATAAAGTGTCGTTCTTAATCTTCAAATTTGGGTTGATTATTGTAGATTCTTAATAAGGGTGTAGTGTAGGATTTCCTGCAACTACAACTAACATTCGAATCACCCGACCAAATGAAATTCCTGATGGCCCTCTCACATTGAAAAATTAATTTACGAGGCCATTTATAAATCGCCATGTTGTGAATAGAATAACTGGCAGTCACCGATTTAAAAAGAACAATGCGATCGTGAAAAAAAAGTAATCTCCCCTTCCAGCTAGCAAGATGAGTTTTAATCTTTTCAATGACATTACATATATAGCGATAACAAACAGTACCTGGCATAATTTGGACCCCCAAGTAGCGATCCGGAAAATTTGCCACCCTCATCCCCTAAAACTTTACAAGATAAGTACACTTACTCGAGGAACCTCCACCATAATAAATCTTACTCTTTTGACGACAAACAGTCTGGCCAGAGGCACGCTAGTATTTACCCAATAAATCAACAAGGTTATGAAGGCTTTTAAAATTGCCTTTACAAAAAATCATAATGTCTTCGGTAAAGAAAAGATGAGTAGGAGAAACACAACCTCTCGTCACCATAGGAGTCATCTTCTTTTCACGAAAAAGCTTCGTAATATTTCTGTTAAGTCCATCTTCAATCAAGACAAAATCAAAAGAGAAAGGGGATCTCCTTGACGCAAACCTCTATTAATTTTGAAATAACCCTTTGGAGTGCTATTCAAAAGAATAGAGATTCTAGCAGACTGCATGTTATTAAGAATCCAGGCACACCATTTCTCAGAAAAACCATAGTTATGAAAAACTTCAATCACAAAAGACCAACTCGCCGTGTCAAAAGCCTGAGAAATATCAAGATTAAGACCAATATTGCCATCCTTGCGCTTAATGTGCAGTTCATTAACCATTTCCGAAGCCAAACTAATATTTTCATGAATATTACGCCCATTCATAAAGACAACCTGCTCTTTAGATACAAGTTTTTCTAAACCACTACCAAGTCTAGTAGCTAGAATCTTAGTAAAGATTTTGAAGAAAAAATTACTAAGACCTATTGGTCTAAAGTTACGAAGAGAGTTAGCACCTCTTACCTTGGCAAGTAATATGATTAAAGAAGAGTTAACACCATTTGGAATATGACCATCATTCCAACAGTGCACCATAGCCTTGGTTAAGTCATCATGAATAATATCCCAGCAATGACGATAGAAACAACCAGAGAAACCATCAGGCCTCGGTGCACTATCATCCCCCAAATCAAAAACAGCTTGCTTAATTTCTTCTGGAGAAGGAACATTGTCCATTGCTAGACTTTCCTCAACTGATATGGAATCATGTTCATAATCAAATAAGTCACCCTCAATATACAACTCTTGGCTATTGAATTTATCTTCATAGTACTGAACTATATGATTCCGTAATTGCTCATAGTCAGAAATACAAGCGCCATTCGAATAAACCAGCTCAGAAATGGTATTATTGCTTCTCCTTATGCTATGTTGTTATGAAAAAAACTTGTGTTACTCGAGCCATCCACCAACCATTGATTATGAGATTTTTGCTTAAGCATAGTCGCCTATTGTAATCTAGTCTCACTTAGAGTGGCCATAACATCTTTCATTGCATTGAGTTTAACAACATCACTAGGGTCTTCGTCAAAGATAAGAGCTGCAGTCTCAAAACGAAGTTGGTCTTGCTTCAAGTGAGATTTAAAATTACCAAAAACCCTGAGATTCCATTCTTTCATCACAAACTTCAACCTCTTCAACTTGTAAGGAAATATAAAATCCGGAGACGCATACGCAGAAGCATTCCAACTCTCACTGACCATACGATGAAAATACGAATGTAAGAACCACATTTTATGAACCCTGAAAGGAGCTCGTTGAGGCATAGGAACCACAAAAGGATAGCCAAGAAGAGTAGAATAATCGAAAACTTCCCTAGAAAGAGCTTTACACCGCCGATTCTCAAAATTTGTTAACCAAGCAGCATTAATATTTGTACGATCAAGTTTACTGATGATTCTTTGAGTACAAGATTGTCTAATTAGTCCAGGTGAACTTGGTGCCCAAAGAATCAGCTTCAAAGAGATTGTTATCATCCATCCAATCACTAAATTCATTAATGACTGATGATCTTGTTTCTCGCCCACCTTTCTTTTCATACAAACTCAAAATACAATTAAAATCCCCTAAGACCAACCAAGGAGTAACTGAATCTTACATATCTAGCTGCTGCAAAAGTCTTCTTCTAGTTATCTGAACATAACTAGCATGTACAAAAGAAATGTGAACACCATCCACCGCAATTATAATAGCCTGCTTACTTGTATTTACAACTGAGACATCCATCCCATTCATGAACCAAATCCAAAGATTGGCAATAGTAGAACAAGAAGAATTATGAATAACATATGGAGAATAACCTTCAGTTTGTAGTTTCCTACCAAAATTAACAGAACAAGCCACTTTCGGTTCAGCAAGACAAAAAACATCTGGTTTAAAATCCATTATTAACTCTTTATGTTTATATTGTGCTTCATCACGCGCAACACCATTGATATTCCAAAATAAGACTCGCATAATTAAACTTTTGGGTTTTGATGCTTGGATAATTAACTTGGTTAACTGAATTTGAGGAGGGCTTGAGACCTGGTGGGGAACCCCTTCTTCCACGAATACCTAACTTTGAGATATCCTTTGAGTCATAAAAGGAATTTGTATCCTTTAAGGCATTAATTCTTGCTTGGAGAGCAATTATCTGCCTTTGCTTAGCTTGCTTTGCTGCTTCGTCAAATTTTCCAAGAACTAAAGTTTCTTTGTCGTTGTTTTACCCAAGGATATTAAACCTATTGTGAGAGATATATTATGAACTTTCTTCAAGAGAATCACACAAATGTGTGGACAAAGATGTAACAATAGTCCTATCAGGATGTGTATTTCTAGTTCTTGCCAATTCGATATTCCCACCTGACTTAGCGTTCAGAGCAGAAGTACTCATCAACCTTGCCTTACTAACTAACACTGAATGCATTAATATGGCCTGCTTTATTTCCTCAAACACAGCAGAAGCCAAACACAATGCAGCTTTGGATTCTGCTAAATCATCTTGTAACTGTTGTTCCAACTCAACAATGTCATTAATGCTCACAACTTCAGTAACTTCGGATGGTTTTTCCGGACCTTGATTAGCACTGATAGATACTTCAGGTACAATACGAATAACATGAGCAGTCTTTTCTTTCTTCATTCTTCTAGATTCTTTCCATTCCTTACCAACATTAGGGTCTGCGCTATGTTGAACATGAACAATAGTAAGTTGTTGAGAGTTAGCAGCATTTTTAACACTATTTTTTTGCTTCTTGTGACATTCAGCATCATCATGACCAAGAATACAACACTTGGAACAAAATTTTGGCCTCTTAAGAATCTCAAAAGGTTGCCAAAAATCAAGGCCTCCCTCTGTAACATGGATACTATCAGTATTTAATTCAGAAAAATCAATATCAATGAGAATTGAAGCGAAGTGGCCATATTCATGCTCCAGAGTTCTTTTGTCTACCACTATAGGAGTACCCCAAAGCTTTTCCCATAGCCAATAGAGTTTTTTTCAATCCAAAACTCAATTCATAATCCCGGGAATTTAACCCATATAGTAGCTCGAGAAGATCTTTGTTTATCTGGATCAAAACTAGGGTACCATTCCATTGGACTCAGGTTTTGCTGAGCAACAACCCATTTTTCAACTTCTAAGATCTTTGTTTTATCTTCTTGTGAGTGTAACTTGATGATAACGAAAACTCTATTCAACAGAACAAACTGAACACGATCTTCACCTAGCTGCCATTGAAGCGCAAGGTTCTTCTTCACATCTGAATAAACTAGATCTTTTAAATCAATCCTACCAATGAGACTAAATCTCCAAATCGTGCATCCTTCTTAGTACAGCTCATCCGGAATCACAACAACATGCTTTCCCTCTTTTGTTGTAGGGTTTGGTAACGTAGTTAAATCAACAATGGTTTTTGGTAAAACCTTCTTCCCCTTGAGACGCTCAGCATATGCTAATAACTTAGCAGGTTGGGATAGATCAGGAAGATCCCCTATCTAAAATTACCAAGAAGTGATTGAGATTGAAAAAAAAAAACTCAAAGTTTTGAAAAATCCTAAAAAAATCGCCACAGAGCCAAAAAAATTAGGAGAGAGCCTGAAAACACCGGGGATACCAAAACACCTGGGGTACCAAAATCACATAAATCTGAAAGTCGATATATAGCTAATCCGCTACGTATATGAGTACATGTAATATGACTTTAGACATATAACAGTTTTCCCAGTTTGTAAGACTGGTAACATTGTATTGTGTTCCTTTTTTTTTTGCTTGGTAAGATAAAAATTTATTAGAGCCAAAGGTAATAACCAAAGTTACAAAAACAAGCCCATTATAGTTAAGCTTAAAACAAAAACAATGAACAAAATCCCATTAAAAAATTTAACAATTTCTGTAATATGGTTTCTTTGGAATTTCCATTGATCTCATGAAATCAGGTCTTGAGCTGTATTATCTTCTCTATCCTTTTGATAGATTTGCCCCTTTCTTTGACATTGAGTCTGCTGAAAAATTTATCTCCATATAACCATGAGACAAATACCATTCTTGCAGTGAGTTTTTAATTTTGTTCCATCTTGTTCTACTCCACCAAGGAACTGCTCCTGAACGAAAATCTTTTATTGATGCTTGTGAATCAGTTTGAAAACAAATATTGAGGAATTTTTTATTCACTTCCCACTCTCCTGCACTTAAGACTGCACAGATTTCTTCCATAAAATTAATGGCTAGCCCCAAACCTCCAGATACTGCAAATAGGTACTTTCCATCCCATTTCCTGCATACAAATCCATACCATGCATCACCAGGATTTCCCTTTGAAGCTCCATCATGGCATATGAGAATGAAAGGGGCAGCTGGAACTATATCTCTATTATTCTTGTTGTTTCACCTTTCTACAGCTTAGCCTAATTTTTTACAAAATCTGCAGGTCATAAGTTGAATTTCACATCTTGCCTACCATTCTCACTTCACTTTCCTTTGTAAACTGTAGAATTCTTTGCTTCAGGAAGTCTATTTTCATTTCTTCTTCTTCATAGACTATTTTATTTCTCAAGAACCATATCTCTTTCAGATTAATCAAAGCTACCACTTTCCATAGTTATTTTATAGTTGGACTTTTATGTCTTGCAAAATGGAGAATGTATTCCAATGATTTAGGATTAGTAAATTTGAAGATTCCTCCCAGCCAACTACATATTATTTCACTGAAGTCATAGTACCAAAGAATGTGTTCCAAGTTTTCCTCTTCTTTTCTGCAGAATGGGCATCTTGATGCTAGTTGAAATTTTTTCTTCTTCATTTTTTTATCTGAAGGAACAACTCCTCTCACTAGCTTCCACACATTACCTGATATATTAGGATGAATACTTTTGTGCCATACTGATTTTGCCCAATGAACAGTCTGAAATATTTTCCTTATACATTTTGAAGTAGAAGCAACAATAAAATTACCAGTTGATGTTACACTCCATATTCTTCTATCTTCTTTGTTGTCTAATACTGGTAGTTCTGCATGCTCAAATAGTTCAAGAAAGTTTTCAGGTAATTGCCATTCACCATTTATTATCAGCTCTGCCACTTTCACTGTTGGGTTTTGTAACATTATGGAATTATCAGGGAATAAATCCTTCAAAGGTTTATCTTTTATCCAGTTTTCATTCCAAACAGAAATATTATTTCCATCCCCCACCAACCACCTTGTATGCTCTGCAACATCATCAGCAACCCATTTGATTATAGGCCATATGGAGGACTTTTTATAATAATCAATCCAATTACCATTCTTGTCTTGAAATTTTCCTTGAAAGAATTTATCACATTCATCTTTACCATTTTGAATCTTCCAACACATCTTCATAAGCATTTCTTTATTTATCACTTTTAATTATCTAATGCCCAAACCACCTTCTGCTAATAGAGAGCAAGTTTTCTCCCATTTCAAAGTTAATGTCTTTCTCACTGATAGGTCTCCAGACCATAAGAAGTTTCTTATTTTTTTCTCACTTTCTTCTAAAACCTTTTTTGGCCATTTGTATACTGACATGTTAAAAATAGGAATAATACACAACACAAACTTCACTAGCACCAATATTTCTTGAAATGAGAGAATTTTCCCTTTCCAACCATCCAAATTTTCTTGTAACATTTGTACACACCCCCATAAATGGTTTGATCTTATCATTCCTGGCATTAACATAACTCCTAAATATTTATCAGGGAAGCCAGCTAAAGTCATTCCACAGTATGCTGCTAGTTGGTTCTTTCTTGTATTACTTGTACCTCCCACAAAATATTTTCTATTTGAAAAAATAATTTCTTGACCTGAAGCTTTCTGATACTCTTCAAGAATCAATAATAGTCTTCTCAAGTTCCTTCTATGTCCATTAAAAAATAGAAAAATATCATCTGCAAACATTATGTGGGTTGGATGCACTCAATTTCTTTGTACCATTGGAAGTATTTTACCTTTCATCACTATTGAGGATATCTTTCTGCTTAGAACATCTTCTGCCATAACAAAGAGAAGAGGGGAGAGAGGATCTCCCTGTCTTAATCCCTTGCTAACATTGAAATATCCAACTGGTCCCCCATTAACAAGAACTGATATTTTAGCTGATTGAAGTAGAATATGAATCCATCTGATAAATTTGTCTGAGAATCCAAATCCTTGTAGAGTCTGAAAAACAAACTCCCAGCTAAGTGAGTCATAAGCTTGAGAAATGTCTAACTTTAAGCCCACATTTCCTCCTATTCTCTTTGTATCTAGTTCATTGATCATTTCAGATGCTATAACTATTTGATCTTGTATATTTATACCTTTGATGAAGGCACCTTCTTGAGGAGATACTATCTTCTGAACTACCAAGCTTAATCTTGAAGTGATAATTTTTGTTAACACTTTGAAGCAAAAATTCATTAGACCAATTGGTCTGAATTGGTTTGCTTTTCTTTCATTTTTAACTGTTGGAATGAGCATTAAAAAGTTAGCATTCATACCTACTAGGATGAATTCTTTTTCCCAATAATATTGAATGGCTTTGAAAAAATCTTCACTTATTATATCCCGGGCCATTTTGTAGAACCAACCTCCAAAGCCATCTGGTTCAGGTGAGCTCTCTGGATCAAGATCAAATACTGCAAGCTTTATTACTTCTACTGAAGGAATGACGTATAACATTTTATTATCTTCATTTAGGATTACCTTGGGAATTGAATCAAAAATCTCCTCTTGAATATGAACTTCTTTATATTTGAATTTGGCTTTAAAATGTGTAACTAAAATGTCACCAATGCCTTATTGTGTTGTAATAAGTTCTTCCTGTTCATTTTCTAGCTCCACTATAGCATTCTGCATTTGCCTTATTTACATGTTTACATGAAAGAATCTTGAATTTGCTGCACCATATGTAAGCCACTTAACTCTAGATTTATGTCTTTCTATTTCTTGATTCTGTTGAGTTAAAATTTCCTGAACTCCTCTGGCTGTGACAAGCTGGTTTAACAACTCTAAGTTACTAGGACTTTGGTCTGAAATGAGAGAAAGCTGCATTAATTCATCATCTACTTGTTTTAGTTTCTTCCCCATATCACCAAAAACATTCCAGTTCCAATTTTTTAGCACTATCTTAAGATTCTTGAGTTTTGTTAAAAATATAAATCCTGGATTCCCCTTCACTTGAATTTCCCATGCTTCTTCAATCACTTTTGTGAACCCTTCATGAGTCATCCACACCTTCAGAGCTCTAAAATGAATATTGGTTGGTTTTGGAAGTGATGCATTTGCTCCAAAAAGTAGACTATGATCTGAAGTACCTCTAGTTCCAACTTTATA
This sequence comes from Papaver bracteatum, assembly GCA_023529315.1. Classification (NCBI taxonomy): domain Eukaryota; kingdom Viridiplantae; phylum Streptophyta; class Magnoliopsida; order Ranunculales; family Papaveraceae; genus Papaver; species Papaver bracteatum. The sequence goes on from JAJJWX010002486.1 coordinate 359,088, forward strand.
ACCCTAACTTTTAAACACTTCTAACCATTTAACATTATAAAAGGCTCTATCCAGATTACATACTATTCTCTTCTTACCTGCTCTATTGTTACACCATGAAAAGTTTAGTCATGTCTTTGGTGCTTGTATTATTTTACAATTTTGAATACAGTTTTTAAAATCAACCATTGCAGAAGTTAAAGGCTTCCTTCCTCCCTTCTTTTCTTCCATAGGCAACACAGTATTAAAGTCTCCAATTAACATCCAGGGCTTATTCAATGATAATATATCTGTTAAATATTCCCATAAGCTTCTTCTTTTTATTGTTAGAGAATCTGCATGAACCCCTGTTATCAGATACCCTCCTACATTCATAGTTATTGGCTTTTTTTTTTTTGCTAAGTAATATTTTTATTAATAACCAAAATAATCAGTGATTACAAAAATTTAAACAGAAAGTTCCCAAAACAAGCCCAATTGGAAATTACAAGTTACAACTTAAGTTCTCCTATAATATTTTTGTTTTTCATTTTCTAGATTTACCAGGAAAGGAGGTTTACTAGTATAAATTCTTTGATCACCTCTCTGCAAATTTTTCCCCCTTTTTTCAAGTTCATTTGCAGAAAAATTTACTTCCCTGTAGTTATGAATGAACTCCCAGTTGTTAACTGAATTGCATATTCTCTCCCATCTTGACTTTGCAAACCAAGGAACTTTCCCATTCTTGAATGCTGCAATAGCTGCTTTTGAATCAGAGCTGAATAGTAAAAATCTGAAACCATTACTTACTTCCCATTCTCCTGCACATAAAACAGTCATAATTTCTGCAAAGAAGTTTGTTGCCACACCCAAACCTCCTTCAATAGCTATTATCAAGTCACCTTTATCATTTCTAGCTAGAATTCCATATCCTGAGTTTCCTGGATTTTCTTTTGAAGCTCCATCACAGCAAAGAAGAAGCTGGTCTCCCTGTGGTAACTTGAAGTAAATTTCTTGAACAATACAGGTCTTAACTTTTCTGTATTTCATCCCAAAGAATTTCAGAATTTGCAGATCATAAGTTGTATTCCACATACATTTCTTCATTCTAATTTCACAATCTGCAGTGAATGATAATATTCTATTCTTAATTTTGAGTTCATTAAAAACCTCATCTTCATAAACACTTCTATTTATTTGGAACCACAATTCTCTGAGAGTTATAAAAGCAGCAGTTCTCCAAACTTCTCCAATTGCATGACTCTTATGCTTTACAGAGTTGAAAACTTCATCAAAAGATCTTGGGTTTTTGAAGTTGAAAATACCACCTAACCAATTCCATATTATTTCACTATAGTTGCATTTCCATAGAATATGCTCTAGAGTTTCCTCATCTTTTTTGCAAAAGCAACATCTTTAAGCTAATTGGAATTTCCTGGATTTCATTTTATCATCTGTTGGGAAAATGTTTCTTATAATTTTCCAAATATTGCTTGAAACACTAGGGTGAACTGAATGGCTCCATACCTGAGGTGACCAGCTCACTTTAGGGTACTTCCTCCCGATGCATTCCACAGCTGAAGCTACAGAAATATCCCCTGTAATTGTTCCACACCAAATTCTTTTGTCTTCCACCATATTGATCACTGGCAGTTCCTTAATAGATATCATTTCTAATAATTCAGTAGGTAAAACCCATTCTCCTTCACATATTAAGTTTCCTACCTTCATGTTAGGAAATTGATTAAGATATGCATTTTCTAGGTATAGTTCACACAATGGTTTTTCTTTGATCCAAGTATCATTCCAGACTGAGATATTTTCTCCATTCCCCACTATCCATCTTGTGGAATTCTTAACATCTTCTGAGATCCATTTCAAACCAGGAAGGATAGAATATTTTTTGTATCTAACCCATTCACCATTCTTGGTTAAAAAAAATTCTTGGAAAAACCTTGCCCATTCTTCTTTGCTATTCAAGATTTTCCACCATAGCTTCATAATAAGAGCCTTGTTCATAATTTCCAATCTTCTTAAACCAAGACCCCCTTCTTCATATGGAGAACATACCTTGTCCCATTTAAGGGTAATGCTCTTTCTTTTGGATGGATCACCTGACCAGAGAAATTTTTTTATAGTTTTTTCACACTCCTGAATTACTCTTTGTGGCCATTTATATACTGACATATTATATTTGGGAATGCTACATAACACATGTTTGACTAATATCAATCTTTCTTGAAATGATAGCAGCTTACCCATCCAACCTGCTAAGTTTGTTTGTATTTGTTCTACATAATTCCAAACATGCTGAGATTTTATTCTACTTGGTGTAAGCATAACTCCAAGGTATTTGTCTGGGAATATAGCCAGTGGAATTCTGTAATCATTAGCTATTTGTTGCCTCCTCAGCTCAGTAGTCCCTCCAATGAAACATTTGCTTTTATTTAGATTGAAAACTTGCCCTGAAGAAGATTGATACTCTTTAAGCAATATTGCTAACTTTTTAACATTTCTTCTATCACCATTACAGAACAAGAATATGTCATCTGCAAAAAAAATATGGGATGGGTGTATACCATTTCTTGAAATCATAGGTTGAATTTGTCCTATCTGAATCTTTCTTGATATTGTTCTGCTCAATAAATCTTCATCTATGACAAAAAGGAGAGGTGACAATGGGGCACCTTGTCTAAGGCCCCTCCCTACCTGAAAGTATCCTACTGGTCCACCATTCACCAACACTGAGATTCTTGCTGATTTCAACAAAATATGAAGCCAAGATATTACTTTTTCTGAAAAGCCAAAACTCCTCAATACTTGAAATAAGAACTCCCAACTGAGAGAATCATAAGCTTGAGATATATCCAATTTTATTCCCAGATTTCCACCTCTTCTTTTTATGTCCAGTTCATTCACCAATTCTGAAGCTAACACAATTTGTTCTTGAATATTTCTACCTTTTATAAAAGCACCTTGTTGAGGGGATACTATTTTTTGAATTAAACTTCCTAGTCTTGAAGATATAATCTTTGTAATCACTTTTAAACTGAAATTCATTAGTCCGATTGGTCTAAACTGACCAGCTCTTTTTGCATTCTTGACTTTTGGTAGCAGTAATAAGAAATTTGCATTAAAACCTTATGGAATGAAGCCAACTTTCCAGCAAAACTGTATAGCATTTGACAAATCCTTTCTTATTATTTCTCAAGCATATCTATAAAACCATCCTGCAAATCCATCTGGACCACGAGCACTATCAGGATCCAGGTCAAAAACTGCCTTTTTCACTTCTTCTGCAGTTGGGATAGCTTCTAAGAAAAAAAATTCTTCATCCCTCACCAATGTTGGAATGTCTTGAAAAAATTCTTGATTATAACTGACCTCTTGAAATTTAAATTTCTCTTCAAAATGATTTATAAGAATGTCAGCAATTTTCAGTTGGTCAGTAACTATATTACCATTTTCATCTTCCAATTCTGCTTTTGCATTCTGAACTTGTCTTAATTTCATTCTTATATGAAAAAACTTGGAATTTGAAGCACCCTCTTTGAGCCATTTAATTCTTGATTTATTTCTTTTTGTTGTTCCTCTAAAATTTCCTGCTCCCCTCTTGTTGTAACTAGTTTATTCAAAAGAGTTGTATCTTCAGGATTTTGATCTGACATCAATGTAGCTTGCAAAACTTTTTCTTCAACTTGCTTCAATTTTTTTGTAACATCCCCAAATGAATTCCAATTCCAAAGTTGTATATCTTTCTTTAGATTTTTTAGTTTTCTCAAGAATATAAAAATTGGATTACCTCTAATCATTGCACTCCAAGAAGCTTGTATCTTTTGAAAGAATTCTGGATGAGATTTCCAAACCTTTAAAGCTCTAAATGGAACATTTTGAGGTTTTGGTATATTAGCATTTGCTTTATAAAGTATCCCATGATCTGAAATTCTTCTCACTCCCACTTTGTAAGTCCAACTAGGATATAAATCCAGCCATTTATCTGTAAAAACTGCTCTATCAAGATTGCAAAGTATCCTTTTTTCCCCTGCTCTATTATTTCACCAGGAGAATTCCAAACCTGTTTTTGGGGCTTGGATGAGACCACAATTATTCAAACAATCATTGAACTCTCTTATTGATATTTTCAAAGGACAAAGCCCTCCCTTTTTTTCTTCAACATTTATTATTCTCTATTGGATTATCAGAGGAATAAGAAGACTACAAGCCTCTGATAAGCTCTATCAAGATTGCAAAGTATCCTTTTTTTTCCTGCTCTATTATTGCACCAGGAGAATTCCAAACCTGTTTTTGGGGCTTGGATGAGACCACAATTATTCAAACAATCATTGAACTCTCTTATTGATATTTTCAAAGGACACAGCCCTCCCTTTTTTTCTTCAACATTTATTATTCTCTATTGGAATATCAGAGGAATAAGAAGACTACAAGCCTCTGATAAGCTCTATCAAGATTGCAAATATCCTTTTTTTCCCTGCTATATTATTGTACCAGAAGAATTCCAAACCTGTTTTTGGGGCTTGGATGAGACCACAATTATTCAAACAATCATTGAACTCTCTTATTCATATTTTCAAAGGACAAAGCCCTCCCTTTTTTTCTTCAACATTTATTATTGTATTGAAATCTCCAATGACAAGCCATGGTTTATTTAGTGTACTGATATTCTCCAGTTCCTGCCAAAGTTATCTTCTGTTTACTGTTAGAGTAGCAGCAGGAATTCATGTAATAATTGCATCTCCAACTTCCATAGTTATTGCCTGCTTTGTATTAGAAAATATTTTTGGTGTATTTATTGAAGAACTCCATAAAATTCAAATATTACCTTTATTTCCATCACAAGAATTATGAATGATATTGTAGTGCATACCTTGAAGTCTTAATTTTTTAATGAAATCTGAAGAAAACCAAACTTTTGGTTCAGCTAAAATAACTAAAGAAGGACAAAAATGTTTAACTATATTTCTTAACTTATCTCTGGCATTTGTTCTCCTCGGGCCCCTAATGTTCCAGTATATAACTTTCATTTGGGAGGTGGTTGAGAAGATAGGGTACTCCTCTTACCTGGACCATTTTTACTAAAATTTTCCTGATTCCTTATTGTAACATTTGGCTTTTTTGGACCTTTTTGTCTCTCTTGAGTAACCTCTTCACCATTTTTAAAACCTGAAGTTGTTGTAGTAGAATTGTTATATGGCATTGAAGAAGAATCAGTAAACTTCTCATGGACACAGACTTCAGCTTCTTTTGAATTGACTTCATTTTGTTTTTGAGTTACTGAATAACTCATAGGAGGTTGAATGTTTACCACATTGTTTTTTGGTGGAGCACTTGACACCATTGTGATTATTTTATCCACTGAAAGAGTTGGAAATTCTACAGGAGAATTGATAGAGCCTTTGAACTCCTCAGATTGTGACTGCAAGATATGAAATCTTCCAGAAGTTGAATTATCTTGAGGAGATTGAATTACTGCATCACCTTCCTTAATATCACTTAATATATGATCTTGGATATGATCAATAATATGTTCAACTTCTTCCTCAGCTTGGGGAAAGAAAATATCAAAACCAATTTGATTGTGTCCAACTTTATTTCTCCATTTTTTCTTTGGCTTCTAAATTATAACTTCATTTTGTTTTTCAGATGATTCACTTCTTTTGATTCTACATTCAGTTGTTAAATGACCCACTATTGAACAATGATTACATAATTTTGGTTTCTTCAATATCTGAATTGCTTGTTCAAATTTCACATACTTGGTTTCCACAACCACTTTGCTTGGAATAAACTTAGCAAAATCAACTTCAACCAAAACACTAGCATAATACCCAATCTCTCTTTTTAGAGTAATTTCATCTACTTTAATAGCTCTCCCTATTTTGTTACCCATCTGTAGAAGAATTGATTCTTTCCAGTATTCAATACTTAAACCAGGGAATGTAACCCATACAAAGGCTGATGATGTTTTCTATGACTCAGGGTTAAAATTAGGTTCCCATGGTCTTAGTTTTAAATTTTGTTCTTCCACCATCCATAGCCCCTTCCAAATATGATTTTTATCTTCTTCATTATCTAACTTGATGATAAAAATACCTTTTCCCAAAGGTATAAATTGTAAAGATCCCTTAAGGTTCCATTGTTGTTTTGATAAAGTAGCTGCAACATTCATTTCCAATTTAACAAAATCAAGCCTCCCAATCAAACTAAACTTCCATTCATTTAAACTTGCATCAATTATTTCATCAGGTATAAACATGGAAGGAGGATCTTCAGGATTCATTGTTGAATAACCAAACTCTGAATTTATAGATCGAAAACTAGATTCACCACTGTTTAAATTTTCAGACATACTATAAAGAAAAAATCATCTAATTCAACACCAATCATTTGATTAGTTCGAAATTCACCTGAATTAATGAAAAATTATGCTCAGAAACCAAGAAATCCACGAAGTTGAATGGACGATTTATCACCGATTTCGTCACCGAGTCGTTTCGATTCGCAGAGCTATTCCACAGTTATTGGCTGCTTTGTACTAGAAATCACCACTGGTTCTTTTATTGATGCACTTCATGGTAACCAGATATTACCTTTATTTGTTTCAGAAGTATTATGAATTACCTTTTTATTCATGCCAGGAAATCTTAGTTTTGTACATGAGTAAGAATTGACTCTTATTTTTGGTTCTGATATCTATACTAAAGTTGGAAAAAAACTTTTGACTAAACTTCTTAATTTATCAGAGGCTTGTAGCCTTCTTATTCCTCTGATATTCCAATAGAGAACTCTCATTTTTTAAGATTTTGGGAAGTTTTAGGACTTCCCATTCCTACTAAGTTCTTGTCTTCATTAACATTATATACTAATTCTGAGCAGCTTGTTTTCTTGTTGTAACAATTCTTATTGGATAAGGGGCTTTACCCTTATTCTTATCTCCACATTTCTCTTCATCTTGTACACTTTCTTTTGTAGTATGAGGAATGATTGCAACCACATTATTTATAGAAGGATTTGATGAATTTATCTCAAGAATCTTATTTACTGGCAGAGCAGGGAAGTTACTGTATTGCATTCCGAATATATTAGTCATATATTTATTTAAATCAATTCGAAACATTCCTGAATAACATCAATGACACATATCACTGTTGAAAAAGCGGGGGTACAACAACTACACCCAATATTTCGTTTGACAATTTGTATTGACTAACTCTAATATTATTCTGAGAGCACCATCTTATAAAGAGAGCTCAACCAAGAAAGATATCAAAGAGTTATATGTCATTTTCACAAATCAATCAACAAATCAAACAGATAGAAATCTATGAGCCTGATTGATAAGATAAATAACTTGGACGGCACCAAAGACCAATGTACAAGTGTAAATCATTTTATATCCAACGACAAAGGTCAGATTTACCAATTGATTAAACTATGCACAACCTGTGATATTTTAATTATATAAACAAATATATTGCAGAAAAGAAATAACACATACACCAGAAATTTTGTTTACGAGGAAACCGCAAATACAGAAAAACCTCGGGACCTAGTACAGATTTGAACACCACATTGTATTAAGCCACTACAAACACTAGCCTACTACAAGTTAACTTCGGACTGGAATGTAGTTGAGCCCTAACCACGTCTCATACCGATTAAGGTATAGTCGCGTTCCTTACGCCTCTAGAACCACGCCGGATTCTGTGCACTTGATTCCCTTAGCAGATCTCACCCACAACTAAGAGTTGCTACGACCCAAAGTCGAAGACTTATAAACAAATCTGTCTCCCACATAAGTACCTATGAAGTTGTATTTCGTATTTTGATAAATCAAGTTGAACAAAAACCAATTGATAATCCGGTCTTATACTCCCGAAGAGCATCCAAGAAATATCAATCACCTCACAATAACTTAACTATATGGTAGTAGAAGTAATTATTGTGGAATCACAAAAAAGGAGACAAAGAGCTTTGTGATTACTTTTTATGTCTTACATATCACAGATAAATATCGAGAAAATCTTAGAGAAGATAGTACTCAATACGATAAAACAAGTAATCTCAGAATACGCAAATACAGAGAAAATAGTTGGATTTGGCTTCAGAATTCCAATGAAGTCCGGTAGGTCGGGAAAGTTGCCTATAATTAACTGCAAGTGCACAACGTCTATTGTAACATTGAAAATACAGGTCGATCCCACATGGAGTTGTTACGATGTGAAATTAGACTTCTAAGTTCTACTCCTACTAATTTAACAAACGAAAAGGGTTTTTCGATACGACAAGGATATGGATGATTATACTACAAAGACAAGATTAAAATAAATATATTTGTAGATGGGGAAAAATGATTTGTTGGGTTTTACGGAATTAAAGAGTCGACCGTATAGATACTCCTTGAACCGAGCAAAATATTGAACCTCACACAGATGCACTGCAAGAAGGAGTGCTTTAAGTTCGAGAGATCAATCTGTAAGACTCCGGACTAAACCAAGAACAATGGCCGTTCCAGAGTCGATTCGGTCACAAGAGAGGATGGGTTGATCTGTAGGAGGGAAGCTGAGAAATGCGTGAGATCAATGGTGATCTGAGATTGTAGGTGTTTTGTGATTTCAACGTGAAAATGCTCTGAATGATTGGGTTTTTTTGCTGATTGAGAGTGATTTCTGTGAGTTCGTGTAGACGAAAGGTTTTTTGTATGAACTTTGATGAGAAATTTCTCGTTTAGGCGAATGTTGTTCGAATGTTCGAAAAACTCTTGTTTAATATTGTTGTTTCAATCAGGATTCAGAGACATTTTATAATGTCGGAATTGAAAACACCATGATCCCATAAAGTGTGACAGTTGCTGGAATCAGAGAGTGGGAAAGTGGGAAATCGTGTTGATGAAGAATGACAACTTTGATTAATATTCTCAACTGATTACAAAGAAATATGTTAATGAAAATTATAACAGTTACAAATTTCTCTGTTCTCTCTCCTAAGACTTTTTCTGACACTCACTTAAAGAACACCCCCCCCCCCAATTTAACATTTGAACTACTATTTATAGTGAAATCTGTACAACTGTATATAACATGCGAAGCATCACAACCTCTGATCGTAAATTTATTCTATATTCGCAAACTCTTCACATTTCTCCTGTGTTTCTTCTATTATCGCGTTATCTTGCGACACTTTTCTCCTGTATTTGTTACTATGTTCGTAACCCAATATCTTGCGATATTCTGTCCCTACAAAAAAAAATCAATCGAGGTGGAAATAATAAGATTCAGAGACTTGATCAGCCGCAAGAGACTTATGGTGGTCAGAGACAAAATTATTATAGAGGGCAAGGAAGTCATAAGATAATATGGGAATAAATTAAGATGCCACCTCTATATGCTAGCATAGAGAAAATTTGGGAGGCTGTAATTTTGATGGAAGACATACCCGTACCCTGGAATATGGGAAAAGAGCCGCACCCAAATAATCGAAGTCTAGAATTTTTCTCTTATCATCATTTTCATGGTCACTCAATAAATGAATGCAAGAATGTAATAAGAATCATCTTGAGGATGATAGATCAGGGAAAATTAAACCATTTTCTAATAGGACATCCACAGTCTCAGCAACTACCGCCACCACCAGAAATTCGCAGAGTGAATACAACAAAGAGATGAGAAACGTTTGTGATAGAAGTTGGAGATAAAAAGAAGAATCTATTCTGTAACTCCATCATACATTCATACAAAACTATAGAATATTTCCACGACAATGTTCTAAACAGAGTTTTCGCGAGGGATGCTGATGGGAGAGAAATAATGAATATTGCGAAAGTTTCGCCATTAGAAGAATGAAAAAAGCAGATAATTTCTTTCACTGCACAAGAAGTACCTGAACCGGGCGATATGCATGACAACCCATTAGTGGTAAAACTAGAGATAAATCCAAAACAAAGAGAATATGGAGAGGAAGATGAGGATGATGAGGCCGAAGATTCATGGGCAATCAACAGAGTTTTAATTGATACGGGGAGTTCTGTAGATATCATGTTCTATCACACTTATAAAATATTGGGAGGCAGAGATGAGGATCTAATACCTTCAACCTATAAAATTTATGGTTTTAATGGTACTGCCAATAAACCTAGAGGGGAAATCACCATGCGAATTCCATTGAAGGGGATATCTTCTAATATTCTATTTTATGTTGTCGACGTTGAATATCCTTACAATGCCTTGATTGGCCGACCTTGGCTGCATGGGATTCTAGGTGTAGCGTCAACCTTCCACTGTAGTACCAGAATATCGCCACAACGATATTCTCGTGGTAAGAACAACGCTTTCACGAGAATGTCAAATATTCCTATAAGTATAAATGACATTGTTCACGAGAGTGTCGTAAGGATTCTTCAGCAACATTTGGCGAGTGTCACAGGGAAGCTTCATAATAGCTGACGATTGAAGAGACATGTTATGAGAGTGTTGTTTCACGAGGATTAAAAAAGTTGGCGAACATTAACATTGCAAATACCACGATGAGATCGCTAAATAGATCCAAAAGAAGGGGAAAACTTAGCTATCACCCACTATGTAATTTCCTATATAAAGGGTTCAAGTAAGTCCAGAAAGGATGATGTATTTTTTAGAGTTGAGAAAATCTTGAGGAGAGAGAAACTCCAGAAAAGAAAGTTGTAATTCTGAGTTTGAATATTTCCTGTAAACATTTCTGAGATCTAAATAATAAAAGTGTCGTTTAATTCTTCAATATTCAACTAGTTTCACTTAGATTTCTATAGGATCTTAATAGGGGTGTAGTGTGGGAAATCCTGCTACTACATTTTGGCGCCGACTAAGGGGACTCAAGATCCAAAATCTCTAATTACAATTTGAAGATTTGGAGAAATTGAAGAAATGGCTGGAAGAAGGAGAAGAAATACATCAGAACCACCAACAATAGTGAGAAGAAGTAAAAGACTTGCAGGTGAAGAAACAAGTGTATTAGGAGAATCTTCAAGGATGAGAACTAGGAGGAATAGAACAAGGAATGAAAGGGAAAATTCAATTCAACAACCAAACCAATCAACATCGGTACAAAATGGAAGAGTGGATTATGATAGAGTAAGCGTGCATACATGGAGATCAGATTCAATGGGAGAAGAAACAAATCGACAATTAAGAGAAGAAAATGGAGTAGGAAGAAATCAGGAGGTAGAGGAAGGGTCGATTCATCAAGATGAAGATGAAACAGCAGAGGAATTAGGGCAAAGGATACAGGAAGAAAGAAGGTTAGAGGATGTGGAACGTGCAAATTTAACAAGACAAAATCATGAGTTGAGAATGGAGAACTTAAGGTTACAAAGAAGAAGATCAAGAAATACAACTAGATCAAGTTCAAGATCATTTAGAGAAATACCAAGGAGAAATTCCCTCATAAGAAATGATGGAGAAAATGTACAAGAAGAAACGCAAAATCCAAATAGAGGGCAATGCCAGGGAGAAGAGAGAGTAAATAATGATTATAATGATCCACATGGGGAAACTTTAAATGGAAGACGAAATATTGAAAATCAAAGAAATGAAGGCAATCAAGATGGTGAAGAAAATTACGAAGAAGGTAGAAGAATATTACATGGATGCGAGCACGTCAGAAGTCAAAGAATTATTGAGAATGAAATAGAGAGGCATTATGCTGAACAGGCACGCCTAGCTTGCGAGAGAGAAAGGCTGAGGGAAGAAATGGAAGAACGATAGTTTCAAGAGGCAATAAGGCAAAACAATCATGATAATCGAGAAAGAAGACGTACACAAAATCGTGAAAATGGCAATATTCGGGAAGAGTATGACAGAATACAGAGAAGGATAGAAAGACAACAAAGAGAATTGGTGAGAAATGAAGAAGTCGGTGGAGAAGAAATTAGGAGAAAAAATCATCTGCGAATTTTAGATATAAATGAAAAGGAAAATCGCAGGAGAAGAGAAAGTGCGTTAAAAAGGCCAATAGAACAAAGCCCAACTGCAAATGAGCAAATTTTGAGGGAATTAGCAGAAATGAGAGGAATGATAAATAATAGAAGAGAAGGTGGAAGAAGGCAACTTGATGAAGCAATCGAAGAAGCAGCTAGAACTCCCTTTACACAGGAAGTACAACTAAGAGGAATTCCTCCAAAATGCAACTTGCCAGCACTAAACAGTATTTTCGACGGGACTACTTGTGCTATTCAACATGTTAAAGCTTATGTTAGGTGTATGCTGCAGTGGGAGAATCATGATGTTGTTTTATGCAAGTACTTTGCATCCAGTTTGACTGGAGAGGCGCTAAAATGGTTTGAGGGATTGCCGAAAAATACTATTACTTCTTTTGATCACTTACAAGCTACATTTTTGGGTGCATACATAAGCAACAACTTTTCACGACCAGGTATCGAAGATGTATTTGGATTAAAACAGAGAATTGGCGAGAGTCTAAAACATCTAACCATAAGATGGAAGACAATGTGTAGTGAGATGGCGGGAAGAGTAGATGAGAGATATCTTATTTTATCCTTCATTAATGGAATGTTTGCGACCAATTTGCTCTACATACAAATTTTCAGAATCAAAAACACCATCACAATGACTGAATTAAGAGAGCTACAAGAAGAGTACATTGCTTTGGAAGAAAAACAAAACGAAATGGAGTCATACCCAATTGCAAACACCAGTTCTGTGGTGGCTAATGGAAGTTTGCTTCCCAAAATGATTAATAATGTGGCGAGCACCTCGCAAGTTCAGGCAGAGAAAGTGGCGAATAATGACAAACAAAAGCTAGTGGATATGGGAAGTCGTGATCAAGAAGAATTTGAAAGAGAGAAGAATTATTACAATCGTGGAGGAAATAGTCAAATCCAAAGGCTTGACCAATCCCAAGAAACTTATTGTGGACAAAAGCAAAATAATTTCAGAAATCAGGGGAGCATGAGAACCATATGGGAGGAGATTAAGATGCCACCCTTGAATGCTAGTGTAGAAAAAATCTAGGAAGCTATCATTTTAATGGAAAATATACCCTCACCATGGAACATGGGGAAGGAACCACATCCTAACACTCGTAATCAAGAATTCTGTCCTTATCATCATTTTCATGGGCATTCGATAAATAATTGCAGAAATGTAAAAATAATAATCTTAAGAATGATCGATCAGGGGAAGCTAAATCATTTTCTAAAAGGGCATCAACAATCGCAACAATTGCCACCACCACCAGACGATCGCAGAATGACTAATGTAAAAGGAGCAGAAACTTTTGTTATAGAGGTTGGAACTAAAGCAAAGAATTTATTTTGTAATTCTATTGTGCATTCTTTCAGAACTATCGAAGATTACCACGATAATGTCTTAAGTAGAGTCTTCGCCAGAGATATGGATGGAAAAGAAATAAGGAATATAGCGAGAATCTCGCCATTAGAAGAGTGGCAGAAACAAGTCCTTTCTTTTACAGCACAAGAAGTACCAGAGCCTGGCGAGCTGCATGATAACCCATTGGTGGTAAGGTTGGAAATAAAACCAGAACAAGCAGAAGAAGAAGAAGAAAGTAAAGAAAACAATAACGAAATGGAAGAGTCTTGGGCCATTGATAGAATCCTAATTGATACTGGTAGTTCCATAGATATCCTGTTCTACCACACCTACAGAACCCTGGGTGGGAAAGATGAAGATTTGATACCATCGACATACAAAATCTATGGTTTTAATGGAACTTCCAACAAGCCTAAAGGGGAGATCACAATGAGAATTCCGTTAAGAGGAATGACTTCCAAGATTTTATTATGTGTTGTCGATATTGAATCACCATATAACGCCTTGATTGGTCGACCTTGGTTACACATGATATTGGGTGTTGCATCTACCTTTCATTAGTGCATTAAATTCCCTCATCCAAATGGTGTTGGAGTAATTAAAGGAGATTGGGGAGAAAGTAAGAAATGTTATGAGATAGATATCAAGTCTTGTGAGGAAAGATCAGGGAAGAACAACAATTGGAAATACAGAATTAAGAAACAACAAAGAAGTGACAAATTAATAGTTGATTCAATAGAAAAGCATGAAGAAGTAACTAACGAGTCCCTCGCAGATATCAAGCAAATAATAAAACGCAGCAAAGGTACAGGTATAAAAAGCATACAACCTGCGGTAAAACACTAAGTAAAAGAACAGATGATAAGGAAGATGAGAAGAATGAAGTGATAGAAAGATGAAATATGATGAGAAGATCGCTAGAAGTGGAAAGGTAAAGTTGTTTTTGCTGTTTGAGTGAAGAAAATGAAATTGAAAAGTTGAAAAAAGAAAAAGAAAAAGAAAAGAAATTATTGAGATTTGAAGCTCGCAAGAAATTTTAAGAAACGCGAATATAATTTCGCAGAGATTAAGAGAACGGGACAAACCTTAATGGCGTGCACCTTAGTTCGCGAATACAATTTCATAAGAGGAAAATGTAAGACCTACAAGCACGTCATAAAGGGGGTATCTCTTTATATGATTCAGGGATAAGGTTATACCGCTACTGGAACCTGAGTCATACAGATGTAGGGGTTAAAGAAAACATATCCGGGAGAGAGATCTTGGATTTCCAGCTTTATAAGGTTATACCCTGGTTGGACGACTGAGAGTCTCTTCCAAGAAGTGCAGAGTATGATCAAGGCGCCGAGGTACACGGTTTAGCCAAGGATGCCCGGGACGGATGTACCTACCCTGGCCATCTTTGGTAAGTCTTGGCTACAATGCACTTGGCCTGAAGAAAACCCCACCTAGGGTGCAGTATTGTAATTATAAGCCATATAGGCATAAAGGAAAAGAGGCTGCGAAAACAACTGGTTGTTGGTAAATCTGTATGGGAGGAGCTAATCTTGTATGGCCGATGTGCCCTCCTTGAAGGGGAAACCAGGGGGAAGATAAGGGAGGCACCCTCCATTAGGGAGCTGATAAGTGTCTTAAGACGGCAATGTCATGGGGCTCTAAGATCGCAAGATCATTTAGGCCTGTCATATTGTCGCGTAAATTATACTGAGGCAAAAAGCCATAAGAGAAAAAAGTTAAGATGAGGTCAAGGGGTTTTTACATGCAAATGTGACGACGTCCTGCGATTTCATCGCAAGACGACAATGTCACGAGGCTTTTTTTTCGCGAGAAAACTTAGGCTCGTCATATTGTCGCAATACAATAAAGAAATGCAGATAAGACAAGGTCAATGGGTCAATACATGAAAATGTAAAGACGTCCTGCGATCTTGTCGTGGAGAGAATACTATGGCAAAGTAAGACCTTTAAGTAGGAAGGCATGATAAGACCATAAGATCGCAAAAATATCAAGGTTTGCGACAATATCGCATAAATTATGAAATTCGCCAAAATATTCGTTTATTAACTTTCTCATATTGCAGATGAATAATAGAGGCAAGTATGGGAATGAATAGAATATTGAAGATTATTATTCATCACCATATGAGAAATTTATATGGATATTAAGGCACAGATAATTAGCAGATGCAAACTATATTGACCAAGTTATATTGCAAAAAAGAGGTTATTCTTTCATTCATACAGATAAGGGGGCAAAGAAATGTACACATTAAATTGAAGAAAGTTACAGCAAATTGAAGAAACTCGCGATTGATTACATCAAAGAAAGAAGTTAGATAGATACATTGTTTCACTTATCAACATTGTTATCTTTATCAGATTCTTCTTCTTCACCAGATTTCTCTTCTTCATTATCTTTGTTGGGTTCTTCATCATCGCCAGAATTTGTTTCTTCGTCATTATTCTCTTCTTCACCTTCGTCAAGATCTTTATCAGTATCAGAGACATCAAGATCTTGAACCATTGATGGTATTGCATTTGCAAGATCAGGATACAAAGAATGAGGAATTCCATGATCATCACAAACCTGCCTAGTAGTATTATTACAAGTAATGAGGAGGGATCTGTTAAAATTTGCAAAAGTAATCCCAAATTGAGATTTTAATCGCGAGTATTTATTGTTGCGAGAAGTAAGATCGTTCGCGAGTTGATGATTAATATCTTCTAGTTCTTTCATCCTTACACGGCATCTGTCTTCAGAATCTGCGAGAATAAGGCATCGATAAGATAGAAGTTATAAGAAAGAATAATAAAAAGCAAAAGGTTAATAGAGTAGAGTGGTTAACAACCTTCTTTTTCAGAAATCAAGTCCCTAATTTAGGCTGATTGATCAGCATGAAGGCTAACGTCTATACCTAAATTATTCCTAGCATTATCAAGAACCTGTGCTGCCCAAGAAAACTCATCATCGCTAGTAATAAGAAGGCGAGAACGAACTTGAGTTTCTCTTGCAAGAAGATTTTTATTCTCGCAGATAAGCCTATCTCTTTCCCTTTGAACTTCGAGAAGAATTTTGTGGAAGTCTGCTAGAGCTTCGCTGCCATTTCTAATTGCCTGATCTTTCTTATCAACAAGATCACTATTTCTATCTCTTAATCCATTGATTACTTCTTTTGATTCATGATAAGACGTTTAAATTTATTAGATAGTCCTAAATTATGTTTATGTTCAATAGTCAGGAGATTAAACTTGGATCTAAGCTCCTCTACAGAGAGAGATCTAATTTGTTCGTCAGCAAAATTACTTAAGGAGTTATTAAGGCGAGCAAGAAGAGTATTATCATCTACAGGTTCGGGAAAGGTTTGAAGGAACGTAGCTTCATCAGTTAGACCATAAACATCTTCAAAAATGATTGCTTGGATAAGCTACATAAAAGAAAAATAAAAAATCTAAAATAAAGAAAAAGTAAATCATACCATAAAGTTGTTTGTTGGCATTGTTAAGATCCAAAATATTTTGTTTATCAACTGAAGCTTCAGTTTCCAACAGTTTATTTTTCTCGCGAAGCTCAGCAATTTCAGCTTCTAGTTTCTCTTTATCTTAGCGAAGGTTAACAGCCTTTTTCTTAAATGAAGCACATTTGTTATCTAAATCAGAAGCAGCAGCAAAAGAAGCTCTCCCAACCTGCAACAGAGTTTTATAAGTACAAAAAAATTTGACGAGAGAAATCTGGCGATTTAAGAAACAATTAAGAAAACATACTAGAATACCAAGTGCATTTAAGAAGCTAGGAGTTAGAGTTCCAGAAATTCCACGAAGAGAATTATTATCTGATAAGATTGGAGCATCGCACACTTTGATGAGCGCTTGAGCTAGCCCATTAAGAGTCTCATTGCCATACTCATTCGCAGTTCCACGAGAAGAATCGCCAAAAAGCATAGACAGTTGGGTCATGGAAGAATCAGAGGAAGAAGAATTTTTCACAGAAGGAACTTCTCTAATATCGTAAAATTCTTCGATAAATTCATCATTAGATTTATTACTAACGATTGAATCCAATTGGGTATGTTGAGAAGAAGAATGCTGAGTTTTATTCTTCTTCAAAGGAGGCTCTCTGGGTTATTTATCACGAGGGGCAGAGCATCTTCCTTTACTTGAAACAGTAGATTTCCCTCTACGATTAGTTGAAGGTTTATCCTTAGGTTTTGGCTCTAAAGGTGGTAATTCTTCAATTACCTACAAACACAGATAAAGATAAGAAATAGGGGCAACAATATATTGTTAATTAATAAAGGAATATGTCTTACTTCATCTGTGAAAGGTCTAAGAGCTAGAAGAGTGTTGGGTTTCCTATATTTCTGGTAATTAAGCTTCATTTTGGCAACCTGCAAGATAGCGGAAAAGTTAGCGAGAGTGTGAAGGAATAAGTAATAATAGCATAAGAAGATGAGAGAATATACATCGGAAGACCTATCGGGCCAGTTGAAAGTCCATGGTTCATAGTGAGAGAGATTCGCAGGAAGTTGGAGAGAACCGGATATATAAGGACCTTTAAGGCATAAGGGAAAAATAAGCCACTTATCGTCATTAGAATGACGAGGGCCATCATTTGTATTAGTATGAAAATAAATGTCTTGCATAAGAGAATTTTCAGCAGCGACCTTCTTTTTATGCAAACGGACACCCCAACAGGTATTATCCCTTACCATGGGGAGTAACTGGTAATTTCGAAAGAAATTATCTACAGTATACTTTGCAGGGATAATCGGAATATGTTTATATTTAAGACTTTTATGTTCTTCGGAATATTGGGATCCTTTGCCATCACCACGAGAGGAATATTCCAGTAGTAATTTAATACAATCCCCGCCAAGTTGATACACCGCTCGTGAAAATCCCTTATCAGAAATTGTTTGGTAAAAGAGTGGAAGTTTAGGGTTGTAGAGAGGAAGTGGAAGACCAGCTTCAAGTTGGCCTAACGAAACTATAATTTTTTCACGAGAACACTGGAAGTTAGAAAATAATTCAAGAGAAAGAACATATTTGGGACTTTGATCTGGGATTAAAGATAAGTCAAATCCTTGATTTTTAAGTTTTTCTTGCATCAAATTGAAAGCAATAAGATTTTTAGCACCAGCAGCAACCATTTTGAGAGGATGGGAATGAAAGGAGATTGAAAAAATGGCGAAAGATAGTAGATGCGCGATTTGCGGGAAAGCAATGAAATTTGCAGAGAAGAAGAAGGAAAGAGAATGAGAAGAAAGAAAAAGAGAAGAATGAGAGAAGGTATTTATAGCAGAAGAAGTTTCTCGAGAAAATAAATATAGTTAATACAATGAAAGGACATGAATGGTCAAATTACAGCGGTTTAAGATGACGTGTCGAAAAATATATGGGTGATAAAATTATATAAAGACAGCTGGTGAAAGGTTTAGAGACGTGTCAGAATAAAGATGGAGGTGAAAAGATAGGAGATTACGGCAATTTATTCTCACGATCTTCTCTTCTTCGCAGAAAAGACATGAGAAGAGGCAAGATGTAGTACCAGAATATCGCCACAACGATATTCTCGTGGTAAGAAAAACGCTTTCACGAGAAGGTCAAATATTCCTATAAGTATAAATGACATTGTTCACGAGAGTGTCGTAAGGATTCTTCAGCAACATTTGGCGAGTGTCACAGGGAAGCTTCATAATAGCTGACGATTGAAGAGACATGTTATGAGAGTGTTGTTTCACGAGGATTAAAAAAGTTGGCGAACATTAACATTGAAAATACCACGATAAGATCGCTAAATAGATCTGAAAGAAGGGGAAAACTTAGCTGTCACCCACTATGTAATTTCCTATATAAAGGGTTCAAGTAAGTCCAGAAAGGATGATGTATTTTTTAGAGTTGAGAAAATCTTGAGGAGAGAGAAACTCCAGAAAAGAATGTTGTAATTCTGAGTTTGAATATTTCCTGTAAACATTTCTGAGATCTAAATAATAAAAGTGTCGTTTAATTTTTCAATCTTCAACTAGTTTCACTTAGATTTCTATAGGATCTTAATAGGGGTGTAGTGTGGGAAATCTTGCTACTACATCCACCAGTGCATTAAGTTTCCTCATCCCAGCGGTGTTGGAGTTATAAAAGGAAATAGGATTGATGGGAAAAAGTGCTATGAAATTGATATGGAATCTTGCGAGGAAAGGGCTGCGAAGAATAGAAATTGGAAATATAACATCAAACAAAAGCAAAGAAGTAAAAAGTTGATGGTTGATACAGTACAACGGCAAGAATAAGGACTGCTGCGAAGTCAACATGTGCTAAAACCAATAGATGGCGAGTGTCTCGCAGAAGGAGAAAATGTAGCAAAGCGCAACAAAAGAGCAGATGCAGAAAATAGTAAGTAGAAAAGTAAAATTTCTAGATCATAAAATATAAGAGATGTATGAATGATTTGTTGAAGAAAATTTTACAAAAGCATGTTTTGACTCAATGAAATAGATGAAATTGAAAAATCATACAAGAGCTGAAATGCAAAAAGAGAAAATCAAAGAATAATGACATATTAGAACGGGACGAACCTTTATGGCGTACACCCTGGTTCACGGATAAAATTTCGCAAGAGGCAAATATAAGACCTAAAGTACGTCATATAAGGGGGTATCTCTTTGCATGGCTCAGGGATAAGGTTATACCGCTGCTAGAACCTGAGTCATGGAGATTTGGGGTCAATGAAATCCAATCCAGGAGAGGTACCTTGGATTTCCAACAATATATATATATATATATATATATATATATATTAAAAGTTGGACGACCGAGGGTCTCTCCTAAGGAGTCCAAAGTATGATCAAGGCGCCGAGGTACACGGTTGATCCAAGGGTTCCCGGGGGGTATGAAACTACCCTGGCCATTCTTGGTAAGTCTTGGCTATGATGCACTCGGCCCGAAGAAAAACCCACTTAGGGTGCAGTCTGGTAACCATAAGCCATATAGGCAAAAGGGATAAGAGTCTGCGAAAACAACTGGTTGTTGTTAAGACCGGATGTGAGGAGCTAGTCTGGTATGGCTAATGTATGCCTCCTTGAAGGGGAAACCAGGGGGAAGATAAGGGCGGCACCCCCCATTAAGGAGTTGATAAGTGTCTTAAAGACGCAAATATCATGAGGCTTTATGTTCGAAAGAATATTTAGGCTTGTCATATTTGTGCAACAATTATACAGAGGAAATAAGATGAGATCAATGGGTTTTTACATGAAAGTGTAAAGACGTCCTGCGATTTCATCGCAAGACGGCAATGTCATGGGGCTTTGTTTTCCCAAGAAAACTTAGGCCTGTCATATTGTCGCAACAAATTGAGAAAATGAGGATAAGGAAATATCAATGGGTTTTTATATGCGAATATAAGGACGTCCTGCGATTTTGTCGCCAAAACAAAACGTGGCAAAATAAGACCTTTAACTAGGAAGGCAAAATAGGACCACACAAGATAGAAAGAAGTGGCTACGAGATTATGGACAAAATTTAAACACATATCTTATTCAGAAAGTAATCTACTTGATTTTTCATATTGCAGATGAATAACAGAGGCAAGTATGGGAATTAACAGGATGAAAAAATTGTTATTCATCATTATATGACAAATTTACGCAGATAGTTAAAAATTAATAATCATATTGATTAACCATATCGTAAAAAGGAATTGTTTTCTAATGCATGCAGATAGAAACAAAATAAATCTATACACCAAGGAACTTTAGAAGCTGGAGAAATTCGCAGGAATATCTTACAAGGAGAAGGCAATAAATGTAAAAATATTACAAAGAGATTAAAGAAGGAAATAAAACTATTTCTTATTAGATCCATCATTATTTTCATCAGATTTCCCCCCTTCACCTTCATCTTCATTAAATTCTTCATCTTCTTCAGACTCTTCAGCTTCACTGTCAGAGATGAAAAGATTAGGAACGTTCTCTGGTATTTCATCTGCGAGATAAGGATATGCAGAATGAGGAATTTTATGGTCATTACAGACCATCTTAATGGAATCATTGAGAACACCAATAAGAACATTACTAAAATTTTCCAGGGTAATCTGTAGCTGCTTCTTGAACTTGGAACATTTCTCATTGCGAGAAGACAGAAGTTTTGCGAGTTGTCCTTTTTCTGCTTCCAATTCTTCAACTCTTTGGCGAAAATTTCCTTCAGATGCTGCGAACAAATGACAACCTATTAATAAAATAGTGGAGATTCAGTTAAAAAATGGATTAATGGAAAAATAAGAATAACCACCTTCTCTTTCAAAGATCATATCCTTAATCAAGGTAGAATGCTCAGCTTGAAGACTAACATCTACACCTAAGTTATTTATGGCATTATCAAGAATCTTCGCAGCCCAAGCAAACTCATCATCACTACTAATGAGAAGGCGGGAGAGAACTTGATTTTCCCTTTCAACAAGAGCATTATTCTCGCTGATAAGTCTATTTCTTTCAATTTGAACTTCAAGAAGGGTTTTATGGAATTCCGATAAGGTTTGATCACCTTGTCTAGATATACGATCTTTTTCGTCTATAAGAGTGATATTCTTGGCTCTTAAAATATTGATTTCTTCTTTAGAGTTGAGATAGCGATGTTTATACTTATTAGTTGCGCTCAAACTAGATCTATGGTCAATTTCTAAAAGACGAAGTTTGGATCTGAGGTCATTTATGGAAAGATATTCAAGTTTGTCATTTGAATAATTGTTTAAGGAATTGTGAAGGCGGTCAAGAAGGGTGTCCTCATCTATAGGTTCAGGAAAAGAATGGAGGAGTGTAGCCTCATCAGTAAGACCATAAATATATGCAAAAAGTGGTTGCTTGAATAAGCTAAAACAATAGGATAAAAGAATTAAGAGAAAGAGGAAAAGACTCATACCATAGAGATGATGGTTTTCTATTTCAAGATTAGATATCTTGGTTTTTCTGCTTGAAGCATCAACTTCTAGCTGTTTATTTTTCTTACGAAGCTCAAGGACTTCAGATTCCAGCTCTCCATTCTTTTTGCGAATATTTGCACTTTTTTTTTTTCAAAAGTAGCGTGCCTCCTCTCCAAGTCTGTGGAAACAGCAAAAGAAGCTCTTCCATCCTGCGAAGGAAAGCAAAAATTTGTCAAGACAAATATTAATTAAAACCTTGCGAGGAAATAAGAATACACAAATGTGGCAAAGAAAAGAGGACATACCAGAGTACTGAGTGAATGTAAAAGGCTGGGAGTCACAGATCTTGAAATTCCATGAAGAGATTCATTATTTACTAGTATAATAGCATCGCAGACATTTGCGAGAGCTTGACACATATTTGTGAGATCATCATTCCCCATACCAAGCATACTATCAGAGAATATGCTAGACATATAAGACATAGAAGACTCAGGTTGGGAGGATTCCTTCGCAGAAGAGATATCAGCATCACCATCATCATCATCATCGTCGTCAGTATCATCACTTGAACTTTCACCAGAATGAGGAGTTGAAGGAGACGGGGATTGCACTTTTCTTTTCTTTGAAAGAGGAGCATCAGATTTCTCCTTGCGAGAAGCGCCTTTGCCCTTCCCCTTAGTCTTCGTAACTTTGGCGGGTTCTCTTTCTTCAATAACCTTCAAACACATATAAAGATAAGAAATAGAGGCAACAATATATTGTTAAGAATCATAAAGGAATATTTCTTACTTCATTTGTGAGTGATTTAAGAGCTGATAAAGTATTGGGTTTCCCTAAATTCTTGTAGATATCTTTCAGCCTTTCAATATGGTAAAATTAGAGTGGTCAGCGAGAGTATAAAATGAGGAAAATAGTAATGGTAATTTAAGCAAAATTTCGGGAATATACCTCTGTATTCCTTTCAGGCCAGCGGAACACCCATGGATGGTACTCTGCGAGATTCGCAGGTAAAGCATGAGAACCAGAGATGTATGGGCCCTCTAAAAATAATGGGAAAATACACCATTTATCATTGTTGGAGTAGCGAGGAGATGAATTGTTGCCCGGATGCTAGTCAATGTCCAACATAAGAACTTTATCTTCAGCAAGGTCATCCTTTTTCTGTAAGCGGACAACCTAACAAGTAATATCTTTCCTCATAGGGATTATTTCATAATTCGCGAAGAAATTTTCTACGGTATACTTCGCAGGGACAATTGGAAATCCTTTGAATTTAGGGTTCTTCACTTCAGAGGAGTAAAGAGACTCCTTACCGGCACCGCGAGTAGCAAACTCAAGCATCAAACGAATGCAATCCCCATTCAAATGATATACAGCCCGCGAGAACTTCGCATGAGAAAGTATTTCATAGAATAGAGGAAGTTCAGGGTCGTAAAGAGGAATGGGAAGGCCAGCTTTAAGATGACCTAGTGAGACTATGATCTTCTCGCGATTACATGGAAGATCAGAAAATAATTTAACCGAGAGCTCAGCCCTAGGGTTTTGATCGGGAATGGTGGATAAAGTAAATCCTCTATCTTGAAGCTTCTTTTGCATTTTTTCAAAGGAAATTATATTTTTACGACCAGCTGGAGGCATTCTTAGTATGGGAATGAAGAAAAGAATATAAGATCAAAAGAATAAGAGAAAAGTTACAACAGTAGCAGATGCGGAAGTTACGGAAGAACAGTGAAATTGCAGGGAAAATGAAGGAGAAAATAAAAAGAGGAAAAGAGAAGAATGAAGAAGATATATATAGAAGATAAGGATTCTCGAGAAGATAAGTGCATTTAATGCGAAGAGAAGACGTGAACGGTTGATACCCAATGGTTGAAAAGGACTTGTCAGGAATTGAATGGAAGAAAAGATGCGTGTAATAAATCTTGCGAAGAATGCAGAAACGTGTCGGAACAGAAGAACATGAAAAAATGGATAGATGCAGCATTAAGAAGAGATAAAATTCTCATAATCTTTTCTCCTTCGCAGAAAATACATGAGAAGAGGCAAGATGTAGGATTAGAATATCGCCACAACAATACTCTTGCAAGATTTTAACAACATTTCTGCGAGCTCTTCAAGAACACGTTGTGAGTGTCGCAGAGTGACTCAAAGAATGACGTAGCAGATGACGGTAACTGAAACATGAGAAGAGCATGACAATCCTGCGAAGATTATATCATCTGCGAGAATTAACATTATAACTGTTGCGAGACTACCGCGAGTTAGATCCGAAATTAAAGGACAGCATAGCTTCATCCACTATGTAACTTCCCTATATAAAGAGAACTAATAGACTCAGAAGGGGAGGGATCAATTTGAGAGTGTTAAGAAAGTTTTGAGGAGAGAGAAAGTTTAAGAGAGCGGTTGTATTCTTGATTTATTGCATTTCTTGTAATATTTCTGAGAATTAATCAATAAAAGTGTTGTTCTTAATCTTCAAATATGTGTTAATTATTATGAATTCTTATGAGGGGTGTAGTGTAGGAATTCCTGCAACTACATTACTGACTGCTGGGTCGAGCAAAATAAATAAAAATATTAATCATGGAATCAACATAAAATTATCAAAGTGTTTGAATCTGCTTAGAATCAAGTTTCTGCAGAGCTCTGGATTCAAAACCATAATTTTACTCGAGAAACGAGAGACATGTTCTTGATCATTGCCAGTTCCATCATACAGAGTAAAAGTTGGAGAAATGTAACCTTTAGGAAGAGGAATCCTATGCGTAGCGGCGGGATAAGGAGGTTGGTGACGATGGACGTGTGATGTGTTTCCCTTTCCACGGTTCTCCAGAAGACGCTCCAAGTCTTCACGAGTAATGAAGTTTGATGACTCCTGAATCACCTGCAGCTTTGCCGGCTTCGTCACCATCTATTGTATGAATTGGAATCACCTCAGGATTAGCGTCTGCAGGTTTCTCCTTCTCTTTACCATTTTCTTGAGTTTTCTCTGACAATTTGTCAGTAAGGGTCTTCAGATGGTCAAATAATTTTTGTTGTGCCGCAGCCATATCTGTCTGATTCTTTGTAAGAGTCTCTTGCGCTTTGATGAGATTAGCAATGGTACGTGGTGGAATTCCTCTGAATTCTTTAGGGTGTCGGCCGAACAAAGGATGTCCTTCTGTGTTGGCGTGAGGAGGAGGAGTGTCACCACCGTCAGTGTTAGTGGACGGAACAGTTTCCGGGATGTTATCATTGTTGCTGGTGCTAATGATATTTGCATTGGGATTCGTAACTGATCCTGACCTAAGACCAACCATCTTGTGAAAATGATAGATTGCAACCAAGAGATTGCAACCGAGAGATTAACCTCCCACTGTGGTCGCAAATCTGTAGATGGGGAAAAACGATTTGCTGGTTTTTACGGAATTGAAAAGTCGACCGTGTGGAGAGTCCTTGAACCGAGCAAAACTCACATAAACGCACTGCAAGAAGGAGTTCTTTAAGTTTGAGAGATCAATTTGTAAGGCTCCGGCCTAAACCAAGAACAATGGCCGTTCCAGAGTCAATTCGGTCACAAGAGAGGATGGGTTGATCTGTAGGAGGGAAGTTGAGAAATGTGTGAGATCAATGGTGATCTGAGATTGTAGGTGTGTTGTGATTTTAGCGTGAAAATGCTCTGAATGATTAAGTTTTTTTCCTGATTGAGAATGATTTCTGTGAGTTCATGTAGATGAAAGATTGTTTGTATGAACTTTGATGAGAAATTGCTCGTTTAGGCGAATGTTGTTCGATTGTTCGAAAAACTCTTGTTTAATGTTGTTGTTTCAATTAGGATTCAGAGATATTTTATAATGCCGGAATTAAAAACACCATGATCGCATGAAGTGTGACAGTTGCTAGAATCAGAGAGTGGGAAAGTGGGAAATCGTGTTAAACCAATTACTCATCCTGCAGAGACTTGGTTAATTTTCCACCCACTACTTTGCTGATTCTTCCAACTGATTGCACGACTTGCTCACATTCTCATCGTGGGTGAACACACGTGTCGTAGACCGCTAGACCAAAACCCTAGTTAATATCCCCCCATGACACGATTGAAATCTCGTGATTGTGGAGTCAGTTGCTGACTTTGTGGGACGATGTGCCCATGTAGTGCTGAGTTGAACACGTTTTAGTTAATGTTCCGAAACTCATGAATTCAAATGTATGTCTGCTAAGACAAGGTACCATCATAACCTAAAACGAGCAAACTGTGTTGCTGAATTATCGAATATTGATAGTTGAACCAATATTCTTTGATCCGAGAAAATATTGCTAGTCTGAGCGAATATTGCTAATTTGAGTGAATATTGCTGGTTCGAGCAAATATTGCCAGTTCGAGCAAATATTGCTCGTTTGATGAATTTATTGGTAGCAGGACCGAATAAAATATTAATTTAATTTACTGACCGCTGGGTCGAGAAAAATAAATAAAAATGTTAATCATGGAATCAACATAAAATTATCAGAGTGTTTGAATCTACTTATAATCACGTTTTTGTAGAGCTCTGGATTCAAAACCCTAATTTTACCGAAATGATTATTTATTGCAAATCAATACAGAGTGACACAGGGACCGGATACATGGGATGACGGGTTCACCATGTATTGCCCAGATTCTCGAATGAGCAAAAATACCAAAGTCTCTTGAGGACCAGTTGGTGAAATAATGGTTAAATGGTGATTTAATCATTGAAATAATGCTCGTGTGAGCGACAGATAATAAAAACGGGTATTATGAAAATACAAAGGACCGACCAAGAGGTCATGAGACCGGATCTTGGTGCGTATGGGACCAGTGGATGGTCTTTTGAGCAAACTTCCAATTGTTTGGAAAGAGTTTGAACCTAATATGAGCAATTGAGCAAATTAGGTTAAAATCATTAAAACATGCGGGACTAGATGTTTGCAAGCCTCAGGGTCACCCTCGGTCGGTCAAGGGGATGTGCCTGTGTCACCATAATGTCCGTGTTTCATTCCTGAGAATTTTGATATTTTCTGGTGCACGTTTGAGCAACATTTGGAGAAAATATGCAAAATCCATGGTTTTGCTGAAACTGGGAAAAATACATGAGATGAGGGAAAATAAATAAAACAAGGAATTACAAGGTGTGGGACCGGCCACATCTAGGGAATGGCCGGATGGATGACACACGATCCCACATGCTTTTCCCAGTTTTATGTGATTTTATGTATTTTTCTCTGATTTAAGGGAAATTCCATGAAACCGGAGAGTTTGGAAAAAATAGGGAACTTCCATAAGATGAGAGACATAAATTAATAAATATAAAATAGGGAATGGGAGTGTGGGACCGGCAATGGCCACGGCATGGCCGGCCGGCCAATGGGCGCGGGTCACAAGCCACTCTTCCCAATTTTATCAAATTTTGATGATTTTAGATAATTTTCATAAAATCAAAGAGATTTGTTGAAAACCAAGATATTTTGTTGAAATCAGGGAGTTTTAATGAAATCAAAGAGTTTTCATGAAATCATGAAACAAAACACCAAATAATAATAAAACAATGGGCGTATGAGACCGGCTAGGGCATGGCTGGCCGGCTAGAGCCCGGTCCCACAAATTTTTTCTAATTTTTTAATATTTTCTATGATTTCAGAGAAAATATATGAAATTAGGTAATTTTAGGGAAAATTCATGAAATCAAGGAATTTTCATAATTTGAGAGAAATAATAAAACAATGGGGAACGTGAGGTGTGGGACCGGCCACGACCAAGGCATGACCGGCTAGCCGGCGGTCCCATGACACCTTTTCCTAATTTTATTATTTTTTTGATGAAATCATGTGATTCGGATAATTTCTTTGAAATAAAGAAAATTTGCTCGAACGAGAGGATTTTCATGAGATCAGGAAAATAGTAAAAATATGATAAAATATAAAATTGGGCGCGGGACTGGTCACGACATGACTGGACGGCTAGTGAGCACAGTCCCCTGGCGCTTTTGAAAATATTTTTTTATTACTATTTTTCCTTCCTATTTTGCATAGGTTCCTCGTTCGTTCATATTTTTTGAAATGCTCATTCGTGCATTCAAAATGTTGGTATGTGCATTATTTGCTAATTACACTTGCACCATTTTTGTCAGGGCTTATTCGATACTCATATGACTGTTTCGTTGAATATTTATCACTAACCCGTGGTATTCTGCTGGGAAGAACCACGAATTAAAGTGACGAAATATAATGAAGAATCGTAGAATATTGCTGGATATTCAGACGATTAAAAATGGATCGTAGAATATTGCTGGATATTCAGACGATTTCAGACAATTAATTGATGGCTCTGTACTAGAAGGGCTTCCTGTCTAGGAGCATTAATCATCTGTGGGCTGAGCAATATGAACTTGCTGGAGTATCATATTCCTCTTGCATAGTCGGGGAAAACCCGATTGCATCCCGAAGAAGTTGTCGCTCTATACTAGCAGGCATGCTGTCTAGGAGCCGTCCAATCTTTCGATTCTATACAATATGAGATGTGCAATGGTCTCAGATGGGAGACTGCACATCTGCATCTTCTCTGAGAGATTTTCTCCATTGTAGTAGCAGGATTTCCCACACTACACCCCTATTAAGATCTTATAAAAATCTAAGTGAAACTAGTTGAAGATTGAAGAATTAAACGACACTTTTATTATTTAGATCTCAGAAATGTGTACAGAAAATATTCAAACTCAGAATTACAACTTTCTTTTCTGGAGTTTTGTAGGTACTGAATATCGCAAGATAATAGTTCACGAGTATCAGGAGAAAAGAGTTATAAAATGATACGATGATAGAAGAAGCGTGGAGAAATATGAAGTTTTGCAAAGATGAAATAATTTTGCGAGTATAAGTTGCGATACTTCGTAACTCATGAATAGATGTATAAGTTTTACTATAAATAGGAATTCAAATGTAAAATTCGGGAGGTTATTTTTAGTGAGTGTTAGAAAATATCTCAGGAAAGAGAATAGAGAAAGTTGTAACTATTCTAATTCCATTTAGATTCTTCTTTGTGATCAATTGAGAATATTAATAAGAAAATTGTTATTCATCATCAAGAACTTCTTGAGTTTTTATTAATTCTATTGAGGGTGTAGTTGTAGGTTATTCTGCAACTACATAATTGGCGCTAGAAACAGGGACTTGAGAATTGTGGTAGCCTAAATTTGAGGGAATTGTGAAAAATTTGAAGATCAAATGAAGTCAGTAGATGGAGATGGCAAAAAAGAAGAATGTAATATGATCACAGAGATAATGATTGATGAATTTCATAGTAATATGAAAGGAAAAATATACAAGCGAGATTGTAGAGGAAGAAAAATCATGGAGGAAGAAAAGGTGACAACTTTAGAAGAATGGGAAAAGCAGAAAATCACATTTTCAGTAGCAGAAATTCCAAATGAATACTTGAACCACACTTCACCATTGGTGATCACATTGCCAATCATGCTAGAAGATAAGAAAGCTGAAGAAAAATGGAAATTAAACCGAATTTTGGTTGATACAGGGAGTTCTGTTAATATTATATTCTATCATGCACTTAAGGGGATGGGAATTAGAGATGAAGAAATCATAAATTCAAAATGTCTTATTCATGGATTAGGGAAATCTACAACAAAATCTAAAGGAGAAATCGTGCTGCGAGTATTACTAGGAGAAATCGAAATACATGTAATCTTGTGCGTGATAGATATGGAATCTCCATATAACATGCTGATAGGAAGGCCATGGATTCATGCGATCAAAGATGTTGCTTCAACATTACATCAAAAAATCAAATTTCCTACACCAAATGGAATTCAAGAAATAAAAGGAGATCTTGATAGTGCAAAATTTTGTTATCAAATTGAAGTAACACAATGCGGAGGAAGAGCAAGAAAGAAACAACTTCGTAGGAAACTTGCGAAGGAAACAAGAAAAGAAGAAGAATTCCGAGTGTATACAATAAGAGCAAAGGAAGGGAGAGGTATACCAAATGAAATTCCAGAAAAAGAAGGGAAACCAGCAAAAATAATTAAAGAACCAACACCTATGGGGGAGCAAAATCCAAGCTATGTTGCAGCTGAACCAACTAAAGAAATAAATATTGGAAGTAAAGAGGAGCCTTTATTCTTATGAATTGGAACTAAGATGGATGAAGAAGAAGAAAAAAGGACTACTGATCTTTTGCGAGAATATAAAGATATCTTCGCAGGAAGTGTAGATGAGATACCAGGAATTGATCCATCAGTGGCATGTCATAGATTGAATATAGATAAAAATATAAGACCATTCAAACAAAGAATAAGGAAGATATCACAAAATTATCATGTACAGATAAAAGAAGAATTACAAAAGATGTTGGATGCAGGGATCATAAGGGAAGAAAAATATCCAGAATGGATTGCGAATATGGTCATTGTTCCGAAAAAGAATAAAGGAATAAGAATTTGCATAGATTTCACTGATCTAAACAAGGCATGTCCCAAAGATAGTTTTCCATTACCAGATATACCACAAATGGTGGAATCGAGCAGTCATGATAGAGTCACTTCACTTGATGGATATAAAGGGTATAATCAAATATCACTCGCAGAAGAAGATCAAGAACATACTGCCTTTTTTTCTCCAAGGGGTTTGTATTGTTATGTGAAGATGCCATTTGGTTTGCGGAATTCGGGTGCTACATATCAACGTATGGTTGAAAAAGTGTTCGCGAAGTGGATACATAAAACTTTGGAGGTATATATAGATGATATGTTGATAAAAAGCAAGGAAGCTAAAGACCATGTGCAAGATTTGAAGGAAATATTTGAGCAAATGAGAAAGTTCAACATCAAATTAAATCCTGAGAAATGTATAATTGGGGTTTCATCTGGAAAGTTCTTGGGATACATAGTATCGAAGGAGGGAATACAAGTTGATCCAGAAAAGGTCCAAGCAGTTCGTAACATGCCAACACCTGCAACGGTAAAAGAAGTACAAAAACTAAATGGACTCTTGGCTTCACTTGGGAGATTTATTTCGCGAATGTCAGATAAGTGCAAGCATTTTTTCAACATACTTAAGAAGGGAGCAAAATTCAGATGGACTGATGAATGTGAAAAATCTTTTCAAGGAATCAAAGAATACCTCGCAAATACATCTATACTACGAAACCAGAGAAAAACGAAGAATTATTGGTATACCTCGCAACAACTCCATATGCTCTAAGTGCGATTACATTCTATAGAGAAGACGCAGAGAGTAGAAAGGCCCATTTACTACATTAGTAAAACCTTTAATGCAGCAGAAAAGAACTATTCTAAAATGGAGAAGTTAATCTTAGCCTTGGTTTATGCATCATTCAAGTTGCGAATATACTTTCAAGCACATGTAATAAAAGTGGTAACCAAAGTCCCAATTGAATCAGTCATGAAGAACACAAAAAGGTCAGGAAGAATAGAAAGGTGGAATGCACAAGTAAACCATTACAAGATAAAATAAGAATTGTTATCATCGCAAAAATCACAAGTTGTCGCAGATTTTTTGGCAGAATTTCCTTTGGAAGAAGATGAAGCAGTAGAGGAAATGATGGATGTTGAAGAAGAATTTGGAAATCCAAAAGACTTGTTAACAGAGCCTGATAGATGGGAAATTCTGGTGGATGGATCATCCAATAGTGAGGGAAATAGAATTGGAGTCGTGTTGATTTCACCAGAAGGATATAGGACAGCATTCTCATTCAGACTAGAATTTGCATCCACGAACAACGAAATAGAGTACGAAGCTGTAGTGCATGCATTAAAGATCGCAATAGAAAAGAAGCTTGAAAGTATAAGGATAACAAGTGATTCACAATTAGTGATTTGTCAAATTAAAGGGGAATATACCACAAATGAATCTTCTTTGAAGAAATACAAGAAACTCGTTGAGTAATTATCTGCGAAGATACCAAAGTTAAAATGGAGACATATATCAAGAAAATATAACCGTCTCGCAGATGCTTTTGCATTTATTCCAAGCATGATGACAAATCCAAATACAAGAAATATCCAAATACAAATAATTCAAAACCCATCAGTGGACAAAGAGAAAGAAATTGAAGAAGCTGTTGCGATGGAAGTAGAAAGAGAGTTATCAAACAACATCGCAGATTGGAGAAAATAAATTCATGAATACCTCGAAACAGGAGAAACATCCAGGAACAGACTACAAGCACATAAATTAAAGAGTCGTGCAACAAACTATGAGTTGCGAGAAGGAATTTTATACAGAAAATCTTTTAGTGGACCACCTCTCAGGTGCTTAACTCGCGAAGAAGGAGAAAAGATATTGAAGATGTTACATGGAGGAGAAGCTGGCAATCATAGTGGGGGAAGATCTCTAGCATATAGAGCAAAGATACAAGGATATTACTGGCCTTATATGCATACATACGCAAAATTGTTCGTACGAAGATGCAAGGAATGCCAACGACATGGTAAAAGAATTCATGCACCAGGGGCTACATTAACTTCTTCAACAAGCTGCTGGCCTTTTGGTAAATGGGGGTTGGATATTGTTGGACCATTTATACCTGGATCTGGACAAAGGCTATACTTGATAGTTGCAACAGATTATTTCACGAAGCTCGCAGAAGTAAAAGCGAGACAACATATTCGTGATAAAGATGTTTTTACGTTTATATTTGAGAACCTCATTTGCGGTGTACGGGTTCCAGCACAACTAGTATCTGATAATGGAAAACAATTTGAGGGGCAGAATATAGAGATGTTACTCAGTGCTTTTAGAATAAAATGTGGGAAGTCAACCCCGTTATATCCACAAGCTAATGGAAAAGCTGAAGCAACAAATAAAACAATCGCAGATACAATCAAAAAGAAATTAGAAGGACATCTCAAAGGGTGGTGCGAGCAAGTACCTAGCGCAGTCTGGGCATACAATACAACTAGAAGAGAAGCAACTGGAATGTCTCCTTATTGTCTAACATATGGAGTAGAAGCAGTATTACCCATAGAGGTTTTAATTCCAACAACAAAGAAAGAATCTTGGGAAAGAAATTTAAGTGCGGGAGTAATATTACGAGAATTGGATGATTTGGAAGAAAAAAGAGAAAAGGTGTTGCACCATATGAGGATTTATCAAGAACGATTAGCTCGAGAATACAACAAGAGAGTCATTGAGCGTGAATATAAACCAGGTGATTTGGTCATGCGAGAAACACCTCGATATCAAAAAGAAAATGGAGGGAAATTAGCACCAAAATGGGATGGACCATATGTTATTAAAGAAGTTGTAGGAAGCGGAGCTTATCGGATGATGGATCCAGAAGGGAGAGACATGGGTTTGAGGCTCGATAGACCTTGGAACATACTATATTTGAAAAGGTATTACCCATAAAACTCATGAAATTTTTTACGAATATTGTTTGCTCGCAGGAAATTGGAAAAAGTTACGAATTTTCAAAATTTATATTCCGATTAAAATTTCATTAATTTGCGAATAAAAGACCGCAATCTGTGATCAGCCTCCAAAAAATAAAGAGAGCCGCAGAAAATTT
Source organism: Papaver bracteatum (assembly GCA_023529315.1). Taxonomy (NCBI): domain Eukaryota; kingdom Viridiplantae; phylum Streptophyta; class Magnoliopsida; order Ranunculales; family Papaveraceae; genus Papaver; species Papaver bracteatum. Next base: position 392,841 of record JAJJWX010002486.1, read on the forward strand.
TATACAGGCAAACCTTTGTGGCGTACACCCTAGTTCGCGAAGCTATAATTTGTAAGAGGCAAAGTCCTAAAGTACGTCATTTAAGGGGGTACCTATAACATGGCTAAGGGTAACCGGAACACCACCAAGGGCCCTTAGTACATGGTAAAAATTTTGGGGTACAACCCAATAATGGGGTACCTATCCGGGTTAGACACCTTGGATTCTCACCTAATCTAACGACATTACGCAATATAAAATGCGGTGTAAGAAGATTTAGGCTGGGCGACTAAGGCATACTGTCTTTCCAAAGAAGTGCAGAAAACGATCAAGGCGCCGAGGTACACGGTTGAGTCAAGAGTGCCGGGTGAGGTTGAACCACATCTGCCATTTTTGAAAAGTCTTGGCAAATGATGCACTTGGCCCAAAGATACCCCATAGAGTGCAACCTCGTAACTATAAGCCCTATAGGAAAAAAGGATAAGAGGTTGCGATCAAAAGCTGGTTGTTGGCAGAACCGGATGGGAAGAGCTAACCTTGTATGGTCGATGTACGCTTCCTTGAAGGGGCAATCAGGGGTAAGATAAAGGGCAGCACCCTCCATTAGGGAGCTGATAAGTGATATAAGACGCAAATGTCACGAGGCTTTTTGTTTGCGAAAACATAAAGGCTTGTCATATTTGTGCAACAAATGAAGTTCTGCGAGCCTTCTAAAAAAAAAAAAAAAAAAAAAAGAGAGAGAGGGGAAGAAAGAATAAAGAACTCGCAGAACATAATAAAGTTAAGATGAGATCAATGGGTCGCTACATGAAAGTGTAGAGACGTCCTGCGATTTCATCGCAAGACGGCAATGTCATGGGGCTTTATGTTCGCAAGAATATTTAGGCCTGTCATATTGTCGCAACAATTCCTGAAGAGGCTAAAATACTATACAAAGAAGTTAAGATGAGATCAATGGGTTTTTGCATGAAAGTGTAAGAACGTCCTGCGATTTCATCGCAAGACGATAATGTCACGAAGTTGTATGTTCGCAAGAATGTTCAGACTTGTCATATTATCGCAAATAATTAATACAAAAGAGGTGGCAAAATAAGACCTTTACTTAGGAAGGCATGATAAGACCACAGAAATTAATGAAATTTATTGCATCAATATCATTGAAGAAATTTTACAAGAATATACATCAAGATATTTTGAAGAGAAGATAGCTCTGGCAATATCATTGAAGAATTTTACGAGAAGTCCTATCAAAAATGAACAACATCATTGAAGAATTTTAATGAAGACTTAACAAAAGATGCGATTTTGATAACAATCAAATACAGATAAGTTCATATTCGTAAAAGTTTACGAGAATTACATACTTCTTATACTTCTCCATATATTGAATATTTCACAAAAAGATTGAATACTTCTTATAATTCTTCAAGAATATCTCATATTTATTATACTTCTTTAATGGATATTTCATTTGGTGAAAGCTAAATAATCATTATATTTCGTCATATGTTACATAATTATTCAAAGATCGAATACTTCTTATATTTCTTCATTTGATGAATTGAATACTTCTAATACTTTTTATATCTCTTCATTTAGTGGATCGAGTACTTCTAATACGAAAAAGGGAATTGTGTATTTCTAATAATTCATTTGGTAGATCGAATACTTCTAATACTTCTTATATCTCTTCATTTGATGGATTTGGTACTTCTAATACTTCTACAAAGGTTGAAACTTCGTAAGATAAACTGAGGCAGATATTTTCATACTTCAAACAATGTTTAATCATTTAAAGAGAATTATTAGGGGGAAAAGGATATGCTAAGCTTTATCTGTGAGTTATATATTATTTCTCTTCACATGATCAAATGGGGCAAATTTAGTCAAAGAAAGGTTAAATTATCTTCGCAAAATATCAAAAAGAAAGGATAGATCATCTTCGTAAAATATCAAATGTACTTCTCAAAAAATAAAATTGTTCGCAAAAAAGGAAACCAACGGTAATTAAGGGAAGGAATTCAGAAGAAAGAAAGAAAGGAGATCCAATGATAAATTGAACAAGGAATATTATCATGCTTCATCAACACTCTGTGCTGGATCTTTAGGATCAGATGGGTCATTAGCAGCCTTCAACTTTTGCGAGATATCATCCTTGGAAGAATATGCAGCAGGGACATATCCTTGAGGAATATATTCTTTCTCATCATCAAGATCTTCATCATCACTCTCATAATCAAAATCACTATCAGGCTCACGAGCAACTTCATCGTCAGATATCTTCAGAGGAGTAATCTTTACAGGAGGCAAGCCTCTTGATAAGAGAATGTTATTCGCAAAGACTTGAGCTTTCAGGTGACTTTCACGAAGTATAGCCTTTTGATGATTGGTATCTTCGATATCCTTGGAATAAGCAAGATAATTGAATCTCCGAGTAACACGGTCACGAGAGTTGATTAAGCGATTAGAAAGCAAAGCATTCTTCTTGCGAAGCTCAGAACAGGAGGCTTCTAATCCAGCTTTTGCATTACGAAGGTGGTTCTCAGATTCTGCAAATAAAACAAAGTTCAAAGAATAAAATTTGAGAGTATAACGAAATTTAAAGATGTACCAGAGGCAGTCAAATTTTAATGAATACCTTCTCTTTGCGAAGTAAGAGATTGAGTTAAAGATAGACAACAGTTCTTCATCTGATTCATCGCATTATCAAAACCATCACCAACTAATCCTTTAAGTCGAGATTGAAGCTTTTGATCTTTAGAAAGGATAAAATTTTTATCCTTCGCAAGTTTGGCATTAAGACTTTTTAATGACGAGTAATCTTCTTCAAGTTGATTCTTCTTAGCACACAAGACTATATTCTTATTAATAAGGGAATTCTTCTCAACAACAAAAGAATTTCTTTCAACATCTGAAGACTTCTTTAATTCCTCAAGTTCACCTTTCAACAAAGAAAGAAGATTTTCTTGATCGCAACATTTATTCTGAAGAGTCTTTAATTCTTGCGAAGAAACAATCATTGTATTCAAAAACGAACATTTCTCTTCTGATAAGGTTTTGTTCTCTTCTAATAAGGTTTCTATTCTCAAATTAGCTTTGGTTAAGGAAGAAAAAAGTTGAGATATGTCATCATTCAAAAAATTTCGATCATATATTAATTGAGTATTCTCTTGAAAAAGAGCATCAGAGTTGTCAAGAGCACACGAGTAAAGATTAGATAAATGATAGAATTGGTTTGAGAGGCTTTCATGCTTGGTTCGATATTCTGTTGCATCTGATTCATGGTGAAGTACCAATCTTCTACATTTCTGGATGGATTCTATAAAGGGGAATGGGTTTTAATGGATGTTTCAAGCATATGAAGAATATAAATAAATAAAAGAGAAAATATGAAGATAGTAATCATACCTTTCAGTTCATCATTTCTTTTGCGAACAATCGCACAGTCCAGAGAATTATTCTGAAGATGATGATTTTCTTTACGAAGATTCTCGCATTCTGCTTGAGAAGCTTTCAAAGAATGGCGAAGTAATTCAATCTATATTTCCAAGGATTGACGTGAAGAAGAAATATCTGGATTGACGAAATTATTCAGAACTTCGCAAAATTCATATTGCGAACGAACATTAGTAGATTTCGCAGTATTGGTCAAAACCTCAGATAACATTCGGAAAGTTGAATAAATTCCATCTCGAATTTCTTGAGGAAGAGGAGAAGAATTTGAAGGAATAAGAGCAAGCTGCAAATTGTCTGGAGAAATAGCATTCAAAGGATTTGGGGACAAGACAGGTTTTTCTAAAGAAGAAGTTGAAGAAATATTTTGCGAGGGTTGTTTTTCAAAAGAAGAAGTTAAAGAAATATTTTGAGAGGGTTGGTCTTGAAGAAGAGTTGATAAATTGACATTGATAGGAGATTGAAAAGCAGGTAATGGAGTAGAGGCAGGAGTATGTAAAGAAGCATTTTCACGAGGAGGAGATGAAAATTCCTTATCAACTTCAGGAAGGAAATCATCAATCGGAATTAATGGTGTGGGTTTAGTTATTCGAGATCTCTTGCTTGGATTTGGTTTTTCGTCAACCTGCGAATCAAAATGTAGATTAAAAACTGAGGCAACAATATATTGTTCAAGAAAGAAGACAGAGTATTTTAACTACCTTTTGATTCTCAGATTTTCTTCTTCGTGGATTAAGGCTTGGATTCTTTAGTTGAGATTTCATCTGAGAAGTTATTTTTCTGAAATAAACCAAAATTAGATAACAAATTATACAGAAATTAAAGAGGAGAACAAATGAAATACGCAGAGATAGAGGGAAATTACCTTGGAGAACTCATGAAGATACAGTAGAAGAAAAAATCGCAGAGAAAATAGTGATGGAGAGTATGAGTAGAAGATAGAATCGCGGAAATAAGAAGAAGAAAAGGAAGAGAATATAAAGGAGTTATATAAGGGAATAACTAAAAAAGAACGGTTACAAAAGACGTGTCAAAATTTCAAAAGACTAAGTAACGGTTATGTTCTCACGATCATTTCTTCTTCGTAGAATTGACATGAGAAGAGGCAAGATGTAGGTACTGAATATCGCAAGATAATAGTTCACGAGTATCAGGAGAAAAGGGTTATAAAATGATACGATGATAGAAGAAGCGTGGAGAAATGTGAAGTTTTGCGAAGATGAAATAATTTTGCGAGTATAAGTTGCGATACTTCGTAACTCATGAACAGTTGTATAAGTTTTACTATAAATAGGAGTTCAAATGTAAAATTCGGGAGGTTATTTTTAGTGAGTGTTAGAAAATATCTCAGGAAAGAGAATAGAGAAAGTTGTAACTATTCTAATTCCATTTAGATTCTTCTTTGTGATCAATTGAGAATATTAATAAGAAAATTGTTATTCATCATCAAGAACTTCTTGAGTTTTTATTAATTCTATTGAGGGTGTAGTTGTAGGTTATTCTGCAACTACAAGTTTCTCTCTCCTCAAGATTTTCTCAACTCTAAAAAATACATCCTCCTCTCTGGACTTACTTGAACCCTTTATATAGGAAATTACATAGTGGGTGACAGCTAAGTTTTCCCCTTCTTTCGGATCTATTTAGTGATCTCATCGTGGTATTTGCAATGTTAATGTTCGCCAACTTTTTTAATCCTCGTGAAACAACACTCTCATAACATGTCTCTTCAATCGTCAGCTATTATGAAGCTTCCCTGTGACGCTCGCCAAATTTTGGTGAAGAATCCTTACGACACTCTCGTGAACAATGTCATTTATACTTATAGGAATATTTGACCTTCTCGTGAAAGCGTTGTTCTTTACCACGAGAATATCGTTGTGGCGATATTCTGGTACTACATCTTGCCTCTTCTCATGTCTTTTCTGCGAAGAAGAGAAGATCGTGAGAATAAATTTCCGTAATCTCCTATCTTTTCACCTCCATCTTTATTCTGACACGTCTCTAAACCTTTCACCAGCTGTCTTCATATAATTTTATCACCCATATATTTTTCGACACGTCATCTTAAACCGCTGTAATTTGACCATTCACGTCCTTTTATTGTATTAACTATATTTATTTTCTCGAGAAACTTCTTCTGCTATAAATACCTTCTCTCATTCTTCTCTTTTTCTTTCTTCTCATTCTCTTTCCTTCTTCTTCTCTGCAAATTTCATTGCTTTCCCGCAAATCACGCATCTACTATCTTTCGCCATTTTTTCAATATCCTTTCATTCCCATCCTCTAAAAATGGTTGTTGCTGGTGCTAAAAATCTTATTGCTTTCAATTTGATGCAAGAAAAACTTAAAAATCAAGGATTTGACTTATCTTTAATCCCAGATCAAAGTCCCAAATCTGTTCTTTCTCTTGAATTATTTTCTAGCTTCCAGTATTCTCGTGAAAAAATTATAGTTTCGTTAGGCCAACTTGAAGCTGGTCTTCCACTTCCTCTCTACAACCCTGAACTTCCACTCTTTTACCAAATAATTTCTGATAAGAGATTTTCACGAGCGGTGTATCAACTTGGCGGGGATTGTATTAGATTACTACTGGAATATGCCTCTCGTGGTGTTGGCAAAGGATCCCAATATTCCAAAGAACATAAAAGTCTTAAATATAAACATATTCCGATTATCCCTGCAAAGTATACTGTAGATAATTTCTTTCGAAATTACCAGTTACTCCCCATGGTAAGGGATAGTACCTGTTGGGGTGTCCGTTTGCATAAAAAGAAGGTCGCTGCTGAAAATGCTCTTATGCAAGACATTGATTTTCATACCAATACAAATGATGGCCCTCGTCATTCTAATGACGATAAATGGTTTATTTTTCCCTTATGCCTTAAAGGTCCTTATATATCCGGTTCTCTCCAACTTCCTGCGAATCTCTCTCACTATGAACCATGGACTTTTAACTGGCCTGATAGGTCTTTCGATGTATATTCTCTCATCTTCTTATGCTATTATTATTTATTCCTTCACTCTCTCGCTAACTTTTCCGTTATCTTGCAGGTTTCCAAAATGAAGCTTAATTACCAGAAATATAGGAAACCCAACACTCTTCTAGCTCTTAGATCTTTCACAGATGAAGTAAGAAATATTCCTTTATTAATTAACAATATATTGTTGCCCCTATTTCTTATCTTTATCTGTGTTTGTAGGTAATTGAAGAATTACCACATTTAGAGCCAAAACCTAAGGAGAAACCTTCAACTAATCGTAGAGGAAAATCTACTGTTTCAAGTAAAGGAAGATGCTCTGCCCCTCGTGATAAAGAACCCAGCGAGCCTCCTTTGAAGAAGAATAAAACTCAGCATTCTTCTTCTCAACATACCCAATCGGATTCAATCGTTAGTAATAAATCTAATGATGAATTTATCGAAGAATTTGACGATATTAGAGAAGTTCCTTCTGTGAAAAATTCTTCTTCCTCTGATTCTTCCATGACCCAACTGTCCATGCTTTTTGGCGATTCTTCTCGTGGAACTGCGAATGAGTATGGCGATAAGACTCTTAATGGGCTAGCTCAAGCGCTCGTCAAAGTGTGCGATGCTCCAATCTTATCTGATAATAATTCTCTTCGTGGAATTTCTGGAACTCTAACTCCAAGCTTCTTAAATGCACTTGGTATTCTGGTATGTTTTCTTTATTGTTTATTAAATCGCCAGATTTTTCTCATCAAATTTTTTGTACTTATAAAACTCTGTTGCAGGTTGGGAGAGCTTCTTTTGCTACTGCATCTGATTTAGATAACAAATGTGCTTCATTTAAGAAAAAGGCTGTTAACCTTCGCCAAGATAAAGAGAAACTAGAAGCTGAAATTGCTGAACTTCGCGAGAAAAATAAACTGTTGGAAACTGAAGCTTCAGTTGATAAACAGAATATTTTGGATCTTAACAATTCCAACAAACAACTTTATGGTATGATTTACTTTTTCTTTCTTTTAGATTTTTTATTTTCCTTTTATATAGCTTATCCAAGCAATCATTTTTGCAGATGTTTATGGTCTAACTGACGAAGCTACGTTCCTTCAAACCTTTCCCGAACCTGTAGATGATAATACTCTTCTTGCTCGCCTTAATAACTCCTAAAGTAATTTTGCTGACGAACAAATTAGATCTCTCTCTGTAGAGGAGCTTAGATCCAAGTTTAATCTCCTGACTATTGAACATAAACATAATTTAGGGCTATCTAATAAATTTAAACGTCTTTATCATGAATCAAAAGAAGTAATCAATGGATTAAGAGATAGAAATAGTGATCTTGTTGATGAGAAAGATCAGGCAATTAGAAATGGCAGCGAAGCTCTAGCAGACTTCCACAAAATTCTTCTCGAAGTTCAAAGGGAAAGAGATAGGCTCATCTGCGAGAATAAAAATCTTCTTGCAAGAGAAACTCAAGTTAGTTCTCGCCTTCTTATTACTAGCGATGATGAGTTTTCTTGGGCAGCACAGGTTCTTGATAATGCTAGGAATAATTTAGGTATAGACGTTTGCCTTCATGCTGATCAATCAACCTTAATTAGGGACTTGATTTCTGAAAAAGAAGGTTGTTAACCACTCTACTCTATTAACCTTTTGCTTTTTATTATTCTTTCTTATAACTTCTATCTTATCGATGCCTTATTCTCGCAGATTCTGAAGACAGATGCCGTGTAAGGATGAGAGAACTAGAAGATATTAATCATCAACTCGCGAACGATCTTACTGCTCGCAACAATAAATACTCGCGATTAAAAGCTCAATTTGGGATTACTTCTGCAAATTTTAACAGATCCCTCCTCATTACTCGTAATAATACTACTAGGCAGGTTTGTGATGATCATGGAATTCCTCATTCTTTGTATCCTGATCTTGCAAATGCAATACCATCAATGGTTCAAGATATTGATGTCTCTGATACTGATGAAGATCTTGACGAAGGTGAAGAAGATAATAATGACGAAGAAACAAATTCTGGCGATGATGAAGAATCCAACAAAGATAATGAAGAATAGAAATCTGGTAAAGAAGAAGAATCTGATAAAGATAACAATGTTGATAAGTGAAACAATGTATCTGTCTAACTTCTTTCTTTTATGTAATCAATCGCGAATTTCTTCAATTTGCTGCAACTTTCTTCAATTTAATGTGTAAATTTCTTTGCCCCCTTATCTGTATGAATGAAAGAACAACCTCTTTTTTGCAATATAACTTGGTCAATATAGTTTGCATCTGCTAATTATCTGTGCCTTAATATCCATATAAATTTCTCATATGGTGATGAATAATAATCTTTACCATTCTATTCATTCCCATACTTGCCTCTATTATTCATCTGCAATATGAGAAAGTTAATAAACGAATATTTTGGCGAATTTCATAATTTCTGCGATATTGTCGCAAACCTTGATATTTTTACGATCTTATGGTCTTATCATGCCTTCCTACTTAAAGGTCTTACTTTGCCATAGTATTCTCTCCGCGACAAGATCGCAGGACGTCTTTACATTTTCATGTATTGACCCATTGATCTTGTCTTATCTGCATTTCTTTATTGTATTGCGATAATATGATTGCCTTCTTGCGATGAAATCGCAGGACGTCTTCACATTTGCATGTAAAAACCCCTTGACCTCATCTTAACTTTTTTATCTTATGGATTTTTGCCTCTGTATAATTTACGCGACAATATGACAGGCTTAAATGATCTTGCAATCTTAGAGCCCCATGACATTGCCGTCTAAAGACACTTATCAACTCCCTAATGGAGGGTGCCGCCCTTATCTTCCCCCTGGTTGCCCCTTCAAGGAGGGCACATCGGCCATACAAGACTAGCCCCTCCCATCCAGATTTACCAACAACCAGTTGTTTTCGCAGCCTCTTGTCCTTTATTCCTATATGGCTTATAGTTACAAGAATGCACCCTAGGTGGGGTTTTCTTCAGGCCAAGTGCATTGTAGCCAAGACTTACCAAAGATGGCCAGGGTAGGTTCGTCCGTCCCGGGCATCCTTGGCTAAACCGTGTACCTCGGAGCCTTGATCATACTCTGCACTTCTTGGAAGAGACTCTCAGTCGTCCAACCAGGGTATAACCTTATAAAGCTGGAAATCCAAGATCTCTCTCCCGGATAGGTTTTATTTAACCCCTACATCTGTATGACTAAGGTTCCAGTAGCGGTATAACCTTATCCCTGAATCATATAAAGAGATACCCCCTTTATGACGTGCTTGTAGGTCTTACATTTGCCTCTTACGAAATTGTATTCGCGAACTAAGGTGCACGCCATAAAGGTTTGTCCCATTCTCTTAATCTCTGCGAAATTATATTCGCGTTTCTTAAAATTTCTTGCGAGCTTCAAATCTCAATAATTTCTTTTCTTTTTCTTTTTTTCAACTTTTCAATTTCATTTTCTTCACTCAAACAGAAAAAACAACTTTACCTTTCCACTTCTAGCGATCTGCTCGTCATATTTCATCTTTCTATCACTTCATTCTTCTCATCTTCCTTATCATCTGTTCTTTTACTTAGTGTTTTCCCGCAGGTTGCTTGTCATTTCCTCCTTTTATGATTTTTATACATGTACCTTTGCTGCGTTTTATTATTTGCTTGATATCTGCGAGGGACTCGTTAGTTACTTCTTCATGCTTTTCTATTGAATCAACCATTAATTTGTCACTTCTGTGTTGTTGCTTAATTCTGTATTTCCAATTGTTGTTCTTCCCTGCTCTTTCCTCACAAGACTTGATATCTATCTCATAACATTTCTTACTTTCTCCCCAATCTCCTTTAATTACTCCAACACCATTTGGATGAGGGAATTTAATGCACTGATGAAAGGTAGATGCAACACCCAATATCCTGTGTAACCAAGGTCGACCAATAAAGGCGTTATATGGTGATTCAATATCGAAAACACAGAATAAAATCTTGGAAGTCATTCCTCTAAACGGAATTCTCATTGTGATCTCCCTTTTAGGCTTGTTAGCAGTTCCATTAAAACCATAGATTTTGTATATCGATGGTATCAAATCTTCATCTTTCCCACCCATGGTTCTGTAGGTGTGGTAGAACAGGATATCTACGGAACTACCCGTATCAATTAGGATTCTATCAATGGCCCAAGACTCTTCCATTTCGTTATTGTTTTCTTTACTTTCTTCTTCTTCTTCTGCTTGTTCTGGTTTTATTTCCAACCTTACCACCAATGGGTTATCATGCAGCTCTCCAGGATCTGGTACTTCTTGTCTTTGTAAAAGAAAGGACTTGTTTTCGCCACTCTTCTAATGGCGAGATTCTCGCTATATTCATTATTTCTTTTCCATCCATATCTCTGGCGAAGACTCTACTTAAGACATTATCGTGGAAATCTTCGATGGTTCTGAAAGAATGCACAATAGAATTACAAAATAAATTATTTGCTTTAGTTCCAACCTCTATAACAAAAGTTTCTGCTCCTTTTACAATAGTCATTCTGCGATCGTCTGGTGGTGGTGGCAATTGTTGCGATTGTTGATGCCCTTTTAGAAAATGATTTAGCTTCCCCTGATCGATCATTATTAAGATTATTCTTTTTACATTTCTGCAATTATTTATCGAATTCCCATGAAAATGATGATAAGGACAGAATTCTTGATTACGAGTGTTAAGATGTGGTTCCTTCCCCATGTTCAATGGCGAGGGTATATTTTCCATTAAAATGATAGCTTCCCAGATTTTTTCTACACTAGCATTCAAGGGTGGCATCTTAATCTCCTCCCATATGGTTCTCATGCTCCCCTGATTTCTGAAATTATTTTGCTTTTGTCCTCCATAAGTTTCTTGGGGTTGGTCAAGCCTTTGGATTTGACTATTTCCTCCACGATTGTAATAATTCTTCTCTCTTTCAAATTCTTCTTGATAACGACTTCCCATAGCCACTAGATTTTGTTTGTCATTATTCGCCACTTTCTCTGCTTGAACTTGCGAGGTGCTCGCCACATTATTAATCATTTTGGGAAGCAAACTTCCATTAGCCACTACAGAACTGGTGTTTGCAATTAGGTATGACTCCATTTCGTTTTGTTTTTCTTCCAAAGCAATGTACTCTTCTTGTAGTTCTCTTAGTTCAGTCATTGTGATGGTGTTTTTGATTCTGAAAATTTGCATGTAGAGCAAATTGGTCGCAAACATTGCATTAATGAAGGATAAAATAAGATATCTCTCATCTACTCTTCCCACCATCTCACTACACATTGTCTTCCATCTTATGGTTAGATGTTTTAGACTCTCGCCAATTGTCTGTTTTAATCCAAACACATCTTCGATACCTGGTCGTGCAGAGTTGTTGCTTATGTATGCACCCAAAAAATGTAGCTTGTAAGTGATCAAAAGAAGTAATAGTATTTTTCGGCAATCCCTCAAACCATTTTAGCGCCTCGCCAGTCAAACTGGATGCAAAGTACTTTCATAAAACAGCATCATGATTCTCCCACTGCAGCATACACCTAACATAAGCTTTAACATGTTGAATAGCACAAGTAGTCCCGTCGAAAATACTGTTTAGTGCTGGCAAGTTGCATTTTGGAGGAATTCCTCTTAGTTGTACTTCCTATGTAAAGGGAGTTCTAGCTGCTTCTTTGATTGCTTCATCAAGTTGCCTTCTTCCACCTTCTCTTCTATTATTTATCATTCCTCTCATTTCTGCTAATTCCCTCAAAATTTGCTCATTTGCAGTTGGGCTTTGTTCTATTGGCCTTTTTAACGCACTTTCTCTTCTCCTGCGATTTTCCTCTTCATTTCTATCTAAAATTCGCAGATGATTTTGTCTCCTAATTTCTTCTCCACCAACTTCTTCATTTCTCACCAATTCTCTTTGTTGTCTTTCTATCCTTCTCTGTATTCTGTCATGCTCTTCCCGAATATTGCCATTTTCACGATTTTGTGTACGTCTTCTTTCTCGATTATCATGATTGTTTTGCCTTATTGCCTATTGAAACTCTTGTTCTTCCATTTCTTCCCTCAGCCTTTCTCTCTCGCAAGCTAGGCGTGCATGTTCAGCATAATGTCTCTCTATTTCATTCTCAATAATTCTTTGATTTCTGACGTGCTCGCATCCATGTAATAGTCTTCTACCTTCTTCGTGATTTTCTTCACCATCTTGATTACCTTCATTTCTTTGATTTTCAATATTCTTCCATTTAAAGTTTCCCCATGTGAATCGTTATAATCGTTATTTACTCTCTCTTCTCCCTGGCATTGCCCTCTATTTGGATTTTGCGTTTCTTCTTGTACATTTTCTCCATCATTTCTTATGAGGGAATTTCGCCTTGGTATTTCTCTAAATGATCTTGAACTTGATCTAGTTGTACTTATTGATCTTCTTCTTTGTAACCTTAAGTTCTCCATTCTCAACTCATGATTTTGTCTTGTTAAATTTGCACGTTCCACCGCCTCTAATCTTCTTTCTTCCTGTATTCTTTGCCCTTATTCCTCTGCTGTTTCATCTTCATCTTGATGAATCGACCCTTCTTCTACCTCCTGATTTCTTCCTACTCCATTTTCTTCTCTTAATTGTCGATTTGTTTCTTCTCCCATTGAATCTGATCTCCATGTATGCACGCTTACTCTATCATAATCCACTCTTCCATTTTGTACCGATGTTGATTGGTTTGGTTGTTGAATTGAATTTTCCCTTTCATTCCTTGTTCTATTCCTCCTAGTTCTCATCCTTGAAGATTCTCCTAATACACTTGTTTCTTCACCTGCAAGTCTTTTACTTCTTCTCACTATTGTTGGTGGTTCTGATGTATTTCTTCTCCTTCTTCCAGCCATTTCTTCAATTTCTCCAAATCTTCAAATTGTAATTAGAGATTTTGGATCTTTAATTCCCCTTTGTCGGCGCCAAAATGTAGTAGCAGGATTTCCCACACTACACCCTATTAAGATCTTATAAAAATCTAAGTGAAACTAGTTGAAGATTGAAGAATTAAACGACACTTTTATTATTTAGATCTCAGAAATGTTTACAGAAAATATTCAAACTCAGAATTACAACTTTCTTTTCTGGAGTTTCTCTCTCCTCAAGATTTTCTCAACTCTAAAAAATACATCCTCCTCTCTGGACTTACTTGAACCCTTTATATAGGAAATTACATAGTGGGTGACAACTAAGTTTTCCCCTTCTTTCGGATCTATTTAATGATCTCATCGTGGTATTTGCAATGTTAATGTTCGCCAAATTTTTTAATCCTCGTGAAACAACACTCTCATAACATGTCTCTTCAATCGTCAGCTATTATGAACCTTCCCTGTGACGCTCGCCAAATGTTGCTGAAGAATCCTTACGACACTCTCGTGAACAATGTCATTTATACTTATAGGAATATTTGACCTTCTCGTGAAAGCGTTATTCTTTACCACGAGAATATCGTTGTGGCGATATTCTGGTACTACATCCATCAGAGGTGGCATGAGCTTTCATGCATAGAGACATGAGTCTCAATACTCATTCGGTTGCCGGATCCGGAGTAATTACTAAAATTGCTCAGTATTCATGAGATGTGTCGTGGTCTCAGCTGAGAGACTACACATCTACATGTACTCTGAGAGACATCCTTCTCAGTCAGAGATTTGTGGCATGAGCTTCCATGCTTTAACGAGAGACATGAGCCTCAATACTCATCCGGTTGCCGAATCTGGAGTATAATTTTACAATTCTACCCTTTGTCGAAAATCCACCATCTACAACATTGGTAAACAAGGGTTTCGAATCCGCCGCCTAAATGCATAGAAATCTTTTGATTTGATAAACTAGTTCTCTTTTCAATCTAGGAGCTATAGAGGTTCTATCCTCAAACTACCTTGAAGATGTGATAAATCACTTGTACAAATAGATGATTTAACCTAAATCCAAAAATATGTCAATTCATAGCATTACCTATCTGTTTAAGGCATAAATAATCACAAATTGAGTTGAATCAGCTACACAGTGCTTGAAAACATACAAAGAATTATTCTAACTACCATGGATGCATGACATACAAGGTGAAAGTAATTTGATGTTTTCCAGAGATTAAATCATGCTTTCAATAAAAGTTTCATGGCGAACAAAGTAAAATCAAACCAAAAGATTCTAGTTATTTAGGGGTTTCATCTCAACCCAAAGAAGAGATTAAAACATAACCAAAGAAAATACAAACCCTAAATTACTACTACGACTTGCTGCACCGACTACTCCGGGCATGTCTTCAAAATACAGACTCCTCCCTATTTATATATCAATTTTTCCCAATCTCACCAATCTCATTATACAATAATAAAGTACAAATCAGTACTAGACCATTAACTACAACTCACCATGACTGATTCAGAGAACCATTTCTTCAATTGCTTATTCTTATTTCTAGTATGGCATCGACAGAGAGGATCCATCTACTTTTTGCTTAATCAAGCCACCCTACCTATTTCTAGGTCACTGTTTGTGAAAAAATTAGATTAGAAAGAAGCATAACTGAATAGAGACTAGAAAATTGAACATAGATCTTGGTTGGAGTGTTCTTCTGGAAAGAAATTATGGGGTTATGGTGAGAGAAATCCATACACAGTGAAGGTATGGAGAGTGAATTGAAGAGATAAAGGGAGAAATGGTCGTCCAAATTGGAAGAGGGTTCTGATGAAAAAGAAATAAAGGGCCATTCTTTGTTGTACCGCTTGGACATCTAGTTCGGTGTTTAGGGATTGAAATAAGGGTCGGTGTTGGGCATGAATACAACAATGAGGTGTTCAAAGATGCAAACGGCTTGCAGATGATACACAAATGGATTTTGCAACTTCTTTGACAGTCCTTCAACACTCGCCATTACCTTCTATCAAGATACCTCATTTCCTCTTTTTGCTTGACATTAGCCACCAATTTCTGCTACTGTTCGCTTCTCTAGTCATCCAAGCTTTATTAAACTACCTAAAATTACAAAATTAAGTTTGAATAAACAAATTTACTTGAAAATAATAAAATACAAGATTTGACATAAAAATGGGAAATTAAGGCACATGAATGGGATAAATGTCAACAAAATGTTATATAATTATGCGTTATTAGGCACCGATCACATCCCCAAACCTGCATTTTTCTCGTCCACGAGTAAAACAAAACTAATGAAATCCTACCTATACCATTGTCGCTGATCTCTTGATTGCATTTAGCGAATGCAATAAGCCTTTTAAACCACTAAGTGTCCTTAGTGGACGAGTTGGAGTCTCGTGAGGGTTTGCTAAGAACGCACCCACAAAGTTCTAGGTTAAAAAAAAAAGCTCACCTTGTATGATGTGTAACACATGCATTTCAGTTTAAGCTCATAGCAAAATGGATTTGTCAATCTAGCTTTCACAGGAACAATTCTAGCACTGAAACAACTATGAACATATGATAAGAGTGTAAAGTGTATCTACACATGTATAGAGAATGATCATAAGTTAGGACTGCCAATTACCAAGAGATATTTTTTTAGCTAAAAATCAAATTCAAAGCCAAGCTAGCTGTCCGGCTTTACGATAATTTTGAATGTTCACCTAAGAGTTGGTTACCCGCATTGTACATCAATGGCATACACCCTCCCTTGCTTATTACAAGACTATTTACAACATATAACAAAACATGACTCTTATTTACATCGACTACTCTCTTATTTTGAGGAAAGAAAGAAACATTTACTCTTTTATTGAGACAAAAAATGACAGTAATAAACAATGGATACTTTATTTTTGATTTTTGTATATTACTGAATTTTCAGATTTTTTTTTCTTTTTTTTTCTGATTTTTTACATCTTTTTTTTTCTTCTGATTTTTTTTTCAACTAATGAAATACTTCAAGAGAACAAGAACAATACAATAATATAAGATAACACTGTTGACTTGTGAACAAAAATAAAAATTATATGACACTTAGCAAGAGGTAGCCCTTTTCGATGTACCCAGTCAAATCCAATGGTTTCTTTTCTTAATGTATCCTCCAACTTTTATCTTATCCAACCAAAGAACAAGCTAGTCAAGTCTCATTCAGTATTCTAAAGTGATTGACAATTTACTTGACCGATGAAACACATGCGGCCCGATGCTATACATGTATTGGTAGATCGTGCATGTGCAAGTTTCTTATCACATTTGAATTATGCTATAATCAAGTGGTGCCTCATCATCTAGATTAAGAATCCTAAGATATTATATATGCAGACATCACAAATCAAGGTAGATGATCTCAATAATTTTTTCATTTTTTTTAACATAACATAGTTCAGTTTCAATGATAGGCACAGTGACAGTTAAGGTATATTCTTCACCCCAAAACCTAAACTAAACATTGTCCTCGATGTTTGAATAGATGAACAAAATTATACTAAAACATACCAAGAGAACCATGCTGAGTAAAGGAAAAGGAAAGAGATTACCATATTTTGGCGAAAGCAAGTTTTGAACTTCATTATTCAATGCTAGAATCCAATAAGAACTCAACTGACAACATATTGGATTAGCACAATATATACAAAAGATTCAACTGAAGCATTACCTACTGGATTATATACAAGAAAACTTCACCATACATATACAACCTAAAGAGTTAAGGATCAACCCAAAAGACAGAATGTAGAGATTTTAGTAGCCTCACATAATAAAAGGACAGAAATACAAGTGAGGCTGCAAAACCGAATGGGTTACCCCCAAACATAGATTTTTCAACCGATATGATTTTGGGAAAAAAGTCTAGCAATATTAGGGGTTCATCATGCATAATATCTAGTTCAAAGTGCACTTTGTTAGGAACTGACAGACAAATAGGAGGAGATTCCAGATGTGGCATCTCACTAACAAGATATTTAGTGGACAAAAAGTCCAAGATAATTTGAGATGCACATAACTCTAACCCTAGGTTGGGAACCGTCAACAACATGGATTTAGCACACTCTACAGGAGGAATATCCAGGTCAAAAGAAAGACAAATATTTTGTGACCTAGGCAGGGAATCAAATGCATCTAAATTATATTCATGTTCATGATCAAAAGTATCACTATGCAATTTAGTTTTTTCCCAGACAGAAACAAGTATTGCAATATCATGCTCACAGTCATTGAACAACCTAACATGCCCCAAATCAGCATCAAAATCATATGGATATTGATTGGGATGAATATCAACATTAGAAGAAACATTATCAGTGAAGGTCTTTACACTAGGGTCTGGCATTTCAGAATTACAAGACTCTGAACTTTCATTTTTAGAATTAACTACCTCCTCTAACATTGTATCATCATCATCACAAACACATGAAAATTGTAGTTGCAGGAAATCCTACAACTACACCCTCAGTAAAATTTGTAAAACTTTAAGAAGTTCTTGATGAAAAAAAGACAATCTTGATTAATTCTTTCAATTGATTACCAAGAAATATGTTAATGGAGATTAGAATAGTTACAACTTTCTATATTCTCTCTCCTAAGACTTGTTCTAACACTCACTAAAAGAACCTCTCTAATTTTACATTTGAACTACTATATATAGTGAGATCTGTATAGTTATATATAGTTTGCGAAACATCGTAACCTTTGATCGTATACTTATTCTATATTCGTAAACCCTTCACACTTCTCCCATATTTCTTCTACTATCGCATTATCTTACGACACTTTTCTCTTGTATTTTCTATTATGTTCGTAACCTTATATCTTGTGATATTCTGTCCCTACATCTTGCCTCTTCTCATGTCATTTCTGCGAAGAAGATATATCATGAGAATCATTATTCTCGCAAATTTAATATAGTTACCGTCATTTGTTATGTTCGCAATATGTGTTTTCTCTTTCATTAAATCTTTGACACGTCTTTTCGTAACCGCCCTTCTCAACCGTTCACGTCTAATTGCATTGATGAATTTCTATCTTCATCAAACTCTCTTTTTTATAAATACTATCTTTAATTCCTCTTTCTATTATTTTGTCTTTTCATCTTCCTTATTACGTCTTCTTCTGCAATCTTTTCCTTCTTTCTTATATCACTATTTCTCGTCTTTTTTATTTCTTTTCATCTCTATTTTCTATCCTTCATATGATGGCTCCAAAGAAGAAAACTGTAGAACAACTTAATGCAGAGCTTGCTGATAGAGATCTCGTTCTTTCTGAGATTTATGGTCATACCAATAAAACCCATCTCTGTATGGAACTCTTTACTGATCTCTATTGGGATGATCAGATAATTTTGGTCTCACGAGGCCAAATCCTCACAGGTCTTCCTCTTTATGATGTCAATCTTCCTTTATTCTATGAGATTATTTCTCACCCAAATTTCTCACGAGCTATTTATCAATTGACGGGAGATTGTATTCGCATTCTGGTTGAGTTCGCAACCCGTGCTGCTACTGGAAAATCTTTATACCCAGTTGAACTTAGGAAACCTAATTTTAGAAATGTAGAAATTATCGCTGCAGATTATACAGTCGAGAATTTCTTCAAAAATTACACATTGATTCCTGCGAAAAGAGAAGATAAGCGTTGGGGTGTTCGTCTTCATCGCAAAACTGATGTCGCAGAAGTGGATCTTCTTATGCACGATATTTATTATGCTTCTGGAAATAATCGAACACCTCGCCATTCTCATGATGAAGATTGGTACAATTATCCTCTGGCACTATCGGGTTCTTACATCTCTGGGATAGTAGATCTTCCTGCGAATCTTCGTGATCGTAACTATCAACCTTGGGTCTTTTCTTGGCCTAATAGAGATAAAGATGTATGTATCTCCATTTTCTTATCTTCTTGTCATTTTTCCTCTTTATTAATTCTTTTGCCATATTTGTCAGGTGAATGAACTTAAGGAGAGTTACCTTAAAACTGGGAAATCCAGTACTCGTGAGGCTTTTCAATTGTTTTCAAATGAGGTAAGAAACATCCTTATATGTGTTTTAAACAATATATTGTTGCCTATGTTTCTTATCCTTATTTGAATTTGTAGGTTCTTCCTGACTTCCCTGGGACTGTTGTGAGTGAAAATAAGAATTCAACTTCTTCTGAAGCGCTAACTTCAAGACAAAAAACACTTCGCTCTGCGAAGAACACCCAGATTTCTGGTAATAAATAAGATGCTCTTCGCAAAGGAAAAAGGAAACTTGAGGATATTGTTTCTTCGAGGAAGAGGAAGAAACTCCCACCCAGTACTTACTCCAATATAATCTCCTTTAGCAAGGATGTTAACGAAGAAAAAAGTGATAAAGATGATAGATTTTTTAGGAATGATCTTAGTTCTAATTCTGATACTGAATCTGATAGGAGGAATGATGATGATGATGATGATGATGATGATGAAGAAGATGGATATTACAGCAATATGGAAACTTTTGAGTCTGCAATGACTCGATTGTCTGAATATTTTCTTAACTCTTCTCGTGGATTAGGAAAGTCTCCCACTGCGAATGCTCATAGGCATATTGCGAAGGCTTGCAAATTCCCCACTGTAATCAACAATAATTCCCTTAATGGAATTTCAAGATTTATTTCTCCTGTTTCATTGTATTCTTTGGAAAGCATGGTAAGTTTCTCTTCTATTCCTTGTTAATTTCCCCTACTTCATTGATTTCTAATCTTTTTTATTTTCTCAGGTTGGAAGGGTTAGCTGTGCAGCTGCTTCAGATTGGGAAAGACGTCACGAAATTGCTGAGAAGAAAACTTTAAGTCGTTGTAACAAGCAGCAGGTTGAGAATGCAAAACTTCTTCAGAGGATAGAGGATTTGAATATTGATAATGCAGAGTTAAAATCCCTTTGCGAAGATAATGCACAATCTGCGAGTATCGCAACTAAAAATTCTTCTCTCTTAGAGAAGAATAATCAGCTAGAGCTTGAAGTCACTTCTCTTCGTAATGATTGGAAGCAATAAGAAGGTAAATTCGCAAATCTTGATCACTTTAACTCTACAATTCATTAATCAATTCCTTAATTTATCCTCTTATTCTTTGTTCTCTTATCTCTTACTTATCCTTTTTCCTTGTAAATGCTGAAGAAAATTATACGAAGAGGATTGAAGAGCTGGAAGCTACTCTTGTTGCGCGTAATCAGATGATTTCCAATTTAAAGTCTCAACATCAAATTTCTCAAGACAATCATGGCTTAAATATCAAGCGCTTCCGATCTATGATGACTCGCAAGATTTGTGAAGATAATCAAATTCCTCTTACTAAGTATCAAACGCTTCTTTCTGAAGAAATCCCTGATGATACCCCAGATTTGGATATCTCTGATAGTGAAACTGAAGATGATGTCTCTGAAGAAGAAAGAGAAGATCATTTTGATGAAGATAAATCTCCCACAGAGTAGATTTATTCCTTCCTGTATATTTGCTTCAGTTCTTTTTGTCTTGTCTGTTTGAGTACAATATTTTCTTCTTTCATGCACTTTTAATCTACTAGCATTTTTCTTTTCGCAACTTAATTAGTACCAATGTGTTAATTTTGCGATGACGAGTTGATCTTTCTTTAATTGAATGCTTTCCTTTCTTGCATAACTTGATCATATGAAGAGAAATAATATATTTTGAAGACCTAGCTTAGTATTCCTTTTACCCTTATTATTGCTCTTCAGGTGATCAATCGTTGTTATAAGTATTAGGATATCTGCCTCAGTTCCGGTTACGAAGCTTCAGGTTGTTGCGAAGTAAAAAGAAATCTCCCCCTTGAAGAATTATAAAACACCCTTGAAGAAGTATAAGAAGCATTCAATCCTTAAATAAATATGAGAAATATTCAATCCTTGAAGAAATATGAGAAGTATTCAATCCTTGAAATTTTTTAATGAGTATGAAATACCCATCCTTGATTGCGACTAAAATATATTATTAGAAAGAATCTCCAATGATATTGACGAAATTAACTCCATTAGTTTATGTGGTCTTATCATGCCTTCCTAAGTAAAGGTCTTACTTTGCCACCTCTTTTGCGATAAAGTCGCAGGACGTTGGTGCATTCGCATGCCTCAACCCCTTGACCTTATCTTAACAATATTTTTGTGTTTGCGATAATATGACAAGTCTGAATATTCTTGTGAATATACAGTCTTATGACATTATCGTTTTGCGATGAAATCGCAGGACGTTATCACACTTTCATGTAATAACCCATTGATCTCATCTTAACTTCTTTGTATTTAAATCTGCGAGTATATATATATATATATATATATATATTTATTATTTATTTTTATTCGTAGAAATACGATTGTTGCACAAATATGACAAGCCTTTATATTCTTGCGAACAAAAAGCCTCATGACATTTGCGTCTTATAGCACATATCATCTCCCTAATGGAGGGTGCTGCCCTTTATCTTCCCCTTGGTTGCCCCTTCAAGGAAGCGTACATCGACCATACAAGGTTAGCTCTTCCCATCCGGTTTTTCCAACAACCAGCTTTTGTTCGCAACCTCTTATCCTTTTTTCCTATAGGGATTATAGTTACGAGGTTGCACCCTATGGGGTATCTTTGGGCCAAGTGCATCATTTGCCAAGACTTGCCAAGAATGGCAGATGTGCTTCAAACCCATCCGACACTCTTGACTCAACCGTGTACCTCGGCCCCTTGATCGTTTTCTGCACTTCTTGGGAAAGACATTATGCCTTAGTCGCCCAACCTAAATCATGTTACATCACAAGATTAGGTTGAGAATCCAAGGTGTCTTACCCGGATAGGTACCCCGCTTTTGGGTTATGTACCCCGTAATGTTCATGTACTCAGGTTCTGTGGTGGTGTTCAATTTCCTCTGAGCCATGCTTATAGGTACCCCCTTAAATGACGCACTTTAGGACTTTGCCTCTTGCGAAATGTTGCTTCGCGAACTAGGGTGCACGCCACAAAGGTTTGCCTGTGTAAAATTTCTTCGGCTTTCTTTCTTTTTTGAAAGCTGATCACAGTTTGCGTCTTTCTTTTATGAAAGCTTTTCGCAATAAATCATTCGTAAAAACCCATTGAAAATATTTCATGTTGCGAAATACCTCGTTTCATTTTCTTGTTTTTCAAAATACATTTTGTTATACGTTGCGAACAAATATACTGATTACCTTTTTGTTTCATTACCTTTCTTCTGCATTCTCTTTTCTTCGCAAATCATATCTCTCTTCCATCATCGTAAATTTCTTGCATGCTAAACATTGTAACTTTATTTCTTCATGCCTTAGTCCTCAGCCATTAAATTTTCGCTTCTTTTCGCAGCCTTTGCTCTTTTTCTCCAGCTTTCCTTTTCAACAATTTTTTCTTCGCAAACTTCTACTTCTGTATCGTAACATTTCTTTCCTTCTGCACAATCACCCTTGATAACTCCAATACCCTTTGGATAAGGAAATTTTATGCATTGATGAAGAGTTGAAGCTATTCCTAAAATCCCATGAAGCCAAGGTCTCCCTATCAAAGCGTTGTATGGTGATTCGATATCAACAACGCAGAATAGAATTTCAGTTCGCATTCCACTTAAGGGAATTCGCATGCTTACTTCTCCTTTAGGTTTATTAGCAGTTCCATTAAAGCCATAAATCCTATAGGTAGAAGGTATTAGATCTGCATCTTTTCCCCCCATGGTTTTGTAAGCAGGATAGAAGAGAATATTGACAGAACTTCCCGTATCAATTAAGATTCTATTAAGACCAAATGATTCTTCATCTGTATCATCTTCGATTTCTTCCATATTCAGACAAATTTCTAATCTTACTACCAATGGATTATCATGTATTTAACAACCTTCTGGAATTTATGTGGCTTCAAAAGAAATTTCACGCTTTTGCCAATCTTCAAGTCGTGAAATTTTTGAGATGTTCATTATTTCCCTTCCTTCACCATCTCTCGCATATACCCTGCTTAACACATTATCATGAAAATCTTCTATGGTTTTATACGAGTGAACAATAGAATTGCATAAAACATTCCTTGCTTTTTGCCCCACTTCTATGTGTAAGATTTCCTTTCCCTTTTCTTGTATTGTGTTCACCGTGCGAGTTATCACTGGAGCTTGTGGTAATTGTTGTGACTGTATTTGCTTGAGTAAAAAGTGGTTTAGTTTACCCTGTTTGATCATTCGCAAGATAATCCTTTTGATATTATTACAATTATTCGTAGAATGTCCATGAAAGTGATGGTACGAGCAAAATTCATGACTTCTTGGACCCATTGGTGGTTCTTTGCCCATATTCCATGGTGTTGGTATATTTTCCATCAAGATGATTGCTTTCCATATCTTTTCTACACTTGTATTCAAAGGTGGCATCTTTATTTCTTATCTTATCATTCTTTGAGCTCCCTGTCCATTGTTATAACTTTGTCTATGATTCCCTTGTCCAAAATAGTTCTGCCTTTGTCCTCCATAATTTTTCTGTTGCTGATCTAATCTTGGGATCTGGTTATTTCTTGATCCTTGCTACCCATTGCTACCATTTTTGGTTGACCATTGCCAATTTTCTTCTCTTCTGATATCTGCGAAGATGTCTGCGAGGTACCTGCCACGACATTGACTATTTTAGGAAGTAAATTTGCTCCTGTATCTTGAGTGTTGGTGTTTGTCACTGGGTATGACTCCATATTGTTTTGCTTTTCCTCTAAGGTAATGTACTCCTCTTGCAATTCTCGCAACTCTGTCATCATAATTGAATTCTTTCTTCTGAAAATTTGAACATATAATTGCTCAGTTGCGAACATCGCGTTTACGAAAGACAAAATCAGGTACCTCTCGTCTACACGCCCTGCCATATCACTGCACATAGTTTTCCATCTTCTTACCAGATGTTTCAAACTTTCGCCAATTCTTTGTTTTAAACCAAACACATCTTCAATACCAAGTCGTGAGGAATGATTCGTGATATATGCTCCTAAGAAAGTTACTTGTAGATGGTTAAAGGATGTAATAGTGTTTTTTGGAAGTCCTTCAAACCATTTTAGAGCTTCTCCTGTTAATCTTGATGCGAAATACTTGCATAATACAGCATCGTGATTCTCCCATTGTAACATGCATCTTACATATGCTTTAATGTGTTGTATAGCACATGAAATCCCGTCAAATATGCTGGTTAATGTAGGCAAATTGCACTTTGGTGGAATTCCCCCCAATTGTACTTCTCTAGAAAAGGGAGTCCTCGCAGCTTCTTCTATTTCTTCATATTATTGCCTTCTATCTCCTCCTCCTCTACTATTTATCATTCCTCTCATTTCCGCTAATTCTCGAAAGATCCGTTCATTTGCCTCAGAATTCTCATTCATTGGTCTCTTCAACGCAGCCTCTCTTCTTCTTCGTTCTTGTATTTCTTCTCTTGCGATCCTTCGCATTCTATCATATTCTTCATTAATGTTTCCATTTGCGCAATTTTGCAAATATCTTCTTTCCAGATTGTCACAATTTTTTTGTTGTAGGGCATCTTGAAATTCTTGTTCTTCCATTTCTATTTTCCTCATCCTTCTCATGTGAATATCAGGAATTTCTTCTTCTTCATTTCTCCTCCTTCTGCGATTTACCTCTCTCTGATTTACTTGAATTCCGTTTTGAATATTGGGTTCATTCCTTGTTATTTCTGTTCGTTGGTTTCCAACTCTCCTCTGAATTCTACCATACTCAAGATCTTGATTGTTGCGAGCATGTTCATGTCTTCTTACTCCATCTTCGTAATTGTTTTGATGCATTGCTTGTTGCCTCTCAATTTCTTCCGCAAGTTGCTGCTCTTCCTCTTGATTTTCTTCACCATTCTGGTTATTTTCCCTTGGAAATGGTTCTGTTCGTAAGTTTTCCACACTTTGTTCGTTGTTCGGTACTAAAATGAAACGATTCTCTCGATTTCTTTCAACCAAATTCTGTGCTTGTCCTTGCATAACACTTTTACTATTGATTGTTGGTGAATTTCGTTCTTCTCTTTCTGGTCTTCCATTTGATCTCGTAGCACTTTGAGATCCCCTTCTTTGTAACATCTCATTTTTCCTCCTCAATTCTTGATTCTGTCTTGTTAGATTCGCACGTTCTTCAACTTCAAACCTTCTTTCTTCTTGGATTCCTTGTCTCAATGCTTCTAATGCCTCCATTTCTCTTTCATGAATTATTCTTCCCATCAATCTCCCATTTTCTCTGATTTGCGGTTCTCTATATGTCTCAACTGGTGTATCAGTTCTCCAAGTGTGTACACTCACTCGATCTTGATATATTGCTCTTCTTTGTGCTCCTGTTTGTTGAGTTTGATTTCTTCGATTACTCCTTCCCTTACTTGGTTCTCCTATTATGTTTGCCTCTCCACCTGCGAGTCTTACACTTCTTCTTACTGCAGTCAATGGTTATGATATATTTATTCTTCTCGCCATTTTTCTGATGCAAAATTCTTCAATTCTCCCTGTTTCTAGCGCCAATTATGTAGTTGCAGGAAATCCTACAACTACACCCTTAGTAGAATTTGTAAAACTTTAAGAAGTTCTTGATGAAAAAATACAATCTTGATTAATTCTTTCAATTGATTACCAAGAAATATGTTAATGGAGATTAGAATAGTTACAACTTTCTCTATTCTCTCTCCTAAGACTTGTTCTAACACTCACTAAAAGAACCTCTCTAATTTTACATTTGAACTACTATATATAGTGAGATCTGTATAGTTATATATAGTTTGCGAAACATCGTAACCTTTGATCGTATACTTATTCTATATTCGTAAACCCTTCACACTTCTCCCATATTTCTTCTACTATCGCATTATCTTACGACACTTTTCTCTTGTATTTGCTACTATGTTCGTAACCTTATATCTTGTGATATTCTGTCCCTACAAAAATCCTACCCCATCAAAACTATTATTGTTCTCTGCCCATACATCTTCCACTAAAATAGGTGAATATGGATTGAAATTTTTAGCAACAGAGTAAGAAACACTATATTCAGAATTAATCTCATTGGGAAAAACAACCATTTCACATTCATAGTCCAAATGCTCATCACTTCTTTCATTTTCATTAGGTACGGTGACAAATTAGGTCACTGCGGGTTGTAAACCTTGTGGAGAGTCATCAGTACATGAAATATTCGGATTATTTATCCTTCCTAGTTCACAAGTTAGTGAGTGTAAGTTATTCTGACGGAAAGTATTGGCACAATGCATTTTAGACTTCTTAATGGCATGCAATTCAGAGAAGTTCTCACTCAAATGGCCTAAGCTATCACACAAGATAAAAAAAGAGAATTCAGTCTAGTTACATAACTTGGGTGCATCCAAATTTTCATCTGTGCACCTCTCTAGAGCTGCAACTCTGCTAATTAAGATTTCTATATTTGTATCAGAGTAAAAATAAACATCTGACTCATGGAGATCACCCATATCATGTGACACTATCATAGTTTCCCTATAGGATTCCCATTGATGGGTTTTTTCTGCAACTTCAGCTAGAAATGACCGTGCATCATCCATAGTTTTATCAATGAACTCACTATTATACAAAAACTTAACCAAGACTCGAGACTTAAAGTCTAATCCTTCATGAATAATTACGACCAATCTCCACTTCTCAAATCCATGGTGAGGACACTCAAACAACAAATCATTAAACCGTTCAAAATAATGAAAAAGTGTCTCTCCATGTAACTGGACAAAATAATTAATACTTTGACGAATGCTGATGGTTATATGATATGGAAAGAACTTTTTTAAAAATTCAGTTGTGAGTTGGTCCCAAGTGGCGATTGACTGTGGTCTCGGACTTTAAAACCATGATTTATCCCTTTCTTTTAAAAAAATGTAAAAAAACGCAACTTTAAAGAGTTCTCGGACATATTTTCAAATTGCATAATCCGACAAATTTGCTCAAATTCTATTACGTGATGATAGGTTTCAGATTCAACCCCTCGATATATTGGAAGCATTTGTATCATATTCACAATCAATTCAAATAGGCCATCAGTCTGGGAAAGACAATACATGAGGACATACTTATTCTCGCAGGATACGTGTAATCCTGAAGAGTAAGGGGTTTATTAATAACATCAGCAATTGTCTCAACCTAAAAAGATTTAACAACAAATAAAAGTGGGATTTCACCTAGGCAAACTTAATAATAATTTATGACAAGATGCAACAGAGCCTAGACAATATACCAATCCAGCGATATGAAATTTACAAGTCAATGATTCGGATCACTCACACAAGATCACACAACCACAGGGTACAAGAGAGTACTTACCTCGATGCCACAACCGAAAGGATGGACAAACAAAATGATATTCCTTTTTGTCTTTCTCTCTAGTCAAAGTGGTGGTCTTTTTAGCAGTGAACACAAAAATAACGATGGTTCCATAATGTTCACAAACACGATTTGAGGTCAGATCGACAGGATTTGATCTTAAGAAAGAGGACAAACAACAACTAACAAACATTCAAGATTCTCAAAGCCTTTGGGCTCATCATCGCTTCTCGACGATGGGGGGTCAGCGTCAAAGATGACGCTGACAATACCTCCACTACTTTTAAACTTTTAAGCGCATAATATAAATAAGACAATTATTTACGTGGTTCAGCACTAAGGCCTACGTCCACGGGGAGTTGGTTCTTCACTATATGTGAACACAAAATTACAAAGCATAGTCGAATGACTCGGAGTAGAGGGAACGAAGATATACAAGTAGAAAGTAAAACTCACCTACTCTCACAGTTGCTTCTCTCTTTCTCTCTCTCTCTTTTCCTAAAATTGGTTGACCCCCCTCCTTAAAGCGGATTGGGGTATTTACAGACAGATTACATGGGTCCTATCCCTGAGATTTTCTTATCCTTATCTCCTCGGCTTATGTGCCAATCCCGCTGATATCTTCGGCTTGTCCCGATGCCTTCCAGCGGTCATTTGTTGTTTTGAAGTCCTGTCGGTCTTCCATCAGGGCATGATCGACACGTGTAGAATGTTGAGCGTGTTTAACGCTTCCCCGTCGTTCCACCTTTCATCCATCCCAGAGAATGCGTGACACATGTCTTCATACCTATGCGTCTTTAATACGGGTGGTTGGGGGTAAGCACGCGTGAGACAGCTGTCTCTGCACTTGTCACTTCCTTGTCAGTGGTCTTTTATCTTGACCGTCCAATTTGAATTTGCTTAGGGATGGGGTAAAGTGTGTTTTTCTTTGTTATGGTGTTTCTCGGGCTATTGGTTATCAGGTAGCCCGAGTTTATGGTGTCGTTGGATCTTGTTGATAGGGGACACGCGTCCTAAGATATTTTTATGCACTTACAATTTGCCCCTTTTCTTCCTAATTTTTGATTATTTTAGCCAAAATTTTGAAGAAAACCGTTCATCTTTTTCCCGCAATAAATTCTCTTATTTCTTAGGGCACGTTTCCCACTCTTTTGCAATAACTTCTCCTTGAGATAATGGGGTAGGTTTCTCTTTCTTATGGGTAATAAATACCGGAAAATTCTAGACAAGAGAATTTTTATTTTCCTTTTCTAAAAATTCTCTTCTTCTTCTTCTTCCTGTCTTTTTCTTCTGCTTCTGTTGGAGAATTTTATGAAACCCTACAATCTTCCTTGTCTTCTTGCTCTTAACTTCTTCTGCTATTTCAGCTACCTGGTACATCTTTATTGTCGCTTTAACTCTGCTGAATCACTGTCTTTTGGGCTTCTTCATTCATCCCTGGTAAGTACTGATTTATTGTGTATGGATTTTTGCCTTCCGTAGTTATTTCTTCTCCATTATTATTTCTGGGGTTAGCCATGGGGAATATTCCCGTCATGTCAGTATATATACTTTCCCCTATTTTCCATGGCTAACTTTGAAATGATGTTTCTGATGGTTAAGGGTTTCGACTTTTGTTATGGCCTTCTGTAGGTAATTATGTCTGATGATCATCGGAGAAGTAGTCTTTTTTAGAGCGCCTTCCCCGAAGCCTTATAGATCTCCGTCATGACGGAGCCCTGATATATCTCCGCCGAGGGACTCTACGCAGCTTCCACACCACTCCCTTCGGCCTAAGAGTACATCATCTTCTCAACAGGGTGGTGAACATGTGAGGGGTGCTCGTTATACTGTTAGTCGGCCCTCGGGTAAGCCCTCCCATTAGCGTTCTGATACGTTGACCATTCAACCTCTTTGAGCGATAATTCTTAACACCTCACTTTCCTCTGGGACTGGAGCGTCACCTTCTATTTTTCTGCCTCGGAGAGACGCATACCTTTCTAGGAAGCCAACGGGGAAGAGAAAAACTGATGATATGAGTCCTCTGAAGAAGTCATTGGGTTCCCGCCTATCGTCATATGCTTCTCCTTCGGGTCGTACCGCTGTCCCCCCGAAAAATAAGAAAAAGGTGACTTTTCGGAATGTTGATTTGGAGGAGTTTAAGGTTAGGCATGGCCTTGAGTACTTCGATGTCCGCTTCTATGATCAAGGTGATGAGCTTACTTATGAGATGATTTCCAACTATAAATACGACTATCAACACCTGTTGACAACCGTTGGTGCCTTCGAAGCGGGCCTGATGCTTCCTCTTTATAAGTCTGGTGACTCCTTCTATTACGATATTTTTGCAGACCGCGAAGGCTCCACCCCTCATACATATTGTTGTTCGGTAGTTCCGCTAAGTGGGAATTATCTTCATACTCTTCGTGAGGCTTATCTCCGAAGCAAAGGTAAAACGTTGATGACCTGTTACCGTCCTAATCTTGAAGAGAGGGATTTGTATACTCCGCGAAATTTTAATGCTTCTTTCGGGGATTACGTCAATATTCGGAACCGAAAGCCTTGGAGCGTGGGTTTGCGTACGATGCCTGCCCCTCGTGGGGAGGTTTGTATTTTGAGTGAGGTGAGTGATACAAAGTTACGCTACGTCCCTGGTGCTGAAAATAATGTTGAGCCCATCCCTTTTCCTGGTAAATAAAAACTTCGACGCGATCATGATTATGAGTGGTACGCTACTTCGGTCGAGATCATTGGTCCTTGGGCTCACGGCTGGTTCCCCGGTGATCATGGGTGGCGACCATCCCCTCAGAGTAAAGTTAGTGATCATTCCCCTGCTCGTTATGGTAATTTCTGCCCATAGGAGTTGAACTTTGCCGGTATGAACTTTAATTATCGTACCGAAATCGTCGAGCTTGATGAGGTTTCCGAAGAGGAGAGTTCTGATGCTGTGAAGGTAAGATTTATGATTTTTTTTTATTTTTCGCTATGTATCTTTCTGTTTGCCCCTAGGATCTGAAATTTTATATTTGCTTGCGTCTTAGGGCTCAAAAAAGAAGAAAATTAGCCATTTGCAATCATCCACTGTGGAGGTCGTTGATTATGGGATCCCCGAAGTGAGCAGTCTTGTTGGTGAAGAGGAATTAGAGGAGTCCGAAGAAGAACACTAAGAGAAATGAGTGGAGAAGACCCCTTCTGCGAACGAATATACCGACGAAGAAGTTCGTCACAGAGAGGGAAAGGATGATACTAATGTTACTCATGGAGCCACCCCGATGTCCCCTTCGGTTGGTCATGAAGATGTTGGGCCTCCTAGTTCTTCTCCCTTGAATGTCCCTGAGGTCAATCCCGAGTTTTCTTTTGGTAAAATTCATTCCACTGGTGGTGTTACAGATATTGGTGTTCCGGCATTTCAGCTGCTATCTCCGAACGATGATTGGGAGGTGGCTGTTGAAGAAGACGTTGGAGAGGAGAATTCCAACGGTGAAGATGCTGAGCTGGGTGCTTCGAAGATGGCCAAGGGGAAGAAGGTCTCTTTGGGAGAAAAAAAACTATTATGCCCCCTATAGCGGGGGAGGAACACGGTTCCTTTGTATTTGGGGATTCTGCGGGTCATGGAGGTGCAGGCGTCGGTTCCGATGCTGCTGGAGGGAGCGATACCCCCACTTTTGTTTCCACCGTGTTGGGTGGTGAAGATGATGAGACCTTCCAATGGTTTAAGAAGAAAAGTCTCCTAAATGTTGCACATGACGCCCCCGTCTTGCCAGAGGAGAGACCTTCTGATGCCTTCACTCGTCAGCGGATGCAACTAACTTCTCGGGAAAGAGTATCTGAGCTTTGGGATCGAGATTTGACCACTGCTGCTTCGGATTTATTACCCAGGGCCCCTACTTCGATCTATGAAATGATAGCGGTGGCTGATAGTTATGAATACGGATATTCTCAGCAGCGTCTTCTAGAGGTGAAAGATATGTTCCTCCTCATTGGTTTTTTGCTAACTTACCACGTTTTTTTGGTTTCTACTAATTGTTTTTTTTTTCAGCTTTCCAATAGTGAGTATAGCAATCATTCAATGTACCGATTCTTCAAGGCAAAATCTCTTAAGTTGGAGGCTAAGCTTCGTCAGAGGGACGATGAGTTGATCAGCGCCCAGGACACCATCATGGCTAAGGACAAGGAGATTGAAAGGTTACAGAAAACCTTGAAAGAGAAGGAACGGGTTGGTGCTTCTAAGGAGGCACTTCGTCTGGAGGTTGCTAGTCTTCGTTCAGATTTAGAGTCAGAGCGTGCCAAAGCTTCGTCTTCAATAGGTTGGTTTTTTCTTTTTTATCTCCCTCCTTTGTTATTTGTTATTTTTTGCCGCGTTCTTTCTGAGTTAGCCCGCCCTATCTTCAGTGGATAATGCCAGAGAGTTGACCTGGCTTCGTAAAAAGAACACGCCAATCTTCTCGAATTAGTGAACTAGTGGTCCGAGTGATAGAGGCCGAGGAAAAATGGAATTCCCATGCTGATGAATATAATCGAATATCCGCTGAGTATAGGCAGAGGCACGAGCAGATGGTCGATGCGCAGAATAGTATGAATGCTAAGCATCATCAGTTTAACGGTGCCTTGATCTGGACCAGAGATAACCTTAACGAGGCACGCGCTTCGGTCTCCCGTTTGGAGGCTAGAGTGGCCGATTTGGAGGGGGAGATTCGTCTGGCTCAGACTCCTCACGAATATGTACATCGTCTTGTTTGTGAGAGGAATGATTCCCGGGCTGAAGCCCATGCTCTCAGTAGGGCTTTGTCCTCTTCTAGGGCCGAGGTTGCTCGTTCCTCCTAGTCAAAGAGGAATTTAGAAGTGAATTTATATAGACTTACCAAAGGGATTGAGGAGATGACTACCGAGGTTAATCGCCTTCATCATTCTGATTCCATGAAGCAGGTAGAGTTGGATGAATGTCAATTTTCCCTTACCACTCTTCAACTAGATTATAAGAAAATATTCGACGAATATGATTTTCTTGACGATGCTCGGGACGCTGTAGTAAATGAGTTAGAAGTAGCTTTGGCTAGTGTCTAAGGTATATGTTTGTTTTTTAACGAATGATCTTCTTACCCCTCGTTGTATAATTCTACTTATTTTGTTCTGGTCTCCTCTCAGAGCTTGAGAACCAGCTTCGCCGAGCAAACGAAGAGCTTGAAAAGGCTAAAGCTGCATTAGAGGCTCAGCGGAGCCAAACCAAGCACTTCAAGGAGTTATCTGAGTCTCGGGATGTGTCCGCGAAGAAGGTGACTCAAGAGGCAGAAAAGTTATCATTATTGTTGAGTCAGTCCGAGCTCAAGGCGTCGTATATCAAACATGAGGCACGTCGTCAACTTGCCGATGAGGTGAACAAGACGCTGACTTTGATCGAACAGTCTCTTCTTAAGGATCACGGTCTTTCCAAGAAATACAAGCGTCATCCCGTACCTGATCCCTTTAAGGTCCCTTCGGGTCCTTCTTCTGGCGAAATCGTTCCCTCCTCCCGTGCAGAGTTTTGTTGATGTATTTATTTGACTTGATTGTAGTTTTAATTTGATCCTTGTTGATTACTTTGCCTGTGGTTGTGATTTTTTGTTATAACGACATCGTATTCAGGCTCATAGACTTGTAATTAAATTTTTTGCTTAATGGATCATCGTTTTGCTC
Organism: Papaver bracteatum; assembly: GCA_023529315.1. Taxonomy (NCBI): domain Eukaryota; kingdom Viridiplantae; phylum Streptophyta; class Magnoliopsida; order Ranunculales; family Papaveraceae; genus Papaver; species Papaver bracteatum. The sequence continues at coordinate 426,141 of JAJJWX010002486.1, forward strand.
CTTTCCTCCTTATTTTTGCTGTGTACGGTTCTTTTTCAGTTTTGTCTGTATTATGAAACTTTTTTAGATTGATGTTCGTAAAACAAAAACAAAAGGATGATAGAAAATGATTATGCTTTTGTCGAAGGTATAACTGACGATACCTTCGATGTATGGTGCGGACCTGTCTCCCCGTTGGCTAATCCTCGGGCCAGGAGGTTACCAAACAGTGGGGGTCAATGCAGCGTTCCCGGATATGTGATGCCTTGGTGTAATTATGTACATGCATCCAGTCCGCTTAACAGCTGCCTTTATTATTTGGTTAGGTATCCCTTTCTACTGGAATCCTTCCCCAGGGTCTTGCGTTAGCAGACATTGTCCAGGGAGTCCCAAGGGATTGTATGCAAGTACTTTTCACAGTGTTACAAAAAGTTGTATTTGATTGATATGTTGAGGTATGCCACTCCTCGCCCAGAGATAAAAACATGCTTAGCGGTGACGCCGTCTTCTTCTTCTGGTATTCTTCACACAGGTGCAGAACTGTGTTGTTTCTAGGGGTAGTACATCTTGAGATACTTAGCATTCCATGGGTGTCTTAGGACCTCTCCTTGTGGTTATGCAGGTAGTATGATCCATTTCATGCGATATCATGTATGACGAATGGCCCTCCCCAATTGGGTGCTAGTTTTCCCCGTTTTCTTTCCCGCTGACATAGTGGTATAGTTCGGAGCAAATATTTCCCTTCTACAAAGTTTCTAAGCTTAAATTTCTTATTATATTCTCTTGCTAATCCGCGCTGGTAGTTTTCCGTTTTTTGTAGGGCCACTTCCCTTCTTCCTTCTAGGTCATCTAACCTTTATAGCATCATGTCAGTGGTGAGGTTTTTCTCCCATGCTTCGGTTTTGGTGGTGGGCATGATAATCTCGGTGGGGATGACTGCTTTGGTCCCATATGTGAGGAGGAACGTAGATTCCACTGTGGATTATCTCCTTGTGGTACGGTATGACCACAGCGCGTTATGTAGCTGCTCACACCATCGACTTTTATGTTCGTCCAGGGATTTCTTGAGAACTAGAGCCAACGTTTTGTTGGTAGCTTCGGCTTGGACATTTCTTTGTGGGTAAATGGGAGTGGATTTGTTCTTCCTGATTTTAAATGTATCGAATAACATCTTTATGTTCTTTCCTTGCAGTTTCCTGCCATTGTCGGAAACTATATCGCGGGTATGACAAACCTACAGATAATATTTTATAATATGAACGAGAAGACATCGGAGTCTCTGATTCTAGAAAAAGCTTTGGCCACTACCCATCTGATGAAATAGTCCGTTGCTACTATTAAGAATCATCTCTTCCCCGTTCCTTCGACTAACGGTCCTATAATATCCACTCCCCATTTGGCAAATGGCCAAGGGATATCCACAGAGTTTAACTTTGTGGAAGGGGAATGGATCTTTCTGGAAAACCTTTGACATTCTTCACATCTTCGGGACATCATGGATGCGTCTCCCATCATCTGCGGCCAGTAGTACCCTTGTGTTTTTGCTTTATCAGATAGTGATCTCATCCCGCTATGATTGCCGGCGTCTCCATAATGAATATCTTTTAAGATGTAATTACCTTCTTGCCTGGATAATAATCGTAATAGTGGTCCCAAGAAATATTTTTTGTATAAAATTCCATTACGAAGCTAGTACCTCCCTGCCTTTGCCTGTACTTTTATTACTTATTTTACATGTATTAGCAGCGTTCCTTCTTCAAGGAACTGATGTATCTCGGATCTCCAGTCTTCATCTATGCTGAAGTCTTCGTCTTCCTTTTCCCTAGTTAGGATGTCATCTGGGGCAATGTCTTCTTCGATATCATCTCATGCATCTTCGTCAGCGATATCCTCTTCTGAATTGTATTTTTGATTTATGGAGAAGGTGGGATGTGGTGCTATCGAAGGCTCGTATACTCTGGTTATCTTGATAGATTTTACGCTCTCATCTCTCAGCATGGATGAAATGTATGCCAAAGCATCTGCGTGCCTCAGATCCTTTCTGCACAAGTGTCTGAATTTTATATTGGGTATCTGAAATGCTAGGGTCTGAACCAAAGTCATGTATGCTGAAAGAGTTTCATCGCAAACGTTGTACTCTAGATCGATTTGCCGAATGACCAGCTGTGAATCACTTGTTAAGCGTACGTCGGTTATCCCCATTTCCAAGATTAAACGAAGGGCATGAACTACAGCTTCGTATTCTACGATATTATTGGTATGTCCTTCGTATTCCAGTCTTAGAGCATGCACGATCCTATCTCCGGTTGGGGAGGTGATTACGATTCATATACATGCGCCTTATTTTTTTCTTGACCCATCTACGGAGATCTCCCATCGTCTTTGGTTTGATGTCTCAAGGACATCCATCGGATCTTTACCGTTCTCTTCTGCTTCTGCGGAGTCTTTTACCTCTTCTTCGTCTTCTAGAGGTAGATCTGCTAGGAAATCCGCTAGGACTTGCGACTTCTGTGCGGTTTGCACTTCGTGAATAATGTTGAATTGGTCAATATGAGTATTCCATTTTGCTAGCCTTCCTACTTTTCCTGTGTTTTTAAGGACTGCCTCCAATGGCGCTTTGCATGGGACGCGGACGTAGTGTGTGAGGAAGTAGGTTTTTAAGTTATGTGTTTCCCAAACCAATGCCAAAATGAGCTGTTCAATATTCGTGTAATTTCTTTCCGTAGAGTTGAGGGTCTTGCTAACGTAGTATATCGGTTGCTCCACCTTCATGTTTGTTTTGACTAACACCGCGCTGCCGCGTCTTCCGTGACAGCTATGTACAGGGCTAATACCTCATCTGGATCAGGATTTTGAAGGATCGGAATCGTAGAAAGATATTCCTTGATCTTCTGGAATGCCCCCTCGCACTGGTTGGTCCATTCAAATGTGCTTCCCTTTTTAAGGATGCTGAAAAAAATGTTTGCACTTGTCTGAAGACCTAGCAATGAATCTTCCTAATGCTGCTAAGGATCCATTTAACCTTTGAACTTCTTTTAGGTTCTTCGGGGATGGCATCTCTACGATGGCCTGGATTTTTGCGGGATCGACTTCGATGCCCCTCTTCGTTACTAAGTATCCAAGGAATTTTCCTGAAGTTACACCGAAAGTGTATTTTTCTGGGTTTACCTTCATGTTATGTTCCCTCATTGCCTCAAATATGTTTCTCAAGTCTTGATGGTGATATTTTTGTAACTTGATTTTGACGAGCATGTCATCGACATAAACCTCCAATGTGATCCCGATCCATGGCTTGAAAATGGTGTCTACCATTCTCTGGTATGTTGCCCCTGCGTTTTTTAGTCCAAACGGCATCCTTGTGTAACAGTAGAGGCCGTGTGGGGTATAAAATGTTGTGTGTTGATGATCTTCCTATGTTAGGGTAACTTGGTTGTATCCCGAGTATCCGTCCAAGAATGATAATTCTTCATATCCCTCCACTGCTTCGACCAATTGGTCATTGCTTGGGAGCGGGTAACTATCCTTAGGGCAAGCCTTATTAAGATTGGTGAAATCGATGCATATCCTTACTCCTCCAGTCTTTTTTAGAACGATGACCATGTTCGAAATCCATGTTGGGTATTTTACTTCTTTGATAAATCATGCTTCTAACAGCTTGCAGAGTTCTACCTCAATTGCCCTGTGGTATTCTTGCGCTACTTTGCGCACCTTTTGCCTAACAAGAGTTATGCATGGCTTTATACGAAGCTCGTGTTGAATTACTTTCGGATCGATTCCGGGCATATCTCCCAACTTCCATGCGAAGATGTCCGCGTATTCTTTTAGCAGGTTTGTTAAAGCTGTCTTCCTTTCTTCATCCATTAGAGTCCCTATTTTGATCAATTTTGGATTACCTTCGGTTCCTATGTTAATATCTTCCGTAGGCTCTACAGGTTTAAATGTAGGCTTCGATTCCCCTAGCAGAGGAATGCCTTTAATTGCTATTTGGCGGGTTCTTCCGTCTCCTGAGCTACTGAGATTCTTGCCTTGTTGTTTAGAACTGCTTTTTTCTTGGAGGTCCCTGCTTCGTTGCTGGCAAGGCTTTTTCCTGAGATTTCTTCAAGATATTGATCTATCTTTTTGTTCTTGGAGGTCTCTCTATTCAGGATCTTTCGAGATTTCCTCTGGGCATCTTGCTCGTTGTTGAGCTGATTTTGCAAAGACTGACATTCTCGGGCGGTGACCTGGTCCCCTTTTATTTCCATTACCCCTTCGGGGTGGGAAATCTTAGGTATTGATGATAGGTGGTTGCTACTCCTTTGAGCTTGTGTACCCATCTTCGGCCTATGATTGCATTCTATGGTGATAGGGCATCCACCACGCTGAATCGCGTGTCTACCTTCATGGGTCCAGCGTCCACTTGTAGAACAATGTCGTCTAGAGGCTTCGTGGGTGACCCGTTAAACCCGTAGATGGTTTAATACGAAGACATAAGTTGCTCCTCCTTGAGATCCATTCTCTTGAAGGTGTCGTTGAATAGGACATTGACGGAGCTTCCCCCATCTATGAGAATTTTCTTTATGTTGCACCCTGCCACTGGTAGCGTTAGGAATAGAGGGTCGTTATGATCTTCCATATCTCCCTCAACGTCTGTGGCGTCGAAGGTGACGGATGCATCCATCCATTGCTCATGTTCGTCTACCTCTACGTTGTCAATCTTGTATAGCTCACAGTAATCTTTGAATTGCTTCCTTAACCTTTTTCCTATCTGAGCTGTCAACGAAGGTCCGGTAGCTCGGAGCACGAGATAGTGTTGACTGTTCGGTTTCCTTCGGGGAGTTGTACTTGCTTGATTCGTTTTGCTCTTTCTTCTTCATCGGCTTTTTGGACGTATCGTTTGAGGTCCCCAGCGTCAATCAACTTTTGAATCATCACTTTGAGATTTTTGCACTTCTCGGTTTGATGACCGTTGAAGCAATGGTATTCGCAATAATCTCTAGATTGTTTTGTATGCGGTGGTTGTTTTCCCTTGGACCATGGCCATTCCATGTTCTACCGGTCCTTGATTTCCCTTAAGATACGAGCATAACTTGTAGTACCAGAATATCGCCACAAAGATATTCTCGTGATAAGAACAACGCTTTTACGAGAAGGTCAAATATTCCTATAAGTATAAATGACATTGTTCACGAGAGTGTCGTGAGGATTCTTCAGCGACATTTGGCGAGCGTCACAGGGAAGCATCATAATAGCTGACAACTGAAGAAACATGTTATGAGAGTGTTGTTTCACGAGGAATACAAAAGTAGGCGAACATTAACATTGCAAATACCAAGATGAGATCGCTAAATATATCCGAAAGAAGGGGAAAACTTAGCTGTCACCCACTATGTAATTTCCTATATAAAGGGTTCAAGTAAGTCTAGAAAAGGAGGATGTATTTTTTAGAGTTGAGAATATTTTGAGGAGAGAGAAACTCCAGAAATAAAGTTGTACTTCTGAGTTTGAATATTTTCTGTAAACATTTCTGAGATCTAAATAATAAAGTGTCATTAATTCTTTAATCTTCAATTAGTTTTCTCCTAAATTTCTATAGAATCTTAATAGGGGTGTAGTGTGGGAAATCCTGCTACTACATTTTGGCGCCGACTAAGGGGAACAATCGAAGAAAAGATAAAAAAGAAGACAGGGATTATTCAAGATCAAGGAAACTTTAAAGAAGATTGGTGAAATATTCAGAAGAAGAATGATTAGAATTAAAGAAAATTGTAGGAAATTGAAGTATGAATTAGTGTCAAAAGAAATGATTGATAAATTTCATGAAAATATTAAGGGGAGGATACATAAATGAGATTTTGAAGGGAGTAAAATTATGACGGTAGAGAAAACGCCATTATTAAAGAATTGGGAAAAGTAGGAAATTACATTTACAGCAACAGAAGTCTTAAAAGAAAATTTAGATCATACATCTCCTCTGGTGATTACGGTATCCATGGTACCAATAAGGAAGGAAAAGTCAATAAAGTCTGTAGAAAAATGGGCTGTAAATAGAACTCTAGTTGACACGGGAAGTTCTGTGGATATAATGTTCTATCATGCTTTTAAGAAAATGGGGTATAAGGATGAAGAAATGTCCATTTCAGCATATCATATTCATGGTTTCGGAAAATCTATAACAAAACCAAGAGGTGAAATAAAGGTACGATTACCACTTGGAGAAATTGAAACACAAGTAACACTATGCGTGGTGGATATGGAATCACCATACAATATGATATTGGGAAGACCATGGATACACGCGATCAAAGCTGTAGCGTCAACCTTACATCAATGCATCAAATTCCCTATGCCTAGCGGAATTGGGGAAATTATAGGAAATACAGATCTTGCGAAGATATGCTATCAAATTGAAGTGAAAAATTGTGAAGAACGTCCTAAGCAGCGAAAAGCTCGCAGAAAAGTGATGAGAGAAACAAGAAAAGAAGAAGAATTTAAAATTTACATGATAAGAGCAAAAGAAGGAAAAGGAATACCCAATGAATTTTCGCGAGAAGGAGATGAACGTGCGAGAGTCATAAAAACACCAGCACCAGAAGCCAGTTACACTGCAGCTGAACCAACAAAAGAAGTAAATATTGGGAGTGAAGAAGAACCTAAAATACTGAAAATTGGGACTAGAATGGATATAGACGAGGAAGAAAGAACTATAAATCTTTTGCGAGAATACAAAGACATTTTCGCGTGGAGCATGGATGAAATTCCAGGGATAGATCCATCAGTAGCATGTCATAAATTAGAAATCAACAAAAATGTAAGGCCGTTCAAGCAAAGAATAAGAAAAATCGCAACAACATACCATTCTCAGATAGAAGAAGAATTACAGAAGATGCTTGATGCAGGAATAATAAGGCAAGCCAAATATCCAGAGTGGATTTCAAATATGGTGGTGGTCCCAAGAAGAATAAAGGAATAAGAATTTGCATAGATTTTACTGATTTAAATAAAGCTTGTCCTAAAGATAGTTTTCCACTACCAGATATTCCCCAAATGGTTGAGTCAGCAGCGGGAAATGCAAGAATATCTTCATTAGATGGAAACAAAGGATACAACCAAATCCCTCTCGCTGAAGAAGATCAAGAACATACCGCATTTTTTGCTCCAAGAGGGTTATATTGTTATACAAAAATGCCCTTTGGATTACGAAATGCTGGTGCAACATACCAAAGAATGGTGGAGAAGGTATTTGAAAAATGGATCCACAAAACACTGGAGGTATATGTAGATGATAAGTTAATCAAGAGCAAGGAAGTTGAGGATCATGTACAAGACTTGAAGGAGATTTTTGAACAAATGCGGCAATTTAATATCAAAGTAAATCCTGACAAGTGTACTTTTGGAGTGACTTCAGGAAAGCTTTTGGGGTATATTGTATCAAAGGAAGGAATACAAGTTGATCCAGAAAAAGTGCAAGCGATTCGCGATATACCAACACCAGCTACAGTAAAAGATGTGCAAAAATTGAATGGGCTGTTAGCCTCGTTAGGAAGATTCATCTCGCGATCCTTTGATAAATGCAAGCATTTTTTCGATATACACAAAAAGGGATCAAAATTCAGATGGACAGATGAATGTGAGAAGGCCTTTCAGGGAATAAAAGAGCATTTAATGGAAATAACCATTTTACAGAAAGCTGAACCAGGAGAAGAGTTATTAATTTATCTCGCGACAACAACATATGCGCTAAGTGCGGTATTGCTGCGAGTAGATGCTGGGATATAAAAACCAATTTATTATATTAGTAAAACATTCAATTCAGCAGAGAAAAATTATTCAAAGATTGAGAAATTAATCCTAGCGTTGGTACATGCAACTTTCAAGCTTCGCATTTATTTTCAAGCACATAAGGTCAAGGTGTTAACAAAAGTGCCAATTGAATCGGTAATGAAGAATTCAAAAAGATCAGGAAGAGTAGAAAGATGGAATGCACAAGTGGGACATTTCGATATCAAATATGAAATTCTATCTTCGCCAAAATCCAAAGTCATCGCGAATTTCTTAGCTGAATCTCCTTTGGAGAATGACGAAGCTGTGGAAGAAATGATGGATGTAGAAGAAGAACATGGAGATCCAAAAGAATTATTAACAGAACCCAATAGATGGGAGATATTAGTGGATGGATCATCTAATGGAGAAGGAAATGGGATTGGAGTTGTTTTTATTTCACCAGAAGGAGAAAAAACAGCTTTCTCATTCAGGTTAGAATTTACATCCACTAATAATGAGACAGAATATGAGGCTGTTATCCACGCTTTGAAATTTGCAATAGAAATGAAGTTGGAAAATGCTAGAATCACAAGCGATTCTCAATTGGTTATTCGTCAAATAACTGGGGAATATACAACAAATGAACTTTCTTTAAAGAAATACAAGAGACTCGTGGAAGAATTATCTGCGAGAATTCCAAAGATAAAATGGAGGCACATATCAAGGAAAGATAACCGGCTGGCGGATGATTTTGCCTTAATATCTAGCATGATGACAAACCCACTTGCGAGATGCATAAAAATTCAAACACTCTTATTACCATCAGTAAATAAAGAAGATGAAGATGTGGATGGGAATCCCATTGAAATTGACGAAGAAGGAGAGAAAGATGTGATGATTGTAGAAAATGACGAAATAGAAGATAAAAACACAGATTGGCGAGCGGAACTTCTTGCTTATTTGGCAAGAGGAGAAATTCCAAGAAATAGACTGGAGTCACACAAGTTAAGAAGCAGGGCAACTAATTATGAGTTAAGAGACGGAGTGTTATATCGCAGATCTTTTAATGGACCATCGTTAAGATGTTTGACGAGGGAGGAAGGAGAAAAGGTGTTAAAAATCTTTTGCACAAGGTGGAGATCTTTGGTAATCATAGTGGAGGTAGATCTTTGGCATATAGAACGAATATGCAATGGTATTACTGTCCTTACATGCATGAAGATGCGAAACAACATTCAAGGCGTTGTGAAGAATGTCAGCGATTTGGAAAAAAGATACATGCACCAGGAGCACCCCTATCATCCTCAACAAGTGTATGGCCTTTCGGGAAATGGGGATTAGATATTGTGGGACCATTTGTGCCTGGTTCTGGACAAAGGAGATACCTCATTGTGGCTCTGATTATTTCACAAAATGGGGAGAAGTAAAAGCAAGTACAACATATCCGTGATAAAGATATTTTCACATTCATATTCGAGAATATCATCTGCAGATTTGGAATACCAAAGACAGAGTTGATGTCTGATAATGGAAAGCAGTTTGAAGGACAGAACATAGAGTTACTACTCAATGCATTTAAGATAAAGTGTGGAAAATCTACTCCTTTATACCCACAAGCAAATGGTCAAGCTGAGGCAAATAATAAAACGATCGCAGATATTCTGAAAAAGAAATTAGAAGGATATCACAAATCATGGTGTGAGCAAGTACATAATGCAATATGGGCCTACAACACCACTAGAAGAGAGGCTACTGGAATGTCACCCTTTTGTTTAACATATGGGGTTGAAGCTGTATTACCAACAGAAGTTGCTATTCCTACAACAAAAAGAGAAGCGTGGGAAAGGAATTTAAGTGCTGGTATGATTTTACATAAACTAGACGAATTGAAAGAAAAAAGGGAGAATACTCTACAGCATATGGAAAACTACCAGCGAAGGTTAGCTCGCGAATACAACAAACGTGTCAAAAAACGAGAATTCCAACCTGGTGATTTAGTTCTGCGATAGACACCAAAATATCAGCGAGAGAATGGTGGAAAATTAGCGAAAAAATGGGACGGACCTTACTTAACTAAAGAAATAATTGGAAATGGGGCATACAAATTGATGGATCCTGAAGGAAGAGATGTTGGCCAACGACTTGATAGACCATGGAATAGACTATTTTTGAATAGGTATTATCAGTGACAAATGTTGTAAGGTAAGAGATATTGGTATACTAAATAATGAAATGGATGATGAATTTTTATTTTAAGATTACGCGAGCAATATCGCGAGAAACGCGAATGAAATTTTGCAGAGATTAAGAGAATGGGACAAACCTTTATGGCGTGCACCTTAGTTCGCGAATACAATTTCGTAAGGGGCAAATGTAAGACCTACAAGCACGTTATAAGGGGGGTATCTCTTTATATGATTCAGGGATAAGGTTATACCGCTACTGGAACCTGAGTCATACAGATGTAGGGGTTAAAGAAAACCTATCCGGGAGAGAGATCTTGGATTTCCAGCTTTATAAGGTTATACCTGGTTGGACAACTAAGAATCTCTTCCAAGAAGTGCAGAGTATGACCAAGGTGCCGAGGTACACGGTTTAGCCAAGGGTGCCCGGGACGGACGAACCTACCCTGACCATCTTTGGTAAGTCTTGGCTACAATGCACTTGTCCTGAAGAAAACCCCACTTAGGGTGCAGTCTTGTAACTATAAGCTATATAGGCATAAAGGATAAGAGGCTGCGAAAAGAACTGGTTGTTGGTAAATCTGGATGGGAGGATCTAGTCTTGTATGGCCGATGTGCCCTCCTTGAATGGGCAACCAGGGGGAAGATAAGGGCGGCACCCTCCATTAGGGAGCTGATAAGTGTCTTAAGACGGCAATGTCATGGGGCTTTAAGATCGCCAGATCATTTAGGCCTGTCATATTGTCACGTAAATTATACAGAGGCAAAAAATCCATAAAAAAAAAGTTAAGATGAGATCAAGGGGTTTTAACATGAAAATGTGAATACGTCCTACGATTTCATCGCAAGACGGCAATGTCACGAGGCTTTGTTTTCGCGATAAAGCTTAGGCTTGTCATATTGTCGCAATACAATAAAGAAATATAGATAAGGCAAGATCAATGGGTCAATACATGAAAGTGTAGAGACGTCCTGCGATTTTGTCGCAAAAAGAGAAAATTGGTGAAATAAGACCTTTAATTAGGAAGGCAAAATAAGACCAATAGAATAATCTCAAAAATTAATTCTTCTTTGTTAAGCATGCAGGAAAGATTTATTTATCGCAAGAAACAAGTTGAATTCAACAAGTCTCAAGAAAATTAATGAGGAGGCAAGCAAGGGAATAAATGTGTAGGATTTCATTAAGTTTCTTGAGAATATTATAGTTCAAAAAAGGTTATATCATTTGCGAGAAAGAAGAAGAAAAAAGAAACTAAAAATAGAACTCAAGCTTCAAGCGGTAGTCTCGCCAGACTTAGAATTATTGTCAGGATTGCTATCATCACCAACATTTCTTTCATCGCGGACATCATCATCAACATTTATTTCATCGCGAACATCATCGCCAGAGTTCTTTTTGTTACGATCTTCTCCTTCTTTTGGAGGGTTTTCTTCTTTTCCTTGATCATCTTCTTCTTCAGCGTCTTCTTCAACATCTCCTTCAGAAGGCGGATATTCTAAATCTTTATCCATAGGAAGAGGGATTTCATCATCGTCAACTTTCAAAGGTAGAACGGATACAGGAGGAAGAGAGTTGGAGATCAAAATTTCGTTCACGAGATTTTCCGCACTAAGATGAACTTGGCGAAGAAAACCTTTGTCACGATTTCTGATCTCTATATTCTTGAAATACTCAAGATAATCAAGTCTTCTTTCTGCTTTATCACGAATTTCTAAAAGGTTGAGAAGAAGAGTCTTGTTTTCTTTGCGAACACTGTCTAGCTCCTTAGTAAGATCGGTGATAGTAGAATTTAGACTTCTTTCAGATTCTGCGAACAACAAAATAATAAAAGGTTATAGAAATAAAGATATCGTGAGAAATATAACATAAATTGTAATGAGGGAAATTAACAAGTGAGGCAGTCATAATTGACTACCTTCTTTTTGTGAAGTTAAGTTTTGGATTAATGAAAAGAGGCAATTCTCCCATTGGTTCATAGCATCATCAAATTTGTCGCCGACTATTCCTTTCAGACGAGATTTCATGTTCTCTTCTTTGGTGCGTAAGTATGAATTTTCTTTTGACAATGAGGAATGGGACTCCTTTAATTGGGAATATTCATCTCGAAGCTTGCTGGCATTCAAACTAAAAGTTAGTCTACCCTTGATAAGTTTGTCTATTTCAGCGGCAGATGATTCAGTTACTTCATCAAGTTTATTTTTAAGAGAGCGGAGAGATTGCTTTTGATCATCACATATCCCTTGAAGATTGTTTACTTTCTGCGAGGAGATCGCCAAAAAGCTTGATAATTTGTATTTCTCTTGAGATAAAGTTCTATTCTTGTCTGATAAAGATTCTATCGACAAATTAGTCTTGGATAACGAATATGAGAGGCGAGTAACCTCGTTGTTTAAAAAACTGTGATTTTGCAATAATTGATTATTCTCATTTGTGAGATTTCTTATTTGATCAACTGAATACGTATAAAGATTATCTAATCTACTATACTGGTCCATCCAAGAATCTCTTTCAGTGCGAGCTTCATCAGCTATGGTTTCAGATTTAAGTTTTTCGATGAAACGATTTCAATTGGAGACTAATATATAAACCAAGAATTTAAAGGGAGGATTAAGTACGAAGAATATGGAAATAGAATAAAAAGATAAAAGAACAGAGGCAAAAATCTTTCTAGCGAGATTCTCGCGATCCAGTACAGAGTTATTGAGCTTGTGGTTTAGAGTTTCACATTCAGAAGTCTTATCTTGAAGACTTTTTCTCAAAGCAGCATTTTCATTCTCTAGAGAAGCTCGTGAAACAGAATTGTCTGAGACAAAATATTTGAGCAGAGTTTCGCAAACCCCGCTTTGGAGAGAATCAGTAGAAGAATCTCTAGCATTATTTAGAATGTTAGATAAAATCTTGAAAGCAACATCAATTCCTACGATGGTCTCATTTGATGAAGGAAGGGATGTAGAAGGTGAAATAGAAGAAGTGAGGACAAGTTGATGATTTGAGTCATTAGCAATGGTTGTATCATCAGAAGGAGGAGTTTTCGGGAAAGTAACATTTGAAGGAAGTAAAGGGCTAGAGGGAGTTTCAGTTATGATGGGTTCTGCAATTTGAATTGGTGAAGGACCAGTAGAGGCAGAGGTAGTGAAAGCGAGCTTCTCGCCATAAGAAGGAGGAAGATCAGATTGCACAGGTGTAGGTGAAGCTTTCGCAGATATTAAGGGAGGAATGACGAAATTGCTTCCAAAGGTCTTATTTAATTGGCGAGATCTTTTAGGAGGGTTAGCATTACCCTCGTCATTCTGCAAACAATAATCTAGATAAGAAACAGAGGCAACAATATTGTTATTAAGAAATAGAATGTGTTTCTTACTACCTTATTGCTCATGAACTTTCTTTCCTTTTTCCAGTTGGTTTCTTAAGATTAGATTTGGTTCTCCTGAAGAGAAGATATAATATGAGAATTATAAAGAATCAAACAAGGGAATATCGAAAAACATAAATAAAAGTTGATCTAAAAAAAAAAAAAAATTATCATGATCAAGAATATACCTTGGTGATTCCATTAAAACACTAGCAGGAGAGTACGAAGAAGAAAAGTTGCAGACAGAAAACGAAGAAGCTAAGCAAAGAAGAAAGAAAGATAGGAGAAGAAAACCAATTATGAAACTTGACTCTCCCTTTTATAGGCAAAGAGGGAAACCAGCTGAGCGAGACGTGTCAATACAAAAAGATAGGTTTGCAACACGTGTAAACCAGGGAAGCTGAATTAACAGAACCTTGTCGAGGAAAAGAAGTTCAGACATTGTTGCGATAGTTAAGAAGAATTTAAAGTTCTCATGATCTTCTCATCTTCACAGAGAAAACATGAGAAGAGGCAAGATGTCTCGTGATAAGAACGACGCTTTTACGAGAAGGTCAAATATTCCTATAAGTATAAATGACATTGTTCACGAGAGTGTCGTGAGGATTCTTCAGCGACATTTGGCGAGCGTCACAGGGAAGCATCATAATAGCTGACAACTGAAGAAATATGTTATGAGAGTGTTGTTTCACGAGGAATACAAAAGTTGGAGAAAATTAACATTGCAAATACCATGATGAGATCGCTAAATAGATCCGAAAGAAGGGGAAAACTTAGTTGTCACCCACTATGTAATTTCCTATATAAAGGGTTCAAGTAAGTCTAGAAAAGGAGGATGTATTTTTTAGAGTTGAGAATATTTTGAGGAGAGAGAAACTCCAGAAATAAAGTTGTACTTCTGAGTTTGAATATTTTCTGTAAACATTTCTGAGATCTAAATAATAAAGTGTCGTTAATTCTTTAATCTTCAATTAGTTTTCTCCTAAATTTCTATAAAATCTTAATAGGGGTGTAGTGTGGGAAATCCTGCTACTACATAACTGGTTTTTAGCTTCGTGTACACCTGATCTTCGAATTTCGGGTTTTCCTTTGAGTGGTCGTCCCGTCGTCTTCTTTTGTCATCATAAACCCGTTCGTTTGTTCTGGTATCCCTAGATCCGCTGGCTTGCTCTACCGCGTTGGTACGATGGGTTTTGTGTGTTTGAGCTCAAGGATTTTCTCGCTGGATTTCCTCTAGCCTGGCATGCTTTTCAATGATTACTCGAAGATCCCCTTCGGTGGTAGGTACGCTCCCATGGATCTCAACAAATAAAGGGCTCATCCTTTCCAGGCCCCATTTGTAATAGTTGATGATGATGGCCAGGTCAACATGTCCTATAGCCTGACAGATTTTGTGCCACCTGTCGGTATACTCTCGAATAGTTTCTTTGTATGCAACAACCAGTGAGAAGAGCTTGTCCATCCCCATATTGACGGTTTTATTGTACATGTAAGTTCTCAAAAACTTCTCAGAGAGTTCGTTGAAGGAGTTTATGGTGTTGGGTGGAAAATTATCGAACCATGATAACGCCAATCCTTTAGGCTGGAAGGGAAGTACCTGCAGAGGACGATATCGTTTTGATCCCAGCGTGCCAAGATTCGGTTATAATACCGAAGGTGGGCAGCGGCATCTCCAGATCCGTCGTAGCATTCAAATGCTGGGATGGGGCACTTTTGAGGAATGAGCGCTCCAGATATCCGAGGCGTTAATGGGGTGGTAGAGGCTTCCTTCATGACCTCTTACAATCTTGCCCCTCCTTGCCTTGTTTTCAGAAGTTGAATCTTTGCCATCATTTCTGCTCTAAGATTCTCCATGGCAAGGTTATGCCTATCTTCCACCGTTGATTTCCCTGACCCTTGATCTCGGTCGTCGAAATAGTCTGAGTCGTCAGGAATCGAGTCCACGTTTGATATTTGATCACCCCCGCCACTTCTTCTCAGCAGAGGCTCCGGGTTATGCTTTCTTGCCAATACCATCCTTCGATCACGATTAGGGGTAGGAGCTTTGGAGTTGGATTCATTTCGAAGATCTTCCACCCTTGCACTCCTAGCTATTCTATCCCTCAATTGCTGATTTTCATGTGCAAGCAAAGCCACCGCGTCAGCATATACCTTCTGGTTTATTTTTACTTCTTCAAGCTCCAAAGAGAGCTGGGCGGAAGGATTCGATCCTTGGTTAGTAGTTCCCACACGCTGCTGTCCTTCGACATCCACAGTGTGATCTTCGTCAACGACTTGTATTAGGGGTGCTAATGGATCCGTCTGCGGGTTCTGTAATCCTAACGTGTGAACAACCATGTGATCTGTTGTTAAAGGATGTTGAACTGCCATCAATGGTTGGTTGCGTTCATCAGTGGGTGGCATCCCTAGGTTGGGTTGTTGTGCGGTAGATTCTGCCATGCATTCTCTTCGTTCGTTGACTCATGGTCCCACTGCTATCTTGTGAGCATCCTCTTTTGCGGCGGCCTCCTTCAATGCTGCCGCTGCTATGGAACTAGCGTCTGGTAGTACCGTACTTCCTGACCCGTCTGGCTTCTGATCTGGTGTCTTCGCCTTCTCTCCCTTTTGCTTGCTGCATGTCATGACGGGGGAGGCCCTAGGGACTTCCTTCGATGATTCTTTGGCCTTTCCGGTATCCTTAACTTTGTCCATCTTTTAACTCAACCTTCGGGTATAAAGATCAACAAAGAAGTAGTACCCGCATGCTTTTTGTTAGTACGTTTCTCTGGTAGGAAATATGTTCTTCTCAAAGGGTTCAAATGAAGAAATGAGAAAGCGAAGATTCCCACATCGCTAAGGTGTAAATCTGATAAGAAAAAGGTTTTTCTCAAAGAGTTTAAATGAAGAAATGAAAAAAGAAGATTCCCAAATCGTTAAGATGTAGATCTGATAGGAAAAATGTTTTTCTCAAAGACTTTAAATGAAGAAATGAAAAATGAAGATTCCCACATCGTTAAGATGTAGATCTGATAGGAAAAAGGTTTTTCTCAAAGACTTTAAATGAAGAAATGAAAAACGAAGATTTCCACATCGTTAATATATAGATCTGATAGGAAAAACGTTTTTCCCAAAGATTTTCTCTAAGATAGTGCAAATTCACAGGAAAAGATAAAAAATTTACCGGGACGAGAGTCCCTGTTTCTAGCGCCAGATTGTGAAAAAAAAAATAACAATGGTTCCATAATGTTCACAAACACGATTTGAGGTCAGATCGACAGGGGTTGATCTTAAGAAAGAGGACAAACAACAGCTAACAAACATTCAAGATTCTCAGAGCCTTCGGGCTCGTCATCGCTTCTCGACGATGGGGGGTCAGCGTCAAAGATGACGCTGACAATACCTCCACTTTTTTTAAACTTTTAAGCGCATAACATAAATAAGATAATGATTTACGTGGTTCATCACTAAGGCTTACGTCCACGGGGAGTAGGTTCTTCACTATATGTGAACACAAAATTACAAAGCATAGTCGAATGACTCTTAGTAGAGGGAACGAAGCTATACATGTAGAAAGTAAAACTCACTTACTTTCACAGTTGCTTCTCTCTTTTTCTATCTCTCTCTCTTTTCCTAAAATTGGTCGACCCCCCTCCTTAAAGGGGATTGGGGTATTTATAGACAGATTACATGGGTCCCATCCCTGAGATTTTCTTATCCTTATCTCCTAGGCTTATGTTCCAATCCCGCTGATATCTTCGGCTTGTACCGATGCCTTCCAGCGGTCATTTGTTGTTTTGAAGTCATGTCGGTCTTCCTTCCTGGGCATGCTCGACACGTGTAGAATGTTGAGCGTGTTTAACGCTTCCCCATCGTTCCACCTTTCATCCAGCCCAGAGAATACGTGACACGTGTCTTCGTACCTATGCATCTTTAATATGGGTGGCTGGGGGTAAGCATCATGAGACAGCTATCTCTTCACTTGTCACTTCCTTGTTAGTGGTCTTTTATCTTGACCGTCCAATTTGAATTTGCTTAGGGATGGGGTAAAGTGTGTTTTGCTTTGTTATGGTGTTTCTCGGGTTATTGGTTATCAGGTAGCCCGAATTTATGGTGCCGTTGGATCTTGTTGATGGGGGACACGCGTCCTAAGAGATTTTTATGCACTTACACTAGCACCTGACAACACTTCCGGCAAGCAACTGGGAGTCACAATTACATTAGAGGAACAATTCTAAATTTATTTTCTTGTCCGTCCGTCCTTGTTTGGGGTGTACGTTGTGATTATCTGCCTGCACCTGCTCCTCTCCTTTCTTGGCTTTTACAGCAGCTTGAAAAGCACATGTTAAGCTCGAAAGGAATTTTCAGTACCAAAAAAAAAAATGCGAACGCAAAGCAAAGAGGTAAAAAATGAAATAGTTGAAAATTTGGGGCGATGCTCATGAAAAAAAAAAACTCTGAGGATCGGCAATAAAACCGAGTCAACCCAGTTCACAAATTGCTCCATGTTTTCCATGGATTTCTAAATCTCTGGCTGCCAAAATTGGTTTATCTCAATCCAATTTCCCTTATTCTTTCGGTGGATTGGTTTAATTGTTTAGTCTAATTTTTTCTTTGTGCGTTTTCGATTGTTTGTTAAGTTTTATTTTCCCTTTCTAGGTTTTTTTCTTCTCCCTATGGTCTAGGGCCGTCAATTTCTTTCAGATTCTCTTTTCTCTTCCTTGTTTCTCTTCAAATTCATAACGTTTTATAATACCCTTTCTTCTTAATTTCCTTTTAAGTGATTCAATTTTTAGGAGTTGATTTTTAGTTATTGTCCTGTGCCTTTTCCCTCTATTATTAAGATGAACAAGTTCCTCTTACCAAAATTGGTTACCCTCTATTGTTTTCTTCTCTGTCTCTGCAGGGAAAGCATAGTTGGAGCTTATGCTCAGTTGAGGCCATCTCCGGTCACTAGCTGCTCTCCGGGAAGGTGTTTTTTGCTACATTGTTTAGTTTCTTCTCCCTGTACGCAAAAGGAAAATCCTCGGAAGGAAAGTAACGAATCTCCCTTATTGGGTATAAACAAACCTTTAAAGATAATTACATATTATAATACTATAGAAGTAATCATTTCCTTCAGATTTAGTTCTTTCTTGGGGAATACTTATATAAAAAAAGATTGCATCAGCATTATTCACCATGTCAGGGACTATATCTCTCAAAACTTCAGATTTAAGGATCTCTCATTACAAGTGTCCATTGCTTGGAGTAGTAGTAGTGTATTTTTATAACAAAGTTAATATAATCTCTAGTCATATCAACTCAAAAATGGTGAGAATTAATTTACAAGTGGCAAATTTCATCAGTTGCTACAGTCATAAGATTGCATGCATCAAGAAAATATGTAGTTGCAATCATTTTAATTCTCTGGCACCTCCTTGCTATTGCATACAAGTGTCTTTTAGCCTCAGAATTCATGGCTATATATTCTTAAATAAGTTGATTGTTAAACTTAAAACTCCCAACAATCAGAGCCTTATTTGTCTTCTAACAAGAAAACATACAAAAACCAGCTGCATTAGCCCTCCTTTAACAGTTCATAAAAAAACCCATTAATTTCTTTATTTACTAATCCCAGTCAAAATGTCTGATGTTCCAACCAGGAAATACATTGATCAACTCACTGATATCATAGAGAATGAAGCACAATCTCTCACAAGTTCTGTTTAGAAGTATGTGGAGTTTCTTAGAGATGCTGCAGTTTACATAGAGAACAGAAGATTTCCTAGAATTTTTGCCAAAATCTTTAAGGAAATTAAGAAGGGTGAGGACCCTAGAGGTCTAAGAACTGGTGGAGTGGTTCATTATCTCAATACATCATGGTCTCCAACTGGCATAATAATCGTTCGAAAGACTGCTGACCCAAAGATATTCATCATCAGATTCTCAAATGCTGCTGATTTTGTTGCTACCATCTGTCTATATCAAATAGAGTACAAAGATATCTCCTTTCCATGAGAATGTGCAACAATGAAGCTAAAGTGGAAGAAGTGGACTTTACAGCTGAAGAATATAGGATCAAATTCTTCTTAAGAGGTGATTTGACTGAAAAAAATTGTGTGGCAAAGCAAGTGGCAGATAAAGTTGGAAAAGTTCTTACTATGGTTGGTCCTCTGAATAATCAAGGAGAGTATCATGCTCATGTGGTTGCAGATATTTCCCAAGGAAAAGCTCTTATCCATGAAGTTAAAGTTATCATTATTGATTCAAATGATAGAGAAACAATGAAGGTGAAAATTTTCTTCATGGAGATCCCTCATGGCACTTGTTTCAAATGCTGGAATGTTGATGCTTCCCATTCTGAGGAAAAATGCAAAGCTAGAAGGGGTTTATAACAAAAACTGTTCTAAAGTGTTTATTTATAATGAAGAAGAAGAACATGCAGATGTCTTAAATCAACCTTCTCAGGATAACAATGGCATGGAGGGTTTAGCAAATGATGTTGATGGAATAAGAATCTATGACAACCAAATTGATAGAGAAGATACACAAAGTAGGGGTACAAAATGAGGAGAATAGATAAAGAAATTGTGTTCAGTTTCGATAAGGAGAAGATGGAAGAAGTTGGGGTTATTGGTGACAAAGGAATAATGGAAAGTGGGTCTATAGGAAACTCTGAAGATGTCAACAATCCTAGCTTTGAAGGCAGAGTACATCCATAAATAAGAAGGTTGGAAAAAGGAAAATCTCCCATATCTGTGAACTCTGGAGACGGTCAGAAGGAAATGAAACAAAAAATAAGGCAAGAAGAAAGGTTTATACTTCTAAACCAATACTCTGAATTGAATAGAAAAGGTGATGACTCTTGGGTTATGGTAAGGAGGAAGGATGACAGTATTATGTCTGATATGACAGGAGGATCTCAAAAATATCCTGAGATCATTACATATGAAGAAGAAAATGCTCTTTGCTGGAGTATTATTGAAGAGAATGCAAATAATGTTGAAAAAGTGACTGTGGAGAATATGGAGGTGGCCAATTATGTTGCTAGCTCTAACTACAGTTTTCCTTTGGAGCAAAACTTAATTCATGAGGTAAACCCTGACAACTTTCCCTCTAAAAATTATATCTTCATACGCAAGTTCTTTATATTTACAAATCATATGTGCTCTTGTCTGAACTTGAATATTGGAAATTTGAAATCATGTTTAATCCATATGATTCTGCAGTGCCATCTTGAACACAAAATATCTAGTAGTGTTTTCTTAAAATGTCTTTAAAAAGTTCCTTTTAAAAAACAAATTACTAGCATGTTCATGTGCATATGTTTGTTTTTAAAGTGCATGATGGTTAGTTACTTGCCATTATATAAAAGAATGTTTTTCTTCTACATGGTCATGGAAGACATAGATTATGGGTATGACTTCAGGGTATTATCCTGGAATCTTCATGGTATTAGGTCTAGACTAAAACAAGATCACCTTCATCACCTTAATAAATCGCATAATTTGGATATGATTTTCCTTTCTGAAACAAAAGTCAATCTGTTAACAATATAAAAAGTTTTCAAAAGATTAAAAGTCAAAGATTGGATTATTATGCCTTCAAATGGAAGATCTGGAGGTTTTGCCATTGCTTGGAATCAGGGAGTTCATGTTAAACTTATTGTTTTTAAAAACAATATCTTTCATTTTCAAGTTTTCAAAAAAAAAATGAATGTGTTTATTGCTTTCATTTATGGTGCTTTAGATAATAAACTTAGAGATGACCAATGGGATTTTATTAAAATAATTAGTTCTGTGAATGCCCCTTGGGCTATCATAGGTGATATGAATTTCATCATGCATAAAGATGACAAAGAAGGAGGTAATAATCCCTCTACTAGTAGTTTTTCTTATGTGTTCCACTGTATCCAAAACTTAGGTCTAGTTGATCTCAATTTCACAGGCCTCCCTTTTACCTGGACAGATAAAAGAACTGGAAACCAATATATTCAGGAGAGGATTGATAGGGTCTTAGTCAACCATAAATGGTTAGAATTATTTACGAAATCCTGTAATAAACATCTTACTAGGATTGTGTCTGACCTCACCTATTCTTCTGGAGACTCTCCCAAATATTGATAAGTTGGCAAAACCCTATAGATACATGAAATGCTGGGTAGAACATAAAGATTATAAGAAGGTTTTAGAAAATTCAGTTCAGAAGAGTAAGGAAAGTAAAAGTAACCTGTTTAGGACCTTAAGGAATTTAGAGTATGACCTTAGAATATGGAACAAGAAAGATTTCGGCAACATCTTTAATAATATTTCTAACATCCTAGAGAACATAGAGGAGGAAAATAAAAAACCGTATAGTTTGGAATCAAAAATAAAAATAGAGCAGTTACAAAATGATCTAGCAAATTGGTATGAACTAGAAATTTTTTTTTGGGGCCAACATTTTAAAGAAAATTGGATAAATGAAAATGATAATAACATGAATTTTTCATCAATATGCTTCTGATAGGAATAGATATAATAGAATTCATACCCTTAGGGATAGCACCGGGCTGTGGATAGAAGGCCAACAGCAGTTAAGTCAACTCTTTACTAATCATTTTAAGAACATTGCTAGTTCTGGTGATAATGACATTGATCCCATCTTCAATAACATTTTAACCCCTATGATTGATGATAATGATAATAATAGACTTCAGGAAATTCCTAATGAGAATGAATTTAAAGATGCTTTATTTTTAATGAATGCTTGGGGGCTCCAGGACCAGACAGTTCCCCTTGGTTTTTATCAACAACATTGGGACTTACTTAAGGATGATGTAGTTAGTTGGGTCCAAAAAGTGTTTAAGGACAAGTGTTTTAATCAAAAAATCAATCACTCTTTCATCGCTCTTATTCCAAAAACTAAAATGCCAAAAAATCCGAATGATTTCAGGCCTATTAGTCTTAGTAATGCCTTGTATAAGATATTGACTAAAATAATAGCCAATAGAATTAAACCCTTGTTAGATAAAATTATTTCTCAGAACCAATCTGCTTTTATACCCAATAGACAGATAACTGATAATATAGTAGAGGCTCACGAAATCCTTCATACCATGAAAACCAGCAAGAGAAATAATGGCCACATGGCCTTAAAATTTGACCTTTCCAAAGCCTTTGATAGGCTTAAATGGAAATTTATAATGTTTGTTTTCAAAAAAAAAAATGGCTTTTCTAATTATTTATGTGACCTTGTCTATAATTGTATCTCCACTGTTTTGTCGGCTGTGCTTGTTAATGGTTCCCCGGGTGAATTTTTTTTCCCTTATAGGGGTATTAGACAGGGCGACCCTATGTCACCCTATATCTTTATCATTTGTATGGAAGCTTTCTCTAAGCTTATTTTTCATGCTGAAAGTACGGGCAAGGTAACTGGTATAAAAGTTAATAAAAATTGTCCTTATGTTTCTCATTTATTTTTTGCGGATGACTCTTTTTTGTTTACTACCGCTACTATAGTTCAGGCTAGAAATCTCTTGGATACTTTTAAGATTTTTAGTGATTCTTAAGGACATGTAGTAAATTATCAGAAGTCCGGCATTTATTTTAGTAAGAAAGTTGAAAACAAGCATTGTAAATTATTAGCTAGAATTCTTAAGGTTGGTAGAATTACGAAAAAATGACACATACTTAGGAACACCTTTGTTTTTCAATAGGTCCAAGAGTTTCAATTACCAAAATATGCTATATTGAGTCTATAACAGGTTTCAGGATTGGAAAACAAAATTCCTTTCCCAAGCAGGTAGAACCACTTTGATTTTCTCTGTTACTAGTGGTATGCCTATGTGCCAGATGATGTGTTTTCTCTTACCTAAAAAACCTTTGACAAATTGGATGCTCTTCAAAGAGATTTCTTGTGACAGAAGAACAAAAACAATAGAGGTTTGTATCTTAAGGCTTGGGATTTCATTTGTACTAGTAAATCTAATGGAGGTTTAGGCATAAAAAATCCTCATAAGTTTAATCTTGCTTTGCTTACCAGACTTTCCTGGCGATTGATTAAAAATTCTGATAAACTGTGGTGTATCATTCTTAAAATAAATGCTTCCAAAAATCTGAACCTCTTAGTTACAAGAAGAAATCGGTTAAGTCTTGGGTATGGTCTAGCATTTGTAAGGGTCTAGATATTATTCAAGAAAAACAATGTTGGATGTTAGGAAATGGTAAAAATATTGAAGTTTGGACTAATAAATGGCTCCCTCAAGAGGAAATTCCCAAACCAAAAAGTAATGATTGCATGCATCTAGTCTCTAAAGTGTCTGAGTTAATCTTATACTAATATAAAGAAAAAAGCTTTTTTTTTTTTTGGTAAGAGACCCCCTAAATTACTTAGTTGTCCATATTTCTTACATATTTATATAAATACCATTGTTTTAAAAATAAATCATATTTTTTAAAAACTTAATATCTTTCAAAATATACATCGGATTTTTTAAAAATTTATATATTTGAAAAGCTCTTTCAATTATCTACGTAATGAATACAAATAAGAATAGTAAATTTTTGTTTTAGGATTTTTTTTCATGGCTTTCAAATTTAGTATTGTTGGACGAGTAAAAATTTGTGTCCTTACTAGTTGATAATAAAGGAAAGTGGAATGTACAACTCATCCATAGTGTGTTTGATAGTGATTCCAGGAAAAAGATTAGGCTGCTTGAACCTCCCACTAAGGAGGATACCATGATGTGGATTTGTACAAAAGATGGGTCTGTCTCTGTTAAGTCTTCCTATAATTTTCTTTGTGATAGGAAACATGTCAATACCCCTGTGGAATGGAAAGGAATTTGGAAACTAAATATAATGCCTAGAGTTAAAATATTTATGTGGAAAACTTTAAGTGACTGCGTACCTGTTAGAGAGATATTGGGAAGACATACTCCCATTGATCTTCATTGCCCCTTATGCAATAGTTATGTTATAAAAGACTACTTCTTATACAATCCAAATGAGACACTACGACTAAAAAGGAAAAAAAAAAATTTATAGACAAGATTTTAGTGCAGAGAAAAAGAAAAAAAACACTAGTTCGGGAAAGATGAAATTTACTGGATGTGAATGCTACAAATTGATCAGATCAACAGATTTTTGCAATCCATCCCTCAAAAGAATATAACAAAGGGACTGGATAACAACCAGTTAATGATGATCAATACCAAATGGTCAGATACGAACACAGATTGGATAATATTTATTGATGATTCTTTCAAGGAAGATGAACTTTCAATGGGATACGCTCACATCGTTTATTCAGTAGATCACCAGACATTTATGCACATTTCAGCAGGTTCGGAGACAGCTACTTCGGCTCTTCATGCGGAAGCGAAATCTTTACAAAAAGCGGTCTTATGGCTAAGAGACAACATCTTGTCTAGCATTTCAATAGTAACTGATTGTAAAGTCTTGGCAGACAGCATCAACAAGGACAACACAAATCTCTCATGGACAGCCGAAAACACCGTTCAAGAAGCCAAGAAAATTTTAAAAGATCTTCCTCAAGCTCAGGTAAAGTTTACAAATAGAAAATACAATTCAGCAGCGGATCGAATTGTCAAGGAAGCAAGAATAAAGAGCCTTCAACATATGTCTACGAAATTGCAACAAAAAATTAAGCAATCTAGCATTATCTCTAATATTTTTGATAAAAACGAAATTGTAAATCTTTTGTACTATATTTACTAGTTAATATATTTATTTTCCCATAAAAAAGAAAAAAAAAGAATGCTACCGATTGTAAAGGTCTAAAACATGCTTAACTAAAAACGGTGAAAGAAAAATAAAAATAAAAAAACAAGTATATAGTCTACGCTAAAACAGCTCCTATCCTAAAACTAAAAGCTGGTAACAGCAAGTATGAAAGACTGACGACGACAACAAGTCAAAGACTGACAATTATACTCAACTAAAGGAAGGCTACACTGCCATTATATGAAGACTACTGCAAAGTCAAAACCTACAGATTCACACAACTTAACTATACAAAATCAAAGTAACAGGACATACAGACACCTAAAAATTTAACAAATGCAATGACTAAGAAACTTGGATATGTAAGCAATCATAAGATAAGTCAACAGCACCGAACATGTACACCTTGCACTACATATCAACAATGAGAATTCTTAAAAATCTAAGTGAAATGAAAATCAAAAAGCTACAGGATGGAAACAAACTAAAGACAAATTCAGAATCTAATCTCTAGGAGATATATAGACAAGATACTAAAAAATTCAGAAACACTAAAGAAAGCTATACTATTACTGCCAACACTAAACAGTACAAGAGCAAACTAAACCAATATATACAAGCTACAGAGAACCAAATTCCTAAACGTACTATCAACACAAAAGCTACAAATACAAAGGAATCAAAATGGAATGCAAATTCAAAAAGCTATAGGGAACGGTCTAATTATGTACAGTCCTTCATTAATAAAACAAGCAGGAAAAAAAAAAATTTATCAAATTAGATCTTTAAGAAAAATTAACACCCATCATAGATAAGAAGACCAAGGGTTAGGGGTCTTAGCAGGAGACGAAAAGAATAAGCAAATGAAAATTTGAGCCCACGCATTCACATAACAGGAATAGAAAAAGCAGAAATGAAAATTTGAGCCCACGCATTCACATAACAGGAATAGAAAAAGCAGATTATACTCGCATACTTCCTAACCACTCGAAAAAAAGATAAGAATAACTCATATCGGACCTACTTGACACTAATCAGTGGCGGAACTACTCTTAATATTTCTCTTAATTTGATTCACATTTGTACCAATATTCTATTATTTAATTATAACTCTTGTTTTGGCTCGAGAAAATCTTAAATTTGGGGAAAATTTTGAATTTTCACCTTGATTTTGAGTTTTTAGATTGATTTTCTTAAAAATAATCGTGTGT
Source organism: Papaver bracteatum (assembly GCA_023529315.1). Classification (NCBI taxonomy): domain Eukaryota; kingdom Viridiplantae; phylum Streptophyta; class Magnoliopsida; order Ranunculales; family Papaveraceae; genus Papaver; species Papaver bracteatum. Next base: position 452,294 of record JAJJWX010002486.1, read on the forward strand.
TTAAGTTTGAATTAGATTGAAGCCTTATATTTAAACTTGAATTAGATTGCTTAAGACCCAACCCACCCCACCATTCCAATTAGATTTTAAGCCACCCCTACCTATATTTTCCAGCTCCGCCACTGACACTAATCAAACTATCGTAATAAAATGAAATGATAAAACGCCTAAACCATAGAAGACTCACCATTCCAATAAGAAATGACACTAATCAAACTATCGTAATAAAATGAAATGATAAAACGGAAGACTCACTTCAATAAGAAATACTAAAATGAAATGCTAAAACGGAAGATTCGTTTCAAAAGGAAAATTGAAAATAAAAAAGAAACTGGCAAGAAGAACCATCTTGTAAACGCAATTGATATGGCCCTAAACATCAAACTGATTCTGAATCCATCTCCCATACCCCTCCATCATCCCATGATTCCCATCCGACTAAGGAAAACCCACAAATTAGATTGCTCAAAAACCATGGAGATCGCCAGAGAAATCGCCAGAGAGGAGAGAGAAAAAATAGATGTTGAAAAAAGCTGGTTTATATAGTTGTGAGTCATAAAATATCTTTGTAGTTTCATAAGTAGTTAGTAATATGATTCTTTAATCTGTTTTCTCTCTTTAATTGCTCCATTATAATGGTTTTCCCTCTATGTGCCCTTTAAAGGGGTTTTCTTAGTCAGTCGTTCTATTTCCTGCTTCTGTTTCTGCTAAATCTCGATGTTGAGTTATCTCCCTAATAGGATGATCACAATTAAAGTGTCTCTTGAAAGTTGCTCTTAAGGTGTTTGTTAAAATGTCTAAAAGATATAGTCTTTCCTGATTCTTCCTAGTTCTTGCTCGTGGTCTTAATGATCTGTTCTGTATTTTAATTGTGTTACTTAGAAATTAAATTTCTAGGAGAAACCTTGGAAATTTTCATCCCTTTTTTTGCTTAAAATGAGTTCATATGCATTCATTTAAATGATAATCTTCCCATACATTGAAAAAAATCAAAAACAAAAAAAAACACCAAAATCTGTCTGTTTGAAAGTTGTAACATCAAATCATTGTATGCCATTGGCTTCTGAAAATCTTCTTTCTTCCTTTCTCGTCCTTCCCTCTCGTTGAGGGCAGGTTTTCCTCTCTTTTGGAAATTGTCCTCCTCTTTCGCTTGAGCATTAAAACCATCCATACCATGGGCATCTCTATTTTTGTATCCTCTTCATCTGCTTCTCCTTCCTTTCTAGTATCCCATTCAACTTCCTTCGACCTTAGTTTTCTATTTCTTTCTATTAGCTCTCGGATCCATATTTCTGTATTTTTTTCCATATTTCTTTTCCTATTTTTCTAATGTCGTTGGAGTCTGGCAACTCCATCCGAGGGATAACATCTAAGCATAGACCAATATGGCTCTAACATAAAAGAACAACCTCGCTCAACTGAATCCTATCTTCCTCCCACTCACTCTCGGTCTCCCCCATCAGTGCGACAGGAGGACTTGCAGGTTTTTCTCCCCTTGATCTTTTAAATCCACTTGCAATTTATATTCATTTAAGTTTTACATGATTAATCTTTAAATTTCATAATATTTTTGTTATATTAATTGGCTTACCATGTTAACTGTAGACTTTACAAATGCTTTTAATTTAGTCGACCGAACATCCATGCTTCTTGTGGTTCGTAAGTTATGTCCATCTATTTCTCCTTGGTTTGAATACTTGTATGGACAACCTGCAAGATTGTATGTGGGAGACTATTATATCTATTCGTCTACAGGAGTGCAACAATGAGACCCTTTGGGGCCACTGTTGTTTGCTTTGGTTCTTCATCAGCTTATAGCAAAGATAAATAGACAGTGCACACTACCTCTACAGGCTTGGTACCTTGATGATGGCACTATTATTGGTGATACTGTAGAAGTGGCCAAGACACTCACGATTTTCCAGACGGAAGGGCCTGTCCCGGGGCTTATATTGAATATTAATAATACAGAAATGTTTTGGCCTTCCTGTGATGGACGAAAGGGTATAGATGGGATGTTTCCTTATGGAATATCAAGGCCGTGTGATGGGGTCAAATTATTGGGTGGTGCGGTTAGCCTTGATGATAGGTTTGTGAAGGGACTTTCCATTAAGAAAGCTGAGAAGGCAGTAGATTTAATGCAAGTTTTATCCAAGCTCCGAGATCCTCAGAGTGAATTGCTACTCCTTCGTGCATGTATGGGCATCTCCAAGTTGCTCTTTGGGCTTCGTATTGGTTGCCCAGAATACACCACAAAGGGAGTGGATATCTTTGATAAAGGTTTAATGGAGGTGGTGGAGGGTATCGTGGTTTGTGGAGGTCCTTTTTTTGGGGATCTACAGTGGAGGTTATCCACCCTACCTATTAGATATGGAGGCCTTGGCTTATACACTGCTAAAGAGATGTCGTATTATGCCTTTCTTGCATCGCGTGTGCAATCGTGGGGTTTACAAGATCACATATTAAGGGATGCTGGAGTGGAAGGCATGGATGACAATTTTCATAAGGCTTTGGAGGCATTACAAGAAACTCTTCCTGATTATGACTTTAGCAGCTTCACTAGTAAGGACACCCCCCCCCCCCCTCCTTAAACATGCCCAAGACTTCCTTCTAGCTATTCTAATTGAGGGCCTTGGATAGAAGATGTCACCCGTGGAGTACCGATCCATCCTTAAATACAAGTTAACGATCCCTTTATACCCTTCTGATTCACGCTGCCCTGTTTGCTTCACAGGATGCTTAGACACATATGGGGAACATGCTGTCCAATGTAAGGTAGATCCTGGTTTTAAGTTTAGACATAATCATGTGAGAGATATCTTATATGATGTGTTCTGGCGAGCAGGTATTTCAACAAAGAAGGAAGCGGCTGTCAACTTTTTGACAAACCCACTAGAGGGGAGATCCACACTCAGACCAGCAGACATACTTATCTTTGGATGGGATAATGGAAAACATGCATGTGTTGACCTCACGGGGGTTTCTCCGTTAGTAGGAATTGGACATGGTACCTTTACTGTCGGCCAAGCGGTCACGAGAGCTGCCTCAGGTAAGATAGCGAAGCATGTATTGATAATGGACACACCTTTATTCCCTTTGCTTTTGATACTTTTGGTTTATTGGCTCCTGAGGCGGTTGGACTCCTCAAAAGAGTTCAGAAAGTCATGCACAGTAATGTCATGACCCCCGGTTCAAGAGAGTTTATTTTCAAAAGAATAGGATTTGCAATTCAAAAAGGGCTTGCGGCGCAGCTTGTTGCTCGCTTTCCTGCAATGTAAGAATATTAAAACTATTTATTAAAAACAAATAAGAGAATATATTTCTTATTTAGGGTTGTGTCATATTATGAGTAATTTAGAGCTATTTGCTTCTTGTTCTTTCCCCAATTGCTGGTCTGATTTGCTCCTTGTTTAATTTTATTCATATCTTGAATCCTGCTTTGTTTGTTGTCTTTTGTTAGTTGTCTTTAGTCCCATTTTTATCTGGGTAGCACTTCCTCACTAGAAGCTTAAGACCCTTTAAAAAAAAATCATAATGAAAATAATAGCATGGAATGTGCAGGGGTGTGGTAATCCCTTCACACAAAATCACCTCAAACAACTTATTTCAGTTGACAAACCTGAAACATTATTTTTATCTGAAACAAAGTCCCAAAAACATGTAGTTAAACCTATTCTTAAAGATTACCCAAATATCCACATAGTGGACCCAATAGGTTTAGCAGGAGGATTATCTTTGGCTTGGGTGGATGGCTTTTCCTTTGAAATAGTACAATGGAATGTTAACATGATAAATATCTTAGTCCAAACTAACTCTGAATCAAAGAAATGGCTTCTTACTTGTTTCTATGGGAGTCCTTATCCCTTTACTAGAAATATAGCTTGGGACTTTTTATCTGAAATTTCTGAACAAGTAGATAAACAATATATGCCTTGGGTACTTTTAGGAGATCTAAACATGATTTTTAATCAGGATGATAAAAAAGGGGTCTACCCTTTAAAAATTCTGATAGTGAATATTACAAAAATATCTTAAGTAATTCAGGACTTTTAGACTTAGGATTTAAAGGCTATGAATACACTTGGAATAACCATAGGGAGGGATCAACTAATATTCAAGAAAGATCAAATACTGAATGGAACATCCAATTTCATAATGTAGAGCTTACTCACTTAGTTGCAGTAGGATCAGATCATAGCCCCATAACGCTAAAATTAGACACTAGTTTCATCAAACTAGAATATACCTTTAAATTTTATGATACTTGGAAGAAGAAAAACCTCTTGAGTTCAAACCATAAGAGACCTGCTTAGCTAATAATAATATAGCCTAAACCTGAAGTAACAAAATCTAGATCTTCGAACTTAAGGAACATAATCGCATTAAGTAAAACAAAATTAATTCCCAAACACTCTGATACTTATTAGATGGAAACTCTCAAATGATATGAATATATTAATGTGTTGTTTTACAGATAAACAAAGAGTACATATATATATATATATATATATAAGATCCATAAACGTTCTTAATCTGCTAAAGTTTCAAACTACGAAATAAATATCTTCATGCGCGCCATCTCTTCTGAAAACTGAAACTGAAGTGGGAACAAGTGAGCACATCATCCCAAAAGGGGGCTCAGTATTTATTATTATAACATTCAAGTAATCAATAACATGCATCACAGTTCTTCTAACGTAAAAACGATAAACATCTTTTCACGCAACATAGAGCAGAAGATTGCTTCAATTTATATCCCCTGATATTACGTCCATAGTGGTAATATCCGTGAAAGATCCACCTCTAGATGGATCTACAAGAAAAGAATTAAACAACCCAAACATATGTTATCCCAACCTCGTCTCACTCAATGGAGGATAAGATTCTATGAATAGCAGGAATCCAGGTATCATAGAGTATTATCGTGGAAAGCGTACACCTCATAAATCCCAATGCCACCATCTAAGTCTAGAATATAATAAGTTTTTGATTACAATGATCTGACCCCACAAAGTAGGTTCACAAAAGGCCCAATCATTATCCGTAGGCCGAAGTCTCCAAATAATGACCATTTCTAGTCATGAACCTAAAATTTCTTCCTAAGTCAAGGTCATAGTAACCTAGTCATACTGCTAAGACCAAACAGTCAAGTATGATATGCACAAAGTGACTTCCCCAAATAAATTATAATATATATAATATCTAACCTGGGTAAATCCGGACTACTAGGTAATATTCAACCGGGGTAAAGCCGGACTACTATTTTAAGACAATAAAAAGTAATAATATTTATCCTGGGTAAAGCCGGGATACTAAGTAATATTCAAACAACGTAGCATTGCCCTACTAAACTTATCCAAGAGATATGGGGAAACACAAACACTCTTCGCGTGGAAATCACACAACGCATATCAGACAACATACCCATTAAAATTACAAACAATATGCTTTCAGAAAATAAAGACTCATCATGCTCGCAGATAAAGTAAACTTAATGATTACAAGAAGGTTACAGAGTTCCCACCTGATTTGATGACAAGCCAACACCTACCTTGAATTACTCCATCTACTGGTTCATCCTTTGAATCGACCGTTGTTAATAACAAGTAACTGTTAATCATACAAACATTCAAAGAGATTAGACAAAAGGCTAACGCAAAGCTCATAACATAATCTCATACAATTTTATCTAATGGCTCTAAGCCCATTCATTGTTCTACACCTTTTCATACAAATGTTTACTAATCCAATTAGGTTGGTTCTATAGTTCACTAGGTATGTGTTATGAACATCTACAACTTTGTAGAAGGAACCAAATGTCAATTCGGACCGTAAAGGGTCCAAAACATCAAATTAAGAATACATGGCACTAAGCCCATGTCCATTAAACTCGGCCTAATACACAAGGTCCAGTCCACTCGAGTCAACTAACGGTCTCTAACTATCAAACTAATGGTCAATGATTAGTTAACAGTCAACGTCCAATGTCAGGTCAACAGTCCAGGTCAATTGTCAAGTCAATGGTCAACTGGTCAAGGTTTAATTAGATGAATCGGTCAAACAGAGTTAACTCAGTCAGACTGACTGAGTCAGCCAAGCAAACTAGTCAGATAATCTGACTGGGATAACTAACATGCCAAAATGCCTAAGCCAAAACCTCTAATGCATAAATAAGATGCAACACAAACACATGCCAAGACCAAAAGATGCATTTCTAACTCTCTTTACAAAAATACAAACTAAATCATATCTTCCTTGATCTAGACTCCCAACTTTTATTCAACGCTCAACCCAAAGCTCCACCACTGCCATAACTACTTCATACAATAATTATAACTCCATCTCTTTACAATTTTTAATAACAACAATCAAAACTTCAGAATACCAACACCAGCTACAACAACATCCTCCTCTTACTACTTTACCAGTTCCATAAACCACAGCTCCAGCACCCTATAATCAACAATTTAACACAACACAACCTAGCAGTTCTTCATCTTCATATCAGCTACAACAACATCACGAATACCCATTTCCTAGACCTCCACAACTTCCATGAACTGCAACCACTTAAACCAACCAACAATCTTATTTTATCTTCAACTGCAATGACTCATCCTCAGCCAACCATACTCATCTCAAATCTCAGTTTCATTCTTTCATTAACAAAATAACTCCATCTCCCTTATCTCAACAATATCGCCATCCAACTGTCACAACTAAATCTACAACAATACCACCAGATTATACCCAACTCCAATTGAAACTCTAGTACTTCTCACACACAATCATCTTCATTATCAGTTCCTTGTCAATCAACACGTTACACCATCAGTTCGACCCTTCATTATTCTTGCCAGTATAACACCAACAACATTACTAACTTCCATCCTTCTCTGCCATGTTCTGCACCAACAGCCAATTTAGTTTCAACACCATCTCCAAAATCCTGTGATTTACTAAACCACCACCAACAACAACAATTCATAATTCACAAACACCATGTAACTTCAACACCACCAGCATCATCACAATTATCTTCAACAGTTCCTTATAACCCAATTTCTTTCTTCAGAAACCCAAACAACTAATTCCCAAAAATAATTCAAACCCCTAATTACAAATACTAATTCACACAAACCCTTTACCTGGATCTAATTCCATAACAAACAACCCTAGTTAGACAAATCCCTAATTTTTGATTTAATTTAGGGAAGAACAAAAACCCTAATCCTTCTACGAAATCAAAATGAAACTCTTTGTTACTATATCCACTCGATTAAGAACGACCCCAAGAAATATAACACCAAAACAAACTCAATTTCATAAAGAAATCAATCAACACAGGAACCCTAAATTCAATCCTCGAATTACCTTTCTCTGTGAATTCCGGGTACAATAATCTATTCAACACCGTCATCCTCAGATATGCCTTGGTATCTACTCAACCCTCACGATCTCATAATTTAATTTCATCTCTCAAGACTTTCAGAATCGCCAGAGGCGAGAACAGAAGAAGAAAGAAAGAAGAAGAAGAATGAGAAATAAGAAGAGAGAATGAGTTTCTCTCGACACGTTTGGTGATGATAAGGCTAACGAAAATTATTAAGGCGCCCATGCTTGGATAAGGGCAGCCAAGTCGGTCTAAGGCAAAATAGTATTTTTGCCCCTCACACTAATCTGATGATATCTTCAGCATCCGGAATCCGAATGACACGTTCGAGTAGTCTAATTTAGATAACTTTTCGAGATCTATCTGATGGTACCTGTTTCGTATATAGGTCGTAATTAGATTAATTTATATTAATTAATTTTCGTCTATAATTAAACGAGTCATTAGCGGTTTAGTCATCTCTTGACTAGTATAATAGCATTGACGAGCTTGAGGGTCCTTACATTCTCCCCACCTTATATCATTTTCGTCCTTTTAAATCAAACCATACTCGTGGTCTTCAAAACTCCCCACCTTATAGAGAAATGTTATCTCTCGACTATCTGCAAGTACTGCTCGTACTTATAAACGCGCGAAAATCAACTCATTTTAAATGAGTTCAAAGTAACATGAAATGAAACACAAAATATAAATGGCTATCTACCACTAAGATCTAAAATTTGTGGCTCTATGTTCAGTACACTAATTATATTTCAATAGATTACTGGCTCTATGTACATTATAAGATGCTCTGTAATAAAGATCATATATGATATTCAGGGTCCATCAAGTATATTAGTCTCAATATTCTTCTTGTATTGGATTGCCTATGCGTTCATAATTTTAGACTAATTATTCTCTAATCTCATATAAAGTAGTTGGTTTACCCTACAATTTTTAATTCATAAACGTACACATAATCAAACAAATAAACAAATCAATCAATCAATAAATCTTTTAATTATTGCTAGATTTTAGTGATTATGATTTATCTCACAACCGAACCCAGTTCTAAACTAATCTAACAATCTATCTGGCACTGGCTATTATCTATTATTTCCCATGTAAGATCTAATGGTGAGCTCTGATACCAACTTGTGACGCCCCAAATACTAAACTTGCTTAGCTAATAATAATATAGCCTAAACCTGAAGTAACAAAATCTAGATCTTCGAACTTAAGGAACATAATCGCATTAAGTAAAACAAAACTAATTCCCAAACACTCAGATACTTATTAGATGAAAACTCTCAAATGATATGAATATATTAATGCGTTGTTTTAAAGATAAACAAAGAGTACATATATATAAAAGATCCATAAACGTTCTTAATCTGCTAAAGTTTCAAACTACGAAACGAATATCTTCATACGCGCCATCTCTTCTGAAAACTGAAACTGAAGTGGTAACAAGTGAGCACATCATCCCAAAAGGAGGCTCAGTAGTTATTATTATAACATTCAAGTAATCACTAACATGCATCACAGTTCTTCTAACGGAAAAATGATAAACATCTTTACACGCAACATAGAGCAGATGATTGCTTCAATTCATATCCCCAGATATTACGTCCATAGTGGTAATATCCGTGAAAGATCCACCTCCGGATGGATCTACAAGAAAAGAATTACACAACCTAAACATATGTTATCCCAACCTCGTCTTACTCAATGGAGGAGAAGATGCTAGGAATAACTCCAGTCTCAAATGATAGCAGGAATCCAGGTACCATTGAGTATTATCGCGGAAAGCGTACACCTCATAAATTCCAATGCCACCATCTAAGTCTAGAATATAATAAGGTTTTGATTACTATGATCTGACCCCGAACAACAGGTTCACAAAAGACCCAATCATTATTCGTAGGCCGAAGTCTCCAAATAATAACCACATCCAGTCATGAACCTAGAATTTCTTCCTAAGTCAAGGTCATAGTAACCCAGTCATACTGCTAAGACTGAACAATCAAGTATGATATGCACAGAGTGACTTCCCCAAAATAAAATGTAGTATATATAATATCTAACCGGGGTAAAGCCGGACTACTAGGTAATATTCAATCGGGGTAAAGTCGGACTACTATCTTAAGACAATAAAAAGTAATAATATTGATCTTGGGTAAAGCCGGGCTACTAAGTAATATTCAAACAACGTAGCATTGCCCTACTAAACTTAGCCAAGAGCTATCGGGAAATACAGACACTCTTTGCGGGGAAATCACACAACGCATATCACACAACATACCCATTAAAATTACAAACAATATGCTTTCAGAAATTAATGACTCATCATGCTCGCAGAAAAAGTAAACTTAATGATTACAAGAAGGTTACAGAGTTCCCACCTGATTTGATGACAAGCCAACTCCTACCTTGAATTCTATCATCTACTGGTCCATCCTTTGAATCGATCGTTGTTAATAACAAGTAACTGTTAATCATACAAGCATTCTAACAGATTAGAGAAAAGGCTCACGCAAAGCTCATAACATAATCTCATACAATTATCTAGTTATAGGCTAAGTGAACTATCTAATGGCTATACGCCTATTCATTGTTCGAAACCTTTTCATTAACTAACCTTAGCATACAAAGGTTTACTAATCCAATTAGGTTGGTTCTATAGTTCACTTGGTATGTGTTATGAACATCTACAACTTTGTAGAAGGAAACAAATGTCAATTCGGACCGTAAAGGGTCCAAAACATCAAATTAAGAATACATGGCACTAAGCCCATGTCCATTAAACTCGGCCTAATACACAAGGCCCAGTCCACTCTAGTCAACTAACGATCTCTAATAGTCAAACTAACGGTCAATGATCAGTTAACAGTCAACGTCCAAGGTCAGGTCAACATTCCAGGTCAATTGGCAAGTCAATGGTCAACTGGTCAAGGTTTAATTAGATGAATCGGTCAAACATAGTTAACTCAGTCAACTAGACTGATTCAAAATAGGATCAAAGGTTTAACTCAGTCAGACTAGCTAAGTCAGCTAAGCAAACTAGTCAGACAATTTGACTGGGATGACTAACATGCCAAATGCCTAAGCCAAAACCTCTAATGCACAAATAAGATGCAACACAAACACATGCCAAGACCAAAAGATGCATTTCTAACTCTCTTTACAAAAATACAAACTAAATCATCTTTTCCTTGATCTAGACTCCAACTTTCATTCAACACTCAACCCAAAGCTCCACCATTGCCATAACTACTTCATACAATAATTATAACTCCATATCTTTACAATTTTCAATAACAACAATCAAAACTTCAGAATACCAACACCAGCTACAACAACATCCTCATCTTAATACTTCACCAGTTCCATAAACCACAACTCTAGCACCCTATAATCAACAATTTAACAAACACAACCTAGCCATTCTTCATCTTCATATCAGCTACAACAGCATCACGAATACCCATTTCCCAGACCTCTACAACTTCCATGAACTGCAACCACTTAAACCAACCAACAATCTTGTTTTATCTTCAACTGCAATGACTAAGCCTCAGCCAACCATACTCATCTCAAATCTCAGTTTCATTCTTTCATTAAAAAAATAACTCCATCTCCCTTATCTCAACAGTATCACCATCCAACTGTCACAACCACATCTATAACAATACCACCAGATTATACCCAACTCCAATTGCAACTCTAGTGCTTCTCACACACAATCATCTTCATTATCAGTTCCTTGTCAATCAACACGTTACACCATCAGTTCGACCCTTCATTATTCTTGCCAGTATAACACCAACAACATTACTAACTTCCATCCTTCTATGCCATGTTCTGCACCAACAACCAATTTAGTTTCAACACCATCTCCGAAATCCTGTGCTTTACTAAACCACCACCAACAATAGTAATTCATAATTCACAAACACCATGTAACTTCAACACCACCAGCATCATTACAATCATCTTCAACAGTTCCTTATAACCCAATTTATTTCTTCACAGACCCAAACAACTGATTCCCAAAAAAAATTCAAAACCCTAATTACAAATACTAATTCACACAAACCCTGCACCAGGATCCAATTCTATAACAGACAACCCTAATTAGATATATCCCTAATTTCTGATTTAATTTATGGAAGAACATAAACCCTAATCCTTTTACGAAATCAAAATGAAACTCTATGTTACTATATCCACTCGATTAAGAACAAACCCAAGAAATATAACACCAAAAAAAACTCAATTTCATAAAGAAATCAATCAACACAGGAACCCTAAATTCAATCTTCGAATTACCTTTCTCTTTGAATTCCGAGTATAATCATAGATTCAACATCATCATCCTCAGATACGCCTTGATCTCTACTCAACCCTCACGATCTCATAATTTAATTTCATCTCTCAAGACTTTCAGAATCGCCAGAGGTGAGAATAAAAGAAGAAAGAAATAAGAAGAAGAAATAGAAATAAGAAGATAGAATGAGCTTCTCTCAACACGTTTGGTGATGATAAGGCTAACGAAAATTATTAAGGCGCCCACGCTTGGATAAGGGCAGCCAAGTCGGTCTAAGGCAAAATAGTATTTTTGCCCCTCACACTAATCTGATGATATCTTCAGCGTCCGGTATACGAATGACACGTTCGAGTAGTCTAATTCGGATAACTTTTTGAGATCTATCTGATGGTACCAATTTCGTATTTAGGTCGTCGTTAGATTAATTTCTATTAATTAATGTTCATCTCTAATTAAATGAAGCATTAGTGGCTTAGTCGTCTCTTGACTATGTAGTACCAGAATATCGCTACAATACTATTCCTGTGATATTAACAATATTTCTACGAGCGTCACTGAAGATTCTTCAACGACATTTCACGAGCGTTACAGAACAACTAAAACAAACTGACGATGGAAGAAGTAAAAGAAGAACCAGACTGATCCTGCAATGGTCATCATGTTTGCGATAGAGAAATATTGTAACGATCGCGATAAGATTGTAGAGTAGATCCGAATTAAGGGGAAATCTTAGCTGTCTTCCACTATATGTTTTCCTATATAAAGAGCACGATAGATCCAGAAAAAGATGATGCATTTTTGAGATCTGAGAGAATTTTGAGGAGAGAGAAACTCCAGAAAGAAAGTTGTACTTCTGAGTTTCAATGTTTCTTGTAAATATTCCTAAAAGTGAATTAATAAAAGTGTTGTTGTTCATTCATAATCATGACTTAGTTTTCATAAATTCTTGACAAGGGTGTAGTGTAGGAAATCCTGTAACTACATTTTGGCGCCCGAACATGGAATGAATTAATGAAAATAGAAGAAAAGGCGAAGAAGAAGATAAGAATTGTTCAAGATTAGGGAAATCATAAAGTAAATTGGTGAGAAAATTGAAGGAAGAATGATCAGAATCAAAAAGGATTGTAGAAAATTGAAAGGTGATGTAATAACAAAAGGAATGATTGATATATTTCATGAAAATATCAAGGGAAGGATACATAAACGGGATTTTGAAGGAAGGAAGATTATGACAGTGGAGAAGATATCATCATTGAAAGATTGGGAAAAACAAGAAATCACGTTTACAACAGCAGAAATACCAGGAGAAGATTCAAGTCATACATCTCCATTGGTGGTCACGGTAACCACTATACCGATGAGAAAGGAGAAATCAATAAAATCTGAAGAATAATGGGCTATGAATAGAACTTTATTAGACACAGGAAGTTCTGTAGACATGATATTTTATCATACCTTCAAGAAGATGGGATATAAGGATGAAGAAATGTCTCATTCAAAATATTATGTTCATGGCTTTGGAAAGTCTATAACAAAACCTAAAGGCGAGATAATGGTACGAATTCCACTAGGAGAAATTGAAACACAAATATCATTATGTGTGGTAGATGTGGAATCGCCGTACAATATGATATTGGGAAGACCGTGGATACACGCAATCAAGGCTGTGGCGTCAACATTACATCAATGTGTTAAATTTCCTATGCCTAGTGGAATTGGAGAAATTAGAGGAGATGTGAATTTCGCGAGATTATGCTACCAAATTGAAGTAAGAAATTGTGAAGAACGTCCAAAGCTGCGAAAAGCTCGCAGAAAATTGAACAGAGAAGCAAAGAAAGAAGAGGAATTTAAAATTTACATGATAAGGGCAAAAGAAGGAAAAGGGATACCAAGTGAAGTTTCGCGAGAAGGAGATGAGTTCGCGAGAGTTATGAAAATGCCAACACCAATGGGAGAACCTGAATCCATCTACACTGCTGCTGAACCAACAAAAGAAATAAATATTGGAAGTAAAGAAGAACCTAAAATGCTGAAAATTGGGACTAGAATAGAGGCAGATGAGGAAGAAAGAACTATAAATCTTTTGCGAGAATATGCAGATATCTTCGCGTGGAACATGGATGAGATGCCAGGGATAGACCCGTCAATAGCATGTCATAAATTAGAAATCAACAAAAACATAAGACCATTTAAGCAAAGAATAAGGAAGATCGCAAAAACATATCATTCTCAAATAGAAGAAGAATTACAGAAGATGCTCAACGCAGGAATTATAAGACAAGCAAAATATCCAGAATGGATTGCAAACATGGTGGTGGTCCCAAAGAAGAACAAAGGGATAAGAATTTGCATAGATTTTACGGATCTAAACAAGGCATGTCCAAAAGATAGTTTTACATTGCCAGATATTCCACAAATGGTTGAATCAGCAGCAGGAAACGCAAGAATATCATCATTGGATGGGTATAAAGGATATAATCAAATCCCTCTCGCTGAAGAAGATCAAGAACATACCGCATTTTTTGCTCCAAGAGGATTATATTGTTATACAAAGATACCATTTGGCTTACGAAATGCTGGTGCAACGTATCAAAGAATGGTGGAAAAGGTGTTTGCAAAGTGGATCCACAAAACATTAGAAGTGTATGTAGATGATATGTTGATCAAAAGCAAAGAATATGAGAATCATGTGCAAGATTTGAGAGAGATTTTCGATCAAATGCGGCAATTCAATATTAAAGTGAATCTTGATAAGTGTACCTTTGGAGTAACTTCAGGGAAATTTTTGGGGTATATTGTGTCAAAAGAGGGAATACAAGTTGATCCAAAAAATGTACAAGCAATTCGCGATATGCCAACTCCTGCGATGGTGAAAGATGTGCAAAAACTAAATGGAATCTTAGCCTCGCTAGGAAGGTTCATTTCACGATCTTCAGACAAGTGTAAACATTTTTTCGATATACTCAAGAAGGGAACAAAATTCAAGTGGACGGATGAATGCGAAAAAGCTTTTCAAGGAATAAAAGAACATTTGGCGAGTATATCTATATTACAGAAAGCTGAACCGAGAGAAGAATTATTGATTTATCTCGCAACAACACCATATGCGTTAAGTGATGTGTTATTGTGAGTAGACACAGGGGTAGAAAAACCAATTTATTATATCAGCAAAACATTTAATTCAGCAGAGAGAAATTATTCAAAGATTGAGAAACTAATTCTAGCATTGGTACACGCAACCTTTAAGCTTCGAATTTACTTCCAAGCGCATAAGATCAAAGTGTTAACGAGAGTGCCAATTGAATCGGTGATGAAAAATTCAAAAAGATCAGGCAGAGTTGAGAGATGGAATGCGCAAGTAGGGCATTTTGATATTCAATATGAAATTCTATCTTAGCCAAAATCACAAGTTATCGCAGATTTCTTAGCTGAATTTCCTTTAGAAGATGACGAAGCTGTAGAAGAGATGATGGATATAGAAGAAGAACATGGAGACCCAAAAGAGCTATTAACAGAACCTGACAGATGGGAAATATTAGTGGATGGATCGTCAAATGGAGAAGGAAATGGGATTGGAGTTGTTTTCATTTCACCAGAAGGAGAAAAAACAGCTTTTTCATTTAGATTGGAATTTGCATCCACTAATAATGAGACAGAATATGAAGCTATAATCCATGCATTGAAGTTTGCGATAGAAATAAAGTTGGAAAATGCTAGAATCACCAGTGATTCACAATTGGTTATTCTCCAGATAAAGGGAGAGTATACCACAAATGAACCATATTTGAAGAAGTACAAAAAACTTGTTGAAGAATTGTCTGCGAGAATTCCAAAAATAAAATGGAGACACATATGAAGGAAAGATAATAGGCTTGCAGATTCATATCAAGTATGATGACGAACCCACTTACAAGATGCATAAAAATTCAAACACTTTTGCAACCGGCGATAAACAAAGAAGAAGAAGAGGTAGATGTAATGATGGTAGAATCTGGCGAGGAAGAAATAGGGAATAATGCTACAGATTGGCGAGCAGATCTTTATGATTATTTGGAGAGAGGAGAAATCCCCAGAAATCGATTAGAAGCACATAAATTAAAAAGTAGAGCAACCAATTATGAACTAAGAGATGGGGTATTATATCGCAGATCATTTAATGGACCATCGCTAAGATGTTTGACGAGAGAAGAAGGACAAAAAGTGTTAAAAATGTTGCATAGTGGTGATGCTGGTAATCACAGCGGGGGTAGATCTTTGGCATATAAAACAAAGATGCAGGGTTATTATTGGCCATATATGCATGAGGATGCAAAACAACTTTCAAGGCGTTGTGAAGATTGTCAGCGATTTGGGAAGAAGATACATGCACCAGGAGCACCATTATCATCTTCGTCAAGCGTATGGCCTTTTGGAAAATGGGGATTGGATATCGTGGGACCATTTGTGCCTGGTTCTGGACAAAGAAGATATTTAATCGTTGCTACAGATTATTTCACAAAATGGGGAGAAGTTAAGGCAGTACAAAACATCCGAGATAAGGACATTTTTACGTTCATATTTGAAAATATAATTTGCAGATTTGGGATCCTAGCACAGTTGATGTTTGATAATGGAAAACAATTTGAAGGGCAGAATATCGAATTTTTTCTTAATGCATTTAAGATAAAATGTGGAAAGTCAACTCCTTTATATCCACAAGCAAATGGTCAAGTTGAGGCAACTAATAAGACAATCGCAGACATCTTGAAAAAGAAGTTAGAAGGTTATCACAAATCATGGTGTGAGCAAGTGCATAATGCAATATGGGTATATAATACAACTAGAAGAGAGGCAACTGGGATGTCACCCTTTTGTTTAACATATGGAGTTGAAGCTGTCCTACCAACAGAGGTTGCTATCCCAACAACAAAAAGAGAAGCATGGGAGAAAAATCTAAGTGCTGGCATGATTTTACATGAGTTAGATGAACTAGAAGAAAAGAGAGAAAAAACTCTACAACATATTGAAAACTATCAGCGAAGATTAGCTCGTGAGTACAACAAACGAGTAAAGAAACGTCAATTCCATCCTGGCGATCTAGTTTTGCGAGAAACACCAAAATATCAGCAAGAAAGTGGTGGAAAATTAGCGAGAAAATGGGATGGACCATACATCATTAAAGAGATAATTGGAAATGGAGCATACAAATTAATGGATCCAGAGGGAAGAGATGTTGGGAAAAGACTTGATAGACCATGGAATAGATTGTTTATGAAAAGGTATTATTAGTAGCAATTTTTGCGAGGTAAGAAATATAAATGTAAGATGAAACAATTAAAAAATTCTTCTTTCTCTATCATAATTTATGCGAGCATCATCGCAAGAATAGCGAATAAAATTTCGCAGAGATTAAAAGAATGGGACAAACCTTTATGGCGTGCACCCTAGTTCGCGAATAAAATTTCGTAAGAGGCAAATGTAAGACCTAATAGCGCGTCATATGATGGGGTATCTCTTGACATGACTCAACGATAAGGTTATACCGCTGCTGGAACCTGAGTCATGCATACGATGGGTTTAAAGAAAACCTATCCGGGAGAGAGATCTTGGATTTCCAATTATATAAGGTTATACCCTGGTTGGACGACCGAGAATCTCTTCCAAGAAGTGCAGAGTATGACCAAGGCGCCAAGGTACACGGTTGAGCCAAGGGTGCCTGGAGCGTACGAAACTCTCTTGCCATCCTTGGTAAGTCTTGGCTACAATACACTTGGCCTGAAGAAAACCCCACTTAGGGTGCAGTATTGTAACTATAAGCTATATAGGCATAAAGGACAAGAGGCTGCGAAAATAGCTGGTTGATGGAAAATCTGGATGGGAGGAGCTAGTCTTGTATGGATGATGTGCCATCCTTGAAGGGGCAACCAGGGGGAAGATAAGGGCGGCACCCTCCATTAGGGAGCTGATAAGTGTCTAAAGACGACAATGTCATGGGGCTTTATGATCGCAAGAACATTTAGGCCTGTCATATTGTCGCGTGAAGAAAATTATACAAAGGCAACAAGCCAAAAGAAAAAAGTTAAGATGAGATCAATGGGTTTTTACATGAAAGTGTAAAAACGTCCTGCGATTTCATCGCAAGACGACAATGTCATAAGGGTAAATTCTTGCGAGAGAATGTATGCTTATCATATTGTCGCAAATATTTTAAAAGAAACATGGATAAGACAAGATCAAATGGTCTTTACATGCAAATGTTAAGAAATCATGCGATTTTGTCGCAGACAGAAAAAGTTTGGCAAAATAAGACCTTTAACTAGGAAGGCAAAATATGACCAAAAGAATAATCTTACAAATTAACTATTCTACTTTAAGATTGCAGGAAACATTCAGCTATTACAGAATTATATACAAGAAGCCAAAATTATTAATATCGCAGATTCCTTCATAATCTTTCAGAACATCGCAGCTATATTTATTATATCACGGATATTTATATAAAGACATAAGATACAGAAGATCATTCACCATTTCAAGAAAGATAATAAAGGGGCAGATAAGAGTTAATGGAGAAGTGACATTTCATTATCTTCCTTGAAAAGCTTCCAAGAGGACTAAGTTAAAAGTTAATATTCCAAAAAGGTTTCAAAAATTACATTACTTGAGAAAGAAGAAGGAAAATAAAACAAAAGAAAAATTCAAGCCTCGCCAGATTTATTGTTCTTGTCAGATTCATCAACATCATCAGCATCCTTCTCACCGCGAGCTTCTTCTTCTCTGGATTCTTCATCAGCGATTACTTCTTTTGGAGGACTTTTTTCTTCTTCTTCACCACCTTCTTGATCTTCTTGAGTGGTATTTTCTTCATCATTAGTAAACTCTAACTCTTCATCCATGGGAAGAGGAATTTCATCATTGTCAACCTCTAGAGGAGGGACAGAAACAGGAGAAAGAGAACGGGGAAGCATAATATTGTTCACAAGAAATTCAGCCCTAAGATGGACTTGTCGAAGAAGAGCTCTTTCACGATTCCTAATTTCTATATTCTTAAAGTATTCAAGATAATCAAGTCTTCTTTCTTCTTTGTCGTGAGCAATAAGACAATTAGAAGTAAGAGATTTATTTTCTTTCCAAACTTTATCCAATGTAGCAGTCAGATCAGTGATGGTAGAATGAAGATTTCTTTCGGATTCTGCGAGCAACGAAATAAAAAATCAGTTAGACAAGAATCTCACAAGGAACATAATATAAGATTTTATGAGAATATCAACAAGAGAGGCAGTCAACTGACTACCTTCTTTTTGCGAGGTTAAGTTTTGGATTAAAGAAAATAAACAGTTCTCCCACTGATTCATGGCATCATCGAATTTATCGCCAACCATACCCTTCAGACGAGATTTCATGTTTTCTTCTTTGTTGCGAAGATATGAATTTTCCTTTACTAATGAAGAATGAGATTCCTTTAACTGAGAGTATTGGTCTTGAAGTTCGCTGGCTCTTAAACTAAGAGTTAATCTACCCTTGATAAGCTTATCCTTTTCGGCAGCAGATGATTTAGTTAAATCCTTGAGCTCATTCTTAAGAGAATAAAGAGATTGCTCTTGATTATTACATGTACTTTGAAGATTACTTAATTGCTGCGAGGAAATCGTCATCAAGCTTGAAAATCTATGTTTTTCTTGGGACAGGGTTTTGTTCTCATCTGATAAAGATTCCATCGCCAAATTAGCCTTAAAAAACAAATATGAGAGGCAATCAAGCTCGCCACTCAAAAAGTTCTGCCTTTGGAATAATTGATTGTTCTCATTAGTAAGATTATTTATGCGATTAATTGAATAAGTGTACAGATTGTCTAGTCTAGTATGTTGATATATCCAAGAATCTCTTTCAACGCGAACTTCTTCAGCAATAGATTCAGATTTGAATATTTCTATGAAACGAGCCCGATTTGAAACTAATATATGAATCAAGAATTTAAGAAGGAGGTCTAAGCACAGAAAGTATGTATATGAAACAGAAAAACAAAAAGAGCAGAGGCAAGAAAAATATACCTTTCAGCTCATATTTTTTTCTGCGAAGATTCTCGCAATCTAGAGAAGAGTTACGGAGCATGTGATTCAAGGTATCACACTCAGCAGTTTTAGTTTGGAAAGTTTTCCTCAGAACTTCAATCTCATTCTCTAAAACCGCTCGTGAATCATTACAACCAAAATACTTAAACAGAGTCTCGCAAGCTTCCTGTTAGAGAGGGTCAGTGGAAGACTTTCTAGCATTGTCTAAAATATTAGACAAGACTTTAAAAGCAATATCAACACCTGCGAAAGTTTCGCTTGATGAATATTTATAAGGAGAAGTAGTAGTGAGAGTAAGTTGGCGATCATTTGTGGTGGTTGAGTTATCAGGAGGAGTATGTGGAAAAACCACAGTCGAAGGCCGTAAAGGACTATAAGGAACCTCAGTTGCAGCAGCTTTAGAAGCTTGGTTTGTCAAAATGTCAGAAGGGGTAGAGGTATGAATAGCGATATTCTCGCGGATAGGAGAAGAAAGATTTGGTTGCGATGATGTAGGAGTAATCTTCACAGATGTTAACGGGGGCATAATGAGATTTTCCCCGAGTGTCTTAAAATGGCGAGACCTTTTGAGAGGTTTATCAGGATTCACGTCATTCTGCGAATAATAACCCAGATAAGAAACAGAGGCAACAATATTGTTATTAAAAAATAAAAGATGTTTCTTACTACCTTATCATTCGCAGAATTTCTCTTCTTCTTTTCTACTGGTCTCTTATGAGGATTAGGGTTGTGAGTCGTAGATTGTGTGTTAGAAATCTTTCCGCTAAAAAGAAGACATAACAAGGAAATAAGAAAGATTGGAGAATGAAAATAAAAATTGGCTTAAAATTCAAGAAACAAACCTTGAGGACTCCATTAGAATAGTAGCAGAAGAATATGAAGAAGAGGCAAAGTTGCAGACGGAAGATGAAGAAGATGAAGAAACAGAAAAGTAAAATTAATTTTGAAGATTAGTTCAACCTTTTATAGGCAAAGGGGAGTGGACCTATGGAGTAGGAACGTGTCAGTAAATGAAGGGATTCACAACACGTGTAAGAAAGGATGGATTAACGGGATCTTGTCGAGGATAAAAGGGGAAGAAGTTGCGAAGAATAATAAAGAATATTAGTTCTCATGATCTTCTCTTCTTTGTGGAAAAGACATGAGAAGAGGAAAGATGTAGTACCAGAATATCGCTACAACACTATTCCTGTGATATTAACAACATTTCTACGAGTGTCACTGACGATTCTTCAACGACATTTCACGAGCGTTACAGAACAACTAAAAGAAAATGACGATGGAAGAAGTAAAAGAAGAACCAGACTGATCCTGCGATGGTCATCATGTTTGCGATAGAGAAATATTGTAACGATCGCGATAAGATTGCAGAGTAGATCCGAATTAAGGGGAAATCTTAGCTGTCTTCCACTATATGTTTTCCTATATAAAGAGCACGATATATCCAGAAAAGGATGATGCATTTTTGAGAGATGAGAGAATTTTGAGGAGAGAGAAACTCCAGAAAGAAAGTTCTACTTCTGAGTTTCAATGTTTCTTGTAAATCTTCCTGAAAGTGAATTAATAAAAGTGTTGTTGTTCATTCATAATCATGACTTAGTTTTCATAGATTCTTGATAAGGGTGTAGTGTAGGAAATCCTGCAACTACAGACTAGTCTAATAGCGTTGACGAGCTTGAGGGTCCTTACATGGTCCCATGATAGTATGGAAAATCCAGTATCCTCTCTGATTCTCAATATCAAAACCGTTAAAACCAATTTAGATTTATGGAAAAAACATATCTTTGGACTTCCATCTAAACAAATTAATAAAATTATTTCCCAAATAGATAACTGGAATAATTCTATCTATATTTATAAGAAAGAAGACAAAATAAAGGAAAATCTAGTGTAGTTGGAAAAACTTTATGATACCCAAGAAGCAACAGGAAAACAACAATCCTGAGACAACTTGGTCCAATTAGGGGAGACCAACAATACATCCGTCCCTTGCTGCTCAAAATTGGAAATTTTTGCGTGCTGCGTGTGCTACTCTTGACAAGGTTTAAAATTTCAGTTGTGAATAGTTGTTGTTTGTGCAAGGTGGAAGAAGAGTCTCTCAAGCATATCTTATGGTCTTGTAGTTTTGATATGAAAGCTTGGAGTTAGATTGAGGGTGTGTTTGGCATCAAAATGCATCATAATTTGACAACACCGTACAATGCAGCCAAAGGTATGAGTAGAATGGTTAATGACTTATGGTTATTTTCTATTTTGGTTATCTGTTCTGAATTGTGGATGATGAGAAATAACTTTATTTATAATAACAAACAAGTCAGCTAGATTTTCTTTCAAAAGAGAGTTTTTAACCAAGTTCATGATTATTCAAGAAGATTGAAGGGTTCTATGCACAATAATGTAAAGGAGTTGAATATTCTGAATTTTTTCAGAGTTATTCATAGGAAAATTAAACAGATTGAATCGGTGGAGTGTTTTTGGGAGCCCCTAGAAGTGGATGAATTGATGCTTTGCTGTGATGGTTCCTCTAGGGGTAATCCGGGTGTGGCAGGTGGTGGTGTGGTGGTGAGAGATACTTTTTCTAATGTTCTTGGCACTATGAGCATAGGCTTGGGGACAACAACAAACTATCTTGTTGAAGTTTATGTGGTTATTGTTGGGCTGGAATGGGATTTGAAATTTAATATGCAGCATGTTTGTATTCGTACTGATAGTATGGCAGCAATGCAAACTTTATCATTTGGTATTTCTAATGTTCCTTGGTTTATTAGATCAAGATGGGTGGCTGTTAAGCAGAATTATACAAGAATTAGGTTTTTGCATTCTTTTAGAGAAACCAATTTTTCAGCAGACGCTATGGCTAAGAGAGGTTTCTTATTACAAGAGGAGGAGGTAATGAACTATGATGGAAGACCAGTTTTTTCTTCATTTGATTGAATTACCTAATGTATCTTATTTTCGTTTTAAATAGTTTGTAAGATTTTGGGGTTTTCTGCCTCTTTCTTATAAACTAGTTGTATTCTTCCGATATTTATTAATACATTTTGGACTTACCAAAAAAAAATTAAAAAAAAATTGGTCCAATTATGGGAAAAGAATACAAAAATTTTCCATACAAAAACCTTAAAAAGAAGGAAATGGAATAACATAGAATTTTTAACAATGAATAACAATGAAGTTACCTTCAAGAGAACTGAAATCCAGAAAAATCTCTATGATTTTTTTCTTGATCTTTTCTCAGCCCCTTCTGAAACTTATTCCCATAATTCTTTCTTTTTTCAAAACATACAGCCTAGTATATCCTTCGAAGAAAATGACATTCTAAGTTCTATCCCTTCTGTTGAGGAAATTTGGACAGTTATCAAGAATATAAAACCTAATAAGTCTCCAGGACCAGATGGTTTTCCTGCTAGTTTCTTTAAATTGAATTGGGAAACAGTAAGGGATCAAGTTACAACTGCAATTCAATTGTTTTTCAAAACTGGTGAACTTCATCCAGAATTTAATAAAACCTTTCTCTTTCTTATTCCTAAATGTAGACACCCTAAAGATCCTAGTAATTTTAGACCAATAAGGCTTTGTAATACCATTTATAAGATAATAGCTAAAATTCTAGCCAATAGAATGAAACCCTTCCTAAATTCCTTTATATCTCCTTGCCAGGCTGCCTTTCTTTCTAAAAGACAAATATCTGACAATATAGTAATAGCCCAAGAACTTATTCACTCTTTCAAGAAGAAGAAAGTGAAAAATGATGGATTAGGAATAAAGATAGATATGTCCAAGGCTTTCGATAGAGTCAACTGGGATTTTTTACTTTCAGCCATGAAGGCTTTTGGCTTTGACAACAAATTTTGTAACCTAATTCATCAATGTATTTCTACCTCCTCAATAGCATTCTTACTTAATGGTAGTGTTGATGGTGGATTTATATTTAAATGGTAAATTTGTAAAAAGCCAATTTTTGTAAGCTGACATCCTGCAAAGGATAAAGCCTTCAGGTTGTGAATACTTCTCGCCATATTAATTCATTGGAGCATGTGCAACCATCCCTGAGAATTAAACATACCTACCCAGAACGGAGCATGTGGCAACCATCCCGACGGAGCATGTGGCAACCATCCCGGTTTTCTGTAGGTATACAACATTACTATTAATGCTTTAATTAAAGCCTTGTGTTCGACGTGCAAACACCCATAGGCTACCTGAAGGTAGGTTATACTAGCCCCGTTGAATGCATGCAAGACTACCCATGTTAGTCTCACTTGCTGAAAACAAACCCAAAAATATATCTCACCCGTCCAACTTCGTAAGCATAGATGGAGGGTGTATATATAGATTTAGGGGGTCCTGAGCATGCTACCATGATCACCTCGGACCCACCTTCACATATGACCGAACGGTCAAGACCAACTATGGTTGGTCCTTCCAAAACGTGCGCTCAAAGCGAGCATGACGCACGGCTAGGGTTCCTTTTAATCGTGAGCGTCCAACTTCGGCAGCATAGTCGGACGGCTTAGATTATACCCTAAAACAAGTAGTGAAGTGATGGCACACCATTGGCGGGCCCACTTTCTACCTACATGACCGACTCCCTCATAGGCAAGCAGTGGTGCAAGAAACGATTGCCTAAATAAGGCTAGATTAACGCCCTATGCAGGTTGAGAAGATCCAAAACGATCACGACCATCCGACTTCGTCGGCATAGTTGGATGGCTTAGATTACGCCCAGGGTCATAGAGCAAGCATGTACATGCTTACCGTCGACCCAAGATGCTGCATACATGGTCGGTCTCCCAAAAAGAGGCGCGCGAAACCCAAAACTGATCGCTCAAAGTGGCCGGTCTAAAGCCCTAATTAGGGTTTGTGGCGCAGAAACATCTCGAGCGTCCATCTTCGCAGGCCTGGACGGAAGGCCAAGATGGAGACTTAGAAGGAACCGAGCATGCTAGCATGACCACCATGGGCCCGGATTCACGTCTAGATGATCGGCCAGGACCGGCGGTGACCAAGCTCCTCGGTACGCGCGCCCAAAGGTGATGTATCTCGGCCCCTCCATAAATTCTAATCTCGACCACTCGTCTTTGCCGCCTGAGTCGAGTGGCTTAGATTAAATCTTTGCGAATCAAGCAGGCATGGGCGTGAACACCATTTCACTACCTCCATGCAGGGCTGATCGGTTCCTCCATTGGAACTCTCTAAACATGCAAACGTTTGGGCTGAAAGAGGCAGCATGCGCGCCTTCCATCCAACGGTCGCAAGCAAGGATACGAATCATCTCGTCCGTCCAGCTTTTCAATCTTGGACGAATAGCTTAGGGTGCGAATCAACCAGCAAACAAGGTATCACTATGACCACCATCCGTCACTCTTCTTCACAAGGTAACCGACCAAGGAATGGCCTGTCTATACATCCTCCAAACGATTACCTGAAGATGGATGCATGCGATGTTATACCAAGTTCATGGTTCCCCCTGCACTATTTTCTGTGGGTCACGCGATCCACACACTCGAGACATTAATCACGTCACAACTGGGGGATACAAACTGTGGTATTGGTCTGGCGGTTTACAGCGTGCAGCGTGCAACGCGACATCACAAGAACGTGTTAGGAAGACATGGGCGGTTAAGTCAAGATGAGATAAGTGGGCAGTTCTGGTCGTGTGACACTCACAAACAACTCCACTCTTCCCTCACTCCACTTCCTCCACTTCCCACGAGAGACGTGAAGAAGGCTTAATGACTTGTATAAATGGGTTCTCCTCCCTATTTCCAAAGACAAAAGTTCGAACAACACAGAAAACCAAGTGTTAATCGTATTCAACACCCAGAGCCTTCCTGCAACATTTGCTAGCCTGCTCAACCTTCTGTTAACAAGTTATCAAATAGCCTTCACCTTCATACTCTCAACACCTTCTTTGCTAGCCTGCTCAACCTTCTGTGAAAGAGAGCCAAAAACTTGGTAGGCTCAGAAAGATACCTACTATTGTGTATACTGCAAGTGCACAGTGTCGACAAGCAACACAGGGCAAGCACAGGTCGAACCACAGAGACTTGGAGAGTGTAGAAGTTGATTCTAAATCCTGATTCAGAGATTAACCAAAAGGGGTTTGATTTTGTCGATACGACGATATGATTTTAAAGTGACTGAAATAATAAAAGTAAAAGATGCAAATAACAAGATATGTAAACAATGATAATATGGATACTAGGGTATTCAAATCCACCAATAACCTATGATATGCATTCAACTTGTAATATTATTCTTGTCCTTATAGTAGATTCAAGTCTACCGTATAACTAAGGTGATTCTCCAATGGATAATTTAATCACAACTAAAGTATTTCTCCAAAGCATTAATTGTCTAATTAAGCACAACTAATCTAAAGATCAATATTTGGTTAAGCATGAGTTGTAGCATAATCAACATAGAGATATTCTAACTACAATGGATACATGGCATACATTGTGAGAGCAAGATGTTGAAAAACTTGGATTAAATTATATGTTTAAACAATTCTAAACTTTCAAGAACAAGATACAAGATATGAATACATACCAATGAGATTAGGGCTTCATCTAAACCCTAGTAAATGAAATTAGAACATGAAGAACATTACAAAATTGAAATTTGATAAACTAACATGAACAAGCTATTCTTGGATGGTTTTTCAACACAACAACCCTCTCTATTTATACACAAAATTCCCTCAAGCACTTGGATCCGAATTTTGGCACTCATCCACTCAACAAAACATGTTTTCTTAATTGATGGAATATATTTGGTTGTGGGAAACAAATTGGGAGTGATTGAGTGAGAGAATGGGGGTGAGGTGGATGTTTTAGAAAGAATCCAATGGGGGTGAGGTGGAAATGGATTTGGGTCTTGGGTTTTGGATCATGGGTTTTGGATCATGGGTTGTTTAATCCCATGAATTTGTAAACAAGTTGCCACTGATGCGCGAGCGGGTTGCAACGCTTCCAACTTTCTTCTCTTTTGTCTTCTCAATTCTTCCAAGATTTATTTAGTACTTAAAAACACAAAATTAATTAATACAAATATTTATTCTTGAAAATGGTAAAAATGCCGAATTTGGGATAATATATGACTTTGAAGCGCGAAAGATGAGTTAAGTGCCAATGAAAAGGTGTATGAATATGCAATATTTGGCACTCATCAAATACCCCCAAACCTGAATTTTACTTGTCCTCAAGTGAAACAGAAATCCAGAAATCCTAACTATACCACTGTCGCTGGTCTCTCGAATGCATTTAGCGTATGCACTAAGCCTTTAAACCCCTAGGTGTCCCTAGTGGACGAGTTGTAGTCTCGTGAGGGCCTACCAAAGAAGTACCCACAAACCCTTCTCCAATATCAGAGCATCCATAGAAATGTCTTTGTCTTCGGTCTTCAACTGTAGATGATGAACTTCGGAATTTCGTAGAACCTTGATAATTTGTAACCATTTTTTTAAAGACCCGCTACACAGCTGATCATCATATTTTTTTTAGTGACCCGCTACACAGCTGATCATCATTTTTTTTAGTGACCCGCTACACAGCTGATCATCAGATACCAAACACAAGACCCGCTACACAGCTGGTCATCATACAAAAAATTTGATTTTTGATTTTTGATTTTTTTTTTTTTTAATAAAAGACTAATTTGATTTTTTTAATAAAAGACTAAAAACTCTATATGCAAAACACACCCCCAAACCTAAATCTAACATTGTCCTCAATGTTTCAAAAGATGATAAGAACACATATCAAGAGAACAAGGTAGAGAAGATTTAAAGGAAAGAGATTACCCGATGCAGAAAGGGTGGTGCTAACCATAATTGAATGAATGCTTTGAAAGCAAATAATATGAGCGCAAGACAAAAAGTTTGGTTAGCACACAAATATATCAACAAGATTCAAAATTTTACCTACTAGATTATACAATGATGACTCACCATGTACCAACAATCTAAAAAGTTGAGGATCAACCCAAAAGACGTAGTGCGGAAACATCAACAGCCTTACACAATTATAACAGGACAGCAATGCAAGTGAGACTGCATATGTGAATGAGTTACCCCCAAACCTAGATTTTTCAATAGATATATTTTTGGGTACAAAATCTAACAATTTCAGGGGTGCACCATGCACAAGATCTAGTTCAAAGTGGATTTTGTCAGGGATGGATGGAGAGACATGAGTGAACTCTAATTGTGTCTCATCAAAGGTATTATATTTAACTGCAAAATAGTCCAAGAGGACTTGAGAGGCACATAGTTCCAATCCTAGATTAGGTACTCTTAGAAAAGTAGGTTTAACAATAACTTTACAAACCAAATCTAGGTTGGGTGCAAGATTACCAGTTTGTGACATGGGCAGGGAGGTAGGCACATCTATAACTCCTAAATCATTTGCCAGTGTCGCAGCATGCTCACATTCATAGAACAATCCATCAAGACCCAAATAAGTATCATGCTCATCCAAAGTTTTATTCTCATGCATAGACAAATCCAAAGAGACATCACAATGTGACCAGCGGAGAGAATCAGACACGTCAATTATGTTTTTATGCATAAGATCATTAGTGTTGACAGGAGATTCAACATTACCTATGTCAGACACAAGTACAACATTATGCTCATGCTCATAAAACAAATCAATAAGCCCCAGTTCACAATCATCCCCTAGAACTTCAGTTTCATGCATATGAATATCACAAGAAACTTCACACTGTGACTTAGACAGAGAATCAGACACATCAAAGTTATTTTCATGTATAGTATCATTAGTGTCTACAGAAGATTCAACATTTTCTAAGTCACAAACAAGTTGTGTAGCATGCTCTCTTTCACAGGACAACTGCACATGCTCAAGATTAGTAACCACATCACATGTAAATGGAACATTAGAAGAAACTTCATCCATTAAGGTCGAGGCAGATAAGCCTAATGTCTCTGAACCCAAAGGTTCGACAATATTTTCAGTAAAAACATATTCTTCTAACATAACATCATCATCATCATCATATAAATGCATTTCCTTATTTAAAATCGTAGTATTTCTAGTCCCTTCATTTAAAATAGGTTCATATGCAATATCAGCTGCACAAGTAAGACTAGGCATACTATTTTCACATTTTATTTCATTAGGACAAACAAATATTTCATCCTGAAATTCCTCCTTTCCTACATTTTGTAAATGAATCAAATTCATTTTTAAAAATGCATTAAGTTGTTCAATGGAAGGAGAGTCTTCAAAAAGTAGGAAATTCATAATCAATGTTATATGGTTTATCATGCAATACACTCCTAGCATTATTTTGTTCGAAGCTTTCGAGATTTTCCTCCACATATTGAGAAGTACAAAATTGTTCAAATTACCAATGTGGTGGATGATACATGTGTGCATGGTCATTAGGGTCTATAAAATACTGATCGCAACCTTGAAAGGTTGATTATGGTCCCAATGACTATCATCTTTGTAATCTGTTGGCATTTCATATTTTGGATTTTCATGATATTCTCTAGATTGCCTAAAATCATGCAAAATATAGCAATTTCTCAGCAGGATGGCCTAAGCCTCCACATAAGGTACAAGCATAGATTTCAGATTGCATTTCTAAAGTCGTGATTTTAGCTTCTAACTGATCCAAAAATGATGACTGTGAGGGTTGGGCACTGTCAAGATGTTCATTTTCACCCTGTGGTGGATGATACATGTTTGAATAGTTATTAGGGTCCATGTATTGATGCTCAGGATTGTGAAAATGTCCATAAAAATCCCTATAACTATTGACATCATGGTCTGTTGGAGGCTCATAATATGAAGCATGCCTGTAAGCAAGCTCTCTAATGAATTTGTTTTCATCCTCACCTGCAGACCAAAATCCTAACATGATCTCTAACTAGCACTAGGCTTGTTTCAGAGATTGGGAGGTACACACTGAAAACAGACCAATATTTTTTTCATTATTTTTTTTTTTTTTTTTTTTTTTTTTTTTTTTTTTTTCAAGCCCGTTCTCTAATGACCTCGGGCATACATTAGAAAAACAAAATAAAAGAAGAAATAAACGGAAGGAAAGTTCTATGCAATCGCAAACAAGGATGACTCCACCACAGTAAACCTACTGATTTCTAGCAAACAAAAAGCATGATGGCTCCACTTAGATTGTTTTCTAGACCAGCTTCTAATCCTTCGAAAGGGAATTCGTTAACTGAGTAAACCTCTCTGGAATCAATGCGAGTTTAAGTAAATTGAATAGAGGCGAGGGAAGCTGCTAGAGCTTTGATACCCAAGACCTCACCGTATTACAAGGCGGCGCAGTCACGCATTCAATTTACTAAACCGTCATGAACTTCGAAGTATGCTTAGAGAGTAACCAATGTTTTTCGAACGACTCTCCTACTAAGCTCGTTACCTTATAGGTCTCGTTTTATTTCAAATTTTAATGCTTAGGTTCACGTTAGGTATTGTTTTCCTAAGGCGGGCAAGAAGAGAACGGTGATGAAATCCGAACCCTTATCTTGTATGGTCAGTCCTTGCCCTTTACTAGGAAAATAAAATGTACCAGTATTCAAATCCTCAACATATATGCAACCGAAGGAATACAAGAACTCGCTAACGGGGGATTCGCGAGTGTTTCGACAAACTTACCTCCCGTACCTGCACGGGGATGAACCGTTGTTGTCGACTCGGGCCATGACTCCTATGTCATGAATTTAACCCGAGGGGCCGAGGTGATATTGTAATCACCGTCCTTCTCTGCAAACAGTTGATATTTAATAATACCCTTCCGTAGGGTTTAAAAATAAAAATAAAAATGAATGTCCAAGTCCAAAGTCCAAAATAAAGTGCAAAAGAAAAAGAAAATTACAAGAGTAGAGGAATCCTAATACAATCTAAAAATAAATAAAATAAACTTTTTTTTTTTTTTAATTTAAAATAAAAACTTCTTTCGCTTCGCCTTTACAACAGCTACTCCGGCACCTGTTGAGCTCAAAAGAGGTAGTCAGGGTTTCGAAGTTTTAAAGCAAAAGCAAAAATAAAAATAAGTGTAAAATTGACTATGAATAGTTGCGCTGCTACAGTGATTATGCTATAGTGATATTGAACAGTAATATGTGAACAGTTCCAGGAGATGAAAAATGAATAGTGACAGGAGATGAAAAATGAACTACACCACTACCGAGTCCCCGGCAACGGCGCCAAAAACTTGGTAGGCTCAGAAAGATACCTACTATTGTGTATACTGCAAGTGCACAGTGTCGACAAGCAACACAGGGCAAGCACAGGTCGAACCACAGAGACTTGGAGAGTGTAGAAGTTGATTCTAAATCCTGATTCAGAGATTAACCAAAAGGGGTTTGATTTTGTCGATACGACGATATGATTTTAAAGTGACTGAAATAATAAAAGTAAAAGATGCAAATAACAAGATATGTAAACAATGATAATATGGATACTAGGGTATTCAAATCCACCAATAACCTATGATATGCATTCAACTTGTAATATTATTCTTGTCCTTATAGTAGATTCAAGTCTACCGTATAACTAAGGTGATTCTCCAATGGATAATTTAATCACAACTAAAGTATTTCTCCAAAGCATTAATTGTCTAATTAAGCACAACTAATCTAAAGATCAATATTTGGTTAAGCATGAGTTGTAGCATAATCAACATAGAGATATTCTAACTACAATGGATACATGGCATACATTGTGAGAGCAAGATGTTGAAAAACTTGGATTAAATTATATGTTTAAACAATTCTAAACTTTCAAGAACAAGATACAAGATATGAATACATACCAATGAGATTAGGGCTTCATCTAACCCTAGTAAATGAAATTAGAACATGAAGAACATTACAAAATTGAAATTTGATAAACTAACATGAACAAGCTATTCTTGGATGGTTTTTCAACACAACAACCCTCTCTATTTATACACAAAATTCCCTCAAGCACTTGGATCCGAATTTTGGCACTCATCCACTCAACAAAACATGTTTTCTTAATTGATGGAATATATTTGGTTGTGGGAAACAAATTGGGAGTGATTGAGTGAGAGAATGGGGGTGAGGTGGATGTTTTAGAAAGAATCCAATGGGGGTGAGGTGGATGTTTTGGAAAGAATCCAATAGGGGTGAGGTGGAAATGGATTTGGGTCTTGGGTTTTGGATCATGGGTTTTGGATCATGGGTTGTTTAATCCCATGAATTTGTAAACAAGTTGCCACTGATGCGCGAGCGGGTTGCAACGCTTCCAACTTTCTTCTCTTTTGTCTTCTCAATTCTTCCAAGATTTATTTAGTACTTAAAAACACAAAATTAATTAATACAAATATTTATTCTTGAAAATGGTAAAAATGCCGAATTTGGGATAATATATGACTTTGAAGCGCGAAAGATGAGTTAAGTGCCAATGAAAAGGTGTATGAATATGCAATATTTGGCACTCATCAGTGACACTCACAAACAACTCCACTCTTCCCTCACTCCACTTCCTCCACTTCCCACGAGAGACGTGAAGAAGGCTTAATGACTTGTATAAATGGGTTCTCCTCCCTATTTCCAAAGACAAAAGTTCGAACAACACAGAAAACCAAGTGTTAATCGTATTCAACACCCAGAGCCTTCCTGCAACATTTGCTAGCCTGCTCAACCTTCTGTTAACAAGTTATCAAATAGCCTTCACCATCATACTCTCAACACCTTCTTCGCTTCCCTCCGTAAGATCAACCTCACATCCTTCACCTGTGACCGAAACAAATCTGGAACGGCCGTGTCTTCGGTTTAGGCCAGAATTGTATAGATTATCTCTCGAATGAAAGTGCTCATCGTGCAGCACATTTTTTAAAGGTTTAAACTCACTTCTCATCCATACACACCCAAAATTACCTAAACCGGCAGAAATAGTTTTCTCCCACAAACAATTGGCGACCACAGTGGGAGGTTAATCTCTTGGTTGTGAAGTCGATTTCTTCAATACCAATTCAATTTCTCTGATTTCGAGAATGGTGGATCTTAGGTCTGGATCAGCAACCAACGATGGAGCTAACACCGACAACACTTCTGGTGGCGCTGATACCCCAATTACTGGTGTTACAGTGCAACCCACCAGTGCAACCAATGTATCTCGTGGAATCTCGTCTTCTACCATCAGTACCAGTGGAGCAGGAGCAGACATTCCAGCAGGCGTGACACCTCCCATTACAAGAGCCAGAGCGGCTGCAAATCCAGGAATTTCATCAAGCATGACACTTCCGTCCGTCACCAGAACAACTGTTACTTCCCCTTTAGGACGAGGATCTGGAGGACCCAGAGGAGGTTAACCTCCTATCACCATGGTGGACTTGATGGGGAGACTAGAAACCCTCGCTAAAGCTCAGGCAGACATGGCAACCACTCAGAAGGAGGTACTCACCTTCCTTAAACCATTAACCGATCGATTACCACAAGAGTCGAGACAGCCTCAAAGGTCATCAAGAGATACGTTCAGCACACACACTCGAGCAGATTCCTCGGCTACGCAAGCCTACTCGAACGAAGAGTCTTATCTTCTTGACCACCACGCAAGAGAAAGGACGGGGGAGCGTCTCTCAGGAAAGGAGCCGATCATCCAACTTTATTACACGTGAAGATCTGGAGAGACTCCTCCAAAATCGTGGAAAAGAAAATCCGATGGATGCGCATCGACACCAACCTCCATATCCACAAGACGTGCAGCGGATTCCTCTTCCCAGGGGATACACCTCCCTTCAATTCATCCTTTACGATGGTACCGGTAATGCTCGTGAACAGGTCTCTAGATTTTTAGAATCCTTAGGAGAACACGAATACAATCACGTTCTCCGCTTGAAGGAATTCTCCAAATCACTTACGGGGAGAGCCTATACGTGGTACAACAATATTGCACCCGACAACATATCCAATTGGAGTGAGATGGTCAGCGCGTTTTACAAGAAGTACTTCTTTGTATCTGAGCAAGTTACTTTCTCAGACTTGGGGAGAATCTCCCAACGGAACAATGAACATCCAAATGATTTTGTCAAAAGGTTCAGAACACAAGCGTTGGACTGCCATGAACCAAATTTCACAAAACGACAGCTGGTGGAATTATGCATCAACGGAATGATACCCATATATCTCGCCCTGCTGGAAAACTTGGGATTCCAGACGTTCTCAGAGCTCCATGAAGCAGCCAAACGTTCCGCCACTACCGCCCCAGCATTATTGGAAAGAACCAGGATCGTTCGGAGTGATGATTCACGAGATAATCGGGGAAACATGCGCCTCATCAACAAGCAATATAATACTGGCCCTTTTGTCAGTGTAGTAAGCGAAGGTGGAAAGATAAAAGCTCCAGCGGCGGCAGAACAACTACCCAAGCGTGCGACTCAAACGCATAAAGCTTCGCCTCGAAAGGGAACATGCAAAGATCCTGCGCAGAGCACCGAAGACACAGGCTTCCCGTTTCCAATAAGTGAAGTAATAGAACTCTTGGAGGCATGGATTCATGATGATGCTATCAGACTACCTCCTATCAAACGTCCACCAACTGAGAAAGACATGGCAGACCCTAAGTACTGCTATTATCATAGGTTTGTCCACCACCCAACTAAGGATTGTAACAAGTCGTGGAAGAAATCTTCAGGGAAAAGATAGCAGCAGGAGAGCTCCAATTGGGAAATGAAGGAGTTCACACAGACCCCCTTCCCGTCCGAAGTTGCATGATCTCTGGAAGCTCTATGCGCAAGACTGTACAATCCATGATGGAACACATGTGTGAAATCTTGTACCTTTCCAAGGTACAACGTCAAGATATATTCATGGCCCTCAACCATATTGTTTCAGGCAGGCGATTGTATCCAGAAAATGAAGTCGTTCCAGCTTCTCAAGCCTCCCTGGAAAATAGAACCAACAAAGGAAATTGGGGACTTTTGACCGTTGCCCATCTGAAAGATGTCAAGTTCGATAGCACATTAATCGATGCAGCTTCTGAATTCAACATCGTTACTATCAAGACCCTGCAAGCTGCGAAAATCTCAAAGCGGGAAGCTACCCGTGGTCCGACTGTGATCAAGAGCCCAGCAGGAGAAATTGTGGATGTCTACGGATACATTGACCTTGATGTAAAGATTGGTAACACTCCAACACAAGCTAGATTCCATATAATTAAGGAACATCCGGATTACGACACGATTCGGGGCGCCCGTCGGTACACAAGGCACATTCCTTACCAATCTCAGTACCTGAAAGAATCTCCAACAAGCCAGCTCCGATGATTTCCAACAAACCTTGGAGAATCGAAGACTGCCTGTTTCCCCCATACCAACAACTCACAGGCATAACGCAACTCCCTAGTGAAATCCCTTTGTCCTGCGTTAAGAAATTTCGATCCCAAGTAAGTCTTATTGAACGACCCTCTTTGCAAGTAGTGGACGATTGTCCTGTTAGACCACCGGGGACTGTTTCACCTGACAGGCGGGCCACCACCAAGAGATGTGAATGGAGTACTGGCCCCTTTAAGCGCTTCACCAAAATCTTGGAAGCAGTCAAGAATGATACGTGTCAGAAGCAAGCGATTATGCCAAGCCCAAATCCGTTTCAAGTCGGAGATATGGTAGCAAAGGTAACCACGTTCCAAGTTGGAAACATGGCAGTAAAGATAACTGCCCAGTCTGATATGCCTGCAAAGGAAGAGGAAATATTCTTAGTGGCAGATGTTATCTTGGGCGGTTACTGCAAGATCATCAATGCAGACAAACTCGAAGGTGTGGTTGTTCACTCATGGTGGCTCAAGACCTACCTTACTTGAAGACACGACACCACCTCTCTAATCCCCCCGGGGGATTTCTCCAACAATTTTCCTTTTCACAATATTTGTAATTCCTTTAAAATGATGGCACTTCTTGCCTTCATACTTATTAGGGTTTCAATATTTCTTCAAGTAATCAAGATTTCATTCCTTTTATAATTTCTCATAAAATCACACAAAGTTATGAGTCACCTTCAAACCACCATTACCCAGAAAGAAAACCCTAAATCCTCATACCAAATCTTTATACCGTCCTGGTAATATGGGAGGAATAAAACATGTAAAAAGGGAGGAGGAAGGTATCCTACATGATCTACTTCAACAGAGCCAGACTCACGCCGTGGGGCACAAGCGTAGAAAAAATATGCATGTTTCGAAAAGCAACATTGAATAAAACTTTGTTCAAGACAAGCAAGCAAAGAAGAAAAATTCAAACTCAGCCGCCACTGAGTATATAAAAGAAAAACACTACGAAGAAGAATAACAGGGAAACTCAATTGCCGGTTACGTCTTCATCACTGTTGGAATCCACATCTTGTGCCGTTTTCTCCAGAGACGCCCCGACTCCTTCTTCGGACACAGCAGCTGCCGCCTTAACATCTTCAGCATGCGTACCTTTTGCACCTTCTACAGATTCCATTACAACCTTGGAAATCGTGCCAATCACTTTCGGGCGTTCAGTCTCATCAGTATCAGGGTCAAGGATTATTACACCACCACATATTGGGTAATCACACTTCCCATCCCCTGCATGACGTTCGTGTTCAACCCTCCGTCTCTTCAACCGAGCCGCAAACCTTTCAGTTCTCGAGCCTGCTGGTGCTTGTGACGCCTCGCGTTTCCACTTTGCTCGCAACGCTTCTTCATGTCTTTGTTTCTCCTCCATATCAATTGCAGCTGAAAGAGCACGGAGTCGCCCCCTGACAATGTTTAAATGAAAGACAGACATTCCCTGTACGGCATGGCCGACTTCACGAAGTGGAAAATCAATTTTAGACATCACTTCTTCATGTGCGTAAGCTTCTGGTTTATCAACTTCAAAACTTTTTTCTGGAGAAGCTGCAGAGTTATCATCACCAACTCCTTTCATGATGTACTGCAATAAGATTGGAAGTTTTAGCATGTTTCCAAGAGGTCATACATCAATAAAATATTCTTGTGATTCCCAGCTTCGTTGTTAGGCACCTAATACGGAGATTACATGGGATTGGGGTGGTTCAAGCGTCCTCTAAACAAACTCAGTTGAGGGAAATTTACACTACCCTGTGTTCGATTATGATCTGGGAGAAATGGGTATGGAATTTAGTGTTATGTTATGTTCCATTCTCTTCATATGGAAGTTACCAAAAATATATCAAAATTTCACGACAATCGGATTAAAGGGCAAGAATGGGTGGCCAAAACATCAGAAGACACGCAACCTGAAAAAATTCTGAAAACCTCCTGGAAGTTTGCTATTTCGCGGTTTTTATCCCTTAAACACGCTCAAAATACAAAAATCTTCTTTGCTAAAGCTTGGAAATTTTCTGGGCTTGAAGTTACATATGTGGAACGTCGAAGTCCGAGTTTGTATGAAGGTTCTACAGAAATTTCGGTAAACGCAAGCGCAAGAGTACCTCAAAATCACGCAGGCGGGCACTAAGGTTTGCATGCGTATCCCTAAAGCTAAGCCAACATGTCAACATATTTTTCTACAGTTGGCTATCATGTCTACAAGTTCAAGACAGCGGTTCTACCAAGCTACAACCTGGGTTTTGACATGCAAGGATAAAGGGAACAAACGACATGTTTATGATTTCTTTTACTACGCAACCCTAACAGGCGGTAAAGGAATTAATCATGGTATGTTTTGCTGCACCTACAATCCTCTCAAAATGCAAAAGAAACTCTAACTAAATAATTAGGGTTTGCAAAAAAAAAAAAAAAAATCGCACCTAACTGACAAACGGCGTCGGCGGCGACAAAAACCAGCAACGGTGACGGTGAACTCCGGCGGCTGGAGTGACGGCGGTGCGGGAGAGAGCTGGACGTCCACTCGAGAAGAGAAAAAAAAACAATCGTGAAGAAAAAACGGAAAAAGGGTTCCCCCTTTTATAGGCAAAATCACTAGCGGCTGTCTTCCAAGGTTAGTTACCTTTATTTATTTTACGTATATTTGTCACCATCTCATGCCTACCCTACAATAGTGTAACCATTGCATGCTAGGCAGGGGACTTAATGTTGATGGTGGATTTCTATTTAAAGGGTAAAATTGTAAAAAGCCAATTTTTGTAAGCTGACGTCCTGCAAAGGATAAATTCTTCAGGCGGTGAATACTTCTCGCCATATTAATTCATTGGAGCATGTGCAACCATCCCTGAGAATTAAACATACCTACCCAGAACGGAGCATGTGGCAACCATCCCGACGGAGCA
This sequence comes from Papaver bracteatum, assembly GCA_023529315.1. Lineage (NCBI taxonomy): Eukaryota > Viridiplantae > Streptophyta > Magnoliopsida > Ranunculales > Papaveraceae > Papaver > Papaver bracteatum. The sequence goes on from JAJJWX010002486.1 coordinate 490,282, forward strand.
TATGGCAACCATCCCGGTTTTCTGTAGGTATACAACATTACTATTAATGCTTTAATTAAAGCCTTGTGTTCGACGTGCAAACACCCATAGGCTACCTGACGGTAGGTTATACTAGCCCCGTTGAATGCATGCAAGACTACCCATGTTAGTCTCACTTGCTGAAAACAAACCCAAAAATATATCTCACCCGTCCAACTTCGCAAGCATAGATGGAGGGTGTAGATATAGATTTAGGGGGTCCTGAGCATGCTACCATGATCACCTCGGACCCACCATCACACATGACCGAATAGTCAAGACCAACTATGGTTGGTCCTTCCAAAACGTGCGCTCAAAGCGAGCATGACGCACGGCTAGGGTTCCTTTTAATCGTGAGCGTCCAACTTCGCCAGCATAGTGGGACAGCTTAGATTATACCCAAAAACAAGTAGTGAAGTGATGGCACACCATTGGCGGGCCCACTTTATACCTACATGACTGACTCCATCATAGGCAAGCCGTGGTGCAAGAAATGGTTGCCCAAACAAGGCTAGATTAACGCCCTATGCATGTTGAGAAGATCCAAAACGATCACGACCATCCGACTTCGCTGGCATAGTTGGATGGCTTAGATTACGCCCAGGGTCATAGAGCAAGCATGTACATTCTCACCGTCGACCCAATATGCTGCATACATGGTCGGTCTCCCCAAAAGAGGCGCACGCAACCCAAAACCGATCGCTCAAAGTGGCCGGTCTAAATCCCTAATTAGGGTTTGCGGCGCAGAAACATCTCGAGCGTCCATCTTCGCAGGCTTGGACGGAAGGCCAAGATGGAGACTTAGAAGGAACCGAGCATGCTAGCATGACCACCGTGGGCCCAGCTTCACGTCTAGCTGATCGTCCAGGACCGGCGGTGACCAAGCTCCTCGGTACGTGCGCCCAAAGGTGATATGTCGCGGCCCCTCCATAAATTCTAATCTCGACCACTCGTCTTTGCTGCCTGAGTCGAGTGGCTTAGATTAAATCTTTGCGATTCAAGCAGGCATGGGCTTGAACACCATTGCACTACCTCCATGCAGGGCTGATCGGTTCCTCCATTGGAACTCTCTAAACATGCAAACGTTTGGGCTGAAAGAGGCAGCATGCGCGTCTCCCATCCAACGGTCGCAAGCAAGGCTACGAATCATCTCGTCCGTCCAGCTTTGCAAGCTTGGACGAATAGCTTAGGGTGCGAATCAACCAGCAAACAAGGTATCACTATGACCACCATCCGTCACTCTTCTTCACAAGGTAACCGACCAAGGCATGGCCTGTCTATACATCGTCCAAATGGTTACCTGAAGATGGCTGCATGCGATGTTATACCAAGTTCATGGTTTACCCTGCACTATTTTCTGTGGGTCCCGCGATCCACACACTCAAGACATTAATCACGTCACAACTAGGGGATACAAACTGGGGTATTGGTCTGGCGGTTTACAGCGTGCAACGCGCCATCACAAGAACGTGTTAGGAAGACATGGGCGGTTAAGTCAAGATGAGAGAAGTGGGCAGTTCTGGTCGTGTGAAACTCACACACAACTCCACTTTTCCCTCACCCCACTTCCTCCACTTCCCAGAAGAGACGTGAAGAAGGCTTAATGAGTTGTATAAATGGGTTCTCCTCCCTATTTGCAAAGACAAAAGTTCGAACAACACAGAAAACCAAGTGTTAATCGTATTCAACACCCAGAGCCTGCCTGTAACATTTGCTAGCCTGCTCAACCTTCTGTTAACAAGTCATCAAATAGCCTTCACCTTCATACTCTCAACACCTTCTTCGCTTCCCTCCCTAATATCAACCTCACATCCTTCACCTGTGACCGAAACAAATCTGGAACGGCCGTGTCTTCGGTTTAGGCCAGAATTGTATAGATTATCTCTCGAATCAAAGTTCTCATTGTGCATCACATTTGTTGAAGGTTTAAACTCACTTCTCATCCACACACACCCAAAATTACCTAAACCGGCAGAAGTAGTTTTCTCCCACAAACAGGTAGTTCAGGGAACATATTTAAACCAACTAGAGGTCTTAGACATGGGGACCCTCTGTCCCCTTACCTATTCATCATATGTATGGAGATTTTTTCTAGATTACGTTTATTTAGTGTAGAAGAGAAGTTAATAAATGGTAACAAGATAACCCCAAAAAATAGCCCAATCTCCCATCTTTTCTTTGCTGATGATTTTTTTTCTCTTTATTAGGGCAGACATTAAGGAATGTCATAATATCTTGCAACATATTGATATATTTAGTAAAGCATCAGGGCAATTTATTAACTTTGAGAATCAGGAATATTCTTTAGTAAAAAATTCAACCTAAGCACCAAAGAATGATTAGCAAATTGCTTAAAATCAAGAAGATTGATTTGATAGACTCTTATCTAGGAACACCTCTCTTCATAGATAAGGCCAAAATTAAACTCTTTGAAGGAATAATAGAGAAGATGGAACATAAAGTTCAAGGTTAGATAGGAAAAACCTTAGCCCAAGCTAGTAAAATGATCCTAAATAAAGCCACTTTAGCAAGTATGGCTAGATATCAAATGAGCTGCTTTATTCTTCCTAAAAAAATAACTAAGAAAATGGATGCTCTTTAAAGATATTTCTGGTGGGGTAAAGAAACAAACTACAAAGGTAACTACCCTAGATCCTATTCTTGTCTCTGTAAACCTCTTAGTAAGGGGGGTCTAGGTTTCAGAAATGCCCACAAATTCAATCTTTCTATGATTACTAAACTAGCTTGGAGACTCCTAAATGAGATTGAATCTTTATGGGCGTCTCAAATCAAACCTATGTACTTTAGGAAGTCCTTAGCCTTTAAATCCAAAGTCCCAACTAATAGTTCTTGGATTTGGAAATGCATAAGTAAGGGTGTCAAGTTAGTAGAACAAAACTCTATTTGGGAAGTTGGAGATGGTAACAAGTTCAATATTTGGGAAGATAATTGGATTCCCTAATTAGAAGAGAATCTCAGTAATTTCAAAACTCCTGCTAACTCTTTTTTAACCCTTGTAAAGGATCTAATTGATCCTATCTCAAAAAAGTGGAATTCTTCTTTAATCCATGATTTGTTTCGTAGACATATTGCTAGTCAGATATGCAACATTAGAATTACCTTAGATAACAACTTAAATGCTAAATCAAATACCCTTAGATGGCTTCTTACTAACTCAGGTAAATTCACAGTTAAATCAATGTATAATAAACTAAATGAAAGAATTCTGAACCACTATAACTTAGGGCAACCTGATTCTTTCTGGAAAGGTTTATGGAACTTAAATGCCTCTCAAAGAATTAAAATATTTATTTGGAAGTGTCTGCAAAATGAAGTTTCTACTAACCTTAAGTTATATAGATTTATGGAGGATGTTTCTCATAACTGTATTTTTGGTTGTGTAGAACATGAATCCATAGAGCATCTTTTATTTCACTGTCCTTATGCCAAATATGTTTGGGCATCTGAGCCTTCCTTAGTAGATATAAACTATGATAGATCCAAAAAGTTCTTAGATATTTGCAAAGATTGGTTAGGAAAGGACAACCCAATTGTTCCTCTAGAAATTATTTTGACAAAAGTATGGTTCATTTGGAAAGAAAGATGTAACAGGTCATTTGAAAAGAAGCAGCAAACTCATATTAAATTAGCACTATAAATACAAAGACATTTGAGTTTCTGGTACAAAGACAATTATCTGACTAAAGATACCCCTGTTAGTTTAAAGGAAAAACCTAGATGGATCTTCTCAAAAAAAGATTAACCTGGATGCATCCTAGAATTCAATGAATGCACCAGCATGCTTCTCTTTAATTCTCAGAAATGATGCAGGGAATTTCGAATAGGAAAGAGCAGGATCTATCTCATCCACAACCCCAGAAGAAGCAGAAGCTCTAGGGCTCTTACAAGCAACAACTTGGGCAATGTAGAAAGGAACAACATATTTCAGTGTTGAAGGTGACTGTAAGAACCTCTTTGATTACCTGAATGGGAAACCATCTCAAATCACTTGGAAAAATCAGAAGATCATGGATGAAGTAAAAATGGAATTTAATCTTTGCCAAAATTTTCTGGTTTTTTTTTATGTTCCTAAACTAGTAAACAATGTCGCCGATATTCTCGCTAAAGAGACTAAACAATTTCGTACTCTTGTTAATTGGAGGAATGTACCCCCATCTTGTATTGTGCAAGCCTTAAAAGTGGATAAATATAATGTTAGGGTTGAGACCCTTTGCCCAATACTAGATGGCTCTACCATCAATGTTGTAAGGGTTACTAACTTAACTCCCTAAGTTAGTTGGTTTGGAATGCATTTTTAACTTACAAAAAAAAAACTGACAACTACATTACTAACAAAACAATGAGCAGCTACGACAACCTTTTACTATGCAAACTACAAACCTTTTTATGTACTATATACAGATTAAATAGTACTATTAGGTTATTGGCTACAAAACAAACTGTTGGAAAATTAAATGGAACTTTCGTATGAATGGAAAATCCCTTATTTAGTACCTAATGGAGCTGGGTTAATTTCTTGAGTTAATTGGATTTGGCCCAATTAGAGTTTGGTCCGGTTAGTTGGGGTATTTCCTATTTGGAAACCTAAGGAACTGTTACCGAAAAAGTGAAAGGACATAGCCTTTCATAAGAAACCCTTGGAAACAACTCCATGAAGCATCGTGATGTTTCAGCGAAGAGGTATGATTGACTTATATAAATACCATGCACACACTTAGAAAAGATCATCTATTAGAAACCTAATTATCATCAAATTTTGTTTTAAAGAGAGAGTTCATCACTTTAAGTTTTGGTTCACCATTTCTTTAAGTTAGCCGTTGTATCCTGGGAGACAGACATCGATAATACATAAGCACCAGTGCGGGGTGAATTTGTCTTAAGGCTAGAGGATATAATCCTTTCCTCGACTTTGGTTTATCTAATTGGGTTTGCATCCTTCTTTCCTCTTCTATTCTTTTTGCAGTTTATACACAAGATTGCCAATAATCTTAGAGCTTATTAGTGTGTATGCTGTGTGATTTGGTCTTTAACAAATAACTTTGATATATATACATATATATGTATCTGTGTAGTTTGGTGCAGCAGGTATTGGAAATGGTGATTTAGTTCTATTAGTTTCGCGATCAAATGAGATGGTAGTCAATTTAGAAAACTGAAATTGACGTTACATGGTCTGAACAAAAGTCTAAGAGATTCGATTTACAGTGGTCTGAACAAAAAAAAACAGCGGTAAATAAAGTTATATTAGGGTGCTTTTAATGGATTTCACAATTTGGTATGCGGGTACATTAGATAAGAAATGGAAGCTTCAGAATTTGTAGTCATAATAATCTCCCTAACCATGTCAACACCAGCACGAACTCTAGCTTTCACAGAGTAGTTCGCACGGCCAGGTGTGGGAGGAAAAACAAAATGAGTAAGTATTCCGCTACATTTTAGGTTAACAACATTAAGGAATTAACATTTGCATCAAAGGTAATTGGTCTTAAGCTCGAAGCAATGAAGTGTAGAATCAAATCCTATATTAACATATTACTGAAATCCAGATTCATGATTGGATGGGCATATTTTTACATGCTATGCTGGCAGAGAATGTCTAGTAGTCCTGGAACCTATAATACGCAAAAGAACATTATAGATATCTAAGTCAATAAGTCATGCACAGACCAACTAATAAAAGCTTAAATTTGAATCTTCCATAAATCCTATAAAAAATTAAAAGAATGACATTTTTACATGGTCCAATTCTTGTTGCAGATGCCTACTCGATCCTAAACCACTTCAGAAAGTAAGGTCAGAAACATCTTCATCTATATACCTCCGAAGCAGCAACTTGAACTGAAAAGTGGATGGAAATGTGTCTAACATTAGTTTAGGAAAAGTAGCGGGCCTTCATGAACTTGAGGAAATTATTTCAGAATGAACAAATTAAAAAATCCGTCCCAAAACGGAAACAAACAGAAAACTCCCCGAATGCGAGAACCGATTTTTTGTAACTGGATACTTTAAACATCAAAATCTTTAACCTCGGGGTGCTTTCCAAATAATGTAATTTAGGAGCCACCATGTGAGTTTCATCTCCATGTTGTACACTAGCAAACCCGTTTAGTTAAATTCTAATTCTAACATGTTATGCGAAAACTATATAGGGACTTACCGGAATGTTAATATAAAATATGCCACTTAACATATTTATATCAGCTTCTAAAGCTAGAATCGTAGACTATAATTACAGATATGGTTGCTTTGACTACTTACTGTTTGAAACTGGTACCGCACACGATCCATAGATCTTCGGTCCTTTACGGAAAAATGGCAGTTTCATACGCATCCAAATGCCCCAAAGCCCATAAGTCGCCATCAGATTGCATGTATGCACTACATTAATCCGAAGATGATGGGCTTAATGACATGGATCTAGCAGTATCTCATGATCTAAGATTCTAAACTGTGATCCACATGCAAATGGTTTCCTTTCCTTTCTTAAATTATTCTTTGCTGGAATTTTCCTTTACCTTCTTAAGATCTGAAAGTGAAGATCTAAAACTAATTAATACAAAAATACACCAGAGCTCACTACTGGTGAAAAGAAACACACTACCGGTGAAAAGAAACAGTAGAGGAGCAGTAAGCTTTACTTGTGGTAACCCAAGTCAGGGCAAGTAAATCAATTAATGCGCACCTGCTAAAGGGAAAAAAACACATCTAATAGCCAGAAGGCAAATGAAATCGAATATCTAGACTGTGTTGGACAGATGTTGAATAACAAACCCAATGCCTACTCCAACATTTTCTTCATTACTATGTTTTCAGTTTTAACTTTAACTAAGTGAACACCAATACCAACTATATAAACTTATTACTTGGACGTTGAAACAGGCGAAGATCTCATTTCAAAAATATATTAACTTTACACAATTTATGAAAGGACAGATAAAATAAACTCTATATATGTGCGACGAATCCAAGATCGATTTCCCAAAATATATTTACCTTTACATAATTTTTGAAAGGAAGACAAATAATATAAAGTCTACATATACGAAACGAAGTGTATAAGATAATGTGGGAGAACAATTCGAAGTCGCTCTAAATACATGTAAAATAGATCGGGTAACATCTACCTATATTATAGGGTCATTATGACATGAAATCTTGGCATGCAAGACCATGATAAAATTTGAGTAAGACAAAACATCGTTGTATCTTCTTTCTGCACCAAGTGGATGTTGTAAAATAACCAAAGAACTTCGACATCAACACTTAAATTCCTAAACGAATACAAATAAACTGCATAAATTCCCAATCAAGCAAATAGTAAATACCCAGGGTGGTGAACCAATCACATAAACAGTCCATATGATCTGAAATGATGTAGCAACATGCCATACATAGATCCAAATGAGCAGACCTAACTCAGGGGGCTATTACTCACTACCATGAGCAACCAAGGAACAGTGTAATAGCCAAGACTTAATGTACCGACAATCATATATCACACTTGAGTTTCCAGAACAACATGGTTACCTAGGTACCATTCTCAGAAATAATTTAGACAAACCTTGTCACGTCAGCAACTCTCAGCAATCCATAGTTCGGATAAATCTACTCCGTTTGAAGGATCATCCACAATAAACTTAGCTAATGTCATGAACTGTGGCTAGACTTGTTCAACTTAGGATCATCCATAATTTCTGTTTGTTCAACTCATCATTGGATGGAGCACATAATCCACATAATACTACATGATAAGTAACACGACATTCAACCATTATAATGTTCTTTAATCCAGATACAGCATCACCACCATACCAAAAACTAACTTAGGTTTCAACTGTATCCAATCCGACAAAGCTGTGTAAAGGATGGCATAAGTTAGCTGCATCCAGATGGTTACCTGGAACCAACATATCCCAACATTCCATAACCGTGCAGGACACGATGTTATAGTATAAACAAAAGTGCAATAACTGTAATCCCTATCTTCCCCTGACACAGACAACTTCTATGCCAAATGGAGACTGCACGTAAAAAATAAAATCCAAAAATAATTATAATGTATATTCAAAAACCACATGACCACTAATGAAGAAAATTATACTTATACCCTTAGCTTTGTGAACTGAAGAAAATTTATGGTAGATTTCTCTCGTAGACACCAAAGTCCCTAATATATCGACAATATTCTCAAGAGCAGGCTCCCATTGTTAACTACTCATCCATTCAGAGAGAGAGTAGCGTAAAAAGTTCATCAGTCGAATATATCCGAGTACCAATCCTGCAAAGCTATCCAATGGTTGGGAAAAATGTATCCTGACCTTGGCTATGAATTTGGAGCCACATTTGGATACCTTGAAACATCATGGATGACCCCAAGAAAATCACCAAGTACATACACATAAATAATCAAAAGATGAAGAAAAAAAACATGCAGCCTGGATTTCCAGAATCAAATCTAAAATCAAATAGCACGAAAAAAATAACAAATAGAATAAATTGGGAGAAAAACAGGCATGAATGCCTTTGTATGCAGAGATGACTTGGTACACATGTTTCAACATCAGAATCCACGTACTCAAAACGGACCAATATCAATTCCTATGATGAATAAGATAAAGGGTGAGGAAGAAACCAAACAAAACAATTAGAATTCTCATAAAACAGAGACTCAAGAAATAAACCAAATCTAGTAAAACTGCCGAACTTTAGGGTTGGAGTTCTTTCTGTAGCGAACTATTTAGGAAGGTGGGGAACCCTATTGATATAAGGGCAACAAAAAGCACCTATATCTACAACGTCTATGAAGTACTGTTTCTGATATGTAACTAACCGAACTAATGGGGAAAGGGTAGTTCATTAACACGCAGACGGATAAATAAGCTAAAAGAGCTAAAGTTATACACCAAGATGTATGTTCATATGAAGATAAATGACCAATTCCGCAGCTAACTCACAAATCTAAAGTTCTAGAATTGTCTTTGTAGATAGTTTAGTGCAGCGTTGGTCTTTGCTTCTATCAAGGCTACCTGAGCATGAAAATTTACTTACCTATGTGCACTGTTTTATAGAAGCATAAGGTATAAAAAACTTAAATGTTACTATCGTGTCAAGAGAATTCTTTTACTTACCTATGTGCACAGTTTTATAGTAGCATAAGGTATAAAAAACTTAAATGTTATTATCGTGTCAAGAGAATTCTTTTTTAGATAAATAGCTAGTTCTTCATTAATTCAGATGCTTTGTAACTATAGCAGTGATCTCTATAAAGCTGAGTATAATAAGAGGTTTTTCTTACCTCCTTAAAATAGTTAACATCACTTCCCCACAGCCAAGCATCACAAATTGCATCTCTAGCACCCCAAAGATCATTCCTACGACATGTTTAATGCAATTGATGATAACAAAAATAGATCGTGTGGGATTTCTACAAAACCCAAAATTCAAAAATCAAAGGTAATCAACAACACCAAATCAATTGAATCCCAAATAACTAATAACAAAGGAGTCTTTCCTGATCACAGATAACCAATTCACTTAAACACTACAAAACTATAATCACGTTTAAGTAATAATAGAACCCTGGAAATTAGAAAAGGCAAAAAAATTTAATACCTGGCAGTGGAAGGCTCAAAAGAATCTTGATTTGGGTTTCATGTACATATATTTTTCTCCCAAATTCCTTCCTTCTCTTATGATAAACTTACACAGAGAAAAAACGGGAAAAAAGTTTAGATAAAATGCATTTAGTAGATCAATGATATATAAGAAAAATTTTAGGTAGTAATTAAATCAAAAAAAGGAGGAGGATGACACATTCAATCACAAAAATTGAGTAAGTAAAACTAATTTTGACAACCCATGTTATAGTCAGTTCATACATGCAATTTGAAACATCAAGGTTAAATTGTACGCACAATTGACGCAGAGGCCCTAAATGATTGATATAAGGGCACATTCATATTTTGTACTAACTAATAACTTTGAGAACTTTTCATTACATCCTTGTTCAGATTGTACGCTTTTTAAGTATTATGAAACCGACATTGTCTTAGCTGCAACTATATGGGTCTCATTTAGAGGTGAATCTTACAACACAAAGATGAATTAGATGCAATACATTGGTATTTCAAATTTCACAACGTATGATTTAAGTATACTAATAAGATTTTTTAAGTTATGCAGATTACCTTCTTTGTATCAGTACCCCAACAAACCCATGAATTTATGTAATGAAAAACACCAAGCTAGCTCATAAAATCAAAGTAAAGATAAATTAAAAGAAATAGACAGGTGAAAAATAGTATCAATGAGATTAACCTTTAAGTGAATACTCCATCCAATGAAAATATCGTACATTTTTCCAAGATCCGCAATATTACCATAAGAATATAGAAGAAAAGAAATAGCCCAAGGATGTATAGTTTACATAGTAATAAGAAGAAAACAAAACAGATAGTGAGGAATGTGTTATTACCTTTACGTTTCGTAATGTGTAGTACTTCAAAGAGAATCATCCAGCAAAGCATGGTCCATGTCAATCATTAGACTCCATCTTCGTGTAAATTTTTTTGTAGTGGAACTTCTCTAGCTATTTCGAAGTGGCTCAAGTCAATAATAATGACCAAACATTCAGATCCTCCAGTTTCACGGTGAATGACCATGTCAGTATATTCATGATCACCTTCTGAAAAGTAAAGAAAGAAGTGAAAAATATGACAGAATAGTAGCAATGTAGGATAAAAAGTCCTTCAAGGGATAGCATAGATATTTGGAACATACAAACGTGAGCAACGCCGATAAAAAAAACTGTAACTTAACATTCTTTCAGGATGTTGTCGTTTTCTTGTAGCAAGAGAGAAAAAACTGTAAGCGAACAATAGAAAAAGAGAAAAGCAACTTATATATTTCATTTTTGTACAAAGTTCATTTCTTTTAATGTACCTAGATTATACAGTACTTCTCATTACGACCATATATGTGCTAGATCTCTCAAAAAATGATAAGCTTCACTATTATCTGTAACAAAACTTAACACTTAATAACTATTCAAGTAACAGTTTATCTTCCTAGACAAAGTAAATCTACTCTTTGGACATTCATGTATATCAAACATACTTCATCATGTCTCCATTTGTGTATCCAAAAGAAACTAAAAAAACAATCTGCACTGAGATCCAAAAGAAAATAAAAGTAAACCAAGTATGGTTGCTAGTTAGGGGTATATATATAATGTTGAAATGAGAAATTTAATATTTCAATTAAGCATCGCTTCATGACTGGGATTTGTGTGAATAAGCATGTCTAATTCTTCAATTTTGCCTCTAAGACAACACATTTGTTAATTATCAAGCTAAGGGTGTGCAGCAAAAAGCTTAAGCCCACAAAGACTTTTACCCATCCTTGATTATGTAAAAGGGGTTTTTCTAAGAATAAGCTCTCATCATAGTATAGATTACGCTTATAAATTAGATTGCAATTATTCTTAACAGATGACACCCAAGTAATTAATCTTCCAGCAACCACCTTATGAATGAAATGTTAAACAACTTACAACTGTAGAGCTGGTATAAGCACCATCTAAACAGATATAAAGTAACATTTTTAAGTATACTTTCAGACCAAAAAACATATACTAAGATATGTGAACGATGACAGTCCACATAAGTTCATAACATTACATCAAAACAAAGATAAATGCAGAGAATTCATTACTCATTCCAAGATCAGAAAGATCCACCTCATTGTGTTGATCCATGTATCTCTGGAAAAGGTAAATACATACATGCAATAAATATTAGACTCTTAATACATGGATTCCCAATCATTTGAATCCAGAAAATTAAAAAAAAAACATAATAATAGGATGAAATAAAACAAATCCTAACCTAACCCTAGATGAAAAATAAAAAAAGTAAAAAATTGATCCGAAAGTGATCCCAGATTTTACCCTAAAATCCAAACTAAACGGATACAAAATCACTATGTAGTTTAATCACGCAATAGAGAAGCGATTAGGGTATACTTTGGCAAGATTAACATAGAAGAAGAAGGGTTTTTAATATTAGAGACTTCGATCTGATTCTTCTTGTGGTTACTCCATCGATAATGTCCTCTGTCGTGAAGTCCAAACATAGAAACCTAATTTCAAATAGAGCAAGCGTGAAACGAAGAAGAAGAGAGGTTACAGAAATCTATATTTTGGTTCAACTTTGAACCTGTATTACGGAAAAATCACACCTAAATCATAACCACCTCTTATTATGTTCACCCACATCGACTCATCACTTAACATTAGCGGAATTGTCTCATCCGTCCAAGTGAAAACCCATCCGGAGCTTACTGACCTCCGGATCAGGGCCCTCATTCAACGACGTCCGTCTGATAGCCCTGGCTATCATGGACATAAACCTCATACATTTTTATAACAATGATTAGGTTTCAACATCTTGGGAAATTTGTTGCGACCAACGATAGCATGTGGGTGGAAATACCAAATAAACGAAAGTTTATCTCTGGCCTGTTTGGTTGGGGCATAAGTCGAGCCTTGTATCATTTTTATATGATACACTGTGCACTTATGAGAAGAATCCATAATAGGGTGTGGATCTAGCATGAAATTGAAGGATCCATAATAGGGTGTGGATCTAGCATGAAATTTTTGCGCGCATCGAAGGTCGTCATCCTTTTTGAGAAATAGTTAGTTAATTATGAAAAGGCGAGCAGGGTACCCAAATATACCTCAAGTTAAAACTTTTCCTACCTATAAGTCCTTTTTCCAAAAGTGATTGTCTATGGACTGGGTCGAGACAATACAACTAATAGGTTGACACTTTGTGTGATCGTCTATAGATACGAGATCGAGACAATGCAACAACGAAGTATATTACTTGATAAAAAGGTTCGGACTTAACCAAACACAATAGGATTCACTTATCAAGTAAATAGGAATTAACGTTTGTGTGATTTACTTTAATTATAATAAAACAATTATAATGCGGAAATATAAAGTAAATGACACAGCAAGATTTTGTTAACGAGAAAAACGCAAATGCAGAAAAACCCCGGGACCTTGTCCAGAATTGAATACTCTCAGAATTAAGCCGCTACACAAAATTACACCTAACTTTGTATAGTTGAGACTAAGCAGCTAAACCTATAGTTCACCTAGTTCCGTCTGTATTCCCATGCCTCCAACTTATAAATAAGTCACGTACTTGGAACAATTCCTTTGGTTCGTATTCCAAACAGAAAAGGAACAACAAATCTGTTTGGTATCAACTCTATTCAACCAAGTGATATGAGTCGGACAAAGGCTCTTCCGTTTATCTTAACATAAACTCCTTCGTCGGGTCCTTAGATCTATCTTATATTAAATTACCGAAGTAATCGTTTAAGATTAAGCCAACAACACTCTTAATCCAAAGAATTTTGTTGATGCCGATCTACTCAATTAATCAATCCAATCTACCACAAGGATAAACCGATTATTAATTGGATCCTATTTTACCGAAACAAGTATTGTGCACACCAAAGATTATAAACCCAAGTCATATCTTCAATATCTTCTTTGTCTTCAAATCTTCTTAAATCTTCAATAAAAACCTGCACACAATCACTTGAATCTCTTGAGATCAATCACGCGCAGAACGAAGTCTGTTAATAATGGATTACCACAAGATCGTCTTTAGAACTAACAACGGTCTAAAGATCCCAGTCGAAACTCTAAACTAGTTTGAGTGAATCTTATATCAGAAGAGAAAATTCTCAAGCATAAACAAACTAGGTGCAATCAGATTTCAACCACCGTTAGTCAATCAAATCAATGAAAACAAAAGATAAACTGCAATTATCTAGTTTCCCACCAACGATATACGCTAGAGCTTCTCAATCCCAATGAGATTTTTCTAAATTAGGTTACTCTCCTCTCCGAATAGGCGGCCACACTAGTAACAACAACAAAAGAGGAAGTATGTTGTTACGAAGGATTAGTTTGCTAGAAAGGCAAACTTCAAGTATTTATGGACAAGGAAGTTCGGACACCAAGGAATTTCCAAAACCGAAAATATTCTCAAGATATTCATTAAAGCACAAAATCGGTTTCCATAATTCCTGGAAATGCTCTGTCCAAAAATAATGATCGAAATCTCTCTGAAAATCTAATTAATAAATGCACATTACTATTTCTTATTTTTCCCTACAAAATGAAGTTAATTACCTCAATTAAAAGTGTAGTTGTAGGAATTGCTACACTACACCCCTCACAAGAATTCATAACAATCAACACATATTTGAAGATTAATAACAACACTTTTATTGATTGATTCTCAGAAATATTACAAGAAATGAAAGAAATCAAGAATACAACCGCTCTCTTAAACTTTCTCTCTCCTCAAAACTTTCTCAATACTCTCCAATTGATCCTCCTCTTTCTGTGTCTATTAGTTCTCTTTATATAGGGTAGTTACATAGTGATGACAGCTAAGCTATCCTTTAATTTCGGATCTGACTCGCGATACTCTTGTAGTAGTTGTAATGTTAATTTTCACAGATGATATAATCTTCACAGGCTCGTCATGCTCTTCTCGTGTTTCAGTTACCATCATCCATTATGTCATTCTTCGAGTCATTCTTCAACACTCGCAGTGTGTTGTTGAAGAACTCGCAGAAATGTTGTTTACAAATTTCCAAGAGTATTATTGTGGCGATATTCTGATCCTACATCTTGCCTCTTCTCATGTATTTTCTGCGAAGGGGAAAAGATCATGGGAATTGAATTATTTTTTTTAAAACGCCGCAGCTGTTCATCTTTTCATCTTTTCAGGTTCTTCTGTTCTGACACGTTTCTGCATTCTTCGCCAGATTTATTACACGTATCTTTTCTTCCATTCAATTTCTGACAAGTCCTTTTCAACCGCTGCACTTCAACCGTTCAGTCTTCTCTTCGCATTAAATGCACTTATCTTCTCAAGAATTCTTACCTTATATATATATATATTCTTCATTCTTCTCTTTTCTTCTTTTTACTTTCTCTTTCCTTCTCTCTGCAATTTCACTTTTCTTCCGCAACTTCCGCATCTGCTACTGTTGTAACTTTTCTCTTATTCTTTTGATCTTCTATTCTTTTTTTTTCTTCCTTTATTCTATGAAATACTTTCTCATGCGAAATTCTTGCGGGCTATATATCAGTTGAGTGGGGATTGCATTTGTTTGATGCTTGAGTTTGCTACCCGCGGTGCTGGTAAGGAATCCGTTTACCCCCCTAAAGCGAAGAACCCTAAATTCGCTAAAGTTCCAATTGTTCCTGCGAAGTATACTGTAGAAAATTTCTTCGCGAATTATGAAATAATCTTCATGAGAAAGGATAGCACTTGTTGGGGTGTCCGCTTACAGAAGAAGGATGACGTTGCTGAATACAAAATTCTTATGCTATACATTGACTGGCATCCGGGAAATAATTCATCTCCTCGCTACTCTAATGATGATAAATGGTGTATTTTCTCATTATTTTTAGAGGGCCCATACATCTCTGGTTCTCATGCTTTACCTGCGAATCTCGCAGAGTACCAACCATGGGTGTTCAGCTGGCCTGAAAGAAACACAGAGGTATATTCCCGATTTTTTTCCTTAAATTACCAATATTATTTTCCTCATGCTTGTATATGTACTCTCGCTGACCACTCCCATTTTACCAGATTGGAAGGCTGAAAGCTAGCTACAAGAAGTTAGAGAAACCTAGTACTTTATTAGCTCTTAAACCACTCACAGATGAAGTAAGAAATATTCCTTTATGGTTCTTAACAATATATTGTTGCCTCTATTTCTTATCTTTATCTGTGTTTAAAGGTTATTGAAGAAAGAGAACCCGTTAAGGTTGCGAAGACTAAGGGGAAAGGCAAAGGTGCTCCTCGCAGGGAGAAATCTGATGCTCCTCTTTCAAAGAAAAGAAAAGTCCAATCCCCTCCTCCTTCAACTCTTCATTCTTGTGAAAGTTCAAGTGATGATACTGATAATGACAATTATGATGATGATGGTGATGCTGATATCACTTCATCGAAGGAGCCCTCCCAATCTGAGTCTTCTATGTCTCAGCTGTCTAGCATATTCTCTGATATTATGCATGGTATTGGGAATGATTCTCTTACTATCATATGTCAAGCTCGTAAGTGTCTGCGATGCTCCTGTACTAGTTGATAATGAATCTCTTCACGGAATTTCAAGATCTATGAGTCCCAGCCTCTTAAATTCACTCAACACTCTGTTATGTTCTCTTTTCTTCGCTACATTTGTGTATTCTCATTTCCTCGCAAAGTTTTAATTTATATTTGTCTTGACAATTTTTTGTTTTACTTCTCAGGCTGGAAAAGCTTCTTTTGTTGTTGCCTCAGAATTGGAGAGGAGACGTGCAGCCTTTGAAAAGAAAAATATTATTCTTCGCAAGAAGAATGAAAAATTAGAATCTGAGTCTGCTAGTCTTCGCAATAAGGATGAACAGCTGGAATATGAAGTTGATATTCTTCGCGAAAAGGTTAAGCAATTAGAAATTGAAGCCTCCTCTCAGTCATACAAAGTTTCTAGTCTCCAAGCTGAGAATAATCAACTTTATGGTACGAAATTTCTCTTCTTTCTTTTATCCCTCTGTCCTACAACTTTATCTTATTTGATTAATCATTCTTGCAGATATTTATGGTCTCTCTGATGAGGCTTCAACCCTTCATTCTTTCCCTACTTCTATGGATGATAATACTCTTCTTGAACGTCTTAATAATTCATTAAATAGTTTTTCTAATGACCAAATTACATCCCTCTCCATAGATGAACTCAGATCAAAATTTCGCCTCTTAGAGGTTGAACATATATTCAACTTGAGCTTAACCAACAAATTTAAGTGCCATTATCATGATTCTAAAAAATAAATCAATATTTTAAAAGCCAAGAATATTAAGCTTTCAGATGATAAGGACCGTATTGCTAACCAAGGTGCTCAAGCTTTAGGATATTTCCATAAGACTCTTCTCGATGTTCAAATTGAAAGAGATAGACTTATCTGCGAAAATAGTACTCTTGTTGAAAGAGAAAACCAAGTTCGCTCCCGCCTTCTCATTAGTAATGATGATGAGTTTGCTTGGGCTGCGAAGATTCTTGATAACGCCTGAAATAATTTAGGTGTAGATGTTAGTCATCAAGCTGAGCATTCTACCTTGATTAAGGATATGATCTTTGAAAGAGAAGGTGGTTATTCTTGTTTTTCCACTAATCCATTTTTTAACTGAATCTCCACTATTTTATTAATAGTTTGTCATTTGTTCGCAGCATCTGAAGGAAATCTTCGCCAAAGAGTTGAAGAGTTGGAAGAAGAAAAATGACAACTTGCAAAACTTCTGTCTTCTCGCAACGAGAAATGTTCCAAGTTCAAGAAGCATCCACAGATTACCCTAGAGAATTTTAGTAATGTTCTTGTTGGTGTTCGCAATGATTCCATTAAGATAGTCTGTAATGATCATAAAATTCCTCATTCTGCATATCCTTATCTCGCGGATGAAATACCAGAGAACGTTCCTAATCTTGTCATCTTTGACAGTGAAGCTGAAGAGTCTGAAGAATATGAAGAATATAATGAAGATGAAGAATCTAATGAGAAATAGTTTTATCTCCTTTTCTAATCTCTTTGTAATATTTGTACATTTATTTCCTTCTCCTTGTAAGATATTCCTGCGAATTTCTCCAGCTTCTAACATTCCTTAATGTATAGATTCCTTTTGTTTCTATCTGCATACATTAGAAAACAATTATTTTTTGCAATATGGTTAATCGATATGATTATTAATTTTTAACTATTTGTGTCAATCTATGATATAATGATGAATAATAATTTTATCATTCTGTTCATTCCCATACTTGCCTCTATAATTCATCTGCAATATGAAAGATTGAGCAGATTACTTTCTGAATAAGATCTATTTTTAAATTTTGGCCATATTCTCGCAGCCGTTTCTTGCTCTCTTGTGTGGTCTTATTTTGCCTTCCTAGTTAAAGGTATTATTTTGCCACGTTATGTTTTGGCGACAAAATCGCACGACGTCCTTGTATTCGCATATAAAGACCCATTGATCTTGCTTTATCCTCATTTGTCAATTTGTTGCGACAATATGACAGGCCTAAGTTTTCTTGCGAATACAAAGACCCATGACATTGCCGTCTTGCGATGAAATCGCAGGACGTCTTTACACTTTCATGTAAAAACCCATTGATCTCATCTTACCTTTTTCTCATGGATTTTTGCCTCTGTATAATTTTTGCACAAATATGTCAAGCCTAAATTTCTTCGAACATAAAGCCTTGTGACATTTGCGTCTTAAGACACTTATCATCTCCCTAATGGAGGGTGCGGCCCTTATGTTCCCCCTGGTTGCCCCTTCAAGGAGGCGTACATCGGCCATACAAGACTAGCTCTGTAGGACCAGAATATCGCCGCAACGATATTCTCGCGATGGAAACAACACTTCTGAGAGAAACCCAAACATTTCTGCGAGTATTAATAACACTTTGACAAGAACGCCGCAAGATTCTTCAACGACATTTGGCGAGTGTCATAAAAGAGTAATATAATAATTAATAACCGAAGATATATGAGAAGAATAAGTCTGCTTCACGATGGTTACAAAGTTGGCGAAGATGAAGACTAAAGTTATGGTGATGAGATCGCAGAGTAAATCCGAATTAAGGGGAAATCTTAGATGTGTTCCACTATGTATTTTCCTATATAAAGGGTTCGACTAAATCCAGAAGGGGATGATGTACTTTTGAGAGTTAAGAAAGTTTTGAGGAGAGAGAAACTCCAGAAAGAAAGTTGTATTTCTGAGTTTTGATATTTCTTGTAAATCTTCCTGAAAGTGAATTAATAAAGGTGTTGTTGTTCATCCACAATTATGACTTAATTTTCATAGATTCTTGATAAGGGTGTAGTGTGGGAAATCCTGCAACTACATTTTGGCGCCCGAAACAGGGAGAATCAAGCTAAAAAATCTCTAATTGCAACTTGAAAATTTGAAGAAATTGTTAGAATTGAAGAAATGGCTAGAAGAAGAAGAAACACATCAGAACCACCAACAACTGTAAGGAGAAGTAAAAGACTTGCAGGTGAATGAACAGGTGAAGTAGAAAAATCTTTAAGGATAAGATCAGGAAGAAATAGAACAAGAAATGAAGCAAAAAGTTCAATCCAACAGCCGAATCAACAAGCACAAACGCAAGATAGGGATGTGGATTATGATAGAGTGAGTGTGCATACTTGGAGGTCAGATTCAGTAGAAGAAGCAGAAAATCGACAATTGAGAAATGAGGAAGAAGGAGAAATAAATCAAGAAGTGGATGGAGGATTAACTCATGAAGAACGTGAAATAGTAGATGATTTGAGACAAAGGATACAAGAAGAAAGAAGATTAGAGGCAGAAGAGCGTGCAAATTTAACAAGACAAAATCATGATCTAAGAATGGAGAATTTGAGATTACAAAGAAGGAGAAGTACTGTTAGGTCAAATTCAAGATCATTCAAAGAAGAACCAAGGCAAAATTCCCCTATAAGAAATGTTAGAGAAAATACTCGAGGAGAAGTGCAAAATAGAGAAGAAGAGATAATTGGTGATCGCTATAATCCGCGCGATAATAGAAATCAAGAGGGATGAAATAATCAAATTGAAGAAGAAAATACCGAAGAAGGTAGGAGGATATTACATGGGAGAGAGAATCAAAGAATGATTGAAGAAGAAATTGAGAATCATTACGCTAAACAAGCACGTCTAGCTCGCGAGAGAGAAAGATTAAGAGCAGAAGTAGAAGAACATGAATTTCGAGAAGCAGTGCGACAAAATAATCATGAAAATCGAGAAAGGAGACGTACACAAAATCGCTACAATGGTAATATTCAGGAGGAATATGATAGGATACAGAGGAAAATAGAGAGGCAACGAATAGAAATAAGGATAAATGAAGAAATTCGTAGAGAAGAAGATAGGCAATTACGATATCAAGAGGAAGATGAAAGAGAAAATTATAGAGAAAGACGAAATGATGATGAAGAAGAAGATACACAAAATCTCGCAAGATAAGAAAGGCAAGAACGCAGAAGAAGGGAAACAACATTAAAGAGACCAATGGAACAAAACTCAGCTGAGAATGAGCAAATATTGAGAGAATTAGCAGAAATGCGAGGAATGATAAACAATAAAAGAGAAGGAGGTAGAAGGAAACTTTATGAAGCTATTGAAGAAGCAGCAAGAACTCCACTTACCCAAGAAGTACAGTTAAGAGGGATACCTCGAAAATGCAATTTACCAGCATTAACCAGCATTTTTGATGGAACTACTTGTGCTGTTCAACACGTCAAAGCTTATGTTAGATGTATGCTACAGTGGGAAAATCATGATGATGTGCTATGCAAATATTTTGCATCTAGCTTAACTGGCGAGGCTTTGAAATGGTTCGAGGGATTACCAAAAAATACTATAACTTCTTTTGATCATTTACCAGCTACATTTTTAGGAGCATATATCAGCAACAATTCATCGCGGCCGGGTATTGAAGATGTGTTTGGGTTAAAACAAATAGTTGGCGAGAGTCTGAAATATTTAACCATAAGATGGAAGACTATGTGCAGTGAAATGGCAGGAAGAGTTGACGAGAGATATCTTATCTTGTCTTTTATCAATGAAATGTTCGCGACCAATCTACTATACATACAAATTTTCAGAGTCAAGAATACAATCACTATGACTGAACTGCGAGAACTACAGGAAGAATACATTGCTTTGGAGGAGAAACAAAATGAGATGGAATCATACCCGATCGCGAACACCAGCTTGCTAACGGCAAGTGGAAGTTTGCTCCCTAAAATGATAAATAATGTGGCGAGCACCTCGCAGACACAACAAGAGAAGGTGGTCAGTGAAAACCAACAAAAATTGGTAGCAATGGGCAGTCGAGATCAAGAAGAATATGAAAGGGAGAAGAATTATTACAATTGCGGTGGAAATAATAAGATTCAAACACTTGATCATCCGCAAGAAACTTATGGAGGACAAAGGCAGAATAACTTTAGAGGGCAAGGAAATCAAAAGATAATATAGGAAGAAATTAAAATGCCACCTCTTAATGCTAGTATAGAAAAAATCTGGGAAGCTATCATTTTAATGGAAAATATACCATCCCCATGGAACATGGGAAAAGAACCACATCCTAATAATCGCAGTCAAGAATTTTGTCCTTACCATAATTTTCATGGCCACACAGTAAATGACTGCAGGAATGTAAAGAGAATAATTTTAAGGATGATTGAACAAGGAAAGCTAAATCACTTTTTAGTAGGACACCCACAATCTCAGCGATTGCCTCCAACACCAGAAACTCGCAGAGTGAATGCTGTAAAAAGAGCAGAAAAATTCGTGATAGAAGTTGGGGCTAAAGCAAAGAATTTGTTTTGTAATTCCATAGTACATTCATACATAACTATAGAAGATTTCCATGATAATGTTTTAAGCAGAGTCTTCGCGAAAAATACAGATGGAAGAGAGATAATGAATATTGCGAGAGCCTCGCCATTATAAGAATGGCAAAAAAAACTATATATTTCAATGCACAAGATGTACCAGGGCTTGGCGAGCAGCATGATAACCCGTTGGTAGTAAGGCCATCAACAGAGTCTTATTAGACACTGGGAGTTCAGATGATATCTTATTCTATCATACCTATAGAACCATGGGCGGAAGAGATAAAGACTTGATACCATCAACATATAAAATCTATGGATTTAACGGTACAGCTAACAAACCAAAGGGGGAAATTGAAATGCAGATACCGTTAAAAGGAATATCTTCAAAAATCTTATTCTGCGTCGTGGACATCAAATCACCTTACAATGCCTTGATAGGACGACCTTGGTTACATGGGATATTGGGTGTTGCCTCCACTGATCACCAATGTATCAAATTTCCTCATCCTAAAGGTGTTGGAATTATTAAGGGACATTGGGGAGAAAGTAAGAAATGTTATGAAATCGACATTAAGTCTTGCGAAGAAAGCGCTGAAAAGAATAGCAATTGGAAGTACAAAATCAAACAGCAACAGAGATGTGAAAGCTGATGGCGAGCATCTCGCAGAAAAAGAAACAACGATAAAACGTAGCAGAAAAGCAGAATCAGAAAATAGTAAGTAGAGAGGTAAAATGATGAACTCCAGAGAACTCTATGAATGATTTGTTTGAAAAATATGTAATTGAACAGAATATTCTGCTTGAAAGAATCGCAAGATTTTCAAAGTTATGAAATTCTATCAGAGTCAAAATACTCGCAAGAACAGCGAATAAAATTTCGCAAAGATTAAAAGAATGAGACGAACCTTTATGGTGTGCACCCTAGTTCGCGAATAAAATTTCGCAAGAGGCAAATGTAAGAACTAATAGAACATCATAGGAGGGGGTATCTCTTGACATGATTCAGGGGTAAGGTTATACCGCTGCTGGATCCTGAGTCATGCAGATGTTGGGGTTAAAAAAACCTATCCGGGAGAGAGATCTTGGATTTCCAACTATATATGGTTATACCCTGGTTGGACGACCGAGAATCTCTTCCAAGAAGTGAAAAGTATGACCAAGGCACCGAGGTACATGGTTGAACCAAGGGTGCCAAGGGCGTACGAAACTCCCTTGACATTCTTGGTAAGTCTTGGCTATGATGCACTTGGCCTGAAGAAAACCCCACTTAGGGTGTAGTCTTGTAACTATAATCCATATAGGCATAAATGACAAGTGGATGCAAAAACAGCTGGTTTTTGGTAAATCTGGATGGGAGGAGCTAGTCTTGTATGGCCGATGTGCCCTCCTTGAAGGGGCAACCAGGGGGAAGATAAGGGCGGCACCCTCCATTAGGGAGCTGATAAGTGTCTTAAGACGGCAATGTCATGGGGCTTTATGATTGCAAGATCATTTAGGCCTATCATATTGTCACGTGACGAAAATTATACAAGGGCAAAAAGCCTAAATAGGAAAATTTAAGATGAGATCAATGGGTCTTTGGATGAAAGTGTAAAGACATCCTGCGATTTCATCGCAAGACGACAATTTCACGAGGCTTTGATCTCGCGAGAGAACTTAGACTTGTCATATTGTCGCGATATAATCGAGCAATACTGATAATACAAGATCAATGGGTCGATACATGCGAATGTAAATACGTCCTACAATTTTGTCGCAGAGAGATGAAAAAGTTGGCAAAATAAGACCTTTAACTAGGAAGGCATAATAAGACCAAAAGATTATTGCGATACTGCTCGCAGTATTTATGGTATTTCGCAAATACTGAGGCATAATTTAACGCCAGTATTAATATTTAATCTTTATGCTATTTTCTCTTATAGCAGATGAATAATAGAGGCAAGTATGGGAATGCACAGAATGATGAAATTATTATTCATCTAGCATATGATAAAATTGCATTGATAATACTAAGTAATATACTTATATAGATCATTAAAAGATAACAATTATATTGATTGCTTTGCAGAAGAGAATTGTTTTTTGACTCATACAGATAGAAGCAAAAAGAATTTATAATAGCGGAGAAACTCACAGCTAATCACAAAAAAGAGAAAATAATTATACAAAGAAGACAAAAGAAGCAGAAAACTAATTAGACTGATCACCATCTTCATCGTCAGATTTCTTATTCTCATCGCCATATTTCTTCTCTTCATCATTGTCATATTTTTCTTCATCGTCAGAATTTCCTTCTTGTTCATCATCACCAATATTATCTTCATCGTCAGAATCTTCAGCTTTACTATTAGAGATAGCAGGTCTTGGAATTTCTGCTGGGATTTTGTCTTCCAAATCAGGATATGCAGGATAAGAGATATTATGATCATCACAAACCAACTTAATGAATTTATTGCGAGTAATAACGAGAGATCTGTTAAAATTCGCGGTAGTAATGTTGATATGATCCTTTAATCTTGAATACTTCTCATTGCAAGCAATAAGTTTGGCCGCGAGTTGATGTTTTTCATCTTCAATCTCTTGAAATCTCACGCGATAATTCCCCTCAGCAACTGCGGGAACATGACAACGAATTAGAAGCTTTATCAGGAAGAATATTAAAATGAAGAATTAGCAAGAATTGAACAAGTTAACAACCTTCTCTTTCAGAAATCATATCTCTAATTAAAGCAGCTTGTTCAACCTTGAGACTAACATCTACACCTAGGTTGTTTCTGGCATTATCAAGAATTTTTGCAGCCCAAGCAAACTCATCATCGCTATTGATAATAAGACGAGAGCGAGCTTGAGTTTCCATCGCAAGAAAATCCTCATTCTCGCGGATGAGTCTATCTCTTTCCACTTGAGTATCAAAAAGAGTTTTATGGAAATCTGCTAGAGCCTTGGCACCATTTTTAACAGCAAGATCCTTCTCGTCAATAAGATCACTATTCCTTTTCCTTAATTTATTTATTTCTTCTTTTGAATCAAGGTAAAGACGTTTAAACCTGTTGGTTAAGCTTAAATTGGATCTATGCTCTATTTTTAAAAGGGTAAACTTGGATTTAAGTTCTTCAAAGGAGAGAGATCTAATTTGATCATCTGAGAAGTTACTTAGAGAACTATTAAGGCGAGCAAGAAGAGTATTATCATTTATAGGTTCAGGGAAAGATTGGAGGAATGTTGCCTCATCAGTAAGACCATAAATATCTGCAAAATGGTTGCTTAAATAAGCTACAATAGGGTGAGAAGAATTAAGAAAGAAATAAGATAGATTATACCATATAATTTTTGACGAGCTTTATCAAGATCAGCGAACTTCTGCTTGTCAGCAGAGGCATCAATTTCCAATTGCTTATTTTTTTCTGCGAAGATCAGCAACTTCCGCCTCCAGTTTTTCTTTCTCCTGGCGAAGGTTATTAACTTTTCCTTCAGAAATAACACGTATAGTGTCCAAATCAGGAGCAACAACAAAAGAATCTCTTCCAACCTGCGAGAAAGTTATGTAAATTAAGATTTGGCGAAGAAATTTGGCGAAGAAATAAATACAAAAATAAAATAAAAAAGAGGAAACATACCAGTATGCCAAGAGAATTCAAAAGACTGGGAGTTAGCAATCTTGAAACTCCGTGAAGAGAAGCATTGTCAGCTAAGATATGAGCATCGCAAATGTTAGCGAGAGACTGAGATATTTTAGTGATAGCTTCGTCTCCATACTCATTTGGGATACCATGTTCAGTATCGCCAAAAATTTTAGATAGCTGAGCCATGGAAGACTCGGAAGGAGAAGAATTCACCATAGAAGCAGCACCATTATCAACATCAAATTTATCCTTATTATCTTTATCTACATCAACATTTAGGTCATCAGGAGTAGATTGAGGAGTTGAAGAAGAAGAATGTTGAGTTTTTCTTTTCTTTGAAGGAGGATCGCCAGATTTATCATCATGAGGGGCAATAGGCTTTTCTTTAGCAGAGGCATTAGATTTTACTTTGCGATCAATAGAAGATTTTCCCTTGAGTTTTGGTTCTAAGGGTTCAAGATCTTCAATCACTTGCGAGCACAGATAAAGATAAGAAATAGGGGCAACAATATATTGTTAAAATCATTAAAAGAATATTTCTTACTTCATCTGTGAAGGATCTCAGAGCTAAGAGAGTGTTGGGTTTTCTAAAGAGCTTATAACTGCGTTTTATTCTGTCAATCTAAGAAAAATCAAAGAGATTAGCGAGGATGTAAAAATATAAGGAAGATAGTGAATAATAATAATGCAAAAGTTGAGAGGATATATACTTCTTTAGATTTTTCAGGCCAACTAAAGACCCATGGCTGATACTCTTGAAGATTCACGGGCAATGCGAGAGAACCATAGATATAATCTCCTTCAAGAAGTAATGGAAAAATAAACCACTTATCATCATTAGAATGGCGAGGACCTTGATTGGTTTTTGTATGAAAATCAATATCTAAGATGACAATTTTATCTTCAGCGATTTTATCTTTCTTCTGTAAGCGGAATCCCCAACGAGTGCGATCTCTTTTTATAGGAATTATGTCATAATTGATAAAGAAATTTTCCACAGTATACATCGCAGGAATGATGGGAACATATTTGAATTCAGTATTTTTCGCAGCATCAAGATAACGAGAACCTTTATTAGCACCGCGAGAGGCATATTCAAGTAATAATCTAATACAATCTCCACCTAATTGATACACTGCTCGTGAAAATTTCTCATGAGAAATTATTTGATAAAATAAGGGAAGTCTAGGGTCATAAAGTGGAATGGGAAGGCCATCTTCAAGTTGACCTAGCGATACTATAATTTTATTGCGAGAAAGTTGATGTTCGGAAAATAACTTGACAGAAAGTTCAGATTTAGAATCTTGACCTGGAATTGTTGACAAAGTAAAACCTTTGTTTTTGAGATTTTCTCTCATCTCGTTAAACGCAGTCAAATTCTTAGCACCAGAAGCCACCATTTTTGAAGTATGGGAATGAAGGAAGAAATTGAAAAAGAAGAAAGAAATCGCGAGAATAATAAATGCGTAATTTACGGAAGAACAATAAAGTTGCAGAGAAGAAGAATGAAGAAGAAAGTAAAAAGAGGAAAAGAGAAGAATGAGAGAGGTATTTATAGAGGAAGAAATTTTTTGAGAAAATAAATACAATTAATGTAACGAGAGGATATGAACGGTCAAATCGCAGCGGTTTAAATTAACGTGTCAAATGTTAGTTGGAAGGAGAAACTACATGGAGACAGCTGGTGAAGAAACACAGAAACGTGTCAGAGCCAAAATGATAATGAAAAGATAAGTAGTTTCGGCATTTTGATTCTCATATCTTATCTTCTTCGCATAAAAGACATGAGAAGAGGCAAGATGTAGGACCAGAATATCGCCGCAACGATATTCTCGCGATGGAAACAACACTTCTGCGAGAAACCCAAACATTTCTGTGAGTATTAATAACACTTTGACGAGAACGTCGCAAGATTCTTCAACGACATTTGGCGAGTGTCACAAAAGAGTAATATAACAATTAATGACCGAAGATATATTAGAAGAATAAGTCTGCTTCACGATGGTTACAAAGTTGGCGAAGATGAAGACTAAAGTTATGGCGATGAGATCGCAGAGTAAATCCGAATTAAGGGCAAATCTTAGCTGTCTTCCACTATGTATTTGCCTATATAAAGGGTTCGACTAAATCCAGAAGGGGATGATGTACTTTTGAGAGTTGAGAAAGTTTTGAGGAGAGAGAAACTCCAGAAAGAAAGTTGTATTTCTGAGTTTTGATATTTCTTGTAAATCTTCCTGAAAGTGAATTAATAAAGGTGTTGTTGTTCATCGACAATTATGACTTAATTTTCATAGATTCTTGATAAGGGTGTAGTGTGGGAAATCCTGCAACTACAAGCTCCTCCCATTCGGTCTTAACAACAACCAGTTGTTTTCGCAACCTCTTATCCCTTTTCCTATATGACTTATGGTTATGAGACTGCACCCTAAGTGGGGTTCTTCGGGATGAGTGCATCATAGTCAAGACTTGCCAAGAATGTCCAGGGTAGTTTCATACGCCCCGGGCACCCTTGGCTCAACCGTGTACCTCAGCTCCTTAATCATACTTTGCACTCCTTAGGAGAGACCCTCGGTCGTCCAACTTTTAATATATATATATATATATAGTTGGAAATCCAAGGTACCTCTCCTGGATGGGCTTTCATTGAACCCAAATCTCCATGACTCAGGTTCCAGCAGCGGTAAAACCTTATCCCTGAGCCATGCAAAGAGATACCCCCTTATATGACGTACTTTAGGTCTTACATTTTCCTCTTGCGAAATTTTATCCGCGAACTAGGGTGTACGCCATAAAGGTTCGTCCCATTCTAATATGTCATTATTCTTTGATTTTCTCTTTTTGCATTTCAGCTTTTGTATGATTTTTCAATTTCATCTTTTTCATTGAGTCAAAATATAATTTTGTAAAATTTTCTCCAACAAATCATTCATACATCTCTTGTATTTCACGATTTAGAAATTTTACCTTTTCTACTTACTATTTTCTGCTTCTTCTTTTTTGTTGCGCTTTTCTACTTTTTCTCTATCTGCGAGACGTTCGCCATCTATTGGTTTCAGTACATGTTGACTTCGCAGCATTCCTTCTTCTCGCCGTTCTACTGTATCAACCATCAACTTTTCACTTCTTTGCTTTTATTTGATGTTATATTCCCAATTTATGTTTTTCGCAGCCCTTTCCTCGCAAGATTCCATATCAATTTCATAGCACTTTTTTCCATCAATCCAATCTCCCTTTATGACTCCAATACCGCTAGGATGAGGAAACTTAATGCAATGGTGGAAAGTTGACTCTACACCTAGAATCCCATGCATACAAGGTCGGCCAATCAAGGCATTGTAAGGAGATTCAACATCGACAACACATAATAGAATTATAGAATATATCCCCTTTAGTGGAATTCGCATAGTGATTTCCCCTCTAGGTTTATTGGCAGTACCATTAAAACCATAGATTTTATAGGTTGAAGGTATTAGATCCTCATCTCTGCCTCCCATTATTTTATAAGTGTGATAGAACATGATACTTACAGAACTCCCTGTATCAATTAAAACTCTATTGATTTCCCATGAGTCTTCGTCCTCATCTTCCTCTCCATCTTCTCTTTGTTTTGGATTTATCTCTAGTTTTACCACTAATGGATTGTCATGCATCTCGCCAAGCTCAGGTACTTCTTGTGCAGTGAAAGAAATTATTTGCTTCTGCCATTCTTCTAATGGCGAAGCTTTCACAATATTCATTATTTCTCTCCCATCAGCATCTCTCGCGAAAACTCTGCTTAAAATATTATCGTGGAAATCTTCTATAGTCTTGTAGGAATGTATGATGGAGTTACATAATAGATTCTTCACTTTTTCTCCAACTTCTATCACAAATGTTTCTCCTCCCTTTGTTGTATTCACTCTGCAAATTTCTGTGGCTGGGGGTAGCTGCTGAGACTGTGGATGACTTATTAGAAAATGGTTTAATTTTTCCTGATCTATCATCCTCAAGATGATTCTTTTTACATTCCTGCATTAATTTTTTGAGTGACCATGAAAATGATGATAAGAGCAAAATTATGGATTTCGATTATTTGGGTGTGGCTATTTTCCCACGTTCCATGGTGTGGGTATGTCCTCCATCAAGATTATAGCCTCCCAAATTTTCTCCATGCTAGAATTTAGAGGTGGCATCTTAATTTCTTCCCATATTATCTTCTGACTTCCTTGCCCTCTATAATAATTTTGTCTCTGACCACCATAAGTCTCTTGCGGCTGATCAAGCCTCTGAATCTTATTATTTCCACCTCGATTGAAAAAAATTCTTTCCCTTTCGAACTCTTCTTGATCTCTGCTTCCCATAGCTACTAATTTATGTTGACCATCATCCATACTCTTTTCTTGCTTCATTTGCGAAGTGCTCGCTACTGTATTTATTAACCTGGGAAGTAGACTTGCGTTTGCTGCAATTGAACTGGTATTCTCAATAGGGTATGATTCTATCTCATTTTATTTCTCCTCCAAAGCAATGTATTCTTCTTGCAATTCTCGCAGCTATGTCATTGTGATGGTGTTCTTGATTCTGAAGGTTTGGACGTATAACAGATTGGTTGTAAACATTTCATTAATGAATGATAAAATGAGATATCTCTCATCCACGCGGCCTGCCATTTCGCTGCACATTGTTTTCCACCTTATGGTTAGATGTTTTAAGCTTTCACCAACCCTTTGCTTTAATCCAAATACATCTTCAATGCCAGGTCGCGAAGAATTGTTACTTATATATGCTCCAAAAAATGTATTTTGCAAATGATTGAAAGAAGTTATAGTGTTCTTAGGTAAACCTTCAAACCATTTTAGCGCCTCGCCTGTTAAGCTGGATGCAAAATATTTGCATAATACAACATCATGGTTTTCCCACTATATCATACACCTAACATAAGCTTTGACATGTTGAATAACACAAGTAGTTCCATCAAAGATACTGGTTAACGTTAGCAAATTGCATTTTGGGGGTATTCCTCCTAATTGTACTTCTTGGGTGAATGGAGTTTTTGCAGATTCTTCAATGGCCTCATCAAGTTGCCTTCTACCTCCCACTCTTCTGTTATTTATCATTCCCCTCATTTCTGCTAACTCTCTCAAGATTTGTTCATTCCCATCTGAATTTTGCTTCATTGGTCTTTTCAGTGCAGCTTCCCTTCTTCTGCGTTCATGTCTTTCTTGCCTTGCGAGATTTTGTGCTTCTTCTTCAGCATCTTCATTCTACCTTCTCCCGCGATTTTCTTCTTCACATCCTTCTTTAATTCACAAATGATTAAGCCTTTCATTTTCTCTTCTGCGATTTTCTTCATTTCTCACCGTTTCTCTTCGCTGTATTTCCATTCTCCTTTGTATTCTATCATATTCCTCATTGATATTACCATTGTTGCGATTTCGTGTGCGTCTCCTTTCTCGATTTTCATGATTATTCTAACATATTGCTTCTTAAAACTCTTGTTCTTCCACTTCTGCTCTCAATCTTTCTCTTTCACAAGCTAGACATGCTTGTTCATCATAATGTCTCTCAATTTCATCCTCAATCATTATTCGGTTTCTTTGAATTTCTAGCTCATGTAATATTCCCCTATCTTCTTCTCGATTTTCTTCACCATCTTGGTTATTTCCACCCTCTTGATTTCTATTATCACGTCTATCATCCAAAGTTTCACTACGTGGAATGTAGCGATTATTAATCATCTCTTCTTCTCCATAATGCTGCTCTTCATTTGGATATAGCATTTCCTCTCGAATATTTTCACTATCATTTCTCACAGGGGAATTTCTCCTTGCTTCTTCTCTAAATTATCTTGAACTTGATCTTGCAGTACTTCTTGATCTCCTATTTTGTAAACTCAAATTCTCTATTCTTAACTCGTGATTTTGTCTTGTTAAATTCGCGCGTTCTTCCGCCTCTAATCTCCTTTCCTCTTGTATTCTTTGTCTTAAAGCCTCTATTGCTTCATTTTCGTCATCTCCATGAATTAATCCTCCAACCACTTCTTGATCTCTTCCCTTTCTCCTTCCATTTCTTAATTGTCGATTTTATGCTTTTTTTTATTGAATCTGATCGCCAATTATGCACGCTCACTCTGTCATAATCCACAGTTCTATCTTGTATCAGTGTTTGCTGGTTTGGTTGTTGAACTTGATTTTCTCCATTATTCCTTGTTCTGTTGATCCTTTTTCTTAATCTTGAGGATTCTCCTATTTCATTTGTCTCTTCTCCAGCAAGTCTTCTACTCCTCTTTACGATTGTTGGTTGTTCTGATGTATTTATTCTTCCAGCCATTCCTTCAATTTTGATGTATTATTATAAATCACGTAAAAATCTTCTCCAATTTCTTCAAATTCTTAAAAATCACAATTTCAATCTTTGCTCAGAAACATCCTTGTTTCTAGCGCCAATATGAAGTTACAGGAATTCCTACACTACACCCCTCACAAGAATTCATAATAATCAACACATATTTGAATATTAAGAACAACACTTTTATTGATTGATTCTCGGAAATATTACAAGAAATGAAAGAAATCAAGAATACAACCGCTCTCTTAAACTTTCTCTCTCCTTTCTCAATACTCTCCAATTGATCTCTCTCTTTTAAGTATATTAGTTATATTTATATAGGGTAGTTACATAGTGGATGACAGCTAAGCTATCCTTTAATTTCGTATCTGACTCGCGATACTCTCGCAGTAGTTGTAATGTTAATTTTCGCAGATGATATAATCTTCGCAGGCTCGTCATGCTCTTCTCGTGTTTCAGTTACCATCATCCGTTATGTCATTCTTTGAGTCATTCCGCGACACTCACAGTGTGTTATTGAAGAACTCGCAGAAATGTTGTTTATAAATTTCGCAAGAGTATTATTGTGGCGATATTCTGATCCTACAAAAAGATTCTTAACTTACTTATGTTTCGATCATGGGATACTCTTCCCTTAGCTATTAAGGAATAACTTTGAACAATTAAAGAAATAAACATTCACAACACGTGTTCAAAGTATGTCGACGTCCTTACTTTGTAAGTTCTCTTTCACACTTACAACCTTGAAACCGATTTGCCACACTTCCAAATAAGTTTAGAATTGGTTCATATGACTTTCAAGAACTATGTGATTGATCAAACAAACATTCAATCACAATCATGGGTTTCACGGTTCTACCAAAATAAGTTTCGGTTCTACTTTCCATGTGAGTATTGTGCATAGTCACAGTAGCTTTCCAAAATTCGGCTGACTAGGTAATATGATCGGTTCCCTACATATATATGGTATATAACTTATATGTGTTGCACATGTCCATAGGATCGGTTCCCCTTTGCCTAAAAACGTGTTGCACATGTTCATAGGATCGGTTCCCCTTTCTGCTATAAACCTTGCTGCACCCCATATAAGGATCGGTTCCCCTTTGTGATGTACTGCACCTCTTACTAGGATCGGCTACTCCGTTCTCTGCTCTGTTAGATCGTAATCCTGATCTCTCTCAACATGAACCGACTTCTCAAAAATGGTTCCCCTTTCCCATATTTGGTCAGACATAAAATCACAAACCCGATCATACCATCTCAGGTGATTACTTAAGATCGGTTTCACTAATAAAAGTCATACCAATACATAAGTCAGGCCTTTGTGAATAGTTCTACCAAGAATACAAACAAGTTGATATCTGTTATACTCAATCACACATATTGGTTGTTCACAAGATATGCAATGAACAACAAAAGCAATAACACCTGCAATTTCCATTTCGGTTCACAAACAAGTTTATAAACTTACTTCCTTAGAACACATGTGTTGATGGTGGATTTGTATTTAAAGGATAAAATTGTAAAAAGCCAATTTTTGTAAGATGACGTCCTGCAAAGGATAAAGCCTTCAGGCGATGAATACTTCTTGCCATATTAATTCATTGGAGCATGTGCAACCATCTCTGAGAATTAAAACATACCCAGAACGGAGCATGTGGCAACCATCCCGACGGAGCATGTGGAAACCATCCCGGTTTTCTGTAGGTATACAACATTACTATTAATTCTTTAATTAAAGCCTTGTGTTCGACGTGCAAACACCCGTAGGCTACCTGACGGTAGGTTATACTAGCCCCGTTGAACGAGTGCAAGACTATCCATGTTAGTCTCACTTGCTGAAAACAAACCCAAAAATATATCTCACCCGTCTAACTTCACAAGCATAGATGGAGGGTGTAGATATAAATTCATGGGGTCCTGAGTATGCTACCATGATCACCTCGGACCCACATTCACACATGACCGAACGGTCAAGACCAACCACGGTTGGTTCTTCCAAAACGTGCGCTCAAAGTGAGCATGACGCACGGCTAGGGTTTCTTTTAATCGTGAGCGTCCAATTTCACCGGCATAGTTGGACGGCTTAGATTATAACCTAAAAAAAGTAGTGAAGTGATGGTACACCATTGGCGGGCCCACTTTCTACCTACATGACCGACTCACTCATAGGCAATCCGTGGTGCAAGAAACGATTGCCCAAACAAGGCTAGATTAACGCCTTATGCAGGTTGAGAAGATCCAAAACGATCACGACCATCCGACTTCGCCGGCATAGTTGGATGGCTTAGATTGCGCCCAGGGTCATAAACCAAGCATGCACATGCTCTCCACCGACCCACCTCCCTACTGGTGCAAACGTCTTCTCTATGGGAGTCACCAACGTTGAGATACGGTGGCACAAAGAAGGCATGCGAGGCCACTTCTAATCTCGACCATCCATCATCGCAGGCTAGAACGGGCGACCCAGATTGCTCCGATGGACGTCCTGTAGGCATGAACGTGTAAAATGGCGTCTCTCCTACCTACTAGGCTAATCGGCCACTCCATGCACGCCTCCCAAGGTATAAAACCGTTAGGGAGAAAGAGGAAGCTCGCAAGCCTTCCAAACCCTAATCCAACGGTTATTCCTCCAACAATCTCGTCCGTCCAAGTTCGCATGCTTGGATGAATAGCCTAGGAAGGGAGTTAGGTGGAAAACAAGGTATCACCGTGATCACCATCCTCCACACTTCCCCATGGCATAACCGGCCAAGGTGGGTCCCGCTCATGCGACCTCCGAACAACGCCTGAACATAGCTAGTTGAGTCACTTCAACTTGCAATCTTTTCATCAAGGTTGTAGGCTTCAAATATGTTAAACATATTTAATGCACCGCATGTATACAATATGCGCCTACAAACAACACGATACTTCACAAGTATCAATTTCCTTCCTGGGTTTTTCTTTCGAGCTGTTTTCTCCTCCCGAACTAGCTTAAAACCTAAATATTCCCGCGTTAGGAGATAGGAAATTCTTTTTCGTATGGAATGGAGGGGCGGATCATCAAAATCCGAGTCCGTACTAGAATTCTACAATGATTCTAGTAAGGAGCGCTAATTAGGGTTTCTGGTGCAACGATCAACGGTTGCCCCTCCTCTCAAGATGCAAAATCTCGACCGTCGAAGGTCACCAAGCTAGCAAGATTCCCGAGCCTGACTTGCCAAGCTACAACAACATGCTACATGTTTTCCAAAACACTCGAGACATCAATCATGTCACAAACTGGGGGATACATACTGGGGTATTGGTCTGGCGGTTTACAGCGTGCAGCTCACAACGCGCCATCACAAGAACGTGTTAGGAAGTCATGGACGGTTAGTGATGATGGGAGAAGTGGGCAAGCCTGGTCGTGTGACACAAACACACTACTCCATCACTCCACTTTCTCCACTTCCCACGAGATACGAAGGTTAGGCTAAAAGACTTGTATAAATAGGTTCTCCGCCCTATTTTCAACAACACAAGTCCAGACAACAGAAAACCAAGTGTTAATACCATCGTTTTCAACACCCAGAGCCTGCCTGCAACATTTTCTAGCCTGATCAACCTTCTGTTAACAAGTCATCAAATAGCCTTCACCTTCATACTCTCAACACCTTCTTCGCTTCCCTCCCTAAGATCAACCTCACATCCTTCACCTGTGACCGAAATAAATCTGGAACGGCCGTGTCTTCGGTTTAGGCCAGAATTGTATAGATTATCTCTCGAATCAAAGTGCTCATCGTGCAGCACATTTGTTGAAGGTTTAAACTCACTTCTCATCCACACACACCCAAAATTACCTAAACCGGCAGAAGTAGTTTTCTCCCACAAACAATTGGCGACCACAGTGGGAGGTTAATCTCTCGGTTGTGAAGTCGATTTCTTCAATACCAATTCAATCTCTCTGATTGCAAGAATGGTGGATATTAGGTCTGGAGCAGAAACCAACGATGGAGTTAGCACCGACAACGCTTCTGGTGGCACTGATATCCCAATTACTGGTGTTACAGTGCAACCCGCCAGTGCAACCAATGTGTCTCGTGGAATCGCGTCTTCTATCATCAGTACCAGTGGAGCAGGAGCAGAAATTCCAACAAGCGTGACACCTCCCATTACAAGAGCCAGAGCGGCCGCAAATCCAGGCATTTCCTCAAGCATGACACTTCCGTCCGTCACCAGAACAACTGTTACTTCCCCTTAAGGACGAGGATCAGGAGGACCCAGAGGAGGACAACCTTCTATCACCATGGTGGACTTGATGGAGAGACAAGAAACCCTCGCTAAAGCTCAGGCAGACATGGCAACCACTCAGAAGGAGGTACTCACCTTTCTTAAAACATTAACCGATCGATTACCACAAGAGTCAAGACAGCCTCAAGGGCCAACAAGAGATACGTTCAGCACACCTGGAGCAGATACCTCAGTTACGCAAGCCTACCTGAATGAAGAGTCTTATGCTGCTGACCACGCAAGAGAAAGGGACCAGGAGGGTCTCAGGGAAAGGAGATGATCATCCAACTTTATTACACGTGAAGATCTGGAGAGACTCCTCCAAAATCGTGGAAAATAAAATCCGATGGACGCGCATCGACACCAGCCTCCATATCCACAAGACGTGCAGCGGATTCCTCTTCCCAGGGGATACACCTCCCCTCAATTCACCCTTTAAGATGGTACCGTCCTGGGGAGAATCTCCCAACGGAACAACGAACATTCAAATGATTTGGTCAAGAGGTTCAGAACACAAGCATTGGACTGCCATGAACCAAACGCCACCGAACGACAGCTAGTGGAACTATGTATCAACGGAATGATACCTATGTATCGCGCCCTTCTGGAAAAATTGGGATTCCAGACGTTCTCAGAGCTCCATGAAGCTTCCAAACATTCATCCACTACCGCACCAACATTATTGGAAAGAACCAGGATCGTTCAGAGCGACGATTCACGAGATAATCGGGGAAACAGGCGCCTCATCAACAAGCAGTACAATACTGGCCCTTCTATCAATGTAGTAAACGAAGGAGGAAAGAGAAAAGCTACAGCGGCGGCAGAACAACATCCCCTGGAGCCAGCAAGGAACGCATTCAACGTACCCTAGAAAGGTACTGCAGCGGCGCTGACCTGCATAGACCTAATCAAGGAAGTGACGTCAAACATGAACGGTCCTGCCATGGAGACTACTACACTGGGGACTGATCGTCACAATGATCCTATTAATGTCAATAGTATCATCATGAGCCAGAGGCCGGTGGATCAGGGAGCAGTTTCTCTAGTGAAAATTTTATGCGAACTTTTACACCTCTCGAAGAATCATCAGGCGGAGACGTTTGTTACAATGAACCAGATAGCCCTAGAGGTGCACCTGACTCCTTCACTACAAGAGGCCTCCATCACATCAGAGACATCTGTGAATAATATTGCATTTACAAAAGACGACGTGATGGCGGGAGAATGTCACAATAGGACCCTACACATTACTGCACGCATCAAGGATTCGGAGTCCAGGAGGGCCCTCATCGACACAGGAGAATATTCGAATGTGATTACCTCCAAGACTCTCAGGACAGCCAAGGTCCGCCCATACAAGATAATACGACAGTCTACCACAATGAAATACTTTGAAGGAAACCAGACCAGCACATACGGGGTCGTCCCTTCAACATATCACCAGTACCTAAAGACCATGCTGGATAAATAAGTTGTTTGTATTCCTGCATCACTGTCTCATTACGCACCGATGTATGGAGTGGAGTTATTTGAACCAAGAGAAGCTCTGCGGGAAGAACCAGACAAAGTTTATTGCATGCCATTCCTTGTGAGGATGTCAATCCAGGAGGAGGACCGAATTGCATCCTTGAGGACTATTCCTCACAACAAATCTTTGCTAACAAGGCACTATTCTTCATCTGGTGAAGCAACGACCCACATTCACACCAAGATGGAGACTGATGTACATTCTCCCTTCCCACTGGAATGCTGCAACAACAAAGAGCCACAAGAAGAAGTGCCAGACATTCCACAACAGCTGCAAGATGTCAAACAACCTCCGAGGAAATTCAGACGCGAGATCAGGTGTGGCATTAATTCCAGAGACCTGAACCGCCTCGAGGATGACTTTCCTCTTCCTAACATCGACATGTTAGTAAACGTCACCACCAGCGGACACGGAATGTTCTCATTCATGGATGGTTACAGCGGCTATAACCAGATAAGGATGTACGAGCATGACGCAAGTAAGATAGCTTTTCAAACTTCTCTCGGAAATTTTTAGTATGATATACTGCCATTTGGTTAAAGAATGCCAGTACAACGTATCAACGCTTTATGGCGGCAATATTCCACCGGAGTCGATACCTCAAGGGAGCAGCCTCAAGAAGATAATGATGTCCAAACGTCATGTCGAACAAGATCTAGTCACTCTATCATACAATGGTGCATGCCTAACATGCTATATTGGAGAATATGCACTTTTAGTCATCCTCTAGAATTCGTGAAGCTATTGAACACTCATCAACGACAGCATCCACCCTGCTGGAAAGAACCAGGCCTGCCAGTAATGAAAAGCCTCATGATGTTTGTGGAAGCATACATCCCACCAGCATGCAATACAATCTTCAACCTTCCATAAGCAGTTTAGTTGAAGCAGCAAGAGGAAAGCCACTGAGATGCAACGTCCTGCGCGTCCAACATCACCAACTCCAGCTCCAACCCCAGCACCCTATGCACAACTGCCGTAATGGTGAAACACGTCCAAGATATTCCATATCTGGATCGACGGTAACTGCATCAGTGAGATACGCTTTCAGAATTTGTCTCTCGTAGAAGAAGTAGTTGTGTTACCAAAGGAGTGTGACTGGGAGCACTGCCCATCTCAAAGACATCCTCATGAACCTAGCATGGCAACACCTATCAAGTCGAAAGCTCTGCATACTCGTGGGCAGGGGACTGTCTTCCCCTTCTCTATTTCATGAAGAAATGTCAAGAAAGCCATCGGTTCTAATTTGGCTCCGCTACTATACGAAGACTGTCAAGTCCGTACCCGCAACTATCACGCCTCTCCCTGCTAGTCTCTTCTGATGTTTCCAAAAACCGTTGTTTCTGATAACATCCAAAGCTTCACTGTATCGACGAACACCGCGTATAAAGACCCATTGGGCATACAAGATAGATCCACTTAGATCACACTTGGGGAATGAGGCTCCGTATGAGATTCCTTCGCCATCAGTTAAGGAATTATCCAAGAGATGGTCAGTCTAAAGCATGCTTCAATGCTCACCAGGAGCCGCCTGCATGTTAGCTTCAGCCTGCTTCAACATTACCGCTAGGAGCTACCTCTATGTTCGCTTCAGAAGCCGTCTCCAACTCTCCGAGACGCTCCAGAATCTGCTTCAACGCTCTACAGGACCTGATCGCTCCAGAAGTTGCTTCAACACGTTTATGTTTAAGAAAAACAAGCACGAAGTGGGTCCCATGTTCGAGCAGTCACCAAAGCTGGTGTCGATTCAAGGCAGCAAGAATGGCGTTTGGTCAACGTAGCAGGTTCAGTGTTTGGTCGAAATAATAAGGATGACACTCGAATGTTCAACCGAAGCAGGCACAACAAGCCCACGTTCGATCAATCAGGCGCATGGTGAGTCCCACATTCAACCAAAGTAGGCACGCAGTGGACCACATTTAACCGAAGCTGCACAGCAAGCCCACGTTCGATCAAGCAGGCGCATGATGAGTCCCACGTTCAACCAAAGTAGGCACGCAGTGGACCCACGTTTAACCGAAGCTGCACAC
Organism: Papaver bracteatum; assembly: GCA_023529315.1. Lineage (NCBI taxonomy): Eukaryota > Viridiplantae > Streptophyta > Magnoliopsida > Ranunculales > Papaveraceae > Papaver > Papaver bracteatum. The sequence continues at coordinate 529,567 of JAJJWX010002486.1, forward strand.
CAAGCCCACGTTCGATCAAGATGGCGCAACATCCCCACGAACGAAACAGACGTAACAGTCCATCAAAGTAAGCAAGACCGACATCATGCTAGGGGAACGCTCGTCTGGACGTCTCTTGAACGTGACATGCTCGAAGGACATGACGACCCGTTTCTCCTGGTAACATCTAACGTTGTATCGTTAGTTATATCTTTAACTGTCACCATCTCATGCCTACCCCACAATAGTGTAACCATTATGTGCTAGGCAGGGGACTTAATGTTGATGGTGGATTTCTATTTAAAGGCTAAAATTGTAAAAAGCAAATTTTTGTAAGCTGACGTCCTGCAAAGGATAAAGCCTTCAGGCGATGAATACTTCTCGCCATATTAATTCATTGGAGCATGTGCAACCATCTCTGAGAATTAAAACATACCCAGAACGGAGCATGTGGAAACCATCCCGACGGAGCATGTGGCAACCATCCCGGTTTTCTGTAGGTATACAACATTACTATTAATGCTTTAATTAAAGCCTTGTGTTCGACCTGAAAACACCCGTAGGCTACCTGACGGTAGGTTATACTAGCCCCGTTGAATAAGTGCAAGACTATCCATGTTAGTCTCACTTGCTGAAAACAAACCCAAAAATATATCTCACCCGTCCAACTTCGCAATCATAGATGGAGGGTGTAGATATAGATTCAGGGGGTCCTGAGCATGCTACCATGATCACCTCGGACCCACCTTCACACATGACCGAACGGTCAAGACCAACCACGGTTGGTCCTTCCAAAACGTGCGCTCAAAGTGAGCATGACGCACGACTAGGGTTTCTTTTAATCGTGAGCGTCCAACTTCACCGGCATAGTTGGACGGATTAGATTATACCCTAAAACAAGTAGTGAAGTGATGGTACACCATTGTCTGGCCCACTTTCTACCTACATGACCGACTCCCTCATAGGAAAGCCGTGGTGCAAGAAACGATTGCCAAAACAAGGTTAGATTAACGCCTTATGCAGGTTGAGAAGATCCAAAACAATCACGACCATCCGACTTCGCCGACATAGTTGGATGGCTTAGATTGTGCCCAGGGTCATAAACCAAGCATATGCATGCTCGCCACCGATCCACCTCCTTGCTGGTGCAAACGGATTCTCTATGGGAGTCACCAACGTTGAGATACGGTGGCACAAATAAGGCATGCGAGGCCACTTCTAATCTCGACCATCCATCATCGCAGGCTAGAACGGGCGACCCAGATTGCTCCGATGGACGTCCTGCAGGCATGAACGTGTAGAATGGCGTCCCGCCTACCTACTAGGCCAATCGGACACTCCATGCACGCCTCCCAAGGCATAAAACTGTTAGGGAGAAAGAGGAAGCTCGCAAGCCTTCCAAACCCTAATCCAACGGTTATTCCTCCATCGTACGTCCAAGTTCGCATGCTTGGATGAATAGCCTAGGAAGGGAGTTAGGTGGCAAACAAGGTATCACCGTGATCACCATCCTCCACACTTTCCCATGGCATAACCGGCCAATGTGGGTCCCGCTCATGCGACCTCCGAACAACGCCTGAACATAGTTAGTTGAGTCACTTCAACTTGCAATCTTTTCATCAAGGTTGTAGGCTTCAAATATGTTAAACATATTTAATGCACCGCATGCATACAATATGCGCCTACAACAACACGATACTTCACAAGTATCAATTTCCTTCCTGGGTTTTGCTTTCGAACTGTTTTATCCTCCCGAACTAGCTTAAAACCTAAATATTCCCGCGTTGGGAGATAGGAAATTCTTTTCCGTATGGAATGGAGGGGCGGATCATAAAAATAAGAGTCCGTACTAGAATTCTACAACGATTCTAGTAAGGAGCGCTAATTAGGGTTTCTGGTGCAACGATCAACGGTTGCCCCTCCTCTCAAGATGAAAAATCTCGACCATCGAAGGTCACCAAGCTAGCAAGCTTCCCGAGCCTGACTTGCCAAGCTACAACAACATGCTACATGTTTTCCAAAACACTCGAGACATCAATCATGTCACAAACTGGGGGATACATACTGGGGTATTGGTCTGGCGGTTTACAGCGTGCAGCGCACAACGCGCCATCACAAGAACGTGTCAGGAAGTCATGGACGGTTAGTGATGATGGGAGAAGTGGGCAAGCCTGGTCGTGTGAAACCAACACACTACTCAACTACTCCATCACTCCACTTTCTCCACTTCCAACGAGATACAAAGGTTAGGCTAAAAGACTTGTATAAATAGGTTCTCCGCCCTATTTTCAACAACACAAGTCCAGACAACAGAAAACCAAGTGTTAATACCATCGTATTCAACACCCAGAGCCTGCCTGCAACATTTTCTAGCCTGCTCAACCTTCTGTTAACAAGTCATCAAATAGCCTTCACCTTCATACTCTCAACACCTTCTTCACTTCCCTCCCTAAGATCAACCTCACATCCTTCACCTGTGACCGAAATAAATCTGGAACGGCCGTGTCTTCGGTTTAGGCCAAAATTGTATAGATTATCTCTCGAATCAAAGTGCTCATCGTGCAACACATTTTTTGAAGGTTTAAACTCACTTCTCATCCACACACACCCAAAATTACCTAAACCGGCAGAAGTAGTTTTCTCCCACAAACAACATGTAAAACCTTATTCCCTAGGATGAAATCCTTACCTCATATACATACATAATCACAATAGCATTTAAATAATTATGGTGATGTATTATCTAAAAAGTTTAATGGTTAAGCAATAAACCTCGTATTGTATTCCTTAATACTATGTCTACCTATAGTTCAAATATGATTCGCAGTTTTGTTTTCAATATGCACGACTTGAAAGATACGTTATGGAATGAAACAGTTCAAGTCAAATATCACTAAACTCAAGTGGAAGGATGATTGTTGTCGTTGTAGCTCCTTGCTTCTTCACGTCTTCAAGACTTCTCAATACTTGTAATGTCCCATATCTTAATACTTTCAAGCTAACCTATACGAAGTTGACTCTAGTACATAATCAGGTGACTCTTAACATAAGTTTTAATTTACTAAAATATGACAACCAAACTTGATATACCAACGCTTGGTGGGTTCAACCGATCTATGCTCTAACAATCTCCCCCTTTGTCAATTTTAGTGACAAAACTCTTACATCGTATGGATAAAAAAATTACAAGAATTAATTACGCATACGCTTGATTCCCAAATTCAACAACACAGTAAATTGCTTACATTCAATCTTTGAAAATGCCGTTGTTGACATTATGATAACTGTAGGACCAGAATATCGCTACAACACTTCCCAGCGAGTATCACCTCAAGATCTTCAACTACACTTTGCGAGTGTCACAAAAGCACTCAAAAGAGTGACGTAATAGCTGAAGATTGAAGAAAACATAAGAAAAGCATGTTTGTCCCGCGATGGTTATAAAGCTTGCGAGAATGAACATTATAATTATCGCGGTACAATCGTAGTATAAATCCGAGATAAAAGGAAGACTTAGTTGTCATCAATTATGTAACTACCCTATAAATAGAGACCCAATATGTCCAGAAAAGGATGATGTATTTTTGAGAGTTGAAAGATTCTTGAGGAGAGAGAAAACTTCAAGAGAATAGTTGTAATCTTGATTTCTTCCATTTCTGTAAACATTTCTGAGAACAAAATAATAAAGTGTCGTTCTTAATCTTCAAATTTGAGTTGGTTATTACAAATTCTTAACATGGGTGTAGTGTAGGATTTCCTGCAACTACATTTTGGCGCCCGAAACAGGGAGAATCAAGTTAAGAAATCTCTAATTACAACTTGAAGATTTGAAGAAATTGTTAGAGTTGAAGAAATGGCTAGAAGAAGAAGAAATACATCAGAACCACCAACAACTGTAAGGAGGAGTAAAATACTTGCAGGTGGAGAAACAAATGAATTAGAAGAATCTTCAAGGATAAGAACAAGAAGAAATAGAACAAGGATTGAAGGAGAAAATCAAATTCCACAACCGAATCAACAAACACCGATACAAGATAGAAATGTAGATTATGATAGAGTGAGTGTGCATACTTGGAGATCGGATTTGATGGAAGATGTATAAGATCAACAATTAAGAGACGGAAGAAGAGAAGAAAGAAATGAAGGAGTGGTTTAAGGATTAATTCACGGAGAAAGCGAAGATGAAATAACAGATGATTTAAGACAAAGAATACAAGAGGAAAGAATATTAGAGACGGAAGAACATGCAAATTTAACAAGACAAAATCATGAGTTGAGAATGGAGAATTTGAGATTACAAAGTAGAAGATCAAGAAGTACTGTTAGATCGAATTCAAGGTCATTTAGAGAAGAGTCGAGACGAAATTCCCCAATGAGAAATGCTAGAGAAAATACTCAAGAAGAAAGACAAAATCCAAATGAAGAGCAACGTCATAGAGAAGAAGAGGTAATTTAAGATCGCCATGATCCGCGAGGTGAAACTATGGAAGATAGACGCAATCATAGAAACCAAGAGGATGGAAATAATCAAAATGGTGAAGAAAATCGAGAAGAAGGTAGAAGAATATTACATGGGCGAGAGATTCAGAGAAATCGAAGAATAATTGAGGAAGAAATTGAGAGACATTATGCTGAACAAGCACGACTAGCTTGCGAGAGAGAAAGATTAAGGGCAGAAGTAGAAGAACAAGAGTTTCAAGAGGCAGTACGACAGAATAACCATGAAAATCGAGAAAGAAGACGTACACAAAATCGTTATAATTATAATATTCAGGAAGAGAATGATAGAATACAGAGGAGAATAGAAAGACAGCGAAGAGAAATGATGAGAAATAAAGAAATTCGCAGAGAAGAAAATAGAGAGTATAATCAGCTGCGATTGCAAGAATAAGGTGAAACAGAAGATCGCAGAAGAAGGAATGTGGATGTAGTTGAAGATACACAAAATCTCGCAAGACAAGAAGTGCATGAATGCAGGAGAAGGGAAGCTGCATTGAAAAGACCAATAGAACCAAGTTCAACGGCGAATGAGAAAATTTTAAGAGAATTAGCAGAGATGAGGGGAATAATAAATAATAGAAGAGAAGGAGGTAGAAGGCAACTTGATGAAGCTATTGAAGAAGCTGCGAGAACTCCATTCACTCAAGAAGTACAGTTAAGAGGAATACCTCCAAAGTGCAACTTACCAGCATTAACCAACATTTTTGATGGAACTACCTGTGCCGTACAACATGTTAAGGCAAATGTTAGATGTATGCTACAATGGGAAAACCATGATGATGTATTATGCAAGTATTTTTCATCTAGACTAACTGGCGAGGCGCTAAAATGGTTTGAAGGATTGCCAAAAAATACTATAACTTCTTTTGATCATTTGCAAGCTACATTTCTGGGAGCATATATAAGCAACAATTCATCGCGTCCAGGTATTGAAGATGTATTTGGATTAAAACAGAGGATTGGCGAGAGTTTGAAGCACTTAACCATAAGATGGAAGACAATGTGCAGTGAGATAGCAGGAAGAGTAGACGAGAGATATCTTATCTTCTCTTTTATCAATACAATGTTCGCGACCAATCTTTTGTATATACAAATTTTTAGAATCAAGAATACAATCACTATGACAGAGCTGCGGGAATTACTGGAAGAATACATTGCTTTGGAGGAAAAACCAAATGAAATGGAATCATATCCAATCGCAAACACCAGCTTAGTAGCGGCAAATGGAAGTTTATTTCCTAAAATGATTAACAAAGTGGGGAGCACCTCGCAGACACAACAAGAGAAAGTGGTGATTGATGATCAACAGAGGTTAGTAGCAATGGGAAGTCGAGATCAAGAAGACTATGAAAGGGAGAAAAATTATTACAATCGTGGAGGAAATAACAAAATCCAAAGGCTTGATCAGCCGCAAGAAACCTATGGTGGACAAAGGCAAAATAACTTTAGAGGGCAAGGTAATCAGAAGATAGTATGGGAAGAAATCAAGATGCCATCCCTAAATGCTAGTATAGAAAAAAATTGGGAATCTATCATTTTGATGGAAAATATACCATCCCCATGGAATATGGGAAAGGTGCCGCATCCAAATAATCGGAGTCAAGAATTTTGTCTGTACCATCACTTTCATGGTCACACAATAAATGATTGCAGGAACATAAAGAGAATAATTTTTAGGATGATTGACCAAGGAAAGCTAAACCACTATTTAGTAGGACATCCACAATCTCAGCGATTGCCTCCAGCACCAGAAATTCGCAGGGTAAATACTGTAAAATAAGCAGAAACATTCGTAATAGAAGTTGGGGCTAAAGCAAAGAATTTGTTTTGTAACTCCATTGTACATTCACACATAACTATTGAGGATTTACATGATAATGTTCTAAGCAGAGTCTTCTCGAGAGACACAGATGGAAGAGAGATAATGAATATTGTGAGAGTCTTGCCATTAGAAGAATGGAAAAAACAAACTATATATTTCACTGCACAAGAAGTACCAGAGCCTGGCGAGCAGCATGATAACCCATTGGTGGTAAGGTTAGAGATAAATCCAAAGCAAGTAGAAGAAGAAGATAAAGAAAATGATGATGAAACTGAAGACTCTTGGGCAATCAATAGAATTCTAATAGACACAGGCAGTTCAGTCGACATCTTATTCTATCATACCTACAAAACCATGGGTGGAAGAGACGAAGATCTAACACCATCAACATATAAAATCTATGGCTTTAATGGAACAACTAACAAACCAAAAGGGGAAATTGCAATGCGGATTCCATTAAAAGGAATATCTTCAAAGATCTTGATCTGTGTTGTGGATATTGAATCACCTTATAATGCCCTGATTGGTCGACCTTCGCTACATGGAATATTAGGTGTAGCATCTACTTTCCACCAGTGTATTAAATTTCCTCATCCTAATGGTGTTGGAGTTATTAAGGGAGATTGGGGAGAAAGGAAAAAATGTTATGAGATTGATATAAAATCTTGCGTGGAAAGAGCTGAGAAGAATAGCAATTGGAAGTACAACATCAAGCAACGACAGAGATGTGAAATATTAATGATTGATACAATAAAGCAGCGAGAGGAAGTTGATGACGAGCGTTTCGCAGATAAAGAAAAAATAGCAAAATGTAACAGAAAAGCAGAACCAGAAAATAGTAAGTAGAAAGGTAAAATGATGAAATTTAAAGAAGCTTATACAGAATTTGTTTGAAGAAAATGCAATTGAAAAGAGTACTCTGTTTGAAAGATTTGCAAAATTTTACAAGAAGATCAAAGAAATGAAATTTTATCAGAGTTACAATACTCGCGAGAAGCGCGAATAAAATTTCGCAGAGATTAATAGAATGGGACCAACCTTTATGGCGTGCACCTTAGTTCGCGGATACAATTTCGTAATAGGAAAATGTAAGACCTAATAGTGCGTCATATAAGGGGGTATCTCTTTACATGACTCAGGGATAAGGTTATACCGCTGCTGGAACCTGAGTCATGAAGATGTTGGGGTTAAAGAAAACCTATCCAAGAGAGGGATCTTGGATTTCCAACTATATAAGGTTATACCCTGGTTGGACGACTAAGAACCTCTTCTAAGGAGTGCAGAGTATGACCAAGGCGCCGAGGTACACGGTTGAGTCAAGGTTTCCCGGGGCGTACAAAACTACCCTGGCCATCCTTGGCCATTCTTGGCTATGATGCACTCGGCCCGAAGAAAACCCACTTAGGGTGCAGTTTTGTAACTATAAGTCATATAGGCATAAAGGACAAGAGGCTGCGAAAACAACTGGTTGTTGGAAAATCTAGATGGGATGAGCTAGTCTTGTATGGCCGATGTGCCCTCCTTGAAGGGAAAACCAGGGGGAAGATAAGGGCGGCACCCTCCATTAGGGAGCTGATAAGTGTATTAAGACGGCAATGTCATGGGGCTTTATGATCGCAAGAACATTTAGGCCTGTCATATTGTCGCGTGACGAAAATTATACAGAGGCAACAAGCCAAAATAGAAAATTTAAGATGAGATCAATGGGTTTTTACATGAAAGTGTAAAGACGTCATGCGATTTCATCGCAAGACGGCAATGTCATAAGGTTTAATTCTTGCAAGAGAGTTTATACTTATCATATTGTCGCAGAGATGTTGAAAAAATATTGATAAGACAAGATCAATGGGTCAATACATGCAAATGTAAAGACGTCCTGCGATTTTGTCGCAGAAAGAAAAAATGTGGCAAAATAAGACCATAAGATTATTGCGATAATGCTCGCAGAATTTATGAGATTTGCGATTTTACGCATAGATCATAAAGTTATGCAATTATTGCTAGCGATAACATCGCCAATATTGAGGCAAATTAAATTTGATTTACAAGTAATGTCTAATCTCTATTCAATTTTTTCATATTGCAGATGAATAATAGAGACAAGTATGGGAATTCATAGAATGATGAAATTATTATTCATCCATCATATAATAAAATTGCATAGATATTATTAAATGATACATTTATACAGATAACTAAAGGATAATAATTGTGTTGATTGATTATGTTACAAAAAAAGAATTATTTTCTAATTCGTACAGATAAAAGCAAAAGAAATTTGCACGTCAAGTTGGAGAAACTCGCAGCAATATTACGAGAAGCAGAAAATAAATGTACAAAATTTACAAGGAAGAAAAAGAGAAGAAATAGAACTAAGTAGATCCATCACCACCTTCATCATATTTCTCTTCTTCTTCTTCAGATTTCTCCTCATTACCAGATTTCTCTTCTTTATCACTATAATTATTATCTCTATCTTCATCGGATTTCTCTTCCTCGCCAGATTTTTCTTTATCATTATCATCTTCGTTAGAATCCTAAGCCTCGCTATCATAAATAACAAGATTTGAAGTTTTTGCTGGAATCTCCTTTGCAAGATCAAGGTACGTAGAGTAAGGAATATCATGATCATCACAAACCAATTTAACGGCATTATTGCGGACAGCAACAAGAGAGCTATTAAAATTCGCGGTAGTAATTCTAAATTGTTATTTCAACCGTGAATACTTCTCATTGCGAGTAGTAAGACTATTTGCGAGTTGATTCTTTTCAGCTTCAAGTTCTTCTATTCTTTCAAGACATCTCTTTTCAGATCCTGCGAGTAGACAACAATAGGTTGGAAATTTTATAAGGAAGAATAATAAAAACAAGGAATCGATAAGGAGGAACGGTTAACAACCTTCTCTTTCCGAAATCATGTCCTTAATTAAAGCTGCTTGTTCAGCATGAATACTAACATCTACACCTAAATTATTTCTGGCATAATCAAGAACCATCGCATCCCAAGAAAATTCATCATCGCTATTAATAAGAAGACGAGAGCGAACTTGAGTTTCCCTCGCAAGAAGATCTTTCTTCTCGCGGATAAGTCTATCTCTTTCCATTTGAATGCAAAGAAGAGTTTCATGGAAATCTGCTAGGGCCGTAGTGCCATTTTTAATTGCACGATCTTTATCGTCAATAAGATCACTATTCTTACTTCTTAATCTATTGATTTCTTCTTTTGAATCAAGATAAAGGCGTTTAACCTTATTAGTTAAACTTAAATTAAATATGTGCTCAATCTTTAAAAGATTAAGTGTGGATTTAAGTTCATCTACAGAGAGGGACCTAATTTGATCATCTGAGAAACTACTTAAAGAATTATTAAGGCGAACAAGAAGGGTACTCTCATCTACAGGTTCAGGAAAAGATTGGAGGAATATAGCCTCGTCAGTAAGACCATAAATATCTGCAAAAATGGTTGCTTGAATAAGCTGCGATAGGGTGAGAAGAATTAAAGGAGAAAAGAAATAAATCATACCATAGATGTAGGACCAGAATATCGCTACAATACTTCTCTGCGAGATTAACAATGCTTCTCAGCGAGCATTATCACAAGATTTTAACAACACTTGATGAATGTTACAAAAGCAGTCAAAAGAGTGACGTAATAGCTGACAATTGAAGAAAACATGAGAAGAGCATGTTTGTCCCACGATGGATACAAAACTTGCGAGAATGAATATTGTAACTATCGCGGTACAATCGCAGAACAAATCCGAGATAAGAGGAAAACTTAGCTGTCATCCATTATGTAACTACCCTATAAATAGAGACCCAATATGTCCAGAAAATGATGATGTATTTTTGAGAGTTAAGAAAGTCTTGAGGAGAGAGAAACTTCAAGTAAAATAATTGTAATCTTGAATTCTTTCATTTCTGTAAGCATTTCTGAGAACAAAATAATAAAGTGTCATTTTTAATCTTCAATTGTGAGTTGATTATATCAAGATCTTAACAAGGGTGTAGTGTGGGAAATCCTGCAACTACATTTTGGCGCCCGAAACAGGGACTGAATTAGGGAAATCATAGAAAAAAGTGAAGAAGAAGATAAGAATTGTTCAAGATTAAGAAAATCATAAAACAAATCAGTGAGATATTTGAAGGAAGGATGATTAGAATCAAAGAGGATTGTAGAAAATTGGAGTGTGGTATGGTAACAAGAACAATGATTGATAGATTTCATGAAAATATTAAGGGGAAGATACACAAACATGATTTTGAAGGAGGGAAAATTATGACGGTGGAAAAAATATCACCATTGAAAGATTGGGAAAAGCAGGAGATCACATTTACAGCAGCAGAAATACCAGAAGAAAATCTAAGTCATACATCTCCATTGGTAATCACAGTATCCACTATACCAATGAGAAAGGAGGAATCAATAAAATCTGTAGAAGAATGGGCTATGAATAGAACTTTGGTGGATGCAGGAAGTTCTGTAGATATAATATTTTATCATACTTTCAAGAAAATGGGATATAAGGATGAAGAAATGTCTTATTCAACATATCATGTTCATGGCTTTGGAAAATCTTTAACAAAACCTAAAGGCGAGATAGTGGTACGAATTCCACTAGGGGAGATTGAAACACAAGTAACGTTATGTGTGGTAGACGTGGAATCACCGTATAACATGATATTAGGAAGACCATGGATACACGCAATCAAGGATGTAGCATCAACGTTGCATCAATGCATCAAATTTCCTATACCCAGTGGAATTGGAGAAATTAGAGGAGACACAGATTTTGCGAAATTATGTTACCAAATTGAAGTAAGAAATTGTGAAGAACGTCCAAAGCTGTGAAAGGCTCGCAGAAAATTGGCGAGAGAAACAAAAAAGGAAGAAGAATTTAAAGTTTACATGATAAGAGCAAAAGAAGGAAAAGGAATACCCAGTGAAATCTCGCGAGAAGGAGATGAACTCGCGAGAGTTATGAAAACACCAACACCAATGGGAGAACCTGAAGCCAGTTATATTGCAGCAGAACTAACAAAGGAAGTAAATATTGGGAGTGAAGAAAAGCCTAAAATGCTGAAAATTGGGACTAGAATGGAGGCAGATGAGGAAGAAAGAACTATAAATCTCTTGCGAGAGTATAAAGATATCTTCGCGTGGAGCATGGATGAGATGCCAGGGATAGATCCATCAATAGCATGTCATAAATTAGAAATCAACAAAAATATAATACCGTTTAAGCAAAGAATAAGGAAAATCGCAACAACATACCATTCTCAAATAGAAGAAGAATTACATAATATGCTCGACGCGGGAATTATAAGGCAAGCAAAATATCCAGAGTGGATTGCAAATATGGTAGTGGTCCTAAAGAAGAACAAGGGGATAAGAATTTGCATAGATTTCACTAATTTAAACAAGGCATGTCCTAAAGATAGCTTTCCATTACCAGATATCCCACAGATGGTTGAATCAGCAACGTGAAATGCCAAAATATCATCGTTGGATGGATATAAAGGATATAATCAAATCCCTCTAGCTGAAGAATATCAAGAACATACCGCATTTTTTGCTCTAAGAGGATTATATTGTTATACAAAGATGCCTTTTGGCTTACGAAATGTTGGTGCAACATATCAAAGAATGGTGGAGAAGGTGTTTGCAAAGTGGATTCATAAAATATTAGAAGTGTATGTAGATGATATGATGATCAAAATCAAAGAAGCTGAGAATCATGTGCAAGATATGAAAGAGATTTTCGATCAAATGCGGCAATTTAATATTAAAGTGAATCCCGATAAGTGTACTTTTGGAGTAACTTCAGGAAAATTTCTGGGGTATATTGTATCAAAAGAAGGAATACAAGTTGATCCGGAAAAAGTAAAAGCAATTCGCGATATGCCAACACCTGCGACGGTAAAAGATGTGCAAAAATTGAATGGAATCTTAGCCTCGCTAGGAAGATTCATCTCGCGATCTTCAGACAAGTGCGAACATTTTTTCGATATACTCAAAAAGGGAACAAAATTCAAATGGACAGATGAATGTGAAAAGGCTTTTCAAGAAATAAAAGAATATTTAATGAACATAACTATCCTATAAAAAGCTGAACCGGGAGAAGAACTATTGATTTATCTCGCAACAACCACATATGCGTTAAGTGTTGTGTTGTTGCGAGTGGATGCAGGGGTAGAAAAACAAATTTATTACATCAGCAAAACATTCAATTCTGCAGAGAGAAATTATTCAAAGATTGAGAAACTAATTCTAGCATTGGTGCATGCAACTTTTAAGCTTCGCATCTACTTTCAAGCACATAAGGTCAAAGTATTAACGAAAGTGCCAATTGAGTCAGTAATGAAAAATTCAAAAAAATCAGGCAGAGTTGAGAGATGGAATGCATAAGTAGGACACTTTGATATCCAATATGAAGTTTTATCCTCGCCAAAGTCACAAGTTATCGCAAATTTCTTAGCTGAATTTCCCTTAGAAGATGATGAAGTTGTGGAAGAGATGATGGATGTAGAAGAGGAACATGGAGATCCAAAAGAGCTATTAACAGAACCCGACAGATGGGAGATATTGGTGGATGGATCATCAAATGGGGAAGGAAATGGGATTGGAGTTGTTTTTATTTCACCAGAAGGAGAAAAAATAGCTTTTTCATTTAGATTGGAATTTGCATCCACTAATAATGAAACAGAATATGAGGCCGTGATTCATGCTTTAAAGTTTGCAGTAGAAATGAAGTTGGAAAATGCTAGAATTACCAGCGATTCACAGTTGGTTATTCTCCAGATAAAAGGAGAATACACAACAAATGAACCATCTTTAAGAAAGTATAAAAGATTAGTCGAAGAATTATCTGCGAGAATTCCAAAAATAAAATGGAGACACATATCAAGGAAAGATAATAGGCTCGCAGATGCATTTGCTTTTATATCCAGTATGATGACAAATCCAGCTGCGAGATGCATAAAAATTCAAACACTTTTATTACCAGCGATAAACAAGGAAGAAGAAGAAGAATATGTGATGATGGTTGAAGTTGGCGAAGAGGAATTAAAGAGCAACATTACGGATTGGCGATCAGATCTTCATGCATACTTGGCAAGAGGAGAAATCCCAAGAAATCGATTGGAAGCACATAAATTAAAAAGTAGGGCAACCAATTATGAGCTAAGATAAGGAGTATTATATCACAGATCGTTTAGTGGACCATCGCTAAGATGTTTGACGAGGGAGGAAGGACAAAAAGTGTTGAAGATGTTGCATAGTGGTGACACTGGTAATCATAGTGGAGGAAGATCTTTGGCATATAGAACAAAAATGCAAGGATATTACTGGCCATATATGCATGAAGATGCAAATCAACTCTCAAGGCGTTTCGAAGATTGCCAGCGATATGGAAAGAAGATACATGCACCAGGAGCACCAGGAGCACCATTATCATCTTCAACAAGTGTATGGCCTTTTGGGAAATGGGGGTTAAATATTGTGGGACCATTTGTGCCTGGTTCTGGAAAAAGAAGATACCTAATCGTCGCAACAAATTATTTCACAAAATGGGGAGAAGTAAAGGAAGTACAACATATCCGCGATAAAGATATTTTTACATTCATATTTGAGAATATAATTTGCAGATTTGGGATTCCAGCACAGTTGGTGTCTGATAATGGGAAACAATTTGAAGGGCAGAATATAGAATTGCTACTCAATGCATTTAAGATAAAGTGTGGAAAATCTACTCCTCTATATCCATAAGCAAATGGTCAAGCTGAAGCAACTAATAAGACAATCGCAGACATCTTAAAAAAGAAACTATAGGGATACCATAGAGCATGGTGCGAACAGGTGCATAATGCAATATGGGCCTATAATACAACTAGACGAGAAGCTACTGGAATGTCACCTTTTTGTTTGACGTATGGAATTGAAGCTTTCTTACCAACAGAAGTAGATATTTCTACAACAAAAAGAGAGGCTTGGGAAATAAATCTAAGTGCTGGAATGATTTTAAATAAATTAGAAGAAAAAAGAGAAAAGACTTTGCAACATATGGAAAATTACCAGCGAAGATTAGCTCGCGAGTACAACAAACGTGTTAAGAAACGTGAATTTCAACCTGGAAATTTAGTGCTGCGAGAAACACCAAGCTATCAGCGAGAGAATGGTGGAAAATTGGCGAGAAAATGGGATGGACCATACATCATTAAAGAGATAGTTGGAACCGGGGAATACAAACTAATGGACCCTGAAGGGAGAGATGTTGGTTAAAGACTTGATAGACCATGGAAAAGACTATTTCTGAAAAGGTATTATCAATGACAACTTCTGCAAGATAAGAGATACAGGTACGTTATAAAAAAAAAAATCTCTGATTCCAATTGCGAGATTCTTCTAATAACAAAGCAAAGCAAGAACTGCGAGCATAATCGCAAGAATGGCGGATAAAATTTCGCAGAGATTAATAGAATGGGACGAACCTTTATGGCTTGCACCCTAGTTCGCGAATAAAATTTCGCAAGAGGCAAATGTAAGACCTAATAGTGCGTCATATAAGGGGGTATCTCTTGACATGACTCAGTGATAAGGTTATACCGCTGCTGGAACCTGATTTATGCAGATGTTGGGGTTAAAGAAAACCTATCCAGGAGAGGGATCTTGGATTTCCAATTATATAAGGTTATACCCTGGTTGGACGACTAAGGACCTCTTCTAAGGAGTGCAAAGTATAACCAAGGCGCCGAGGTACACGGTTGAGTCAAGGGTGCCCGGGGCGTACGAAACTACCCTGGCCATCCTTGGAAAGTCTTAGCTATGATGCACTCGGCCCGAAGATAACCCCACTTAGGGTGCAGTCTTGTAACTATAATCCATACAGGCATAAAGGACAAGAGGATGCGAAAAAACAACTGGTTGTTGGCAAACCTGGATGGGAGGAGCTAGTCTTGTATGGCCGATGTGCCCTCCTTGAAGGGGCAACCAGGGGGAAGATAAGGGCGGCACCCTCCATTAGGGAGATGATAAGTGTCTAAAGACGGCAATGTCATGGGGATTTATGATCACAAGAACATTTAGGCCTGTCATATTGTTCGCGTGACGAAAATTATACAGAGGCAATGAGCCAAAAGAGAAAAGTTAAGATGAGATCAATGGGTTTTTACATGAAAGTGTAAAGGCATCCTGCGATTTCATCGCAAGACGGCAATGTCATAAGGTATAATTCTTGCAAGAGAATTTAAACTTATCATATTGTCGCAGAGATGCTGAAAAAATATTGATAAGACAAAATCAATGGGTCAATACATGTAAATATAAAGACGTCCTGCGATTTTGTCGCAGAAAGAAAAACTTTTTTGGCAAAATAAGACCTTTAATTAGGAAGGAAAAAAAAAACCAACAAAATAATCTTAAAAATTAACTATTCTATTTTAAGATGCAGGAAAGATTTGTTCGTCGCAGGAGAATATATAAGAAGTCAGATTCATAACATTGTAAACTCTTTCAGAATTTTTCATAATATCGCAGTTGTACTCATTACATCGCAGATATATTCATACTTTCACGAATAATATAGCCAAACAGTTCACAGAAAGGAGACACATGATATAATTCACCATTTCAAGAAAGATAATGAAGGGCAAGCAGGGGAGTGGAGAAATAAGGTTTCATTATCTTCCTTGAGGATATTCAAAGTAAACAAAATCAAAAGTTGAATTCTAAAAATTTCAAAAGTTACATTATTCGCAAGAAAGAAGAAGAAAAAGAAAGCAAAAATTAAATTCAAGTTTTGGCGATTGTCTCGCCAGATTCACTATTCTTGCTCGCCAGATTCGTTATTCTAGCCAGAATTGTCAACTTCATCAGTATTCTTCTCACCGCTTGTAGTTAATTTTTTAGGAGGACTTCTTTCTTCTTCATCATCTTCTTGAGTGGTATTTTCTTCATCATTAGTGAATTCTAATTCCTTATCCATGGGAAGAGGAATTTCATCATCATCAACTTCTAAAGGAGGAACAAATATAAGAGGGAGAGAATGGGAGAGCAAAATATCGTTCACAAGAACTTCAACACTGAGGTGAACCTTGCGAAGGAAACCTCTGTCAAGATTCCTAATCTCTATATTTTTGAAGTACTCGAGATAATCAAGTCTTCTTTTTGCTTTATCGCGAGATTCATTATAATTGGAAGTAAGAGTCTTGTTTTCTTTGCGAACTTTATCCAATTTATCAATAAGATCAGCGATGGTGGAATGAAGACTTCTTTCAGATTCTGCGAGTAACAAAAGTGATAAAAGATCATTCAGTCAAAGATTTCGCAAGAAATATAACACAAAATTTGACAGAAAGGTCAACAAGAGAGGCAGTCAATTGACTACCTTCTTTCTGCGAGGTTAAGTTTTGAATTAATGTAAAGAAACAGTTTTTCCATTGATTCATAGCGTCATCAAATTTATCGCCAACCACACCCTTCAGACGAAATTTCATGTTTTCTTCTTTGGTGCGTAGATACGAGTTTTCCTTTTCTAGTAAAGAATGGGACTTCTTCAATTGAGAGTATTGGTCTTAAAGCTTGCTGGCCTTCAAACTAAGAGTTAACCTACCCTTGATAAGTTTATCCTTCTCAGCAGCAGATGATTCAGTTACTTCCTTGAGTTCATCTTTAAGGGAATGAAGAGATTGCTCTTGATTATCACATATTCTTTGTAGATTACTCAATTGCTGCGAAGAAATCGCCATCAAGCTTGAAAATCTATGTTTCTCTTGGGACAAAGTTCTATTTTCATCTGATAAAGATTCTACCTCCAAGTTAGACTTGGTTAACAAATATGAGAGACGAGTAATCTCGTTACTTAATAAATTTTGACTTTGCGATAGTTAGTTATTCGCATTAGTAAGATTATCTATTTAATCGATCGAATATGTGTAGAGATTATCTAATCTATTATACTGGTCCATCTAAGAATCTCTTTCAACACAAGCTTCGTCAGCAATAGATTCAAATTTAAGTCTCTCCATGAAACGAGTCCGATTTGAAACTAATATATGAATCAAGAATTTAAGAAGGAAACTTGAGTACAGAGGTTATGAAAGCAAAACAGAAAAACAAAAGGGTAGAGGCAGGAAAATTGTATCTTTCAGCTCGTCATTTTTTCTGCGAAGGTTCTCGCAGTTAAGAGAAGAGTTCCGAAGCATATGGTTCAGAGTATCACATTCAGAAATTTTGACTTGAAGTCTTTTTCTCTGGGTTTCAACTTCATTTTCTAAATATGCTCGTGAAGCAGTATTATCAGAGCCAAAATATTTAAGTAAGGTCTCGCAAACTTCATATTGGAGAGAGTCAGTAGAAGATTTTCTAGCATTGTCTAAAATATTAGATAAAATTTTAAAAGCAATATCAACTCCTGCTAAGGTTTCATTTGATGGAGGAAGAGATGCAGAGGGTGAAGTGGTAACGAGGACAAGTCGACAATTTGAGTCATTTGCGATGGTTGTATTATCAAAAGGAGGAGTGTTGGGAAAAACAACAGTTGAAGGCAATAAAGGGCTAGAAGGAACTTCAGTCACAGCAATTTCAGGAGCTTGATTTGTCAATGAATCAAAAGAAATAGAGGTGTTGGCAGCGATATTATCGCAGGTAAAAGAAAGAGGATCTAGTTGCGAGGGTGTGGGAGTAACTCTTGCAAATGTTAATGTGGGGATGGAGAAATCAGCCTCAAGAGCATTATACTGACGAAGTCTTTTGGGAGGATTAGCGATGTTCTCGACATTCTGCGAATAATAACTTAGATAAGAAACAGAGGCAACAATATTGTTATTAAGAAATAGGATGTGTTTCTTACCACCTTATCATTCGCAGAACTTCTCTTCTTCTTATCAGTTGGCCTTTTGCGAGCATTAGGGTTTTTAACTGAGGATTGGGTGTTAGGGATAGTTCCACTGAAGAGAAGACATAATACGGGAGTTATGAAGGATCAAATAGAGAAGATCGAAGAATACGAGTAAAAATTGAATCAAATAAAGATTATAATCAAAAAACATAACTTGATGATTCCATTAGAATAGTAGCAGGAGAATATGAAGAAGAAGAAAAGTTGTAGACGGAAGATAAAATAAACAGATGAAGAAGATAGAGAAATAGAAGAAGAAAATTAGTTTTGAAGTTTAACTCTACCTTTTATAGGCAAAAGGAAGTAACCTATTGAGTAGAGACGTGTTAGTAAAAAGATAAATTTACAACACGTGTAGGCGGTTAAGCTAAATTAACGGAACAATGTCGAGAAGAAAATATGGAAAGAAAAGATGCTGCGAGTACTTTGAAGAATTGAAGATTCTCATATCCTCTCCACCTTGTGAAGAAGACATGAGAAGAGGCAATATGTAGGACCAGAATATCGCTGTAATACTTCTTTGCGAGATTAACAACGCTTCTCAGCGAGCATTATCGCAAGATTTTAACAACACTTGGCGAATGTTACAAAAGCAGTCAAAAAGAGTGACGTAATAGCTGACGATTGAAGAAAACATGAGAAGAGCATGTTTGTCCCGCGATGGATACAAAACTTGCGAGAATGAATATTGTAACTATCGCGATACAATCGCAGAACAAATCCGAGATAAGAGGAAAACTTAGCTGTCATCCATTATTTAACTACCCTATAAATAGAGACCCAATATGTCCAGAAAATGATGATGTATTTTTGAGAGTTAAGAAAGTCTTGAGGAGAGAGAAACTTCAAGTAAAATAATTGTAATCTTGAATTCTTTCATTTCTGTAAGCATTTCTGAGAACAAAATAATAAAGTGTCATTTTTAATCTTCAATTGTGAGTTGATTATATCAAGATCTTAACAAGGGTGTAGTGTGGGAAATCCTGCAACTACAATAGAGTTGTTGATTAGCTTTATCAAGATCAGAGATATTTTGCTTATCAAATGAAGCTTCAGTCTCCAGCTGCTTATTTTCCTGCGAAGCTCAGCAACTTCAACTTCTAGTTTTTCTTTATCCTGGCGAAGATTAGCATCTTTCTTTTCATAAATAATACGTCTATTATCCAAATCAGAAGCAATAGCAAAAGAAGCTCTTCCAACCTACGATAGAACTATATAAGTCAAGATCTGGTAAAAATATCAATAAATACATAAAAAGGATGAACAAGTAGAAACATACCAGGCTGCCAAGTGAATTTAAGAGACTTGGAGTCAGCGACCTTGAAACCCAGCGAAGGGAGTCATTATCGGCTAATATGGGAGCATCGCAGATTTTGGCGAGAGAATGGGATATTCCATTAATATCTTCATCTCTATACTCATTTGGGATACCAAAAGTATTACTGCCAAAAATTTTGGATAGTTGAGCCATTGCAGACTCAGAAGAAGAAGAATCCTTTATGGAAGGAACATCATTATAAACGCCGAAATTATCATCATCGTTGTCCTTATCAAAATCAACACTTAAATTTTCAGGAATAGGTTGAGGAGTTGAAGAAGAAGGGAGTTGGGTTTTTCTCCTATTTAAGGGAGGATCGTCAAATTCATCACTGCGAGGAGTAGCAGGCTTCCCTTTGGGAGGGGCATTGGATCTCCCCTTGCGATCATTTGAATATTTCACCTTGGTTTTTGGTTCCATTGGTTCTAATTCTTCAATTACCTGCGAGCACAGATAAAGATAATAAATAGAGGCAACAATATATTGTTAAGATTTATAAAGAAAATATTTCTTACTTCATCTGTGAGTAATTGAAGAGATGAACGGGTAGCAGGTTTCCTAAACTTCTCATAGTAGGCCTTCAATCTCTCAATCTAGTAAACAGGCATAATCAGCGAGAGCTTAAAGATGTGAAAATCAAAGAAAAATAATAAAAATAACTTGTTATGTGAAGAACTAAGGAAGACATACTTCTTTATCTTTCTCAGGCCAATAGAACACCCATGGTTGGTATTCCACGAGATTTGCAGGCAAGGCATGAGTGCCAGAAATATACGGGCCCTCTAAAATCAGAGGAAAAATAAACCACTTGTCATCGCTAGAATGGCGAGGACCTTGATTAGTATTTGTATGCCAATCTATATCTAGCATAAGAGCTTTATCTTCATCAATCTTATCTTTCTTTTGCAAGCGGACGCCCCAGCAAGTGTGATCTCTCTTCATGGGGATTATGTCATAGTTTATGAAGAAATTATCCACAGTATACATCGTGGGAATGATTGGAACATCTTTGAATTGAGGATTCTTCGCAGCATAAGGGTAGCGAGATCCTTTATTGGAGCTGCGAGAGGCATATTCAAGTAGTAATCGAATACAATCTCCACCCAGTTGATATACTGCTCGCGAGAATTTCTCGTGAGAAATTATTTCATAAAATAAGGGAAGATCCGGGTCATAGAGAGGAATTGGAAGACCAGCGTAAAGTTGACCTAGCGATACTATAACTTTCTCGCGAGAACATTGATGATCAGAAAATAATTTGATGGAAAGCTCGGATTTAGGACTTTGATTTGGAATCATAGACAAAGTAAAGCCTTTACTTTTGAGTTTTTCTCGCATCTCATCAAAAGCAGCCAATTTTTTAGCACCAGCAGCAACCATTTTTTAAGTATGGGAATGAAGAAAAAGGTTGAAAAATAAGAAAGGAATCACAGCGATAACATACGCGCAATTTATGGAAGAACAGTAAACTTGCAGAGAAGTTACGGAGAGAAAGAAGAAGAAAGTAAAAGAGGAAAAGAAAAGAATGAAAGGAGTATTTATAGAAGAAGAAATTTCTCGAAGAATATGAATGTAATAAATTCTAAGAAAAGACATGAACGATCATATCGCAGCGGTTAGAGAGGACGTGTCATAAATTTATTAGAAGAGAGAATACGTGAAAACAACTGGCGAAGGATACAGAAACGTGTCAGAATAGAGAAATCTGAAGAGATAAGTAGTTGCGGCATTTTAAAATTCTCATGATCTTCTCTTCTTTGCAGAAAAGTCATGAGAAGAGGCAAGATGTAGGACCAGAATATCGCTACAACACTTCTCTGTGAGATTAACAACACTTCCCAGCGAGCATCACCGCAAGATCTTCAACTACACTTTGCGAGTGTCACAAAAGCAGTCAAAAGAGTGACGTAATAGCTGGCGATTGAAGAAAACATAAGAAAAGCATGTTTGTCCCGCGATGGTTATAAAGCTTGCGAGAATGAACATTATAATTATCGCGGTACAATCGAAGTATAAATCCGAGATAAAAGGAAGACTTAGCTGTCATCCATTATGTAACTACCCTATAAATATAGACCCAATATGTCCAGAAAAGGATGATGTATTTTTGAGAGTTGAAAGATTCTTGAGGAGAGAGAATAGTTGTAATCTTGATTTCTTCCATTTCTGTAAACATTTCTGAGAACAAAATAATAAAGTGTCGTTTTTAATCTTCAAATTTGAGTTGGTTATTACAAATTCTTAACAAGGGTGTAGTGTAGGATTTCCTGCAACTACAATAAGAAAGATAATACTCCCCCTAAGGAAGATAGGAAGATATTCAATCCACACGTCTTTATTATACCAATTTATATGACATGTTACTCCCCCTTAGTCTGTTCTTTCACTCTTCCGTTAGATAAACGTTCAAGCACCAATGTTCTTTTCCTTAGCGATACCAATCAATATAAAATGAATGCCAGTATCACTTGTTTACTCCATATATTTATCCCCCTTTTTGTCACAAAAATGACAAAGAAACGAAAAAATAAAGGACAACACGAAAAGAATCTTACAAATCTCAAAAGACTCGCAACCTATAGAGTTAGGCACGAGGGTTCCACACATCATGTTCTGATAACCAATATCAAAACCGAAACTACAAGTAGTTTTATTTTGATATGTTACCAAGGAAACAATTGTCCGAATAATTTTTCCAATTTAGTTTAGCAAAGCAAAAATCAACTAAGCACCTTAGTCCCTTTGCTAAACCGATTGTTCAAAAAAATAACCGCTTAGTTAGATATGAACAAAATAAAGATAACTCTATTTTTCTCATCAGGTTCTAATTATCCATAAACTTAGACCTTTCAATTATAAACAAGACAAGTACTAGGTTAGTTAACTAGCATTTCTTGTTAAGGAATTCGATTAGACTTGAATAACCGAAACCTCACTTCGATAAGTCTAACTAAGATCATAATTAACTTAGTTTCTCTTATCCGGAATCGAATTGGACTAAACAACTTATCTCATACACCTTTTATTTCGTTAAGCCATAAATAATTCATACAAACCAACATAAATCAATTCGCATAATTATTCACCTTAACCGGAAGCAATTGAAACAACATAGACCTTAAAAGCACCACAATTGCACCAAAATTTTGTAAGCCTAAACAATTGATATCACATAATAAAGCAAGATAACAATAGTTTCTTAACCGGAACCAATTGAATCAAACACATCCACACACACATCATGGAATAAACATCAATTGAACCAAAATTTTGTTAAGCAAAAGCAATAAATATATATAATATAAACTCAGGCTTTTCTTAAACAGGAAAATAATTAACTAACAAGATTGTTACCTCAAATTTCTCATCCACTTCTCCAATATGTTTGCATTTTCATCCAGGGAGAATTGATATCAAAACATCATCATGTTGTCATTCTTATGCAAAAAAAAAGAATAACAACAACCCTCACCCTTTACCAGAGAAAGGTTGAAAACCGGTTTTAACAATTGCAAGCAAGAGTTGAAAACCGTCGAAACACATATGCTTTTATGCTAAACCAAAACTAATTCAACATATTGTGACTTTTTCACATATTTTTTCTACCAGAACCCCTCATGATTCTTTGATAAATCCTACCAACATGGGCTAGAACTTAATCCAACTAAATCAAAAAGTCACCCAAACCACAAGGGTTCACAATATATGAGATCGAATATTAAGGTAGTAAAACCAAAATCAAACATCCCATAACCATATTGCTGATGGTGGATTTTAGTTCAGGGCTAACATTGTAAAACTAATTTTTATGCCGACATCCTGCAAAGGGTAAGGACATTTGACAAACGATGAGCGCAGAAATCCTATCGCTTATTTATTTGAAGCAATTCAATAAATATATAAAATTCGCCCAGAATGGTGCATGTAGCAACAATCCCAAATATTCTGTGAATTAAATACACGAAATTCATCCAGGATGGAGCATGTATCAACAATCCCAAATACCCTGTGAATTTTTAGCATTATTTATAATGCATGATTTGCCTAGTATTTCCTATGTTATTCCCGCATAACTCTCATTATTGGTGCGGCATGACGACTGAGCGTTTCTCTTAGCAGAGTAACACGAATCTCCAAGTGTAAATGGTGAGGCATGCACGAAATACCCGTACAGACTACATCTCTCGTTGTGTTATATTAGCCCGATTTCCTAAGGGAAATCTGGACTGTCCATATCAGTCTCAGAAATGATCACGGCCACGCAGGTTGGACGCATGATTTAACCAGCCTAGACGAGCCCTAGCATGAGCAGGATATCACCGTGATGACCACTGGAGGGCCTATTTATGCCCTAGCCCGTCGAATGTTACACTTTATTTCCCAGCATGCCAAAATGCCAGCCCCAAAATAGGGTGGTCGCGCTGCTTTGGAAGAAGCTCGAATGAGCAAGACTGCTTAAGATAGTCTTAAAATGATCATGATCGTCCAACTTCACTAGCCTGATTGGACGACTTATATCTCACCATGAAAGATGGAGGAGGTACTATCACGCACATTAGTGGGCACACTATATCCCTACTTGATCGGTTTGCTCACGACGTGGACATACAACCACGATCGCATTCCCGAAACATGGCTAGTATGATGCTTTGCAAGCATCACAAAAATTCCAATAATGTCTTAAATTGATCACGACCATCCAACTTCGCCAGCATGTTTGAATGTCTTAGATTGCGCCTAAGACCATTAGATAAGTGCACACACGTTCACTGTCGGCCCAACGTGGGCCCCACATGATCGGTTCCTCCAAAATATGAGCATAACTTGCCAAACCGTTTGGACAAAATCGTGTGTACATGTTGTTTTCAAAACCCTAATTAGGGTTCGCGGCGCTGCATAACTGTCGCAGTTCGATCACGACCATTCATCTTCGCAATTGGATGGAGGGTATAGATATAGACTTAAAAGGTCCCAAGCATGTCAACATGATCACCGTGGGCCCACCTTTGCATGGATCTGGTCGGCCTAGGAAGACTAGAACTCGATGACCTCAAAATGCTCCCCCGAAAGTGGCATGCTAAACGGCTTCCAAATCCTTTGCGGCAATGCATTTCTGCCGCAAATCGATCTCGACCACTCACCTTTGCAGGTGAAATTAAGTGGCGTAGATCGTACCTTCATGAGACAAAGATGTATGGGCATATACACTGGCATGCCATCTACACGCATTCCTGGTCGGCCCCACCAAAACTTGTGCCCAAACTCGGATTCGGTCAAGCATGGAAGTGATGCTCGCGCACTTCCTAAAATCCTAAAAATCCATCAACGGTCGCGGATGATGGTCTTAAACCATCTCGTCCGTCCAATTTCTCTAGCTTGGTCGGACAGCCTAGGTTGAAAGCTAGATGACCAGTGAGGCATCCTGATGATTACCATTCGCCACTCTTCCACAAGGAGTGATCGTCCAGGAGATAGCTCGCTCATGCATCCTCCAAACGGTCACTCGAAGATGGTTGGACGTGATGCTATTTTAAGACGCTTGGTCCGCAACTTATTCGGCCAAGCGTTAAAACATCGATGCTTCATACATGCTGGTTGTTTGAGATGCAGTACATGCATTGAGCATACACGATATTTCATAAATATAAAATCCTTAGTTATTTTAGCATCACATGCTACTTTCTACAGTGGGTCACATGATCCACCCATTCGAGACATCAAACATGTCATAAACTGGGGGATACTTACTGGGGTATTGGTCTGGCGGTTTACAACGTGTGACGTGAAACACGCCCATTTACAAGAACGTGTCAGGAGACATGGATGGTTAATAGGATGAAGGAAGTGGGACAAGACGTGATCGTGCAATCACTCACACGACCCCACTACTCTATCACTCAACTTCCTCCACTTCCTACGAGATGTGGGTTTTGCGCTCAATGACTTGTATAAATAGGTCCTTTACCTATTTCCAAAACACAAGACAAGCAAAGAAAACAAAGTGTTATCATTCGTATCCAGAAAACACCAGAGATGATTGGTTACATTATTGCAAACCAGTTCGATATTTTGATATAAGTAATAAACAACCAACACCTTCACAATCTCAACACCTTCTTCGCTTCTCTCCCTAAGATCAACCCCATCTCCTTCACTTTTTGACCGAAGCAAGTCTGGAATGGACATTTCTTGGTTTAGGTCAGAATTGGACAGATTGATCTCTCGAATCAAAAGCAGTCATGTGTAGTGTATTTGTTTAAGGTTTAGATTAATTTCTCATCCACACACCCAAAATTACCAAAACATGTAGAAATAGTTTTTACCCATAAACAATTGGCGACCACAATGGGAGATTAATCTCTCGGTTGCAATATCAATTTCCAAATTCCCAATTTCATTTTTCGATCCCGATTTCAAGATGGTGGAACTTAGGTCAGGAGCAACAATTAATTCCGATGGAACAAGCTTTGACAACACTCTCGATGTCGATGTCTCTGTCAGTGGAGCTGCCGTACAGAATATGACCAATACATCTCTTGGAATTGTATCCTCTACCACCAATACCAGTAGAGCAGGAGATATTCCAGTAGGCGTGACACCTCCCATAACCAGAGCCAGAGCAGCCGCAAATCCCGACATTTTTTCAAGTGTAACGCCTCCAGTCGTCACCAGGGCAACCGCTACTCCTCCGCCAGGACGAGGGGATATAAGAACAATAGGAGGACAACCACCTATTACCATTGTGGATTTGATGGAAAGACAAGAAGTTCTTGTTAGATCCCAAACGGATATGGCTGGAACTCAGTAGGAGGCACTTACTTTTCTCAAAAATTTAACTGAACGATTGCCACAAGGGTCACGACAGCCCCAAGAGCCAAAAAAGGAATGTGTTAAATATACCCGGAGCAGACACTTCAACTGTGCGGGCTCACATGGATGAAGAAGCTCGTAAGGCTCCTGAACTCCCAAGAGAAAGGAACCATCCATCCAACTTCATTACGCGTGAGGACCTGGAGAGACTCCTCCAAAACCAGGGCAAAGGAAATCCAGCAGACATGCACCAGCATAAGCCCCCATACCCTCAAGATGTGCAACGGATTCCCCTTCCAAGAGGATACACCTCTCCTCAATTTCCTCTTTATGATGGTACTGGTAACGCTCGTGAACATATCTCTCGATTTTTGGAGTCTTTAGGGGAACACGAATACAATCATGTTCTCCGCCTGAAAGAGTTCTCGAAGTCACTTACCAGAAGAGCATACACTTGGTACAACAACATCGCACCTAATGGTGTATCCAATTGGAGTGAGATGGTCAGTGCCTTCTACAGGAAGTACTTTTTCGTGTCTGAGCAGGTCACCTTTTAAAACTTGGGAAGAATCTTTCAATGGAGCAACGAACATCCGAACGACTTCGTTAAGAGGTTCAAGACTCAAGCATTGGATTGTCATGATTTGAATGTCACCGAACGCCAGTTGGTGGAGTTATGCATTAACGAATGATTCCCATATACCATGATTTGTTAGAGAATCTGGGATTTCAAACATTTTTTGAGATCCATGAAGCCTCTAAGCGATCGGACACAATAGCCCTAGTATTGTTGGAAAGGACCAGAGTTGTTCGAAGCGAAGATATGTGTGAGAGTCGAGGAAGCAGGAGTCTCATCAACAAGCAATATAACACTAGTCCTTCTGTAAGCGTGGTAGACGAATGAGAAAAGAGGAAAGATTCAACAACATAACAACCGCCCAAGCGTGCAGCACCAGCGCAGATGACGACCTCATCTCGAAAGGGAGCGGGAAAGGCTCCTGTGCAAAAAGCCGAAGACACAGTTCCGAACTTCTCCTTTCCCATGAATGAAGTCATAGAACTTTTGGAAGCGTGGATCCAAGATGACGCGATCAAGCTACCTCCTATCAGACGCCCACCAACCGAGGAAGAGATGGAAAACCCCAAGTATTGCCGCTATCATAGGTTCGTCTATCACCCGACCAAAGATTGCAACAAATTAAAGCAAATCTTCAGAGAAAAGATAGAGGCAGGAGAACTCCAGTTGGGAAACGAAGGTGTTCATAGAGATCCTCTTCCTATAAGGAGCTGCATGATTTCCAGGAATTCTGTTCGCAAGACTGTATATTCTATGATGGAGCATTTGTATGAAATCATGTATCTCTCCAAGGCACAACGTCAAGACATATTCGCATCCCTTAACCATATCGTGTCAGGCAAGCGTTTGTATCCAGAAAAGGAAGCAGTCTCGAAGCCTCAGTCTTTCCTGGAAGATACGATCGGCAAGGGTAATTTGGGACTCTTGACCGTCACTCGTTTGAAGGATGTCCAGTTCGATATCACATTGATTGATGCAGCCTCCGAATTCAACATCATCACTGTCAAGACTTTGAGGGCCGCAAGAATTTCAAAACAGGAAGCTATTCGTAGCCCAACCGTGATCAGAGGCTCAGAAGGAGAATTCAGAGACGCCTATGGATGCATTGACCTTGAAGTTAAAATCGGTGATGCTCTAACACAGGCTAAATTTTACATAGTAGCACTGGGAGTGTGTCCCTTGACGATTTCAATACCTGAAAGGATCTCCAACAAGCCATCCAATCCCTAGGATCACCTATTGTCGTATCAGCAGCTCACAAACGTAACACAACTTCCTAGAGAAAGCCCGTCAGCATACCTTAAAAGGTTCCGAGCCCAAGTAAATCTCATTAAACAACCCACTCTGAAAGCAATCACTCTTTTCCCTGTTAAGGCTCGAGGACTCGTCTCAATCAACAACCTGAACGCCATTAAGAGGTGTGAGTGGGATGCTGGTCCTTTCAAGCATTTTTCCAAAAACTTATAGGCTGTTTCAAGCAACATGTCGCAGAATCAAGGAGTTGTACCAAGTCCAAACCCGTTTCGAATTGGAGATATGGTAGTGAAGGTGACCACGTTTCAAGTTGGAAACATAGCAGTGACGGTGACCGCTCAACCTGATTTTCCAACAGCAAAGGAGGATGAACCGTACCTGGTGGCAGATGTCATCCTAGGCGGCTATTGTAAAATCATCAACGCTGACAATCTAGAGGGCGTGACGATCCACTCACGATGGCTTAAACCCTACACTACCTAAAAAAGATGTGCTATCACTTTTCTCCAACGTTCTCCGTGATGGTTCCTCCAATAATTTCCTTTTCCATACAATTTTTTAATTCCTCCAAAATGATTACACTACTTGCGTTCATAATTTTTAGGGTTCCAATTTCTCAATTAATCAAAGTATTATTTTATTTTAGAAATTTATTTACCCCTGAGCATGACACAAATTCTGAGTCAAGACTGAGTCATCATCATTACCTACCAGATTAAACCATAGAACCCTAAAAAGAAACATTTCATACCTTTCGGGAGACGTTGGAGGAATAAAATGTATGTAGCGAAAAAAGGGAAAGCTCCTTGAGCAGTCTACTCCAACAGAATCAGACTTATGCCAGGAAAGCGCAGATAGGTTCATGGTGTTTTATTATAGCATTACTTCTTTTATCACAAGAATCACATGCAATCATATGAAGGCACACCACTGCGCATGAGAAGACTCAGATACAGTCTTAATGAAAGATTTGTCTCAAAAATAACATAAATAAAACCCTTGTTCAAACTATCAAGCAGAAAATAAGAAGATCTTGAACTCAGCCGCCACTGAGTACAAGGAGAAAATATTCACAAATTATGAGAAAATACTCAGAAAAGAAGAAAATGGAAGGAACAGGAAGATCTAGTCATCAAGGAGATTGACTGTGTCTTCCCCACCGCTGAAGTTTGATTCAACGTCATCATCGTGGGCCGCTTCTTCCTTCGGGTCTGCCTCATATTCCACTTCGGGTATTTCTGCGACAACATTCTCCACTTTGAAAACATCCTCAGTATGGACATCTTCCATACCTTATCCAAGGGCCACTGCATAGATTGTGCTGAAAACCTTTGGATGCTCGGGTTCATCCATGTTATAATCAAGGATTATCACACCATTACGGATCGAATAATCATACATATCTTACTTTGGAGGCCGTTCATGTTTAACCCTTCGCATTTTCAGTCGTGCTGCAAACCTCTCAGCTCTTGCACTTACCGGTGGTTGCGACGCTTCCTCAAGCCTCCATTTTTCCTCTCTATCGATTGAAGCCAAAATATCTCGAGCAATATGCAGATATAAAATCGACATGCCCCGTATAGCACGATCAGCCTTGCGAAGTGGAACATCAATTTTATCCATCACCTCCTCGAACGCATCATTGGTATCAGGTTTATTCACTTCGAAACTTCTTTCGGGAGAGATACCAGAGTAGTCCTTTCCGGCAGCCTCCATGAGATTCTACGAGAAGAGGTTATGATTATATTAACATCTATAAAAAAATAATCATGATCAATAAGATCAAGTTGTGCAATAGACATGGAACAATACCTGGGACAAGGAAAGAAACAATTCTACGATGGGAGAAGACTCAGCGTCTTCTTTATATTTTACAAGTTAACAAGATCCCATAAATAAAATGGGTCTTCACTTTCCGTCTGCAAAGGCTACAAATGTGGGATAACAATCAGTGGATGTTTATCGAATATTTGAGGGCAGCTGCCATGTAATAGGAAGAAACACATCTAGTCCAAGAAACGGGCCGGACTCTATCCTGGGGACTTGGTTATATCAATGTTCGGTCGTGGGAGAATATGAGTAGAGCGGGCCCGTGTCCACGTACGAGCAAAGCAAGCATATCAAGGACAACGTTTGATCGTGGTAGACAAACAGTGGACTCGTGTTTGACCAAAGCTTACACACGGTGGGACCCACGATTCGTCCAGGGTTGCATGTGAGCAACGCAAAGGGCAAGTGGCACGTTTCTTCTATGGGCGGGTCAAGTCGCAACCTAAATCTAGGTTTTGCATGTAATAACAAAAAAAAAAAAAAAAAAAAAAAAACTGTGAAGCACCTACCTCGTTGACGGACAAATGACAGCAACGACAACAAGATCCAGCGGCGTCGACGGTGGTGGTAGCGTCCGCAGCAGCAGTGGAAGCAAAGCCACAGATGGGAGGAGATAACACAAGGAAGGAGGAAATAAGGAAAATATGAGGGTTAACATCCCTTTTATACACAAATAATTGGAGAATCCTAGTAGAAGAAGGATTCCTTTGTTAGATCGAACGCCCAAGCGAGGAAACCCGTCACGCCGGCACGCTCACATGGAAAATTACGAGCGGTCAGTCAAAGCTCCTCCCGGAAAACTTCCTTTATCTCGTCCCCTTACATTGTGTACGTCACCATCTCTTGCCTACCCCACAATAATGCAACCATTTTGTGCTAGGCATGGGACTTAATGTTGATGGTGGATTTTAGTTTGGGGCTAAAATTGTAAAACCAATTTTTGTGCCAACATCCTGCAAAGGGTAAGGCCATTTGAGAAACGATGAGCGCAGAAATCCTCTCGTTTTATTTATTTGAAGCAATTCAATAAATATATAAAATTCACCTAGGATGGTGCATGTAGCAACAATCCCAAATATTCTGTGAATTAATACACAAAATCCATCCAGGATGGAGCATGTAGTGTAAATATCCGTGACGAGGCGTCGAATCTCGCAAAAATAATATTTCTCTACTTTTTACACTAGCAAGTAGTATAATGTAAGCAGGATCGTCCCAAGGGAGGTATGAAGTTTCTAGTTGTTAAGCAATTACTCTTAGCAAAAATGATTGTGTTGTAGAAAATCTGAAAATAGTAAATTGTATTCAAATATGAGATGTAATTGATTAAAGGTTCATTCTAGACCACGGAATACAAACCAATTTGATATAAAGTCAAGTTCCTTGCGTTATCTCATTACTAACAACCCTAGAATAATTAGTACGTTCAACTATTCCGTTACTATCTCCTAAGCTCACCGGATACGGAAACACTCGACTACCGGTTCCTACTTGCCAAGTTTCCTAGAGGTACGCTTACTAGGTGTGACTTAAACAAGTTCTCTAAGTTTTGTGAGATAAGGTTGCTCCTAGTGATGAACTCAAAAGCATGAATCACCTACTAGTGTTGATTTCTACATATGGATACTTAACAAAGTCCCATCATCAGTACCCACATATTGCTACTTGTGTTTATCTTCTCTAGACAATTACGGGTCGAAGAAAATCTAAACTAGCAAATAGATTAAGAATTAGTGATTCAATTTCGAACTTAAACCCTTAATAAATAATCCATAAACAATATTAGCATGGTAGAAATCAATCAATAACATAAATGAATGCAAGAGAACAAGTTATTTCATATCAATTATAGATTCATACTTCGGGCTTCGAAATCACCCTTAATCAAAAAGAGTTTTAGTTACTCATAAATATGGAGTTCATCATCAAATATAATAAATGAAATAATGAAGATGAAAATAAAACAAGGAAGCAAACCCTAGTTCCAGCTCTCTGCAAAACTCCAAGTAGAATAGAAAATACGTGATATCCAAAGTTGTGGAAGTCTTCCCCTTTTGTAGCTTTCTTTCTCCAAACTAGGTCATAACTCAAAAGTCCAAGTCCAATATATCCACTAAGCCCATATAATTCATGTGTGAGAGTAGCCCAGTAGAAATCATGCCCCAAAACGAGTCACCGGAAAGCTGGGTCACCTGCCGGAACTTGGATGTCGGCGCCGGAAGCTAACCTCAGGTGACCGGAGCTCAGGTGAATTGATACCGATTCGGAATAGTGATATCAGCTAAGTCAGATCTGAGTCAGTGCCAACTCAGTTGACTTAGCTCTAGGCCAAAACCATTGCAAAGGCCTAAAATGCCGCAGCACAAACAATGTTCCTCACAGCTACTCCCAGCCAAGATGGCTGCTCAATCACCAGCTCGCGACTACACCTGCAAGCACAACACACCCTGCAACAACAGAACTACTACCACCTGCAATATTAGGTCATTACAGCATCTCCCAAATTTGCTCCATGTCAACCTTTCTAAACGAGACAATCTCGTTTCTTTCTCTCACTTGGACTCCACTGCGCTATTGAGTTTTCGAACTGCCATCAAATATAATGGCAGCAACCTCTCTCTGCGATCACCAAGATCGAATTCTCATTCTTCATTAATCATCACCGCGAGCTTCATTCGCTTCCATTCTCCATTTCCAACCATTACCTCCATCGACAGCGAAGCAGCATTACCAACTCCATCGTCAATTTCTCGATCTCCAACTTTCTCGCAACTGTGTTTCCAAACCTTTTACAGCTCTCAGCACCACAGCGTCATTGCGATTGAGTTCTCTCATACGTCATCAATGTCTACTGCCAGCAACAGCTCCCAGTCTGTATATTTGGCCTCTCATCTTCACGGTTCTCATTCACCAGCTCGAACCAGCAGAAATATCATCTTAACGCCTTCCCTCGAGTTCTTCCTAATCAGCAGAGAATTCATCAACCATGAACAGATCAGCACTATCGAACTTCAACTCTGTCACGACCACTGAACTCCAATGTATAGTCATCAATACAAGCTCCATATCTCGGAAACTCAACCACCAGCTCTGCCAACATCTCGATCACTACTGCCACTCGTTCATAAGCCATAGCAAACTCCAGTTCTTCGTACCAAACTCCACCGAGTACCATAGCAGCAACACAACCTCCTTCCCTGAACTGCAAAACTCTATATTTTCTCGGCTTTATCTACTCGATCACCATTGTAACATAGCAGCAACTCAACACCATTAGTTTGTTCCCTCTGTTCACCTCGAGCACCATCAGCTGCAATCATTTCTTCCACCTACAATAGTATCACTTACCAATTCTAGCTGCAGCTCATAATCAATCTTCTATGCTAACAAACACTGTCAATTTCTGAAGCTTCATAACATTTTGTTGTTCTTGGCCTGCAACTCAACACTTCCTTATTTCTAACAGCTGCCAAATATGCCCCCAGACTTCCCAGATTCGAGCACAAGAACCCTGTAGTAGATTGGCTGAACTTGCAGTGAAGAGTTGCTCGTTCAGGCATTTCAGCGAACACATTATGTGTCTGTCTCCAACTAATGGGGGTTGGGTATTGGTTGCATCTTGGAGGTCACACACACTCCTTCCCTGCAATGTAATCGAATTTCACACAAAACCCATTCATACTGATCCATTATAGATCCTAAAACACACATCAATTGCACCAATTTATTGAGATAAACATCAGCAGCAACTCAACTCAGTTTCACTGTCTTCTTGGTTCAAAACTATCCTCAAACTCGAATCTACATCAACCCCATCTTCGAGTTCTTCTCAAACTCTCAGTACCCTTCTTAATCTTCATTATTATGCCATGATAACCAATGGCATCACACACCGTTTTCTCATCTGATTTTCTTGGTTGTAGTACCCCCAGAACTCTAACAGGTTCGTACCCATGCTGTATTTCCATCTGGTCTTAGATTCTCGAACCATAACCGGGACAATCTAACCCAACTATTTAGCCGGCAAGAAGAACTTGTTGCCGGGGCATTTACACTTCAAATGATACTACACTCGACTCAGCTTTTGTTATAAAGGAGGAAATGCCCCTTAACAAGCTTCAGTCTGTCTTTAGTGAACTTGTCAGATGGGTGCCCCTTATCCTCATCTGGGCTCCCAATAGCACTTGCCTATGAAATGGCGAAATTACCCATTTTGCACCTATTTCTTCTTCTCTTGATCCAATGACTCCAAAATACCTATAAAACGCAAACAAAGCATAATATACAAAAATGCAAGAGAAATTTCAAATAAAAGCATAAGAAATTGACTTTCAAAAGATATAATTTAGGCACTTATAAAATTCCCCCACACTTATTCTTTGCTAGTCCTCGAGCAAACAAAAAAAAACTAAAACACAACAACTCCATGTCGTCGAGATTACGGTTAATTTTAACATAAATAACAAGCCTTTAAACCCCTAGGTGTCCCTAGTGGACGAGTTATAATCTCGTGAAGGTTTACAAGAGGTCTACCTACAAAACCTATGTTTTCAACTCCGTCTATTTGTGACAAATCAATGAACGAATCCAAAATGATTGCAAGAGGAGGTACCTTGCACAAATTCAATTTATATATTAGTAAATAAAGATATAATTAGATAGTCGAACAAACCACAATACTCGGAATCTGACTAACCACAATCACAATGAAAAGATAAGGAAGATGGATATAGATGTAGATGTTGGCGAATGTTCACAAGTGATCGATGTATCCCATATCTGTCTGAAGGTCACCGCCAAGATGAACCTATGCATCCTATTGGATTGAGCTATTAGTCTAAATTCTAGTGTTAACACACTGGCATATACAAGGGAACCAGCGGTCAACAATCATATTTCTATATCAACTCACTGGCATATACAAGGGAACCAGGAGTGACTTTATTCAACAATAATAATTTCTTTTCTTTTCTTTTCTTTTCTTTTCTTTTTCACATTTTTTTTTGTGACAGCATGATTAAATCTTTTGGATCCAAGCGCATGCTTATTGTCAGCAAGTATGTGATAGTTGCCTTGGATCCTGCATTCCACGCTTGTTTAGGCGTCGGAGACAGGGACTACGTTTCACACATACTGCTATTCCCAAGTGTCATTTTTATTCCGTTTGGTCTAATTGGTCGGTCTCTTTTCTTTTTTTTTTTCTTTTTTTTCTTAGCAACTCAATCACTCTATTTCATCCTAGCAGTAATAATAAGTCGATGTTTAGTGACCCACCAAAACACTTAAAGAACAATAGATAAATAAGGAAAAATCAAAATAGAATGTGATATGGTGATATTCCGAGATATGGTAACAACTATCATGTTATTTGTGATTCCTGAGCTATGTTCGTCCTTGTTAATTAATGGGTTCCTCAACTCTTGCAATCACAATGGTTCCATCCACTAATAGTGTCATCCTAAAGGCATCAATTTCTAGATTTCGGAGTTCAAAAAGCACAATTTTTTCTTTGTTTTTCTATTTTTCTGATTTTTTTTTAAGGCATAAAACAACTATACAAACATATAAATGCTCCCCCACACTTAAACTTTACATTGTCCTCAATGTAAAATTGAATCGTCCAAAGAAAGTTCAAGGTGGGAAATTCCGCAAATAATATGCAAAAACAAAGAAAAATAAAAGATAAAATGCTGAAAAAAATAAAAAGATAAGGATAAAGATACAAAACCGGTGGGTTGCCTCCCACTTAGCGCTTGGTTTAACGTCATCAGCCCGACTTTCAGCTCGCTTACATTCTTAGCCAGCGTCAGACTCCTCCACAGCAAAACATGAGTGCACATCACTAGGGTATCTCATCACCTCAAAGATGTTGAAGCGAACGACCTCTCCATCAAATTCCATTGTCAAGGTACCTTCAAATACATCTATCTTTGTTCTAGCGGTTCTCATAAATGGTCTACCCAACAGAAAAGGTGTAGACGAGGATGAGTTTTCATCACTCATATTGAGAACATAGAAATCGACAGGAAATATAAGCTCATTGACCTGCACCAAAACATTTTCAACAACCCCTTTCGGGTAGACATTAGATCTATCAGCAAGTTGAATAACTATGCTGGTACTTTTGAGAGGACCAAGATTTAAAGATTCATAAATTAAAGCAGGAATGACACTAATAGATGCTCCTAAATATAGCAAAGCTTTTGTAAACCTTGTTTTACCAATTGTGCAAGGAATAGTAAAACTGCCGGGATCTTTCAATTTAGGTGGGAGTTTCTTTTGAAGATATGCCAAAGCACTCTCCCCCACACTCATTACCTCATTACCGGTCAGTTTGTTCTTGTTAGTGAACAATTCCTTCAAGAACTTTGCCCAGCGCGGAACCCGTCTTATCGCCTCAATGAGTGGAATGTTCACTTCGATTTTCTTGAAGATTTCCCAAATCTCTTTGTCCAACGTCTCCTTATTTGATTTTGCAAACATGCTAGGAAAATGTGGAGGAGTAACATAAGTAGAAACAAGAGGTTTAGAGTTAGAATGTGTCACCGAATCATCCTTTTTAGGGACTATTTCGTCCACTTCTCTCTCTAAATCACTTGCATTGACCTCCGGTGATGTTACCAGTTTCTCTACTTGCTTTACACTTCGTATTTCAATAGCCTTGACAGTCTCTTTATGATTCACTACTTGTGAAGGAAGTTTTCCAGCTGCTTGTGCTTCCAATTTGTTCACGGTAGTAGCTAGTTGACCCATTTGTGTTTGTATGTCCTTTATAGCCATATCCGTCTTTTGCTTATCTTACGTCATTGTGTTGAGAATAAGATTCAACTTGTCATCTATACTCATGCCTTGAGCTTCTTGTTGTGGCTTTTGCAAGAATTGGTATCCACCTTGTTGATTGAAAGGTGTGGAAACTGTAGCTTGCTTGTTGGCGTAGCTGAAATTGGGATGATATCTTCAACCTGCATTGTATGTGTTAGAGTACGGATCATACCTTGGCCTTTGCTGGTTTTGGTACAATGCACTTGCTTGCTCAACATTTTCGGTGTGTGATGATGGTATGACGGCATCTGCTATTTGTTGCATCATCCTCTCCATGTTACCCATCCTTTGTTCCATGTGTGAAGAATTGCCAACTTCATTCACCTTCCTTACCGCTGATTCATCTCTAGTGAAGAATTGTTGTGTATTTGCAGCCATGTTCTCTAACAATCTTGTAGCTTCCACAATGGTCTTGTGGGTAAGTGCACCACCACTTGCGGCATCAATCAAATGTCTTTCAGTAGAAAGCAACCCCTCATAGAAATACTGAATCACAAGTTGATCGCTGATTTGGTGGTGTGGGCAGCTAGCTAGAAGCTTCTTGTAGCGCTCCCAATACTCATAGAGAGTCTCTCCCGACATTTGCCTAACACCACAAATCTCCTTGCGAATCACAGCTGCTTTTGATGCTGGAAAGTACTTCTCAAGGAACAATTTCTTCATCCCATTCCATGTGGTTATGCTTCCGGCGGGTAAGCAAAAGAACCACTCTCCTGCAGTATCTATAAGAGAGAAAGGAAAAGATGTCATCATAGCCATATCCGCATCTGCAGTTGCTTGCTTCATACTAGTTACAACATGATGGAATTGTTGTAAGTGACGATTAGGATCTTCTCCCGATAAACCTCTGAATTTGGGCAGCAAGTTAATCAATTGCGGCTTCAACTCAATGTTTCCATTCAGATGAATACATAAAGGCTATTGGTCAAGGTTTGGAGAAGTGATCTCCTTGAGTGTTCTTGGAGCAGGCGGTTGAGAAACCATTGTGTTGTCTTCCTCTTCGTCCGAGTCCGAGAATTCACTTGGTGTAGTACTAGGATGAAGTGGAGTATTCACTGCTCGAATGAAATCTCTAAGTAAAGTGCCCGAACGAAGACGTATACCAATAGGACTTGGTCTGCCCTCTCCTCGCATTCACCAAAGAAGTAGTACCTGAAAATCAGATTCTAAGAGATTGAATAAGTAAACAGAAATTGTAAATAAAAGCAAAAGTATAAACTAAGAATAAAAATAACAACTAAACTCGCCACTTCCTCCCCGGCAACGGCGCCAATTTTGACGAGGCGTCGAATCTCGCAAAAATAATATTTCTCTACTTTTTACACTAGCAAGTAGTATAATGTAAGCATGATCGTCCCAAGGGAGGTATGAAGTTTCTAGTTGTTAAGCAATTACTCTTAGCAAAAATGATTGTGTTGTAGAAAATCTGAAAATAGTAAATTGTATTCAAATATGAGATGTAATTGATTAAAGGTTCATTCTAGACCACGGAATACAAACCAAATTGATATAAAGCCAAGTTCCTTGTGTTATCTCATTACTAACAACCCTAGAATAATTAGTACGTTCAACTATTCCGTTACTATCTCCTAAGCTCACCGGATACGGAAGCGCTCGACTACCGGTTCCTACTTTCCAAGTTTCCTAGAGGTACGCTTACTAGGTGTGACTTAAACAAGTGCTCTAAGTTTTGTGAGATAAGGTTGCTCCTAGTGATGAACTCAAAAGCATGAATCACCTACTAGTGTTGATTTCTACATATGGATACTTAACAAAGTCCCATCATCAGTACCCACATATTGCTACTTGTGTTTATCTTCTCTAGACAATTACGGGTCGAAGAAAATCTAAACTAGCAAATAGATTATGAATTAATTATTCAATTTCGAACTTAAACCCTTAATAAATAATCCATAAACAATATTAGCATGGTAGAAATCAATCAATAACATAAATGAATACAAGAGAACAAGTTATTTCATATCAATTATAGATTCATACTTCGGGCTTCGAAATCGCCCTTAATCAAAAAGAGTTTTAGTTACTCATAAATATGGAGTTCATCATCAAATATAATAAATGAAATAATGAAGATGAAAATAAAACAAGGAAGCAAACCCTAGTTCCAGCTCTCTGCAAAACTCCAAGTAGAATAGAAAATACGTGATATCCAAAGTTGTAGAAGTCTTCCCCTTTTGTAGCTTTCTTTCTCCAAACTAGGTCATAACTCAAAAGTCCAAGTCCAATATATCCACTAAGCCCATATAATTCATGTGTGAGAGTAGCCCAGTAGAAATCATGCCCCAAAATGAGTCACCGGAAAGCTGGGTCACCTGCCGGAACTTGGACGTCGACGTCGAAATCCGGTGCCGGAAGTTAACCTCAGGTGACCGGAGCTCAGGTGAATTGATACCGATTCGGAATAGTGATATCAGCTAAGTCAGATATGATTCAGTGCCAACTCAGCTGAATTAGATCTAGGCCAAAACCATTGCGAAGGCCTAAACTGCCGCTGCACAAACAATGTTCCTCACAGCTACTCCCAGCCAAGATGGATGCTCAATCACCAGATCGCGACTACACCTGCAAGCACAGCACACCCTGCAACAACAGAACTACTACCACCTGCAATATTAGTTCATTGCAGTATCTCCCAAATTTTCTCCCTGTCAACCTTTCTAAACGAGACAATATCGTGTTGTTCTCTCACTCGGACTCCACTGCGCTATTGAGTTTTCGAACTGCCATCAAATACAATGGCAGCAACCTCTCTCTGCGATCACCAAGATCGAATTCTCATTCTTTATTAATCATCACCGCGAGCTTAATTCGCTTTCATTCTCCATTTCCAACCATTACCTCCATCGACAGCGAAGCAGTATTACCAACTCCATCGTCAATTTCTCGATCTCCAACTTTCTCGCCACTGAGTTTCCAAACCTTTTACAGCTCTCAGCACCACAGCGTCATTGCGATTGAGTTCTCTCATACGTCATCAACGTCTACTGCCAGCAACAGCTCCGAGTTTGTATATTCGGCCTCGCATCTTCAATGTTCTCATTCACCAGCTCGAACCAGCAGCAATATCATCTTAACGCCTGCCCTCGAGTTCTTCCTAATCAGCAGAGAATTTATCAACCATGAACAGATCAGCACTATCGAACTTCAACTCTGTCACGACCACTGAACTCCAATGTATAGTCAGCAAGACAAGCTCCATATCTCAGAAACTCAACCACCAGCTCTGCCAACATCTCAATCACTACTGCCACTCGTTCATAAGCCACAGAAAACTCCAGTTCTTCGTACCAAACTCCACCGAGTACCATAGCAGCAACACAACCTCCTTCCCTGAACTGCAAATCTCTCTATTTTCTCGGCTTTATCTACTCGATCACCATTGTAACATAGCAGCAACCCAACACCATTAGTTTGTTCCCTCTGTTCACCTCGAGCACCATCAGCTGCAATCATCTCTTCCACCTACAATAGTATCACTTACCAATTCCAGCTGCAGCTCATAATTAATCTTCTATGCTAACCAACACTGTCAATTTCTGAAGCTTCATAATATTTTGTTGTTATTGGCCTGCAAATCAACACTTCCTTATTTCTAACAGATGCCAAATATGCCCCCAGACTTCCCAGATTCGAGCACAAGAACCATGTAGTATAATGGATGAACTTGCAGTGAAGAGTTGCTCGTTCAGGCATTTCAGCGAACACATTATGTGTCTGTCTCCAACTAATGGGGGTTGGGTATTGGTTGCATCTTGGAGGTCACACACACTCCTTCCCTGCAATGTAATCGAATTTCACACAAAACCCATTCATACTGATCCATTATAGATCCTAAAACACACATCAATTGCACCAATTTATTGAGATAAACATCAGCAGCAACTCAACTCAGTTTCACTGTCTTCTTGGTTCAAAACTAGCCTCAAACTCGAATATACATCAACCCCATCTTCGAGTTCTTATCAAACTCTCAGTACCCTTCTTAATCTTCATTATTATGCCGTGATAACCAATGGCAGCACACACCGTTTTCTCATCTGATTTTCTCAGTTGTAGTACCCCTAGAACTCTAACAGGTTCGTACCCAAGATGTATTTCCATTTGGTATTAGCTTCTCGAACCATAACCGGGACAATCGAACCAAACTCTTTAGCCGACAAGAAGAACTTGTTGCAAGTGCGTTTACACTTCAAATGATACTGCACTCGACTCAGCTTTTGTTATAAAGGAGGAGATGCCCCTTAACAAGCTTCAGTCTGTCTTTAGTGAACTTGTCATATGGGTGCCCCTTATCCTCATCTGGGCTCCCAATAGCACTTGCCTATGAAATGGCGAAATTAGACATTTTGCACCTATTTCTTTTTCTCTTGATCCAATGACTCCAAAATACCTATAAAACGCAAACAAAGCATAATATACAAAAATGCAAGAGAAATTTCAAAGAAAAGCATAAGAAATTGACTTTCAAAAGATATAATTTAGGCATTAATCAATCCGCAAGCTTGTCAACGCTATTAGACCAGTCAAGAGACGATTTAGCCGCTAATGACTCGATTAATTAGATACGAAATTTAATTAATAGAGATTAATATAACAACCATATAGATACGAAATTAGTACCATCGAATAGATCTCGAAAAGTTATGTGAAATGGACTACAAGAACATGTCAGTCGAATATCGGATGAAGAAGATATCGCACTCGGAAATTTGGATGTTGAGGTTTGACTAAAGTCAATCGCGTTGAGTCGACCTTTGACCGACGACGTTGGCCTTCCATTTGCCGTTGACCGTTCATTGTACCTGAACGGACCTTCCGTTTGTAAAAATTTGTCCCTTAGTATTTTTGAATGGTTAGTAATAGTGGAAATTAAATTAAGTTAGACCAAATGTTTAATAGCTAATTATTTTTAGGTTAAGGTTAATCTTAATTACGTTAGTTAATTGATGAAACAGATATTTTGTTTGAAACTTATCTTCTTTCAAAACCAAGTAGGTGTTGTATCATTTAGGTGAATGGTAGATGAGTCATAGAAGTTGTAATAAAAATTAGTTAAAAATATAAAGAGAAAACAAGATGTTTTTAAGTTTTGCTAGCTAAGAGAAGAAAACCGTGTAATTGATACCTTGAACCATGCATAGAGAAAATTAGTGGGATGTGAGGATAGATTATAAAGTAGAAATCAAAGAGGTTGTAGGTGAGAAAAATAGTTATGGTAATAGGTATTAGGAGAAAGGATAATAGTATGCTTTAGTTAATCATGAAACTCATGTTATTGATGAAAATGGTGTGGTTGATGGAGATGATGAGGATTGAAGGAAACTTGTTAAAATAATCAAAGGTAATTATTTAGTATGATTCTAGTACGTTTATAATGAATTGGGTTTGTGTTAGAAACAAGATTGGATTAAAAACAATCAAGTTCTTTAGTTTATGAAAATTATGAAATCCATGATTTTATATGTTTATTGTACTTTCTTTATTTGTGATTTCTAGACACCCTATAGGTGGATATGATTATACTTTATTGTTATGAATCTTAGTATATAGAGCTAGAAATCATTATAAACCAATTTTGTTTCATTTGGAGTTAAATTGAGTGAGAGTTATGATGATTTTGGTGATGAACATGAAATCTGGAAATTTCTTGTTGTTGCGGTGAGTAGGCATGTTCGTGGTCATTTATAGGTATGATAGAGATGAATTTAACTCCAGAGCAAAACTATGAAGTTGTAGAGGGAGATGCTATATTTCCATAGAGCCAATAACTACTTAATTTGGTTATGAAACGAGTGATTTATAGATCCCCTAAGTTAGACCCTCGTGATGTTTACAAGGGTGCTAGAGGTTGAAGATGAAGTGAGTGACTCAGTGAGTCAGTCCGAGTCAGGTGAGTTGACTCAGTGATCCAATGAGTCATGAGTCAGATAGAGTCAGAGAATTCGGGTCGTTGACCGGGTTTGCGGGTCGGGTCGTGGGTTGACCCGATGGGTTCTAAAATGGTAGTGGGTCGGATTAGCGGGCCAGGCCGGATCAGGCACATGGACTTGGACTTGGGGCCAAAAACATTATTTTGTATTGGGGAAATTAGGCTAAGGCCCAACCCATGGATAACCCATAATATGAGGCCCTTAATCAAAAGAAGTTTAAATCAAGGCCCCAAATTATTAAAAGACCTTGATACCCTTATGCATATTGTCAAACCCATAATTAAATAAAATTTAAATTTAGGCCCAAATTATTAATATATTATGTGATGATGTTCCAACCACCACATCCGCCGCCAACCACCTCCGACCGCCACCGCCACCAACCACCTCCGACCGCCACCGCCAGCCACCGTCAAACCACCTCCGACCACTACCGCCAGCCACCACTGCCGGCGTCGCCGCCACTACTGCCGACCACCACCAACATGATGTGTATACAGAATTTACACATGCATATGACATGTGTATCCAGAAGTTACACATTCATATAAAATGTGTAATGCAAAGTTACACTTGTACATAGATATGTACTCTATAGTTACACGTGTGTACGCAGAAGTTACACATGCGTATGACATGTGTATCTACAAGTTACACATCAATATGCATGTGTAATTTTTTATTACACATGCTATATGTAAGGTTATCTACAAGTTATTCATCATAAAATACATGTATTACTTTAATTTTCATTTACAATAATTTGTCTGTTCATCAATTACTATAATCATAGTAATTGGTTGTTTGAACACAATAAATGAATTAAAACACGAGATATGGAAAGCGAAATCCAAGAAATAATCCACTATATCTTATAATAGAAATGTTTCCTTCCTTTTTGTCTTTCTCGATTCCAATATATTTGCACATCTGCAAACAAGAATAAAACATCCATGGAATTAGGTTGGATGGACAAAAAATAAAGAAACAAAATTATAGAATAATTGCAAGACAAAATTATAGAACAAAGATTACATAAAAGGCACATGATAACTTATCTTAGCATGTGTAATTGAAAGTTACACATGCATATGAGTTGGATACCTTGCATGTGTAATTTTTTGGTTATAAGGTTTTTCCATTTTAGCATGTGTAACAAGGAGTTACATAAGCATCTAACTTGTGTAACTAGAAGTTACACATGCATATGTCTAGTGTAAGGAGAAGTGACACATGCATATAGAATGTGTAACTAAGAGTTACACATACATATGACCTGTCTACTCAGCAATTACTTAGTCTAATTGTGCATCTTTAACAAAAAATCCATCTGAGCATCAAACTAGCATGGTTCAAAGACCTCAGTGTTTATAATTTAATTTTTTTTATGTTTGGATACAACTAAACTAATGTGTGGATGCACGCATGTTTTTGTAATGCAAAGAAATGTCATACACCAAACTCGTAAGCAATCACCTAGCCATGCATATAGAACAATCATTATGAAACTCATCAAACAAACACCATGATGAAGACAAATTGTAAGAGAGATCAATACATGAAAGAGCTTACTTCACATCTGAATTGCTCCAATGCACTACCATATAGGTCTTGATCCAGGAACTTCTATACATCAATCTCCTGTCATGCATTAAACAATCTCTATAAATTACACTAGAACCACATTGTTCAAACCAAATAAGCATGTATAATCAGCTAATACACATAAAAATGCATGTGTAATTTGGAGTTACACATTCATATGAAATGTGTAATTTGGATTTACATATGCATATGAAATGTGTAATCAACAGTTACACATGTCATATCAAGTGTGGTGGCTGTGGTAGGCACTCCAATAGCTGTAACAATTATTCAGTATAGCACCAGCCATCACTCTCTAAGCACCATCACCTGTAATGCCTACCACATCCACCATACCTGTATATTCCCAGCACCAGTACAACCAACCAGCTGTAAACTAAGAACCACAAGTACCTTCTATTGCACTTCCCTATCCTAAATATGCATCTAAACCAGCAACTCCAACTGCATATGCACTTCACCAGGACCACTATGAGCACATGTAACTGCACATCATGTCCAACAGCATTGTGCACACCTTCAATAACATTTATCCTA
This sequence comes from Papaver bracteatum, assembly GCA_023529315.1. Classification (NCBI taxonomy): domain Eukaryota; kingdom Viridiplantae; phylum Streptophyta; class Magnoliopsida; order Ranunculales; family Papaveraceae; genus Papaver; species Papaver bracteatum. The sequence goes on from JAJJWX010002486.1 coordinate 574,469, forward strand.
CCAGCTACAGATACCACCATGGATCATATCATCATTCTCTACCAGCATCACTTCTTGTCAAATCCACTGCAACAACAGCACATATTGGTAACTCTGCACCTGTTTATCCTAACATGCATCTAGCCTGCAATACTGAGTTCCCAAACTCAGGCCATAACTGACCACATATCAATTCCATCGGAAACCATGTCCTACAACTGCAACCAACACCAACTGAGTACAAATCTCAGCACCAGCCAACTTCATTTCCTCTATTCTATTAGCACTGTCTTAACTATAGCTGCACCAGTACCTGTAATCATTCAACTGAATGCAATCCATCATACAAAAAACCAAGTAGAATGAAAGCAATAGTTATGCATGTGTAATCATTAGTTAAACCCCGAAATCAACATTTATGCATGTGTAATCATTAGTTACACATATAATTAACACATGTAAGATAAAGTTACACATGCATATGGCTTGTGTAACCTACAGTTACACATTCCAAAATACATGTGTAATCAACATGATCCTGTTACTCAATAACGACAGATCGAACTAGTTAGCTTACAGTCAAATGCGTTTACGGTAAGGCAATTTCGTGTTCAGAATGAGTCAATTACCCGATTCCAATTCATGCGGCAAACAAAAGCTCAATTTCAATTGAACAAAATGGGAGAATATGAGTAAGCGAAATCATCGAAATGAAAATGTGATGAACATATCATGAAACACCAATAATTTCTTGGTTTCACAAAGTTGCTGACCTCTAACTAAATGGGCAGTAACATAGGAACCCCCATATGCTAGATGTTATGGTGTTAAATCACAATCGTATATGCTTCATCGAGTAGGGGACATTTTCAGGAAATAAGCAAGATATCTACACAGAACCAATAAATACAACCTGTAGGATCAGAATATTGTCACAACAATATTCTTGCGAAATAAACAACAGTTCTGCGAGACATGTTTACGATACATCAATGATATTCTGCAATACATCTCAAAATGACGTAAGGAATGACATATCGGATGAAAACGACAGAAACATGAGAAAGGCGTGACATTTCCAAGATGAATCAATAAAACCTGCGAAAGATTAAGGAGGTGCAAACTTCGATGTATCGCAAGAACTTAGATCTGAAACTAAAGGGAATCTTAGCTGTAAATGAGTTGTCATGAGCTGTAATCCACTATGTAAATGCCTATATAAAGGAAATAAATAGTTCCAGAGAGGAGGATGAATTTTTGAGTGCTAAGAAAGTTTTTAGGAGAGAGAAAATCTTATTAAGTGAATTGTATTCTTGATTACTGTAATTCTTTTAAGATCATATCAATAAAAAAGGTTCTTAATCTTCAAATTGTGTCATAAATTCTTGAGTTGGGTGTAGTGTGGTAATTCCTGCAACTACATTTTGGCGCTAGAAACAGGGAGAATCAATTTGAGAAATTTCAAATTGCAACTTGAAGATTTGAATAAATTGTTAGAATTTGAAGAAATGGCTAGGAGAAGAAGAAATACATCATAACCACCAACAACAGTGAGAATAAGTAAAAGAATTGCAGGAGAAGGAACAGGTGAATTGGAAGGATCTTTAAGGATCAGATCAAGAAGAAGTAGAATGAGAAATGGAGCAGAAAATTCAATTCAACCACCGAATCAACAAATACAAGCACAAGATAGAGATGTGGATTATGATAGAGTAAGTGTGCATACTTGGAGGTCGGATTCGATAGAAGAGGCATAAAATCAAGAAGAGGAAAGAAATCAAGAAGTGGATGGAGGAGTAATTCATGAAGGGCATGAAGTAGTAGATGACTTAAGACAAAGGATACAGGAGGAAATAAGATTAGAGGCAGAAGAACGTGCAAATCTTACAAGGCAAAATCATGAACTAAGAATGGAAAATTTGAGGTTGCAAAAAAGAAGATCAAGAAGCAGCATGAGATCAAGTTCAAGATCATATAGAGAAGAAACAAGACAAAATCACCCTATACAAAATATTGGCGAGAATTTGATAAATAATCGTTATATTCCACGCGGTGAAACTTTGGATATTAGACATAATCAAAATGAGGGAGAAAATCAAGAAGAGAGAAGGAGAATGTTACGTGATGAAGAAATTCGAAGAAATCGCAGAATAATTGAAGATGATATTGAGAGGCATTATATTGAGCAAGTACATTTAGCGGGAGAGAGAGAGAGAGATTGCGAGCGGAAATAGAAGAACAAGAAATTCAAGCAGTATTGCGTCAGAATAATCATGATAATCCAGAAAGACGACGTGCACAAAATCGTAATAATGGTAATCTCAATGAGGAATATGAGAGAATTCGCAGAGACATAAAAAGCCAACGAAGAGAAACAGTAAGGGATGAGGAAATTCTCAGAGAAGAGGATGAAAGACAAATTAACTTGCAAGTTCAAGAAGAAGAAAATCGTAGAAGAAGGCAAAATCAAGATGTTGGAGAAGAAGCGTGAAATATCGTAAGACAAGAAAGGCATGAACGCAGACGAAGAGAGGCTGCGTTGAAAAGGCCAATGGAGCAAAATTCTAATAGGAATGAACAAATCTTGCGAGAATTAGCAGAAATGAAAGGAATGATAAGTAACAGAAGAGAAGGAGGAAGAAGACAACTTGATGAGGCAATCGAAGAAGCTGCGAAAACTCCATTTACTCAAGAGGTACAATTAGGAGGGATACCTCCAAAATGCAATTTACCGGTGTTGACCAGTATTTTTGATGGGACTACATGTGTCGTCCAACATATCAAATCCTATATTCGATGCATGCTACAATGGGAGAACCATGATGTCGTTTTGTGCAAATACTTTGCGTCAATTTTAACTGGCGAAGCATTAAAGTGGTTTGAAAGTCTCCCCAAGAATACAATAACTTCGTTCATGCACTTGCAAACTACCTTCTTAGGAGCATACATAAGTAATAACTCTACACGACTTGGAATTGAAGATGTGTTTGGATTGAAGAATCTCCTTATAATGCCTTAATTGGAAGACCATGGCTCCATGGAATCTTGGGCATAGCATCCACATATCATCAATGCATAAAGTTTCCACATCCTCATGGTATTGGGATAATTAAAGGTGATTGGTTTGAAGGGAAAAATTGTTATGAAGTTGACATTAATACTTGCGAAGAAAGAAACGCCAGAAATCGTAATTGGCAACATAACAGGAAGCAAACTCAGAGAGCAGAGAAATTAATGGTGGACAATATAGAGTTGCGGGGAAAGGATATATTACAAGAATAGTTTGTGCCAAAAGAATCAATGGTGATTAATCGCACAAAAGATGGGAAAAATATGAAATCTCCATTCTTCATTCTTCGCAAGTATATAAACAAGTGCAAGGTGCTAAAAAAAAAAATTGAAATCTTCATTTCTCGCAAGAAAGTAAACAAATAGAAAAATATTGCGAATAATCATTCGTCACAGAAGAAAAGAAGTGCAGCAATGTCATGTTGCGAACAGTTGAAGAACAAAAATAGCAAGAAACATGCAAACCGAATATTAAAAGAAAAACTTTGCTCAAAAGTAAGAATTTTTATATTGAAAGAAAAAGAAGATGATTTCAAATCATATAAGAATTTTTAATGCAAATGCATAAGACGGGCGCAAATCGCCTAAAAACATATAAGAATGGGACGAACTTTTATGGCGTACAACTTAGTTCGCGGATTCTATTCCGTAAGAGGCAATGTCCTTAAAGTGCGTCATAAGGGGGGTATCTCTTTGCATGACTATGGGAAAGGCTATATTGCTGCTGGAACCTAGTCATGGAGATTTGGGATTATAGAAAATCCATCCGGGAGAAATAACTTGGATTCCCAACTATATAAGGTTATACCCTGGTTGGGCGCCCGAGAGTTTCTCCTAAGGAATTCAAAGTATGATCAAGGCGCCGAGGTACACGGTTGAGCTGTGGGTTCTCGGGACGGATGAACCTACCCTGGCCATCCATGGCAAGTCTTGACTTACGATGTGTTCGGCCCGAAGAAAACCCCACTAGGGTGTAGTCTCGTAACTATAAGCCATATAGGCATAAAGGATAAGAGGCTACGAAAACAACTGGTTGTTTCTAGAACCGGATGGGAGGAGATAGTCTTGTATGGCAGAAATACGTCTCCTTGAAGGGGAAACCAAGGGGAGAGATAAGGGCGATACCCTCCATTAGGGAGCTGCGTATCAAAAAAGACGGCAATGTCATGGGACTTTATATTCGCAAGATTATTTAGGCCCGTCATATTGTCGCGTGACACAGACAGCAATGTCATGGGATTTTATATTCGCAAGAATATTTAGGCCCGTCATATTGCCGCATGACAGGCCAAAAAGCCTAAAGATAAATGTTAAGATGAGATCAATGGGTTTTTGCGATAAAAACAAAAGACGAGATAAATGAAATCAATGATAAGAGGATATAAATCGCAAAAACGTCCTGCGATTTCATCACAAAGACGCCAATGTCATAAGTCTTAAAAAGCAAATAGAGGTTAATCTCACAAGATGGCTTAGACTTATCATATTGTCGCAGAGATCAAAATAAATGATAAGACAAGATCAATGGATTATTACATGTAAAAGTAAGAATGTCCTGCGATCTTGTCGCATAAAAGTGGCATAATAAGACCTTTAACTAGGAAGGAGAAATAAGACCACAAGAGAGGTTATATCTGCGAAGCATATAACGGATTTTTTGCACTATTATTTGCAATACTTCATTTATCATATTGCAGATTAATAACAAGGGGAAAGTATGGGAATGATGCATAGAATGGTAAATATTGTTATTCATCATTATATGATAAATTCATATAAATAACAAACAGATAGAAGCAAAAAAGAATTTATATATTGAAAGACATCAGGAGTTGCAGAATATTACAATTTGTCGCAGATAATTATCGCAAGAAAGAAAGGGAGAAATATATGAGAAGATCAAAAAGAAAAAATAAAACTATTGGGATTTATCTCCATCATTATTTTCATCTTCATCATTAGTTCGTTCCTCATCTTCGCTCTCACTTTCATCTGCATCACCCTCATTAAATAATGGTACTTGAGAACTGGTTGGGATATTATCCATAAGACAAGGATATAGACTAAGAGGAAGATCATTATCTTTGCAAACTTTCTCAATAGAATTATTGCGAACGGTGAGAAGATTATTACGCAAGTTTGAGTTGGATATCTTTATTTTCTCTCGCATTCTTGAGATTTTTTCATTACGGGAAGCAAGATTTTTCGCAAGACTACTCTTTTCTTCTTCAAGTTTTTCTACCCTTTTGGAATATCTTCCTTCAGATTCTGCGATGATACAACAACAAATTAAAAACTGGTTGGAAATCTACAAGAAATACAAAGATATTAGAGGAGAAATAAATAACCTTCTCTTTCATGGATCATTTCTTGTATCAATGTTGCTTGCTCGGTATGAAGACTGACATCTATCGCTAAGTTTTTCCTAGCATTATCGAGAATTATCGCAGCCCATGCGAATTCATCATCACTTTGAATGAGAAGATGAGAACGAATTTGTTTTTCTCTTTTAAGAAGTTTAATGTTTTCATCCTTAAGTCTATCTCTCTCAAGTTCAGTATCAATAAGGGTATTGCAAAATTTTGATAGAGCTTCAGTGCCTTGAAGAGTAATGCGTTCTTTATCCTTCTCGAGTTCATTCTTCTTGGCTTTTAAGGCTTTGATTTTTTCTCTAAACTCATCTCTGCAAGTTTTTAAACTATTGGATGTACTCAAGACAGATCTATAATCCATTCTCATAAGGGAGATATGATATTTAAGCTCATCAATGGACAAAGTATTAATTTTTTTCATCTGAATAGTTATTTAAAGCGTCATTAAGACGCTCAAGAAGAGTGGTTTCATCAAAAGAATTAAGAATGATGGCTTCATCAGTAAGATTATAGGCATCTGCAAAATGGTTGCCCAAATAAGCTAAAAAAAAAAAAGGGGGGGGGGAAGACTTATACCAATAACTTGTTTGCAGAATTTCTCCTTATCAACTAATTCTTGTTGAAGAACTTGAATTTCTACTTCAAGCGATTTGTTTTTATTAAGAAGCTCAATATTTCCAGCTACTTCCAACTGTTTACATTTTTCGCGAAGAATGGAGATTTCAGCTTCGTATTGCTTATTTTTCTCGAGAAGTTTTGCAGATTCAGATTGTGAATCAGTAAGCCTTTTCTGTGATGATGATAATCTACTTTCTAATTCTGAAGCAACAGAAAAATAAGCTCTAGCAAAGATGTGATTTAAAAGAGAAAATGAGTAAGATAAGTAAAAGATCTTTGATACTCATGACAAATGTGAAGTTTACTACAAGAAAAATGAAGGAAATGGGCATACCAACGAAGCTAACGCATGAAGAAAACCTGGGTTAATAAATCTTGAGACTCCTTTAAGATATTTATCATTTTTCAAGATTAAAGCGTCGCAGATCTTTGAGAGATAGTCGCAAGTACGAGTAATATCATCCTCTCCAACACCTTGTAAGGGGTTTCTAAAAATGTTTGACAATTGATCCATTGGAGTCTCAGGTTGAGAAAGACCCATCGCAGACCTAATTCTTGCGGAAGAAATATGTATTGAAGTGCCCACAGAGGCATCATTATTAATTCCACTATCTTTTTCAATTTCATTATATTTTTCAGCGATAATAGAAGTCTCTCTGAGTTGAGAATTATCAGAAGGAAGTGGTTGAGTTTTTCTTATCTTCTTTGGGGGACCGTCAGCGGTTTGATTTTTATTGCGGCGAGGAGAAGCACCAGAACTTTCATTTGGAGTTGCTACTCTTTTGCCTTTATCTTTGGCTTCAACTACCGCGAAAAATGGTATTTCCTTGAAAACAATCACATATAAAGATAAGAAACAGGGGCAACAATATATTGTTAAAGGTTATAGAAGATTGTTTCTTACTTCATCCGTGAAGGTTTTCAAAATTTGAAGGAGATTGGGACTCCCAGTATTGGCATAGTTAAGCTTCATTCTTTCAATCTGATAAAAGATATCTCAATATAATCAATAAGAATGATACATTTATCCAAATTTGCGAATAATGATAAATTTTGTAGATATACCTTTAATTCCTTTTTCAGGCCAGTTAAAAACCCAAGGACAATACGCCGTAAGATTCGCAGGATTCGCAGGAAGATCGAGAGTGCCAGAAATATATGGACCTTCAAGGAGGAGAGGAAATCTACACCACTTATCATCTTTTGATAAGCGTGGACCTTGGTTTTTACTTGAATGATAATCTATATCTTGCATAAGAAGTTTATCCTTCGCAACCTTTTTATTCCTATTCAAATGAACAGCCCAACACGTGCTATCTTTCTTCATGGGAATCACTTGATAATTCGCAAAGAAATTCTCCACAAAGTATATTTCATTGGAATAATTGGGATATCTTTAAAATCGGGATGTTTCGCAGATTCGGGATAGCGAGATCCTTTACCACTCCACTTAAAGGCATATTCGAGAATGAGATTTAATACAATCTCCACTTAATTGATAGATTGCTCGTGAAAATTTAACGTCGGAAATAATTTCATAAAAAAAGGAAGATCTGGGTTATAAAGAGGGATAGGAAGGCCATCTTCTAGTTGACCTAGCGAAATAAGGATTTTCCCATTGGAAGAAGGAAATTCTGAAACTAGATCAATGGAGAGATCAGTGTCGGAAGATTGACCAGGGATCTCAGAAAGTGTGAAACCTAAGGTTTGGAACTTCTGTTGGTGTTTTTGGAAAGTAGGTTGACCTAATTTTTTAGCAGGAGCCATTTTTTAGTATGGGAATGATGATTAAGATGAAGAAGAATAAAGAAACAAGATTGAAATAGTAGTAGATCCGGAATTTGCGGAAGAAGATGAAGAACAGAAGAGTTGCAGAGAAAAAAGTAAAAAGAGAAAGTAAAAAGAAGAGAAGAGATTAGCGAAGAAGATATTTATAAGAGAAGAAGATTCTCTAGAACATCAGTGCATTCAATGAAGAAAAGACTTGAATGGTCAGAATTCAACGGTTGAAAAAAGATGTGTCAAGGAATAAATGAGAGAAGAAACACGCGTAGAATATCTAGCGATGGATGCAGAGACGTGTCAGAGTGAAGGTAGTGTGAAAAGATAATGAGTTGCGGCAAATCAAGAGATTTAAATTCTCATGATCTTTATCTTCTTCGCAGAAAAGATATGAGAAGAGGCAAGATGTAGGATCAGAATATTGTCACAACAATATTCTTGCGAAATAAACAACAGTTCTGCGAGACATGTTTACGATACATCAATGATATTCTGCAATACATCTCAAAATGACTTAAGGAATGACATATCGGATGAAAACGACAGAAACATGAGAAAGGCGTGACATTTCCGCGATGAATCAATAAAACCTGCGAAAGATTAAGGCGGTGCAAACTGCGATGTATCGCAAGAACTTAGATCCGAACCTAAAGGGAATCTTAGTTGTAAATGAGCTGTCATGAGCTGTAATCCACTATGTAAATGCCTATATAAAGGAAATGAATAGTTCCAGAGAGGAGGATGAATTTTTGAGTGCTAAGAAAGTTTTTAGGAGAGAGAAAATCTTATTAAGTGAATTGTATTCTTGATTACTGTAATTCTTTTAAGATCATATCAATAAAAAAGGTTCTTAATCTTCAAATTGTGTCATAAATTCTTGAGTTGGGTGTAGTGTGGGAATTCCTGCAACTACACAACCGCTATACCGAATTATGGACTATAGCTCCAATGTTAAGAATGTTCTATTAAGTCAAGAATTAGTTCAATAATTGAATTGCAGTTACAATCATACAAAAATGAATATCATAATTTTGAAATTGCAATTAAAAATTATCATTGCAGATCTTCTTATCACATTAGATTTACCTTCCTTTTGTGAACGATTTTCAGAAACTCATCCAAATTTTTCTCTAGTTCACGCAGTTCTTCAATGCTTAATTCACTCAAGTCGTCTTGCCCAGTCCTTGTGCTTCAAAGATGACATATCTTCCACTGGAAAATTTCATCAAATCAAAGCATCTAGTAAATAATTTACTACAATTTCCAATTCAACCTAAATCCATAAATTTTAACAAAAGAAAAAAGTTCTCTAGCATCAAAAACTTCATTTAAGTGGCGTTTACCAACATCATTCAAAAACAACTTCTGTTTCATATATACCAAGAAATCGAAAATTAAAAGTGAATAAAATTCAAATCAAATCTACGGGTAACATATATGATGAGTTGTTGATATCGAATCCTTAATCAGTTTTTATATCGCAACTTGAAATTGAGAGTTACCATGATTTTGACGAATAACAGATCTGAAAATTTTGTTCAATATTCTTCAAAAAAAATCCATTGATACAACCAGAGAGAGTAGATGAATGTAAATCTAAGATATAATTTCGATTTTTAAAAGTTTTTTTCTCAGATTTGTTTCTGAATAAATAAACTAAAATCTCTCAATTGGAGAATAATCACTGATAGAAGAAAACACGTATCTGCACTTAGCTTGATGATGAATTTGTGTTGAATCTGCAGATCAATTAACTGATATTTGTTTCTCGGATCCATTATCTTCTACTGCAACTGATGCTCCTTCTTCTCCTGATGGTGATTTATGATCTCTATTGTCGCCATCGATTGTCTCTGAATCAATTATCCCTGCTCAAAATCAATTTATAACCCTAGAAAGTGTTTCTGTAAGAACTGGAGAGAGGAAATGAAATAACAAAAATGAAAATATCTAATGAGTTTTTCAGTAGAGAATCTAAAAGGAGAAGATGAAACTAAATCTCAGAAAACCCTAGAATTGTTTTTGCCTGCAACCGAGAGAGAGAGAGATATAAGAGAGAAAGAAGATGGAGAAATAAAAATATCTTTTGATATTTCCCTTCTTTAAATATAAAAGGGTAGTTTTGTCAATATCAAAATACATAATATAAAATTATGGGCCAGATCTGAAGAAAATTTAATTTTTCGGGCCTAGCAATATCATTTTCCTAAAGTATGGAGTTGACAGTGAATGATCCATTTAATGGGCTTCTATATATTGAACCCATATAGTAGGGGGTTCTAGTATTTTTCACTTTTGTATTTTTGGACCACTTATGGTCTGAATTAGCTTCTGGTTCCTTCTGCAAAGTTGTAAGGTTTTTTCAGGGCTTTCTAATGATAACCAATTTGACTCTATTTGGATAATTAGATTTTGTTTTATACCACAATTACTTATTATCAGTTATAGAACCATTAATAAAACTAAAACCATTAGCTAATTCACGTATCCTATAACTAGAGACTTGTATGAAATTATGTTATGAGCCTTGTGTGAGTCTTTTGGCTAATTCTTTGAGTATTTGTGTGATTAGCAGTTACTCTTTATTTAACATCGACCGATTCCAGAATGAACCAGTGGATTTATGGATTATGGATCTCAAGGTATGCGAGGCTTGTCATCAAAAGAGGTGGGAATCGATAACGAACTCTCTTGTATTCATTATTATTTTTTACAAATCTATCTTTTGTGAAATCCATGCATATCTTTGTTACTATATGATAGTGTATGCATGTATTATCTGTGTGTAATACAAATTATTTTTCTTTTATATTTTGGGATGGGACTGGATCTTTAGAAACAACTAATATCTATGTTTCAAGAGTATTTACTTATCTTCAAAATGTGATTCTTTCCATTAACTGGAAAGTGGTTACAATCTTTACGTATTGTTAGCATGTAAGGAAACCTTTTCCTTTTGATTAGTGTGTGATGTGGTTGCCCAAAATTTATATCTATATTTATGCACTAAAAGAGTGAAAATTGTTGCCAACTAATAAAGTATTAGGTATGTACTCGTGTTACCGAATATTACTTTCCATATTTCTGTACGGGCAACGCATGTCTCATACATGAATGTTTATTGTATTTTTAAATTACTTTCAAAAGCTATTATATTATGTTTTGGTGTTTAGAGAGAATGATGTTGAGAATATTATATATGATTGTCGGATTTACACGTGGGCGAATTGTTGGCTCTTCATTGTGAAAGGTCTTCGATCGGATATAATGTTGTTACCATTATATCTCTTTGAATACTTCCTATATAGAGTCCACGTAGAATGAGGTACTGGTAAGGTACATATCATTTATGACTTGAGGACGGAAACCTCATGGGCGCTTTAATGATCATTGAAGAATCAGCAACAGTCATGCCTTGCTACTCCGAAGGAAGACGCCGCCCAACTACTATTTATGTTGTGAATGTGTGCCGGTTTATTGGTTGGTAGAACTTTATATTTTCTGTATTACTATTATTTTAATATGCTTTATATGTTTTCCGTGTTTTATCGGTTTTTAGTAAAACCTGCATTGTCTTTAAATCATTTTAATGATTACTTGAAAGTTAGTTGTTATTTCTGCGGGGCACCCCTTTTAGGGATGATGTGCTCACCCATTCCCACTTTCAGTTTCAGAGACAGATTCAAGATGTGCACGTGGCGATAAAAGATTCGAGGAGTTGGTTTCGTTAGTTGGTTAGCTTCCGCTATGTTTATTTTTGTGTTTATATTCTATTTGTAAACCAACTCATTATTAAATATGTATCACTTGAGAGGAGTTCTTGTATTTATTTCAGAGAGGGTTTAGATTCGGGTTAATCTTTGTTTAGAACTTCTTTTTTAGTGTTTTAATTAGATGTTTTAGATTGTTAGTGCCTCATTTTATAGCTAATCTCTTGGATTAGTCAGCTACTAGCTTAGGGGGCGCTACAAGGTTGGTATCAGAGATCACTATTAGATCTTACATGGGCGACAATAGGAATAGCCAGTGCAAGTTAGCAAATGAAATTAGCTTAGAACTAGGTTGGGTTGTGAGATAAATTTTAATTACTAAAAACAATCAGGAATTAAAATATTTTTGAATTGAATTGTTTGATTGTTTTGTATAACATACCGATTTGTTTATTTAGCATGATGTGTATGTATGTTGCTATATAAAGTATGAAGTAAAAGTTGTAGGTTGAAACCAGTTACATTATAGTTTAGATATTTCAATAGAGAATTAGAGATTAGTTAGACTCAATTATTTAACATAGATAATCTAGCACTGGAGAATAGTGAGGTTTGAAATTATGGTGTGCTTGTGTTGTCTTTGTTCGTAGGAAACCATCGTCGGGTCTTGCTAACCTGGACAGGCCAACTACAAGATTCGATTACCATTCATATTAGGAAGACTTGCTTCTATTAGTGAACTGACAGATCCCGGATTTTATTTAGAAATTAATAGAGTACCTTCTCTTGTAATTAGAACCATTAATCTATTAAATTAAAATGAATTTAAATTGTAAAAGTGATTAAGATAATAGTTCGACCTTTAGTGTTAATAATTATAAATGATAAGAAGATCACCAATAATCATAACAAAAGTAACAAATAGTACTGTATTGAACTTCATCTAATTAAAGTCTCATTAGTAATATTTAATGATTAGAATAATAATTAGAATCAAAGTAGCTACGCAATATTATTAGTAATTATCTATAATCAGATTTCATAAATTAAATAATATTAGAAATACATTCTTGTACAGTGAAACCAGATAGATAAAATAAGACTTATTAGACTAGATCTCATAAACGTGCGAATATATTTCATAAAATACAAAGTACTTAATTCCTTAGTAATATTATACCCAAATTATTTTTAGTTCGATAACTGATTTAGTAAATTATTAAAATTAAATAATATGAAGAAATAATAATAGTGTTTGGATGCCTAGTACAATATTAGACCTGAAAGAAAATAAATTTGTATATTAATAGGATACTTTACATTGATAGGAAAATCTAACGACTTCTATGATACACTAAAATTTTATGCAGACTCAAATTGAAATAATATTAAGTTACCAACGCCAATACTTAACAAGATATAATATGCGAATTCAATAGGAATAAATAAAATTAAATATATCAATCTTTACGAGAATGTAGATTTATATTTAGAAAATTAAGACTTAGTGTACCAACTGAACTATCAACAAACGAATAACGATAATAATAAAGATAGTGAGACTAGTAACGCATCAGATAATAGTATTTCATTAAATTATGTTAATAGCTGATTTAAAGTAAATAATGTTTGGAAAACTTATATATTGTATATAAGTAAAACTAAAATATCAGATAATACATATTTACATGAAATAAAAATTTGGATTAGTTTTATAGCTAAATATATAACAAATATAGATAATATAAAATTAAATTGAATTTGTGAAAATAGAAATATATATCTTAAAATGATTCAATTTTGATAAAATGATGACTTAAAATTAATTAAAATTTTAAATAATAAAAATGTAAGATTTAAAAATTAATTTGAAATGTAAGGGTAGTTATATGAATAAATTTCATCAAATCAATAAATTATTATATACTAGACTTAATTTTAGCGCGGAGAACTTGGACATACTTATCTGTTAGAATCAAATTCACCATAGTGAGTTTATAGACAATCATATATTGAAATAGAAAATTACTATTGAACTTAGAGCTACAAATTATAGATTCTAGTTGTAGAAATCCATATAGGTTTGTGTTTCATTTCCTGTTACGTGAATTCATTTAAAATGAGTTGTGTTTTCGCGCGTTTGCAATATGAGAAATACTTGCATTTGGTCGAGAGATAGTATTTCTTTTAAGCTGAGGAGTTTTGAAGACCAGAAGGACGGTTCGATTTTCGAGGACGGAAATATCATAAGGTGGGGAGAATGTAAAGATCCGCAAGATAGTCAACGCTATTATAAGGTGGGGAGAATGTAAAGATCCGCAATATGAGAAATACTTGCATTTGGTCGAGAGATAGTATTTCTTTTAAGCTGAGGAGTTTTGAAGACCAGAAGGACGGTTCGATTTTCGAGGACGGAAATATCATAAGGTGGGGAGAATGTAAAGATCCGCAAGATAGTCAACGCTATTAGACCAGTCAAGAGACGATTTAGCCGCTAATGACTCGATTAATTAGAGACGAAAGTTAATTAATAGAGATTAATCTAACAACGATATAGATACTAAATTCGTACTGTCGATTAGATCTCGAAAAGTTATGTGAAATGGACTACAAGAACATGTCATTCGGATATCGGATGAAGAAGATATCGCACTCGGAAATTCGGATGTTGAGGTTTGACTAAAGTCAATCGCGTTGACTCGACCTTAGACCGACGATGTTGGCCTTCCGTTCGCCGTTGACCGTTCAATGTACCTGAACGGACCTTCCGTTTGTAAAAATGTGTCCCTTAGTATTTTTGAATGGTTAGTAATAGTGGAAATTAAATTAAGTTAGACCAAATGTTTAATAGCTAATTATTTTTAGGTTAAGGTTAATCTTAATTACGTTAGTTAATTGATGAAACAGATATTTTGTTTGAAACTTATCTTCTTTCAAAACCAAGTAGGTGCTGTATCATTTAGGTGAATGGTAGATGAGTCATAGTAGTTGTAATAAAAATCAGTTAGAAATATAAAGAGAAAACAAGATGTTTTTTAAGTTTTACTAGCTAAGAGAAGAAAACCGTGTAATTGATACCTTGAACCATGCATACAGAAAATTAGTGGGATGTGAGGAGAGATTATAAAGTAGAAATCAGAGAGGTTGTAGTTGAGAAAAATAGTTATGGTAATAGTTATTAGGAGAAAGGATAATAGTATGCTTTAGTTAATCATGAAACTCATGTTATTGATGAAAATGGTGTGGTTGATGGAGATGATGAGGATTGAAGGAAACTTGTTAAAACAATCAAAGGTAATTATTTAGTATGATTATAGTACGTTTATAATGAATTGGGTTTGTGTTAGAAACAAGATTGGATTAAAAACAATCAAGTTCTTTTGTTTATGAAAATTATGAAATCCATGATTTTATATGTTTATTGTACTTTCTTTATTTTTGATTTCTAGACACCCTATAGGTTGATATGATTATAGTTTAGTGAAAAATACTAGAACAACATATAGAAACCCCACAAAATGGATCCTTCATTTTCAACTCCATACTTTAAGAAAATGCTATTACTAGGCCCAAAATATCAAATTTTCTTCAGATCTGGCCCATAATTAATTATTACGAATTTTGATAATGCCAACACTACCCTTTACTATATATATCATAGAAAACTCATTAGATATTTTCATTTCTTATTTCATTTCCTCTTTCCAGTTCTTACGAAAACACTTTCTAGGGTTTCTAATATAATTTTGAGCAGAGAATTGATTCAGAGATAATCGATGGCGACGATAGAGATCATAAATCCACCATAAGGAGAAGGAGGAGCATCAGTTACAGTAGAAGATAATGGATCCGTGAAACAAATATCAATTAATTGATCTATAGATTCAACACAAGTCCATCAGCAAGCCAACTATAGATAAGTATCCTCTTCTATTAGTGATTATGATTCAATTGAAAGATTTTATTTTATTTATTTCAGAAACAAATCTGAGAAAAACATTTTTCAAAACCTAGATCTTCAGGTGTATTTCAATTAACTTGTGTGAATCGAAATTAGATCTTAGATTTGCATTCATCTACTCTCTATGGTTGTATCAATGTAATTTTTTTTGAAGAATCTTGAATAAAATTTTCAGATCTGTTCTTCGTCAAATTTATCGTAACTCTCAATTTCAAGTTGCGATCTAAAAATTGATTAGATATTTGATATCAACAATTCATCATCTCTATTACCCGTAGATTTAATTTGAATTTTATTCGCTTTCAGTTTTCAATTTCATATGTTCTTGGTAGATATGAAGTGGAAGTTGTTTTTGAATGATGCTAGGAAACGACATTTAGATGAAGTTTTTGCTGTTATTTACTAGATGCTTCGATTTGATGAAATTGAGCAGTGGAAGATATGCCATCTGTAAAGCACACATGTGCAGGAGGAGAAAGAACAATTCAATTCAATGACATTTAGGTTTCTCTTAGAAATAATTTATGACTTGATGAGAGACTCAAGCTGCAGTGATAAGTTTTGGTGAATTATGGTTGGCATTAGATTATTACATGACAGTTCTGATCATTTTTTACAGGGTTGGGAACCAGTATGTCCAAGGAAGGGAATTAGTACTTTTAGGACCTTGGGAATCATAGGAAGGATTTTATGTGGGTGGATGAACAAGATGGCGAGCTATCGAAATGGATTTTAGCAAAAAGAATATTGAGGCCAGAAAGAGTTGGCTCAAACAATATGAGGTGATACATAACTCATTGCGTAAACCTCACAGATAACTCATTTCTTATGGCATGTCATCATAATTTATAGGTTGTATGCGAGATGAAGAGTACCTGAGATTTCATTTACCTTTTAATTTGTTTTGCTTTTGGAGAATAAGTTTGTTACAATTCTAGGTTCAGAAGCTTGTCGTTATTTTTTTTAAATAAATATTTTCCACTATAGGATACTGCATATAAATAGGTTCTTATTTATTATCATACAGTGAGAAGCCTGCGTCTTTCGTATTTACATTTATAGAAGGGTTCGGGGCCAAAAAGTAGTTACATAGATAGGATAATTGTTGTTTACCTTCTGGTTACACAAGCTAAGTGGATGTGTAACTTCTAGTTACATAAGCTAAATATATGTGTAATTTCTAGTTACACATACTGATTGAATGTGTAACTTCTGGTTACATAGATTTTACTTACATATAGTAATGGTTGTTACTGATTGAAAATGTTGCATTCTTTCCATTAAGCTTGCATTCTTTTCATTTTGAAACGTGCATATAATATGTGAATGATTGTATGATATGAAACGTGTATCTAATCGATAGTTGTTCATTGTGCTTTACTTGTAAGTTCATAGCTTTGTGATGGTGAAAGTCGTACACGATGGTGGTGAGGGTGGTGGTACTAATGGAGGTGTGGTGTGAGTTGTGTAGAAATAACTGGAGGTGTCATATTAATTTATATGTATGTCGAAATGAATCAACCATTATGTTTCAGCTTTAGATGCATTCAATTTCATTAACTTGTTATGCCATTAATTTCATTAGATGTGTAATTTGTAATTACACAAGCTAAATAAATGTGTAATTTCTAGTTACATATGATAATTAGATGTGTAACTTCTAGTTACACAAGCTAAATATATGTGTAATTTCTAGTTACACATGCTAATTGTTTGTGTAACTTTTACTTACACATACTGATTGAATATATAACTTCTGGTTTTAGTGATTGAATTACTGTTACACTAGTCGGATGTTGAGATTTGTACTCAACATTGCAGGCTAGATGCATGTTTGGATAAACAAGTGCAGAGTTGCCAATGTAATTTTTCAGAAATTTTAGGGAGGAGAGAGACGCTATGCGAATCGGTTTGACTCAGGCGAAAAATCGGTTTGACTCGGAATTTTTTTCTTCGTTTTTTCTTCGTCCTTCCGTAAGATAATCATTAATTCAGGTAGTTTTTTTCGTTATTACTAAATTATTGGTGTTAATAATCCATGATTTGGTTTAAATAAATAAGTATCAATGTCGGAAATAAGAGACAATCGATCAGGTGAAACTGATTCTAGATCTCAAAAAACAGAAGAATAAAATAAGGTAGAGGAATTCTTGTCCTTCATTCCTGATGATGTTATTTATGAGAGATTAGAAGAATGGAACCTCAGTTTAATCGAAAGGTTATATTTAATGAAAATCAAGTTTGATATCGCTGAGTCATCTTTAAGAAGACAATGAAGTATTACAGGCAAAATTCAGTTAATTACAATCGGAAAAGGTTTTTTTATCATCAAATTGGATAATGAATCTGATATGAAATATATTTGGGATGGAGATTGGGTGGTGGAGAATCAAAATCTCAAAATTAGGAAATGGGAACCCAATATCTATCCAGAATCTCTTAAAACATCAATGTCTTATGTATGGGTTCAATTTCCAGGTTTGAGTATTGAGTACTGGAAGGAGATTATGCAAGTCTTACTTCATATTGGAAAATCTTTAGGAAGACCAATTAAAGTTGATGAAAAAACTCTCAATAAGTAGGTTGGCTATTATGCAAGTATATTGGTAAAAATGGATTTGGCTAGGGCAATTCCAAACAAGATTTGTGTGGAATCCAAATATGGAAAGTTTGAACAGGCAGTAAACATTCCTAATTTACCAAAATTTTGTCATCACTGCAAGATTGTGGGTCATCTTACTGCAGCATGTAGAAATAAAAGAAGAAAGCAAGAAAAAGGTGAAGAAACTACAGTACCTCCACCACAGAAAGTTTGGAAAAAAGTTACTCCAAAGAGACAGGTGCATAATACTTCTGGTTTTGATATCTGCTTTTCAACAAATGAGAGAGGTGAACAAAGTACACCTATCAATAATACTTCTGAAGCAACTCCAATACAGTTAATTTCTGAAAATAATATTTCTGATCCATTACAAGGGCAATCAATAAGCTCAGGAAAATTTCATGCTTTACAAGAACTGACTGAAGAAGTCATTAACTCTCATATTGAATTTCCAACTTTATCAGTGGAGCATATTTTAAGTAATGCTTCAAATGCCCCCTCAATTAATATTGTCAGTTCTATAGTACCTCCTGTGGAACAAGAAGGAAATAATGGTCCTAAAGTAAAGCAGAAACTACCTCAGGGTAGTAGAGTTACTACTAGAAAACAAGAAGCAAATTTAGTTTTGAATGGGGGTAAAAAAGAGATTTTGAGAAGGAATTCTTCTCATTCTCAAATTTCTAAATGAAAGTAATATTCTTGAATGTCAGAGGCCTTAGAAGAATGAAGGCCAAAGAAAAACTTAGGAATTTAGTGCACTCTTTCAATCCTTCTTTAGTAATAATTGCAGAACCAAAAGTATATTACTCTGCTGATTTTGTTAAAAAATTTAAATTACCTGGTATGCACTATGATGTGATTCATAATTCAAAAGATGATAGGAAAGGGAACATTTGGATTTTTTAGAATTCTTCTTTACAGAGACCCAATGTAATTTCATTGTCAGATCAAGCTATTACATTGGAAGTTGGAGATAAAAATGGTTACAGGTATTCATGTTGCAAATTTAACAATACATAGAAGAAGCTTATGGGAGGAATTGGTGGAAGTTAGTAGTCTAAACAAGCCATGGTTAGCTCTGGGAGATTTCAATACCATTCTGAGAGAGGAAGAAAAAAAAGGTGGTCTAAGACCTTTGAGAATAGCAATGTTATAATTCAATAACTGCCTTCATCAATGTGGTTTACTACAGGATCCTAAAGTTGGGTTGGAGTATTCCTGGTGCAATAATAGGGCTGGGAAAATAGGATTTTGTGTAACCTTGATAGAGCTGTATTTAATGAGATATGGCTTGATAAGTTTCCTAGTTGGGGTTATAAAGTTGGAGTAAGAAGTATTTCAGATCACAACACTATATATGGTTCAAATGCTGAGATTCCAAAACCTAAAAACACCTCTTATAGAGCTTTAAAAGTTTGGAAATCTTATCCAGAATTCTTGGAAGTTGTTACAAAATCTTGGGGGCAATATATGGAAGGGAATCCTATATTTATTTTCATGAGAAAAATGAAGAGAATGAAGAATGATTTAAAAACTTGGAACTGGTTAATTTTTGGTGATGTAAATAAAAATTTGAAGATGGCTGAGGAGGAAGTTCAGAAAGCAACAATAGAATATGACAATAATCATGAGAATATCTTGTTACTAAATAAACTAGTCACTGCAAGAGGGAAACAGGAAATCCTTGAACAGCAGAAGAGAGAGATTATCCAGCAAAAATCAATAGTAATATGGTTAAAGGATGGAGCAGCTAATACTAGATTCTTTCATGTCAATATGAGAATAAGGCAATCTCAAAATATGATAACTGAGCTTGAGGATGCAACTGGTAATATTCTAACTGATCAGAAGGAAATTGCTGAGGAGCTAGTTCATCACTTTGAAGATAAATTTAAACATTAGGAAGTTCATATATAAGCTGGTATCATGGAAAATATTCCAAAACTTATGACTGATGAAGATAATAAGTTTCTGGATGTTGTTCCTTCTGGTTAAGAGATTAAAAAAGCAGTGTTTGAACTAAATCCAGAAAGTGCTCCTGGGCCTGATGGCTTTGTAGGTTGGTTTTATATATATACATGGGAGGTTCTTGGTGAAGATCTAATAAAATCTATCCAGTATTGCTAGAAGAGAGGTTATATACCATCTGGTCTAAATGCAAATTTTCTGAAGCTTCTTCCAAAAATGGATAATGCAAAAAAAAAAAAAAAAACAGTTTAGGCCTATTGGTCTTATGAAAAATATTTACAAAAATACTAACAACAAGATTAGGGGTCTTTATGAATAAGATAGTCTCACCTCAGCAAGGAGCATTTATAAAAGGTAGAACTATCCAGGAACAAATTGCAATGGCTTCAGAGATGATTAATGAGATGGGATTTAAAAGAAGAGGGGGAAATTTTGGGTTGAAATTAGACATCACCCAAGCCTATGATTCCTTGAGCTGGAAGTTCATGTTTCAAGTGCTAAGTAGCTTTGGTTTCTCAGATAAAATGTTATATTGGCTACAAGTACTATTACAGTCAGCAAAAATTTCTGTTTTAGTGAATGGAGTACCTGAAGGTTATTTTAAAGTAGAAAGGAGACTGAGGCAGGGTGACGCTCTTTCACCTCTATTATTTGTTATAACAAAAGATGTTCTTAGTAGGAATATTACAGCAATGATTCAAAATGGAAGTTTAAAAGAAATGGTTAACAGAGAGGGTATACAGCCATCTCACATCTTCTTTGCAGATGATATTTTCCTCTTCATAAATGCAGAAAAAAGAAATGTGAGGAAACTAATGAAGATACTTCAAGCATATCAAGAATCTTCTGGTCAGCTAGTGAATTTGGAGAAGAGCAAATGCTTTATTGGTGGCACTAGTTATATTAGAAGACTCCAAATTGCAGAGGAATGCAAGGTAAATTTGGCATAATTCCTAGACAAATATTTGGGGGTGATGCTGGTCCCTGGTCATATTAAATCATATCATATTTGGAATGTGGTAGAAATGATACATGAGAGGTTGGCTGGATGGAAAGGGAAGCTATTATCATTCCAAGAAAGACTCATTCTTGTCAAATTTGTCCTATGCAGTATGCCAATCTACTCAATGTCAATTTATAAGTGGCCAAAGAGAGTAATAAAGGAGTCTAAATAATAATAAGGAATTTTTTATGGTCAGGTGATCCCTCAACCAGAAAAACAATAACACTGAAGTGGGACTATACTTGTGCTCCAATAAAAAAAGGAGGTCTTGGATTGAGAAGGATAGAGGTGATAAATAAAGCTCTATTAATGAAGTTATACTGGAGAATACAAAATGGATCAGATGACTGGTCTAAATTCTTTCAATCTAAATTCAAGAATAAAAAAGGAGAGTGGATTCAATACTACATGAAATCTTCAATATGGCCTGGGATAAAATGGATACTTAATAAAGTTGAAGAACATACAAAATGGATTGTTGGTGATGGCAGGGACATATCTTCTTGGGCTGATAAATGGGTGAGGGAGAAAGCATGGAAAGATATATACCCATAAAACAACTATATAATGCAATTTCAGATATGAAAGTCTCAGATCTTATTTTAGATGGAGAGTGGATTCTACTTACTGAGCTTATGGAGATGATAAGAGTAAATGACTTGCCTGTAATAAGTGGTGTTAGATATAGAAGAATATGGACAGGTACAGTTATAGGGGAATTCACATTATCTTCTGCAGTAGAGCTAATTAGAAGGAAATATGCTCATTTCAATTGGACTAATCATGTGTGGGATATTTCATTCACCCAAGTATAGCAAGTAATGTGTGGAAGTTGGCGAGAAATATAATTGCAACTGATGAAAATATGAAGAAAGGAAACTTCAATATGGCTTCAAGGTGCAACTTCTGCAAAAATGAAGAGGAAACAAGAGAACATATTCTTTGGTCCTGCAATTTTAGTGAGATAATCTGGAAATGGCTTGGTGGAATGTTTAGTTTCAGAAACCCTAGATCCTTTGATGATATTTTTCAACTTGCTCAACAGAAGAGTCCTGCAATAAAAGAAGTCTGGAAATTAGCATCCTACATAACTATGAAAGAACTATGGTTTTTAAGAAATGAATGTTTTTTTTGAAAATGGAAGATGTGATGTTCAGGTCATTAAGAACAAAATTTTGAAGACTATAATTGATAGTGAGATAAGAAAGAAGTCAATGATGTGGAATAACCAATATGATTTACAAGTGCTAAGAAGTCTTGGGTTAAAAGCAAGAAGGGTTAAAGGTATAATTGTAAAAGAAGTTTTCTTCTCTCTTCTATCACATGGACAACTTCTTTTATGTTATGATGGGGCTTCAAAAGAAAACCCATGTGCAGCAGGATATGGGATTGTCGGGAGAAATATCTTAGGTGAATTCATAATAGCAATCTCAGGAGGTCTGGGCATATCAACTAGCTATTTTGCAGATATTTATGCGGACATCATAGCATGTGAATGGGCAGTACAAAATGCATTCCATAATGTTGTCTTTAGAACTGATTCAAAGGCAGTGATTAAAGCTTTTACAGCTCAGAAAATTCCTTGGTTTGCTGTAGCAAGGTGGAGAAAGATTTGTTCAGTTGTAACTCAGTGGAGTTTTATTCATAGCTATAGGGAGGTTAATTTCTCAGCTGATAAAGCAGCTAAGAAAGGAGCAACTCTGGGCAAGGGATAAAATTATTTTTTGGCAACCAACCATCTTTTTTAAATGACCTGGAAAGTCCAGATCAAACATATTATAGGATTAGATAAAAAAATTGTAATATGTTTTGTTTTTTCTTTATTGTTTAGAAGTCTTTAGGCTTTTATTGGTTGTAATCTTTGTTTAAACTCTTTGGCTATTAATAAAATTTGATTGTTAAGCAAAAAAAAACAGAGTTTCCAATGTCTGTTGCCGTTGCAGTAGATTTGACAAGAAGTGATGCTGGAAGAGAATGATGATATGAGCCATGGTGGTAGATGTAGCTGGTAGGATAAATGTTGTTGAAGGTGTGCACAGTGCTTTTGGACATGATGTGCAGTTACAGGTGCAACAATTCTCGAAGACAATATCTCTGTGTCCATATGTCACTTCTTTTTTACAAAGGAAAGCAATCTAAAACTCCTTGCATATCTACTTTGGCATATGTTGTGTAGTCATTCATTTAGTCATTGGTATAATGCATGCTTACACAGACATTAGAAATGTAGAGAATACCAGTTAATGTTTCAATAACACTAGAAAAGTTCTTTTCAACTTTCAAGTATCATTAAAACATCTTCTGATTGTACTTCCAGTAATTTTGTACCTCTTATATTAGTATCTTTTTGTATATGAACAAGCTAAGAAGATGTGTATCTATAAGTTACATAAGATAATTAGATGTGTAGCTACTAGTTACACATGCTAATTAGTTATGTAACTTATAGATACACATGATCATTTTAGATTTTTTGTTATTGAATATGTGTGCTGAGTTCAGAATTTGACAGGTTTGACATTGTTGAATTGCAGATGCAGTTGGAGTCGCTGGTTTAGATGCATGTTTAGGACATGGGAAGTGCAATAGCAGGTACTTGTGGTTCTTAGTTTTCAGCTGGTTGGTTGTACTGGTGCTAGGAAGATGCAGGTGTGGTGGTTGTGGTAGGATGTACAGGTGATGGTGCTTAGAGAGTGATAGCTTGTGCTATACTGAAGAATGGTTGTAGCTGCTGGAGTGCCTACCAACCACCACACCTTATATGACATGTGTAACTGTTGATTACACTTCTTCATATGCATGTGTAACTCCAAATTACACATGCACTTTTATATGTACTAGCTGAAATTCTTTGTACTTCACTTTTAGATGCATATGTAACTCCCTGTTACACTAGACAAAAAGTTAGACATGCTAAGAAATTATTGAAAATAAATCTTAAAGTGTAATACATGTATTTTTTTGTCTATTTTTTTTGATGTGTAACTTCTCATTACACATGCCATATGCATGTATAACTTGTGCTTACACATGTCATACGCATGCGTAACCCTTTCATGCCATACCCATGTGAAACTTCAGATTACACTTCCATATTTTATTGGTAGGATGCGGTTGTCGGTGGTGGTGGATGCCGGTGGTGGAGGTGGTGGTCGGAGGTGGTGGTTGTTAGTGGTGGTGGTTGGTGGTCGGAGGTGGTTGGTGGCGGTGGTAGTCGGAGTTGGTTTGACGGTGGTGGTTGTTGTTAGTGGTGGTGGTTGGTGGTCGGAGGCGGTTGGTGGCGGTGGTTGATAGGTGTCTAAAACACCTTATTTTATATTTAGTATTTATGATTTCTTTGTTATTTTTCGTGTGAATTATGTATCTTATGTGTGAATTTGAGTTATTAGGTGCTTTGGAGTCGTTTGGAGCAAAATAAGGAGGAACTACTCATTTAGAGCGAAAAGGACAAAGTCGTCATTTCATGGGCGAACACTATCCGGAGTACTAAACAAAGACCAGCAATGGTTGAGGGGTTGCCAATGTGGATATCCCTTATCAGAAGTGACCAAGTACCAATAACAACCCCAAACCACTAACCCTAGATTCGAGAGACGTTTTCTCTCAATCATTTTACACTGAAATTGAGAGAGCTAGCCATAGTGGCTGTTGTAAGAAAGGAGTCGAGAGAGGGAGGAATTAAGAGCAGACCTGGGTTATGATGGTCGAGAACATGAAGGAGAATTGTTGTTGTTGATTAATCAAGAAGCCGATACCTCCGAGATGGACAGAGAGTTTGGGAAAAATCTGCAGTATTTGGTTTTGGTGAATTCAGGTTTGCAGCCGAGAAACTACAGGGAAGAAAGGGAGCTCTGTCATCCATCTGAGGGTATTGAATGAATGTGTGTTACATATGATTTTAGACAGTGAATTCGAAGCGGAGAATCACACGGAACTCGATTTGGGTTCACTTCAGCTGGAGAAACAGGGAGAAAGAATTGAGCTGCTGCCATTGATTGAAGACGATTGGTAGCTGATTCAGTTGTGTTTCAAATTCTTATGAGTGATTAGGAGAATGGGTTGTGCTATAATTGTGTTTGCAGGGAATGGAAAATGATACAAAGAGAAGGAAGTTAACATCTAAGCTTTGCTCTGCAGTGCCTGTAACCTGTTCGATATAAAGCCTGAGCCACACAGTTCTTGCCAACCCCAACTGAGTCAGCTACTGCTATAAGCCTGATGGGTGTAGTCGAAGAGGAGTTAGGTCAGTACAGAGAATGGAGAGAATTATTATTGCTTTTGGAATTACAGGGTTTACAAGGGTTGTGACTATTGCTGCCAAGCATAGATTAGTCATGATGTGTTGTGAGTTCCAGGCAAGAGTTGCTGTTTCCATTGGATTGAAATGGGTTGAGTATGAATCAGGGAAGAGTTGGTGCGGTGAAATGGCTATATGTATTGTGCACTGAGAATGGTGTTACAGGCTTCA